>CM028332.1:6261722-7461722 GCA_016647705.1 Eucommia ulmoides | reverse complement strand
GTTGACAATGATATTATCATTTTCTATTTTATGTGGATGACATTATTATTAAGGGGATGATCTACAATTGTATCTCTAAACTCAAAAAAATTCTCAGTGATCAATTTGAGATGAAAGGATCATGGTGTGCTTACCTATCTTCTTTGACTCAAACTTTCATCTAGTTCAAATATATATTTTTTCTCTTAGTCCAAATATGTTTATGATCTCTTTACTAAGGCTAGCATTACTAACTCTACCACTTCCAACACTTCTCTAGAGCCAAATATCATATTTACTTCATTAGATGACACACATCTTTATGTACCCCAAAAAAAAGAAGATGACACACCTCTCTCAAATGTCACTATATATGACCAATTAGTTAAAAGTATATCTCATCATATATCTCGTACCATTCATTACTCGGTTGTTCTTTGCATTATACCGGATGTAAAAGGTACATTGTTTCACGAATTTCATTTATTAACCCAGCTTACTCCAAATTTACAAGTTTATTCTGATGCCAATTGGGTTGACGATCTCATTGATACATGTTCAACCACTAGTTAGTGTTTTTTTTAGGCAACTCATTCATTTCCAAGCGTAGGAAGAAACAAATCATTATTGTCCGTTCCAATATTGAAGTTTGGCATCGTGCATGGCTGATGGAAGAACTTTTTTGACTTCGTTGACTCCTCTCTGATATGAGAATCTCATCCTCTACAACTATTGCTATTAATCATGACAGTCATAATGCTATTCAAATCGTACGATGATGTTTTTCACACAAGTGCACCAAACAAATCGAGATTGATTGTCATTTCATGTCTTCAAATTCTTCAGAAATACCGTTCGCCTCCACTCTCAGTTAGCTCTGTTAATCAAACTACATATATTTTCACCAAAAATTTATCCACCTGTATATTTTCACACTTTATTTTGCAAACTGAAGTTCATATCTATTTTACCATCTTGAGTTTGTGGGAGAATGTTAATATATGAGATTTGACCTGAACCCAATATTTCAAATCCCAATTTTTGTATATATATATAAATGTATTATGTAGGTTTTACACATATCAATACATTCTAACCTCATTATTTTAGCAAACTATATTCTTAGATACTCAATTAAATTTATTTTTTTAAAATACTTTTACCCATTTTCCAATAAGAACAACATTGAAAAAAATTCAATCAGTATCTAATTTTTCCGCAAAATTAAACAAGATAATTATTTACAAAACGAGGCTATCAGCACATAGTTTTGTCTCAAAAAAAAAAAAAAAAAAAAAAAAAAAAAAAAAACAACACTTTTGTTTCTGAATTGAGTGAATTGACATCAATCAAACTTTTAAAAAGTAATTTGACTCTTAATTAATGTTAAATTATCAGAACCCATCGTTGAATTTATCCTCATAAATGAATTGGAGAGAAACAGAGCAAGAGAGAGAGGAGAGAGATTATTTTTTTTGAGTTTTAGGATTTGGTGTTGTCAAAAACAATTTGATCGTATCTCAATCAATTATTTTTTTAAATAATTTTAACAGTATATTCTCTTATATCAACTAGTTAGTGTATTTAAGATTTAATAATTAGAGTGTTCTTTTAAGTGTCCAACTTTAAATAATAAAAAAAAAATGATGAATTTAGTCTTTACATGCGAACCGGATTAACTGATTAAAACGCTGCAGTCGACAAACTGCTTGAGTTTATTTGAAGCTTGGCCTACTCTGTTTTGTATTCTTGTCTGTTTATTTTCTTCCTATACTCCGAAAAAGTCCACAAACACGTCCTTAATCTGTTCTTGTTCACATTTTCTTTACTCTCTCTCTACAAATACTCCCAAAACCCACCAAATTCCAATCCAATCCAATCATCTCTCTCTCTCTCTTTCTATAATCTGATTTTCTCTCACTGCCGCCAAGCTTCCTCCAATCTACGTGTCGACGGCGGCGGAGTCTTGTTTCAGTCGTCGTAGTTCAGTCTCGAGTCAATCGGTGAGTGATCGAATGGCGTCTTCTCTTCGCGATGGCGAAGACGATCGGATTACTCGAATTTCATCTGCCATTCGAGTCATCGCCGACTTCCCTAAGCCAGGTACGCTTCCTTTCAATTCTCATGTGTGGACATGCATGTATATTTGTTGTTATTGTTTGGAGATGCTGGTGAAAATGTGTGTAATTAAAATATTGGATGGTTTTGGCAGTTGAATCCCACGTCACTTATGTTACCTAATCCTGAGCTATATATAAAGACAAGGGCAATCCTCCTTTTACGAGGCGTCTTTTGAGAGTGAGGTAGTCCCATTAAAAATTTCTACATAGTATCATAGCCAGACTTTTTGTCAGATAGTGGGCGTGTTAAATCCCACATCAATGATGGCCCCCGATAACTGTTCGCAGTGATTTGTCAAAAAGTCCACCCTGTGCGTGAGGGGGCGTGTTGAATCCCACATTGATGTTGGGCCTCCCGATATCTGTTTGCTGTGGTTTGTCAAAGTCCACTCTACGCGTGAGGGGGCATGTTGAATCCCACATCGCTTGTGTTACCTAATCCTGAGCTATATATAAAGCCAATGACAATCCTCCTCTTACAAGGCGTCTTTTGAGAGTGAGTTAGGCCCATTTAAAATTTCTACAGGCAGGGATTATTTTTCAGGATATAACGACGCTGCTTTTGGATCCAAAGAAGTTTAAGGACACCATTGATTTGTTCGTTGAGAGGTACAGGGGGAAGAATATCTCTGTTGTTGCAGGTATTGTTCTTAATTACTCGACGTTGGCGCTAGTAACATGTGTTGGAAAAACGGTAGATCTTCACTCCAAATGCACCTATTTTAGTTGTCCTTCGTACTCCAATTTATTGCCAAATGTGAATTCCTTGATCTTTCAGTATTGTTTGACGCTAGAATCGTAGTGTTTATGTTTGAATTGTTTCTTGGTCCTTCTAACATGTGAATTTCTGTCTAATGCATGATTAAAAGGTTATAATCAACAAATTATGTCTAATAGTTTAATCGTGTTCCATTACAAGCCATTCCGCTCAGTTATGTAAACATCATATATTGTCAAAAAAGTACAATTTAATGTAGTCATCACTGTGGTATATAATGTTCCGGTTAATTTAACTGCACACTCCTATATGCTCACTTGCTATTCATTTTTCCTTTTTTGAGTTAATATTCTTTTTGTTTATTTTCTGAAAATCATTTGCAAAGAAATTAGAAAAATGGTGGTTCTCTTGATCAGATAATTTTGGTCTATAGTTTCACCATATTTCCTCATAGCTCTTGCCAACACCGCATTCTATTGATTTACATTTGCCTCTAACAATACGGTATTGATTTATTTTCATGAAGAATAGATGTACGATTAATAATTCCATGCTGACAAGTCTGAGATATAGTGATTTGAAAAAGAAAACCTGAATAAACACGTACATTAAATCAGATAAAATATAGAGACAATGCTTCGTGATCCAAATATTTGAGAAAAGATTTGAGGGGCTATATAAGTTGGAATATAGAACTGCAATGAGTGGTTGCCTCCCATTTTCTAATTTACACTCAGAACAGTTAAACATTAGGAGAAGATTGTGGCAAGTTATTTGTCCAAATTACATCAGTCTACTTCAATTCTTTCCTAATATGATATTCAAAAGGCTTGAAGTACTAGAATTTGGATTCATGATTCATGTAAGTTGTCTAAAGCTACTAGAATTTGGATTCATGATCCATGTCAGTTGCCCAAAGCTTTATATCAGCTGTTTTTTATATGCATAACTTTTGCTTCTATTGAATGAAACAAGTTATTTGTCCCGACCCGACCCGGTTTCCCAGGGTTGAGAACAGTTTCTCCTATTTCCCAGGGCCGAGAACAGTTTCTCCTATAGAGAATTCCTACACCTAAAACCCGACTGGCTTCCAATCTACAACGCTCGATTGTTATGACAGTAATTGTTATTATGATAATAATTACCATTTTAAATATCACCAATTAAAAATCAATCATCTATTTAAATTTATCTGCTTAACGGTGACCCATTAAAAAGGTCTCGAATTTATAATTTAAAATCCAAATTTTATATATTAAATCAACGCTTGTTTATCCCATCATAATTTTATAAAAAATCGACTTCCCAACATGAAATCAAACCAGTTATATTCAACAGTTACATTTACCGAAAATTCAATACATTAAAATTGAGAGAAATATTTTACAACTATGATAATTAATATTACCGTTTTCTCCGATTACAACAATAAATAATAATTACAATTATTACATCCCGAAATTTCAAATGAATTCTCTCTCTCGTTTTCTCTCAGCCAACCCTGCAATCCAAACACTGTGGGGGTTGTGAGCCAACGCTTAGTAGAACTTCAACCCCTCTAATACGTACATTTAATTTAATATATCACATAACACCACATAAACATGCTCATCACATAAATACAACGCATAAATTACATAGGCGTGCTCATCACATAATTCTCGTATCGTCCAACATATTTCACATAATTACGACAGATAAAATATTGCAACAATATACTAGATAATTTCCATATACTTGCCAACGAGAAAATTAATCATAGTTAAATGCATATATTAAGAGTGACATGAATTCTACCTCTCCCGGATTTTCCACCTGCATCGAAATTGGATTTTCGGATTTTAGTGGGGTGGTTTGTGTATTTTTCCCCTTCTCTTTTTCTTTTTCTTTTCTTTTTCTTTTTCTTCTTTTCCCGTTTCTTCTCTCCCGCTTCTGTTCGCATTTGGGTTCGCCGCCGATCAAGCCTTGCCGTCCCACCAACCGAACACACGCACCATCGGACAAACGAACCCACACACTTCCACGTCTACCCCCATGCACACCCACCATCCGCCCACACGACACACACAATAACTAACACACACACACACACACACATACACGCTGCTCTCTCTCTCTCTAACTCTACACTCCACTCCGACAATCACCACCCTTAACGACCATACACACATACACACAATTGAAACGCACACACAGCTACACACATGCACTGCCAATCGTCCACACACACTGTCAAAAATAGAGTGCACACACAAAACCGTCAAACCCACCTTCTCTCTCTCTAACTTTCCGGCCAACTCCGGCGACCACCATGCACACTGATTACACACGTACACACCCAGAACACACAAACACACACAAACCCACATACAAACTCCAACGACGACGATGACAATCAAACACACACCACCGCCACCTCCGTCGACGAAACCCACTGACCGAACTCACCACATACACATACACAGCATCACACACGCACACGACGAACATGTGACAACCCCACGCCACTGAAAGATCGACGCCCACCGACTCCCACACCGTCGGACGTTCTCTCTCTCTCTCCTTTCGCTTTCTCTGTTTTTGGTTCCCTGATTTTCTGATTTATGCTCCTTCCCCCCTTTTTTTTTGGTTGAAGATCACAATTGCATGGGTATTTATATGCATGATTTGGGTGGATTAATTTGATCCTAGCTTGCCACGTCGATCGGATCTCGATCCTTCCTCTCCCTTCTCAGTTCTCCGGCTGTCTTCACGGCACATACACGCACGATATGTATATATATATATATATATATATATATATATATATTATAGAAATTCTTTTGATCAAAATACTCTTTCCTCCCCTAATTTTCTTAAAATCTCATTTTCGGTCCAATTTTCACATTTAACACTTTCTTAAATTGCAATTCCACCCAAAAAAAATTAATTCAAAAGTTAAATGCCAATTTTGGATTGAATATTTTCTAAATTTGCAAATTGACCCCAAAACTTTTTAAATCAAATAATAAATTACGCCACCTACCCCGTTATTTTTGAAATATTTTAAAATACGACTTAAATGAAAATTAGGGTCTTACATTATTATTCTGTAAATTTTTAACGTCAATGCTATTATGCAGGTATTGAGGCCAGAGGTTTCATATTTGGCGCTCCCATTGCAGTGGCCATCGGGGCAAAATTTGTTCCTATGCGAAAACCCAATAGGTTGCCTGGTATCTTTCTTTTGTAGCCTTCTTTTGTTTTCGCTGCATAAATGTACACTTATCTTCGTTAGCAAGTCCTAGGTGCTGAAATTCAGCTCAGTGAAAAATAATATGTGGTAGCTCGTGTTCATTTATGAAAAAAGGGAAAAATTCAAAAGAAGAAAATATCTTGGTCAAATGTTCCAGATTGCAAAGAGATTCAAGGTTTGTCTTGTTGGAGGTTTGTCCCCGCCTCAACAGCTAGGGCCTTAGCCCCGAAAACCCATTCTGGTTAGGGTATGTTTTGGCTTTTGAGTATGTGAAGAGTAAAGATTGCTTGGGGCCATGTATGTCTTAAACAATGTAAGACATCGTTACCAATTTAGTGACTGGTAGTGGCAGTTCATACAAGCATAGAACAGTACCTCTTAACTTTCATCTTTTATCAGCATTTGTGGGAAGTAGTGGATGGAGATGTTTAGGCTTCAAAGGTCAAACTTTATGTAATAAAGGAGCAAACCAACTACACCATTGCATTCCATTTATTGATTTAGTCTGTTGTACTTGACGGCTGCTTGGGCTATCGTTCATGTCTAGGGTTGTTCGTGGGCCGGGCCGGGCTTTACCTAAGAAGTTATGAGATTCTTCAGGGCCCATCCTGGTTTTGCCCGTCCACTAGGTTCTACTTCCCATCGCAAGTCCTCCCGTAGTTAAAAACACCATACCCAAGCCCTGAAGCCCCCCTATAATCTTTCTATATAAATTGAAAAATAATCACTAAAATACAAAAATACAATTTTTTCATGAAGTTAAAAAAAAATAAAAAATCGAAACATATTCAAATATCCCTATTAATTAAACATTGCTAGTAGGGTACTACTAACTTCACATCTAAGCCAAAATACATTCAATTAATTAAAGTTTATCAACAAAAAAATTGTTGAATGTAATATATAATTAATCAATTTTTATATATATAGTTAACTTCATACATATCTGTTAGCCTAAGCGGTTTCAATCATAGGATCTTCGAGATGTGATTTTGACGATAACGTCTCATTTGACATTTTGAAACACTTGTGCGAGATGGATTATTCTTCCATCTTGTTTGGCCTCTTTATTTATATGCAAAATGAGTCATCCAAAAGAGGAGCCTAAACACTTCATAACTGTTGGGCCTTGTACCGTTGAAGATAAGATGACACATGATGAGTGAGATATAATCAATTGAGTGTGCAGAGGTCCAGACAACGTTTTTCAGACCAGTTGTGGATAGTTTGAATTAATCATTGTCTAATGCCAACTTGTCAAACAAATTTTCATGGAGTAATATTAGAGAATAAATGTGGAAACATAATAATTTCAATCTAATGAGCTATACAAGTTGCAAGACAAACATTTATGGCATAAAGGTAAAGTCAAACCTTTTTAATACAAGTTGTTAGAGCAAGTTTAAATATCTCACATATTTGTATAATGCATATGCCAATTTCGTGTAAGGCATTTCAATGACATATATATGGTTCATATTACACATATATAACATTGTAGAATGTATTTGAATGACAACAACAAGATCAAACGCATAGGATAACAAATTTCATGCAAAAATAAGATTTTTCATGAAATAGAGTGAAAATGTCAATTAATCATCAATTTAATATCATGAACTTGATTCAACCAAGTGTAAATCATTTAGACATGATTAACAAGCTTGAAATAACATTAAATAAGCAATGACAATAATATTTGATGTGAAAAACCGTTTTTAACTATCAAAATTTCTTAAAAACCTTTGACACGATTTTGATCAAATCGGATAATGCAATGATAATTTGATCAAATTGAATGTTAGGTATGATTCTAGACATCTTAAATAAGGTATAAAAACATTCAAAACATTTCAGGAACAAATAACGATCAACTAGAAAACAGAACAGGAGAGAGAAAACATTCTGGTCAAAAGTAGTCAACTACTTAGTCCAAAAGTAGTCGATTACTTGTGTTGTTTTTCGAACGTGTAGTTTTTGTCCGTTTCTCTGTTTTTTACTTGGTTTATGATCGTATAGTATCCAAAACACTTTTTGAACATGTTTCAATGATTTGAAGTGTTTTCAAGATCAAAGCATGCAGTGTACCTTATGATCACATAGAAACCAACTTTAAACAATTTGAGCGTTTTTGTGATCAAAACGTGAATACGTCAAATAAGCATGATATGATCAAACGGATGACACGTATTGTGATATATAAGTATATTGGACATATTTGAATCAAAATATCACATATGTATGAACTCTTGGTGCGTGTGCAACCTATAGAGTTCCGAGTTTAATATTCTTGAGTAATGTTATTGAAATGAAAAATTACATTTAATAAATCATACTTTTGGCCTTGAATGTATTTCCATATTTAAGGATTATTTACACTTAAAAACATTAGTACATCAAAACGTCAAATGAGACGTTATCGTCAAAATCACATCTTAGAGATCCAATGATTGAAACCGCTTAGACTAACAATCTCCCTATTTTTGATGATGACAACTCAATTGATGTTTTTATGAGTGATAATCACTTTACTAGCTCTTCCTGAGAATGAGATTGGTTTTTGAAAAAAATTTATCGAAGAAAGCGCATTTTCATTCTCTTAGGCTTCGTAAAGTTGTTATAATTCTCATCACTATAACAATATAATCAAGATAGATAAACAACATTAACCACATAATATCAGTAACACACCAACATAGCACATATTGTTTTACAATATCCGAAATGAAAGACAGATAATACTAAAAATAGATAGATAATATTAAGTACAATAAAAGCCTAAACATCAAATCTAGTTCTCACCCTTTGTTACATCAAACAATGGAGTGAGACTAGTTTTGAGGTGGTGGTGGTGGAAAATGGGTGAAAAAATGTCGTGTGAGATGCGAGAGTGATCCTATGACCGTTTGAAACCGCTCGTCTACACTATGTGCATGAGCGTCAAAACGATCTGAGAGATTATCCATTCGGCTCTCAAAACGCGCATTTGTGCTATCGAATCGTGAGACAAGGTCATTGTATTGGAAATTTTGAGTATCAGACCCTTCTCCGACTTCGTATGTAGAAGTTCCAACGGCTTGTGTTGGAACATCTTCCATCTCATCATCCCCTTCTTCTCTATCCTCTTCTTCTCCTTCTACATTTGCTTCTCCTCCTAGATAAAGATCCGCAACTCTTAGCACAACCGGCCTATTGGTGACTGCAAATTCGGCAATGTGGTGCTCACCCACATTTCTTCCCTTTTTCCTCCATTGACCATTCACAAATGAATAACCTATTTTAGCCACCGTTGAGAAATCAAGAATCTCATGAATAGAAATGATGCTAGAGGGATTCTCATTATTGAGGGGAACATGAAAGTGATTGAATATGGTTGTGATAGCAATGTTGTATAGTAAAGAGCCGTTGACCTTTTTCTTTCAAGCAAGCATATGTTTACCGACATCAAAAGCAATGTCGTTTTTTGTACCATCAAGAAAGCTTTTTAGGAAGAAAGGATCGAAGAAACTAATATGAGCACGACTCCCTACTCTAGGAACGAGAGAGTAGTTGACAATGGAATGAAGTAAACGGAATTTAAGAGGATTATCCGCTACTGAATTTCTATGACCGGGACGGAACGACGGTCCGGCTAGTGTAGCCAAAACATCCCATTCTTTAAAATTAAAGTGAGTGTTCAACCGATTGTTATTGCATTTAGGTTGAATTTCACCTCTTGGAATGTTAAGGATTCTAGCAAGTAAACTATATGTGAAGGAAATTTCAACACCATTCACATATGAAATATAGGATCTATGTTCATAAGCAAGATTAACATGGAACATTTGATCAAGGATAGTGTATTGAGGTAAGGACAATGCAACAAAACTTTCCCAACCAAAATGATTGATATAAGTGTGAGTGTGAAGGTTATGGTCAAAGAGTGATTGAAATTGACAGCACAGCTGTGTGTCACCTTTCAGTAAGAGAAATCTACCTGAAATTGCTCTTGGTGTTCAAGACGGGAGAAATGTTGAAAGTCGAATGGAGGAACATTGCTTTCCTTGGCTTGACTTCTCCTCGATCTTCTTGGTGCCATTGAATCTCTTCAAAAACAAAGAATTCTCCAACCTAAGGTTAGGGTTTCAAGCCTCCTCTCAAGAACACTCTGTTCTAAAATGTGTGTGAGGAAATGAAATGAGTATAGAGGTGTATTTATAGGCAAACAATGCAAGCAAAAATCCCTAATTACACAAAAAATTGTGAAACTCCTGAAACCGCCCTTCTGCCAAACTTACCAGACATGTAGTCGACTACGTATGTTGGAAAAATTCTAGTAGGTATTTGGCTTGATCCGATCTTCATTTTGAGCCCTGTTTCGATGAATGAACTTAATATCATTAAAACATGTTTTAAAAGTATTGTGGATACTGTACGATTATAAACTGAGACCACCAAACCTGCAGGACATGTTGTTGACTACTTGTCTCAAAAGTAGTCGACTACCTATGCTCGAAAAATTCCAGTAGGTATTTGGCTTGATCTGCTTTTCATTTTGAGCCCATTTCAATGAATGAACTTAATATGATTGAAACATGTTTTAAATATGTTTTGGATACTATACGATTATAAATTGAAGCCAAAACAGAAAACGGGTGAAAACGACAATTGTGTTGAAAAAATAGCAGGAGTAGTCGACTACTTTTGGGCTAAGTAGTTGACTACTTTGGACCAGAATACTCTCTCTCTCCTACTTTGTTTTTGCCCTGTTTTTCGGTTGATCGTTGCATATATGTGAGAGATTTAAATTTGTTCTTGCAACTTGAATTAAAAAATTATGCTGAAAAGTTTAATTTTACTTTTATGCCATGAATGTTTATCGTGCAATTTGCATAGCTCATAGGATTGAAATTATGTTTCCATATTTATTCTTTGATATGGACATGTAGGATAGAAAATGAGGATTTTCGAGAAAGTACATCGTAGTTATTGATTTGGGGAGAAGAATGCAATAGGTGAGATGATTTTAGATTTTACTATGGCGAAATCGAGGAGGATATTATGTATAGAGTCAATGCAGGTTAGTTAAAGTCGAGAAGTGCAGTTGGGGTGATTTGTGATCGTAGGATACCTTTGAAACTCAAAGAAAAATTCTACGAAATTGCAATAAGACCGATGCTTCTGTATGGTTCAGAATATTGGATGGTAAAAACGAAGCATGTCCAGAAAATTGGTATGAAAGAAATGAGGATGCTGCAGTGGATGAGTGGGAAGACGAGAATTGATAAAATTATAAATGAAACTATTAGAGAGAATTTAGGAATAGCGTCCATCGAAGAAAAGATTGGAGAAAATCATTTACGATGGTTTGAGCATGTACATAGAAGACCCATAAAAGTACCAATGAGGAAATGTGATTTAGTTCAAGTGCGGGGGGCTACTAGAGGAAGAGGTAGACTTAAGAAGACTTAGGACGAGACTACTAGAATTGATTTGATGATATTAAACTTGACTGGGAGGATGACCCTTGATTGATCATTATGGCGTAAACGGATTCATGTAGCCGATCCTACATAAGTAGAACAAAGACTTTGTTGTTGTATTTATTCTTTGATATTATTCTACGAAAATTTGTCTCACAAGTTGACATTAGACCATGATTAATTAAAAATATCCACAATTAGTCTAAAAAACGTTGTTTGGACCTTTGCACACTTAATTGACCATATCTCATTCATTTCAAGTTCAAATTACTTGATTCTAATGAAAGCTAACTCATTAAGGATCATTATTATGCACCATGTGAATGCCACTGAAGTTGTATAGCCAGTCAAAAATGGACATTCGTACAGATGTTAGTGGCTGGACAGCTGGAATCTTTGAAGGCCTTTTGAAAAAGATCATCATGTGACATCTTATCTTCAAAGGGACAAGGCTCAATAGTTATGAAATGTTTAGACTCTTCTCTTGAATGATTCTAAGTCATTTTGAATATAATAAGGAGGCCAAACAAACTGAAAGAACACACACAAGTGTTTCAAAGAGTTATACAAAGTTCTTCAAGCTTTCAAAGATATTTTTATGAGCAATATGACTTTGATTATTTTTTATTCATTTTCATTTGAGTGATCGTGGTATAATTGCTTCACACATGGTTAGATATCCTTGAGTTCTTTTATATTGAAGTGTTGAAGTTCTATTTTGTGAGATTATATTGTTGTAATCTTAAGGGTTTTACTCAAGGGGAGTATTGTGAGTGGAATATATTCGCTGTAGAATTGAAAAGTCTTGAGATACAAATTTCTTAAGCGGCGATTGTAGAAGGTTTGATATTTACTGGTAAGAATATTAAAGATTAGTGGATTGAAATCTCTGAAGGAGCTTGGGGGAGTAGACGCAGGCAAAGGGTTGCCGAACTACTATAAATACCGGTGTCAATCTCTCTAACTCTACTCTTTTAATTTGTTGTTTTGATTTGTGTTTGTGATTGTTTACTTGTTTGATTATCTGCTGTGCACTTGAAACACTATCACATTATTTAGATTGAGTAGAATAAATTTCGATGATTTGCCAAATTCAATTCATCTCCCGCTTGGGTAGTTTCTTGGGCCACAATGTCAATTGGCCGGGCCTTGCTGGGTCGGCCTTAAAAACAAAAGGCTAGGCCCTAACCCCGCACTAAAAATGATTAGGCCAAAAGTTTAAGATCCTAAACAATCCCATGCCTGATGATACATCTGTCTAATTGCCCAGTTTCATGATTGTGAAAACTGTTAATTCGCTTTTGAGCAAAGAAACTTAAACTTCAGAGGTGTATTCTTTTCTTGCTTTGTTATTTCTTGCCCCTTTTTTCGCGTAGTCGGCCATCCTCATATTGTAACATTTTTTGGAACCTTTACTTTAGCATTGTGATGGGTTCCTTCACTTGAATGATTTTAATGACTTACATCGAACTTTTAAATGATTTGGTTGGTTTTTTCAGGAGAAGTTATTTCAGAAGAGTATTCTCTGGAATATGGAACAGACATAATGGAGATGCATGTTGGCGCTGTTCAAGCTGGAGAACGTGCCCTGGTAGTAGATGATCTCATTGCAACTGGCGGAACCTTATGCGCTGCAATCAGGCTTCTTGGAAACTTTCTTTTTTTGATATAGATTATATTTTTAATCAATGGCTTGTTCTTTGAGATTTAACAACTAGTTGATATGACATGAAGAAGTAGATAAATTCAACAACTAGTTAAATTCAACAACTAGTTGATATTATTGGGTTTATCTTATATCGGATGTAGAAGAGGCTGGTGGTCAAATTATAAGTGTGAGAGAAAACCTCACCTCATGAGCTAGCTTGAGAGAGGTCCAAGACCTTCCTATATTGGTATCAAAGCTCATGTTGCAATAACTCCGGCCCCATAGCCTCAAATGGAGAGATTGGTCGAGATTTAGCCTACCAAAGGCTCTATATGTGAGGAAAAGATTGTTGGGTTTATCCCACATTGCATGTGTGGAAGGGACTGGTGGTCAGGTTAAAGCCTCACTTCGTGAGTTAGTTTTTGGGGATGAGAGAGGCCCAAGATCACCCTACAGATAATAACCGAATGACTGAAAATGTATTTAAAGGACAAAAAAATATGAATATTATCGCTATGTGAATCATTTTCGGGAGAAGATAATGATTTTTTTCAATGGTAAATTACAACCAAATATTAACATTTATCTATTTTTCACTGCTCTTCTTGCCTGACGAAAAAGAAACATTTTTCATTTAATGTCTTTATTCTTATAAAATCTATACCGGTTGAAGTTCATTCTTGTGTAACTATTGATTGCAGAGCGCGTCGGGGTGCATGTGGTTGAGTGTGCTTGTTTAATCGAATTGCCAGAACTGAAGGTATGTTCCTACTCTCCCAAATGACATCATGTATCTACAACATGCTTAGGGCCGGCCCTAGGTATTTTGGTGCCTAAATTACCTATATAATATTGGTGCTCTTTATACTATATATAAAAAAAATGAAATAATGACAATATAAACATTTGTTTTTAGATTACAATATGAAAGATAACAATTGATCTTCCATGTTTCCGACAATATATTAGACAACAACTAAATAATAACACAAATGATTCTTAATCATACCAACTCTGGAAAAGCTTTGAGAAAATGATGTATCATGCAGTTGAATCGTTTTTTTTTATGTGCGCGCGTGTTTTAACTTTTCCCCTTTTTTTGGGAGGGTGCGGTCAATTTTTCCCTTCGTTTAATGTTCAAACCCTTGCAGTGGTCCCTTAGGTGGCAGTTGGTTAGTGTTTCTGTTTTCTACTTTCAATAAATTGTGATGAGAATTCTGTTTTCGTTTTGAAGTATTCTGGAAACAGAGACGTGTTTGATAACTCACATTGTCTGAAATTGTTTCGGTTGAATCCCACATTGAAATTGGGTCCTTCCCCCGATATCTGTTCGTTGTGGTTTATTAACAGTCCACCCTGCTCGTGAGAGAGTTTTTTGAATCCCACATGGCTTGTGTTACCTGATTCTAAGCTATATATAAAATTTAAGACAATCCTCATCTTAAAAGGTGTCTTTTGAGAGTGAGTTAAGCTCATTGGGTTTCTACATGGTTTAAAGACTCTTGTATGATATTGAGTGTGTTGAATCCTACCGATGTTAGGCCCTCTGATATTCATTCGTAGTGATTTGTCAAAAGTCCACCCTGCGCATGAGGGGCGTGTTGAATCCCATATCGATGTTGGGCCTTTTCCCCCAATATTCTTTTGTAGTAGTTTGTCAAAGACCACCCTGCGTGTGTGTGGGTTGGGGTTGGGGGGGGGGGGGGGGGGGTGTTGAATCCCACATCAATTGTGTTGTTTGATCCTGAGCTATATATAAGGTCTGGGGTAATCCCCCTCTTCCAAGGAGTCTTTCGAGAGTAAGTTAGGTCCATGGGTTTTTACATGATATCAGAGTTAAGATTATTATTTGATGTTAGGTGTGTTGAATCTCACATCGATGTTGGGCCTTTCCCCCGATATCCATTCGCAATGGTTTGTCAAAAAATCCGCCTTGCGCGTGAGGGACGTGTTGAATCCCATATCGATGTTGGGCTCTTCCCCCGATATTCTGTCTACAGTGGTTTGTCAAAAGTCAACGTGTCCACCCTGCGCGTGAAGGGGCGTGTTGAATCTTACATGGCTTGTGTTACCTGATCCTGAGCTATATATAAAGTCTAGGGCGATTCTCATCTTACAAGACGTATTTTGAGAGTAAGTTAGGCCTATTGGATTTCTACAGTTTCTTTTAATTTATGAGAATAGAAATAAGAAACACGTTTAGTTATAAATATTTTTTCCTTTAAATGAATGGTGTTCGACGGCGTGGTGTTGGCCGGCGAGATCATGGTGGGGATAGTTTTGTAGAAGTGAATAGGAATCAATATTTTTTTTGTTTCTCATATTTTCAAGGAATTCAAGAAATATTCCAAAATAACTCCCAAATTTTTGTGAATAAAAACGTATTTACCAAACACTATATTAATCCCAAAATTTTGAGGGCAGGAACAAGAGTCGAGGAACAGAAATAATAACTAAACAGGGCCTTAAGGACTTTGGTTTTTATTTTTGGGGTTCAATTAAGACCTTTGCAAGTTGCAAGGTGACTTCACAAATTCAAGTGTGCTATTGAAAAATTGTTTTTGTCATATGCCCACTTTAATAAGCGGACTATTGAACAAAAAAACATTTATAGTATTTGGGCCTAAAAAAATTGGTTCCCACTTCAATTTGGGGTTCAAAGCAGCTGCTTTGACTAGGGCCGGTCCTAAACGTGCTTTGTCTACCCTGACTTGCTGTTATTTTTTTTGTCTGCATTTAACTTTAACCAACAGTTGTTTTTTCATGATATTCATTGAAACAACAATTTGACACGCTAGTTGTAATCAAGTTTTGTTCTCTTTGGCATATATTTATAGGTTTTTTTTCCCATCAAAAAGGAATTAATAAATGCATTATCTAATATGCCGCTAATTATCAACTCGAAGTATGTAAAAAACTGTGGCACCGTTTGTTAACACTTTCTTTAACTACTTTTTTAAAGTAAAAATAAAATAAAATTAACAGAGGATTACTATTATTTAGAAGCGAAAGTAAAATAAATCAAAAGTTCGCTTGATAGTTAGGGATATTCATAGATGATTGAAAAATGTCGGTGGAAATATCTTAATCTATCAATTTACATTGATCTCTCACGATATAAAAATTGAAAAACAAAAAATATTTTTTTTGTATTTTTCAAAAAAAATATCTAAAATCACGTTTTTATGTTTTATGTTTATTTTTAAAAGTAGTTTATTTAGTGCAAAAAACTGCTATTTTTTTTTCTTTTAAGTAAAAAAGTAATGGTATGTTTAATTGGACGGAAACAGGGACGGAATGGAATCGCATTCCTCTCCATTCCGCCCTCGATTCCTATTTCGTTGTTTGGTTTTTCAATGAAATCACTTTTGTGATTCTATTGAAATGAAAACCAAGGGAATGAGATTCCATTTGAAATGAGTTGGAATCAAGTTCAGCCCAATGAAATCAAAATTAAAATTACAAAAAAGTCCATCGCTGATCCAATCCAATCCAATCCAATCCAGAAATTAGAAAACTGAAACAGAAATTAAATGACAGAAAATTGAGAACAGAAGCATAAAATTAAGAACAGAAACAGAAAATTAAGAACAAAAAATTGAGAACGGAAGTAGAAAATTGAGAACATAAACTGAAAATTGAGAACAGAAACAGAAAATTAAATAACTGAAAAATAGAGAACAAAAACTGAAAATTGAGAACAAAAACAGAAATTAGAGAACAAGAACTAAAAATTGAGGACGGAAACACAAATTGAAGAACAGAAACTAAAAATTAAATAGAATAGTGAAATATAATAAAATTTTATTTTAAGGACATAATGAGAATTTTATTATATTTCACTATTCCATTCTTTCTCTCATTCCATATCAACCAAACAAATAAATGAAATAGTGATTCCATTGACAATTCCATTTCATTCCTTCTTCCATTCCATTCTACCCTTATTCCATTCTGTCCGACTAAACGAGCTATAAGGGTGTAAAATGGTAGATCGAGTCAGATCAGGATAGGTGAGGTAAACCCATGCGTATGTTTGGTTTCGGGTCGGGTCGATTTGTACCTAGTTTTAAATGGAACAAAACTTACCGCTTTCTTCTACATGGATTGGGTTGCTGATTGTGTACGGTTTGACGGGTTAAGATGAACGAATTAAGGAATAAAGTTGTTGGTCGGTCGGGTTTCAGTATGTAATAAATAAACCCGCGTGCCTTTCTCTTTATTTTTGAAAGAATTGTTTTTTAGTGCTTTCTTTATTTTCAGGATCCTATCCCTCATTAGAGATGAGCCAAGTTGAATTATACTAATATATAAGATTATGTCCAAGACCTAACAAAAATAACTTTGGGATCAGGATTGACTTGAACTTGTGTGTTGGTGCAACCAGTGGAGTGCCAACTAGAAAACAGGGACACTTGTTAGAGGGTTGTCCGTCGCCGTACATGTGTTGGGACACGTTTTGGACACGGACACGGATGGACACATATCAGATTATCATGGAGAATTAAAAATTAATTTCAAATTGGACACGTTTTGGGCACACGTTGACATGTCCTGGACACGGTTGGGTAGTGTTCAATATTTTAAAAAATTTTAGGGTAACAAATGTAAATGAACTAAAGCCTAGCAAATGCAAAGAGATAAAATCACTCATGCAGCTTCATCTGAAAACTTCCAAATACACCCTTCTTATAAGATGAAATTGACTATATTACCCTTAATCTTTTTCTAATAAGTATTAAATATCCTCAATATAAATATTTTCTATATTTAAATAAAAATAATTATTTTTGTTAAGTATATTATGCCTTATCCACCCATTGCCTCTCTCCATAAACTAATTTTCTAATTTTATTTTGTTCAATTTAATATTTCAATTTCTGCAATTTTTATTTTCTAGCATGTGTATATACTTTTTTAATCCATTTATGTATTTATTATTTTATGTAATAATTGATTTGTTAGATTTGTTGGTTGTAAATGATAAGAGCAATAATAAAAATTTAAAATAAATATAAAAAATACTAAAGTATTGTTGTATCCTTGCCGTACTCTTGTCCTGATTTCTTAAAATTTGTCATATTCTCGTGTCGGATCCGTGTCAGACACGGCACGTGTTTGTGTCCGTGCTTCCTATATTGCCGACAATCCCAAACAATAGAGACATAGGTTATCGATTTAATGAATCAAAACATATTTTACATTTGAGATATTTTTTACTATTATATGGTTGGGAGTATTTTCAATCGTTGATTTGGACGTTGTTGAGAAACTAAATAACAAGTTTTTAGAAAGAAAAAAAAAAAAAAGTTTTTTTCATGATTAACGTATTTGAACTAGCTATAGAATTCGAGAATGTATTGAGTTGCCGCGTTTATTAGAAATGGACCAATAGCAAATATGTGCATTTATTTCTAATTTCATAACCAATTTTCTATTTTAATTAATTGAAATGATAGTTATTTCATAATTTGTTTTAAATTTTCAGGGGAGGGACCGTTTAGGAGACAAGCCTCTGTTTGTTCTTGTTCGCTCCTCCATTTGATCCATGGCTAACCCATAATTTAGTTCTGCTTTGTATTTTGTTTGTAATTTTATTTTTATTTAAAGAAAAACTCTATTTGTATGAAAAAGCTTTGCATTAGAACTTGATAATTAATGGCACAAATCATAACGCCATTGCCATTTTTATTTCTTCTTATTTAAGTTTTGTTTGTTTTCTTATAAATAAATACCTACAATTCAAGTGCTTTACAGTTTATGTTTAAGATTTTTAATTACAATAAATATTTATTGTAGTAGTAGCAACGATAGTAGTGAATAGTTATTGTGATAGTAATAACGACGATAGTAAATATTTGTTGTGGTGACGGCGACGGTGAAAATAAATATTTGTTGTATTGATGACGACAGTTATACGAATATTTGTTGTGATTGTCACGAGAGAAGATATTTTTGTTAATATAATTTGAATTTTAACTTTTTTAAATAAAAAAGATAAGAGAAAATAAACTTGAAAAGGATGAGCCCAAGAGGCGGGGATGAAAGATCGGTTGTGGTTTGAGAAGGCAGAGAAGGAAATAAGGAATGAGGGAAGGGTAAATTCGTTATTTCGAAATGTTTAGGATTATTCTGTGCAAATTCGAGCTTTTTAAAGGACTGTTTTGTGAAAAAAAAAAATTAATAGTATTATCTTGTAGATTATTTGATATATTTTTTTTAATTATAAATTAATTGGTATTTATTGATGCTAGGAATCCATTTTAGACTAGTAATTTGTCCATTATTATTATCGATGTACTCAATGTGTTATCAATTTAGAAAAGACCAAACACCATGGGCCCTTAAACTTTTATGGGGTTTTGACACTTTGCACCCCTAAAATTTGGCCATTATTTCGCTTTGGCATCTATACTTATAATTTGAACACATACACCTTAAAATTTTGTAATCATCCCACTTCACTCCATATCAACGACTTCATTACAATTTCGACGACAAAAAATTAATTATCATGCACCCAACTATTTTTAATGTATATACATTTTCGACATCTTTATTTCTTACTATATTTTTTCTTTAAAAAAACCTATATATATATATGTATTTTGTCGGGAAAGACAATTTTGTAATCTTTAAACTAGTCAAGTTCATGGTAGGTGACCATTTTCTATTTAAAAATTGTAACAAGAATAATGCCTTTGACTATAGTGGGATGATTAAGAATTAAACTTTAAAGTGTTATATATTCAAATTGAAACTATGGGGACCAAAATGAAATAATGATCAAACTTAGGGGTGCAAAGTGTCAAAACCCCAACTTCCGTTAATACTATTTGACTAGGCCATTGTTGGTGGCGTGTTCATTTCTTGGAATTTTATTAATTTCTTTTTAAAATCATCATTAATCATGTGCGATTTTGTTTATTTATTTATTATATAATCATGCTGTATGTATGTAGTCAAAGTTAATCACCCATTTTTCTCATTCAAATAAATTATTACAATTTTTAAACTACAATTTAATCATTAAGAATTTGACTTAGTTTCACGGTTCCACCTCTATTTTAATCATCAAAACCAAACCAATTTTAAGAGCAATTTCTTGAATTTAATTCTAAATATACCAAATTTCTTGAATTTAATGCTAAATATGTCACATTGATGTGAAAGAGTACGCTTTTAAACTCATTTGAAAAAATGATTATTCAAGTTATGCGTAAACAAACTCAAACAAATTTCACCATTTTACCCTTAAAAAAATCACCAATTCACCACCATACTGAACCCCATGATTCCATATGCTCATTCATTGAATGTGGATAGGGAGGTTTGAAAAAAAGGGTTAAGATTGAACATAAGAAATGGATTTGGATAAATATTAGTGATATATTTTATTTGTGATTATAAAATATTATATTTTTATTTTTGTTAAAATCCATTTTACCCTAAAAAAATCACCAATTCACCACCATAGTGAACCCCATAATTCCATATGCTCATTCATTGAATGTGGATAGGGAGGTTTTAAAAAAAGGGTTGATTGAAAATAAGAAATGGATTTGGATAAATATTAGTGATATATTTTATTTTTAATTATAAAATATTATATTTTTATTTTTATTAAAATTGAAATAAAAAATGGATTTGGATAAATATTTATGATCTATTTGGTTTGTAACTATAAAAGTATTTTTTTTACTTTATTTATACTCGTTCAGTTATTTAGAATAATTGTCTTTGGGTATTATTTGATAACGCTTAAGTGCTGAATTTTAAGTGTTGAATTTATTAAGTGCTAAATATATCAAGTATTCAATTTTCTAATACTTTTAACTTCAAAAAAATTATTTTTGTGCAATTTTTTGTTACTAAAATAATTTTACAACTTTATTTTTCAAAGTCTCTATTTTTTTTTTTCTTTCAATTTAGTATTTTTATCCTCTATAATTTTTTATATATAACTCTTTTTGCAAGATTTTACCGTATTAATGCAAAATACTAGTTGGAATAATTAGATATTTTATGGTATTAAATAATGAGTGCAAATCAGTCGGGGGACCTGAGAGGCGATGGTTTACCATGCAGAGGACGTTAACAGTTCGAGTTCGCTTATCTCCAACTTGTGAACTTAGTCGATACAAATACAAAGTTATATTATATGATAGCACCCCATTTTTTAATAGCACGCCATTTTTCTGATTCAGCGGTTCGATTTATGATTTCTCATTCATGGACGTTGATAAGATCCATCCATTTAGCAACACCTTAGAATGTCATAGCCTTCAAGTTAAGGGAAGTGAAGGGCGAGGTTCAAACGAGAAAAGGCGTGTGGTGGTGAATCACACGCCACTTAAAAGTTTGAATAATTTTTAAGTGATTTTTATTTTTTAGATGATTATTTAATTTTATTATGATACACACTTAATTTAATAAGTACTTAATTAGATTATCAAATGGGGCCTTATTCATCTCTTTACTATGTTTCAAAATATTTGTTCAATTTTTTTTAACAAATAAAATATATTTTCTACGATAACTATGTTAATATACGTATATATGCATTTTGGCACACTAGGTTACATAGAACCAATATTACAAACCGTAATCTTTGATTATATGTAGACATCTTTGTACACTTTTGTATTCTGTGAACTTCACACATATCAATACACTATCATATATTTTCTACTAATATTTCGTTTCAATTATTCTAACATGGTATTAGAGTCGAGGATATAAAAATTTGTCAATATTTTCTCGTAGTTTAATTTTTCGTGCAAACTGAGGGTTGTATTTAAGGGCAAGTGTTATATTATTTTCCCACATCAATTTCTTGAGAGTTCTTCAACCATTATATAAGCGAAAAGAGTTACTCAACTTAACAATATATGATCCATTGGTAGTGTAAATAATGAGTTCACACCCATCATGGGTTTTAAAAGAAAAGATAGGGATATCATATGTCATATGATTACGACAGACAGAATAAAAATACTTTTTGATGGTTCCGTTGAATGCTATAGAGTCTGTCTCGTTACTAAAAAATTCACTCAGAATTATGATATTGACTGTGAAGAGACATTTACTCCAGTTGCTATACTGATATATGTCCGTACTCTTGTTGTTGACAATCGTAAATGAACTATTTTTCAGATGGATGTCAAGAATTCATTTCTCAACGGCAACCTCCTAAAGGAAGTTTACATACATATCCCTCTTGTCTTAACTGTTCCTCAACACAAATCCTAATGCCTCCACCGTGCCTTTTATGTTCTCAAACAAGTTTCACATGCTTGATTCGCTAAATTCAACACCACCGTCTACTAATTTGGGTTCACAGCCAATGCTCATGATTCTGGTCGTTTTTTCGCCAAACTGACAACGATATTATCCTTTTCTATTTTATGTGGATGACATAATTATTAAGGGGATGATCTACAATTGTATCTCTAAACTCAAAAAAAATCTCAGTGATCAATTAGAGATGAAAGATCACGGCGTACTCACCTATTTTCTTTGACTCAAACTTTTATCTAGTTCAAATATATACTTTTTCTCTTGGTTCAGATATGTTTATGATCTTTTTACTAAGGCTAGCATTACTAACTCTACCACTTCCAACACTTATTTAGAGCCAAATATCAAACTTACTTCATTAGATGACACACCTCTCTCAAATGTCACTATATATGACCAATTAGTTAAAAGTATATCTCGTCATATATCTCGTACCACTCATGACTCGATTGTTCTTTGTATTATACGGTATGTAAAAGGCATCTTGTTTCATGAATTTCATTTATTAACCCAGTTTACTCCAAATTTACAACTTTATTCTGATGCCAATTGGGTCGGCGATCTCATCGATACATGTTCTACCACTGGTTATTATTTTTTTTGGGCAACTCATTCATTTCCAAGCGTAGGAAGAAACAAATCATTACTGTCCATTCCAATATTGAAGTTCAACATCGTACATGGCTAATAGAAGAACTCTTTTGACTTCGCTGACTCCTCTCTGATATGGGAGTCTTATCTTCTACAACTATTGGTATTAATTATGACAGTCATAATGCTATTCAAATTGTATGATGATGTTTTTCACAAGTACACCAAACACATCGAGACTGATTGTCATTTCATGTCATCAAATTCTGCAGAATATCGTTCGCCTCCACTCTCAATCAGCTCTGTCGATCAGACTACATATATTTTCACCAAAATCTATCCACCCGTATATTTTCACACTTTATTTTGCAAATTGAAGTTCATATCTATTTTATCAACTTGAGTTTGCGGGAGAATGTTAATATATGAGTTTTGACCTGAGCCTAGTACTTCAAATCCCAATTTTTGTACATATATAAATGTATTATGTAGATTTCACACATATCAATACGTTGTCTTTGGAATCTCAATTATTTTAGCAAACTATATTCTTAGCTACTCAATTAAATTTATTTTTTTAAAATACTTTTACCTATTTTCCAATAAGAACAATATTGAAAAATAACAAAAATTCAATCAGTATCTAATTTTTCCGCAAAATTAAACAAGATAATTATTTACAAAACGGAGGCTATCAGCACATAGTTTTGTCTAAAAAAAAAACCAAAAAAAAAAACACTTTTGTTTCTGAATTGAGTGAATTGACATCAATATCATTTATTTATGCAAAATCAATCAAACTTTTAAAAAGTAATTTGACTCTTAATTAATTTCAAACCTCAGAACCCACCGTTGAATTTATCCTCATAAATGAATTGGAGAGAGGAAAGAGGAGAGAGATTTTTTTTTTTGTTTTCGGTTTTAGGGTTTGGTGTTGTCTGATAAATTTAATCGCAACTCGATTAATCACTTCTTTAAACGATTTTAAGAGCATATTATCTTATATCAATTTAGTGCATTCAAGATTTAAGAATTAAAGTGTTTTTCAGAAGAGTCGAAGTCTAGTTGAAAAAAAAAATGGTAAATTTAGTCTTTACATGCGAACCGGAATAACTGATTAACGCGTCTCTTCGGTAGGGTAGAGGGGAGAGAGAATCAAACGTTGAAAAACGCTGCTGTCAACAAACTGTTTGAATTATTTCAAGCTTGGCCTACTCTGTTTTGTATTCTTATCTATTTATTTTCTTCTTAACCGTGCTCCGAAAAAGTCCACAAACACGTCCTCAATCTGTTCTTGTTCACATTTTCTTTACCTTCTCTCTACAAATACTCCCAAAACCCACCAAATTCCAATCCAATCCAATCATCTCTCTCTCTCTCTAATCTGATTTTCTCTCACTAGACAAATTTCGAGCCACGCCCTCTGAAACTCTGAACCCAGAATCTTATATATATTGATACAGTTAATGCTTGCATTTCACAGAAATTAAAAGCGCAAAATGAGGGGAAAATCGAACGGCCAAAACAGGTTCTTGAGGCTAATCACAATTCCGATCAGGGTCCTGAGCAGAGCCAAAGATTTGTACGTGAAGAGCCTGACGGGTTGCGCCGACAGAGTTAGCTACGGCGGCGGCATGCTGGGTGTCTCCGCAGGGCCAGTCCCCTCCATGCAGAGGAGCTTCAGTGTCGGATCGTCCTATTCCGGCGGAAGCGATTCAGAGGATCTCCGGGAGCTGATCAGAGCTGCCTCCGCGAGGAGTAGTGGGGTTATGGATTTGTACGGGAAACAGCAGGCGGAGGCGGCTGTGAGGCGGTCGGCGACGGTGGCGGTGGCGGGATCTAGAGGGGTGCCGAGCAGCTGCAGCGTTGGGATGGGGAGGATCGACGAAGACAGGGCATGTGTCTTCGGAGAAGACGACGATTTGAATGGAAGGACCGAGCATATGTATCCGAGAAGCAAAAGCTATGCTGTCTCCAAAAGAAGTGTTGCATTTTAATTTGTATAATTAAATCTCTTTCTTTTTTTTTTGAATTTTGGAGAGCTAAAATTAGCTCTCCTTTGTGTTTATAATTCATCACTTTTGGTTGTTTGAAATCGTTTTTATTAGTCCACTCTCACACATCGGTATGGTACATCATCGCTCTATTGGATTATTCTGCTAAAATTTAACTGGACTAATTAAAATTCAAGTAATATTAATTGCACTGATTAATTTAATTTTTAAAATCGACTCATATTCACTGATGATATCAGTCCTACAAATTTGTAAAATTCGTAATCATATCTTTTACAATATTTCTTTTCATGTCAAGTTAAATTCAGATCAGTTCACTTTATTCTTTTTTCTTTAAACATATAATGTTGTCATTCAATTTGATGATTATAAATTTGGTCATGGGCCGCCCAAACGGACTTCCATAAAGGAAAGCCTAAAACGGGACCGTGGAGGAAGCATATTGGAAAAGCCTAGGCAACCCTAAATAGGCCTAGGGCCTCTGAGATTCAGAAAGTCCAGGAATCTCCACGATTAATGGGCCGAAACCCTTTAAGTAGGGAATGTACCTAAATTGAACTCATGGGTACCCAACACCCGAATCAGCAAAAGGGTCAGGTCCTGAAACAAATTGGTAGAATGTTCGTTAGAGGAGTCATGCTGATTTTACCAGGCAATTTGAACACACCATGAGTGTGTTATCAAAACAGATTTGTGATTGCGTATCCTCTCTCTCTTTCTCATTTCCCGCCAAAGGAAGAACTATAAATACATGAGGTTGATGTGAGGTAAGGGGATGCAATCTCAATACACATTCAGTGTTGTATTATATTCTGGATAAATACTTACTTTCATACCGGAGGTTCTTCACTAGGACACAATCTCAGTGTTAGAATTTGTGCAGATATAACCGGAGCAAGGAGTAAAGGCTTGCGAGTGCCTTTTACAAATTTATTGTGTCAACAATTTTCGGTAACATCATAATTCATTCCCGATTTATTGTTTCAAATTCAAATTTTAGAATTACACAGATTTGGCATATTAGTATTGTCGCATTCACATCAAACTTCTTGTATTGAAAAAATAGTTCGATGCATATTGAATTCAACATTCAAATATTGTGTTACATTCAACCTTATTAGTTACATATGTATGATCAAAGATAGTGGTCACGATTATACTGGAAAAAAAATAGTGTTTATGACAATACTAAGCTCATATTCAATCTCTATTTGTACAAAAATACCTTTAAACGATGGCTATTTGTATAGATTTTTGTTGCGGAATTTAATATTTTTTTTAATCTAACATGATGTTGAATTCAACATGACTTTTCAATATTAAAATCAACAAAATACGTCATTGGCCAATTTAATTATGAAAAGAAAAATTACAGTAAAATTATGAATTATGATTGTTTTCATATTTTTGAATTTGAAAAAAAAAAATGATTGATTTGAATATAAATTAAAAGATTAGTTGGAATATTAGTAAATTTATTAATCAATTAAAAGAAAATGAATTAAAGTAAAATTATGAAATATGATTGTTTCCATATTTTCAAATTCAAAAATAAGGTGTCTCTTGTCCTGGCTGAATTCATTAATATTTATAGGTGAAAGAGTTAGTAGAGTTTTGGGTTTGGTAGAAATTAGGTAGAGTTTTTTGAAGAAAATATTGTCCCTTGTCTTGATTGTCTTCCCTCGTATTTATAAATGTGGGGAAACTTCTTTGACAAGTCTTCTCTAACATCCCAATCAATCCTCATTAATCATTGCAAGATTCGTGAGATTGAGGGGTTTATATCCGTTAAATCAACAAACTGATTATCTTTTCTTATATTGTTGGATTTGGTAATTGCCCTAGGCAATGGGTCAAGGCCCAAGGAAAAGGGGATACATGCTCAATCTTCGATAATCCCAAGGCTGAGCACCCGCAGGCCCGAGATGAATCCTTATGTAAGTTGATGTTTTGGTCGGTATTTGAGACCTCATGGGGTCTTGGGCGAAATCCTCTAATCCTTATGAGTTGTGTTTAAGATATTATGCTTGGCTCGAGAGTGTAACCTACATGTGACATTAATTGGGACTTTCCGGAATATCTCTCATCAATTTTTAAATATTTAAAATACTCCTAGTTACATTCCGCTACTTTGCAACATTATATCATTTCAATTATAATAATCATTTTTTTTTATAATTTTTATATTATAAAAAATAAATGAACCACAGCTTCAACCACCTTTTCAATTATCTATTATTATTTTAGATAATATTACGATATTATTTTTACATTACTGAACACACTTTTATTTTAAGTAAAAGGAAAAATTATTAGATTATCTTTCAAATGAATCAGTTATAATATGTTTTAATGTGTTTTTATCTGATAAGGACTAAAAAAATTACTATAATAAGATGATTTTTTAAATATATATATATATATAATGAAAACTCTTTCACAAAAAGTATGTTTCGTGTTTAATTTATATATTTTATTTTAAAAAAATACCTAAAAAAATATTGCCCCACTGTGTCTTAATTTCTAAGCTTAGTTTGGGTTTGAGAGGTTTTGGATTGCTTTAAAATATAGGGATAATTGGTCATCAGTCTAAATAACATATATAATTTTAAAAAAGTCTCATTTAAAATATAAATTTTAATTTAATCATTTAAAATAAATTTTATTTACGTATTAGTCCGCATGTGTACACATTACAGGAATTGTAAAGAAAATTCATATTATAGTAAATTCATATTATAGTAAATATTAGTTACATATAACTCAAAATTAGTTTCAAACTTAATAATTACAAATCATATGTAACTATATTACATATATCTGTGTAATATTAGTCATATGTGTCTGTATAATATTGGTTACATGTTATAAATTATATTTATTTATGTAATATTTGTTACATCTTACAAATATTTTATATAGAAATTAGTTTAATATTAGTTACATGTATTTTGTACAATATTAGTTACAGTAAATTAGTTATATGCTACATATTACAGTTATATTTGTTATATCTAATAAGTATTTTATACCCAAACTAATTACATGTAACTGGCCGAGTGCAAACACATGTATTGGATCTTCTGTTTTTTTTAATAGGCAAAATTAAAACACAAGTTGCAATTGCATATATGATTTTTTTTAAAATTAAAGATAAAATAAATGACTTGCCACCGAAATGATCCTAAAATATAACTATTTTGAGTATATAAAATTTAGGCCTTATTTTTTAGAGGTACCAAAAATAAGGACCGCTACTTTTTAAGAATTATCGAAAGGTAAAAAAAAACACTTGGATAATCCTCTACAAAGTGATGTTTTTCACTTTTGGGATATTTAAAGGAATTTGACTAAAATTTATGATATAATAACATAATATCAAGTATGAAATTACAATATATTATACTTATTTAAAAGGAATTAAGTTAGATTTTACATTTTATTGTGCTTAATTTCGTATATTACAAGAATTAAATTATTTTTTATATTTAATTAATTTGGTAATTTAAAACGTTAAACCTACTTCTATAAATAATTTGAGAAAATAAATTTATAATTTCATAGTTTATTAAACTTCCTTTATAACCAAAAACTAGGCCAAACAGGCACTTATTAATAGTTCTTTTAAGGGTTAATTTCTTTTAACCCCTTGTACTTTGTTCTTATTTTATTTTAACCCTTCTATTTTAAAAATCTACACTTCACCCACTTTTACTCTTCACTACAAGGAGAAATTCACATTTTACTACAAAATGAATTAGTTTTAATTTAGATTTAATATTTAAAAATAATAGACAAGAAAAATAAATATTTTCTCTCTTTGACTCTGTTTTTACTTCTATTTTTTTAGTAAAGGCAAAATAAAATAAAAAATTAAAATAAAGGGCAAATTTTTTACATTTCACATTTCATGTAAAATTTAGATAAAAATTCTAATTTCCCCATTTTTTAGCATTTTCTGTTAAGTTAAACACACACACACAAAAGTTAATTTTCTAATTTAATTATAAATAGAGAAGGTTGGTAAGATGTAGATTTTGAAAGTAGAGGGGACAAAAGTGCTTAGGAGAAACTTTGAGCAATTTACCATTTCATAAGTGTTTATTTGTCTTAAAAAATAAATGTCTTTTTCCAGATATCATAAACTTATAAAATAAAAATTACTTTTCTTGAATTAAAACTATATATATATATATATAAAGAGTTTATACTCGAAATAACCCGTCTCATTTCGATAAATACTAAAGATATCACTTCTCATTTTTATAATATTTGAAATACTTTTTATCTTTTTAGTTTGGTTACCCAAGACATTATCGCATTTTATTGACAAAAATATCACTTAACATAATTTTTATTATTTTATTATTTTTCTTATTTCTTTTTTTTTTATTTGTTTATTTTTTTATTTTTTTTAAAATTGTATATCTTATTCGTACAAAATTAAAAAGATTGAAATCAATAATCTAGAAAATAAAATGGAAAAAAAAAAAGATTTGAAAAATAAAATAAAATTTAAAATATAAAACAAAAACCAAAAAAAAATATTTTCCTTTTATTTTATTTTTAAATATAACATTTTATTTTTGTTTTATTTATACTTTTTATATTCTAGTTTTTTACTTTTAATTTTACATTTTCTTTTATAAATACCACATATAAAAAATAAAACAAATAAAATAAAAAATACCAAAAAATAGAAAATAAAAAACGAGAGAGAGAGAGAGAGAGAGAGAGAGAGAGAGAGAGAGTAAAAAATTAAAAAAAAAAATATTACAATTTTTTTTTATCAAAATATGATATGGGATATATGATATATGTCTCGGACTCTCTGTTGGTGATAACTACTGAAATTTTAAAATAAATATTTAAATAATTCTGAAATAAAACTAATAGTTGTTAAATAATATTAATGTGAACATTAACTAATCATGTATGAGTAGTAAAATCAAAATATGAAAATTCTGTGAAACAATCTAAAGTGCATACTAAATTAGAATCGTGACGTTAATATTCACGTAACAGAAACATAAACAACAACAAATAAGGAAAGTAAATGTTTACGTAACAAAAACATAAAAAGTATCAGTGACAGAATATGTTAATGTTTATGTAACAGAAACAATGTGTTAAATTTTAAATAAAAATTTATCTGAATATTCAAACAACGAGTAGAATTGAAATAAATTGAGGCTAGAGTTTGACTCTATACCCTTACGGCATGTTTGGTTGGATGGAATGGAATGAGGGTGGAATGGTATGGAAGAAGTAATGGAATGGGAGAAGGAATGGAATGGAATTATGAATGGAATCACTATTCCATTCTCTTGTTTGGTTGGTATGGAATGAAAGAAAGAATGGAATAGTGAAATATAGTAAAATTTCCATTTTGCCCTTATAAAATTATTATTCCATTCTCTTCTTGGTTGGTTATAATAAAATTTTATTATATTTCACTATTCTATTCCTTTCCTCATTTTATTATATTTCACTATTTAACTCAATTTTAAGATTTTGTTCTCTAATTTCTATTTTTGTTCTCAATTTTTAGTTTCTATTCTTTAATTTCTGTTTTTGTTCTCAATTTTCAGTTTCCTTTTTCAATTTTCTGTTCTCTAATTTTCTATTTTTTGTTCTCAATTTTCAGTTTATGTTATCTATTTTTTGTTTTTGTTCTCAATTTTTTGTTTTTATTTTCAATTTTCTATTATCTAATTTTATATTTTTGTTCTCAATTTTCTGTTTTTGTTCTCAATTTTCTATTTCTATTATCTAATTTTATGTTTTTGTTGTCAATTTTCAATTTTCGTTATCAATTTTCTGTTCTCTAATTTTATATTTTTGTTCTCAATTTTCTGTTTATGTTCTAAATTTTCAGTTTATGTTCTCAATTTTCTGTTTCTGTTCTCAATTTTCTGTTCTCTAATTTTATGTTTTTGTTCTCAATTTTTAGTTTATGTTCCCAATTTTCTGTTCTCAATTTTCGGTTTATATTCTCAATTTTCTGTTTCTATTCTCAATTTTTTGTTTCTATTCTCAATTTTCTAGTGTTCTCAATTTTTTGTTCTCAATTTTTTATTTCTATTCCCAACTTTCTATTCTCTAATTTCAATTTATGTTCTCTAATTTCTGTTTTTGTTCTCAATTTTTAAGGGCTTAATTATAAGGGTTATCATGTAATTTAAGATATTGATTCCATTGGGTTGGAATCCCATTCCACCCCATCTCAAATGGAATTCCATTCCATCCAATTTCATTCCAATGGAATCACAAAAGTGATTCCATTGAAGAACCAAACAACGGAATAGGAATCGAGGGCGGAATGCGATTCCATTCCGCCCTCGATTCCATCCAACCAAACATGCCGTTAAAGCATATTCACACTCCCATACTGATACTAATGGTTGAATGAACGTCTACTTCTTAGGTTACAACGATCTTCAAGTGTTTTAGTGCAAACACTTTAAACCAAAAACTTCGGCGAACTAGACTTGTGCCTAAACTCTCACAAAATTCTAAATGTTCTATGCTTTGGTGGTATTATGAAGTGATAATGTTATATTTGAGACGATGTGTAAAGTTTCTTATTTATAGAAGACCAAAAAACACTATTGAATATATGCAACTTTGGAAAGGCATCTGTTTGCGTGAACGTTAATATGAACCGTCACCTAATAAACCTTCATATCTATCATTGGTGCTAATTCAAAAGTTGTTAAGCAATTAATTAACTACTTAACTGCCACTTAATTAAACTTTAAATTATTTCGGCGAGTTAAGATTCGACCCGGCCCAAACCCGACCCGGATTTGGTACAAACTCGATTCAGATATGGATCGGATTGACCCAACCCAAACCCGACTCAAACCCTTACTCAGCCCAATTCGAGTTTAAATGTTTGATGGTTAGTGACTTGTCTTTATTCCCAACTTATAAGTTGATACAAGTTTGAGTTTTTCCTCCACAACTAATGTGGGATAACTACAACTTACAACACAAGTTCTCCATTCCCAAGCAATGTGGAATAACTCATCCATTATACCTTCAACCAATCTCAAATGAGTTCCGCAATGTTATCTTTTAACTTTACGTAGTCAATTGTGATAACTCTATTTGAGAGTAATTGTCTAACGGTATTATGTCTACGTCGTACGTGTTGAGACTTATCGTTGTACATACTACTATGTGCCCTACCAATTACAGATTGGCTATCACAATGTATACAAATAGTTGGCATAGGTTTCGTCCACTTTGGAATATCTTCTAAAAATTAACGAAGTCATTTTGCTTCTTCACTTGCTTTGTCTAAAGCAATAAACTTAGATTCCGTTGTAAACCTTGTAATACATGTCTGTTTAGAGGATTTTCATGAGACAGCTCCTCCTCCAAGTGTAAAGATGTATCCACTTGTGGATTTAGTATTTTTACAATCCGTTATTTAATTAGCGTCGTTGTAACCTCAAGTACAACTAGATATTTGGTGTAATGCAATCCATAGTTTAGGGTATACCTTAAATATCTAAGAACCCTAACTATCGCATTCCAGTGTTCGTGTCCTGGGTTGCTAGTATATCTGTTTCGTTTGCTCACAGCGTAGGCAATATCAGGTTTGGTATAATTCATTAAGTATATTAGACTGCTTATTATTAGAGCATACTCTAACTAAGAGATACTCTCATTAGTATTACTAGTCATATGACAATTCACATCAATAGGTGTTTTAGTTAGGCTAGTATCATACTTGTTGAATTTATCAAGTATCTTCTCAATATAATGAGATTGCGACACTGCTAGTCCTTCAGTAGATCTATAAATTTAATTCCTAGAATTACATCAACAACGCCTAATTTTCATATTGAGCTTACTAGTTAACATCTTTTTGGCAGACTTAATGATGTCATTATTGCTATCAATAATTAGCATGTCGTCTACATAAAGGCATGCAATGATATATTCAGATTCATTATGTTTAATGTAGACACATTTGTCAGATTCATTGATTTTAAATCCATTTGACATCGTAACTTTGTTAAATTTCTCATGTCACTATTTTGGTGCTTGTTTAAGTCCAAATAAAGACTTAACAAGTTTACAAACTTTATTCTCTTTGCTAGAAACAACAAACACTTCAGGTTGTTCCATGTAGATTTCTTCCTCTAATTCACCATTTAGGAAAGTTGTCTTAACATTCATTTAATGTATATCAAGATTATGTATAGCTGTTATGCTATCAATATTCTAATGGATATTATTTTAGTAACCGGTGAGTATGTGTCAAAGTAATCAACACCTTCTCTTTGCTTGTAACCTTTAGCTATAAGTCTAGTTTTATACTTATCAATTTATCCATCTATTTTCATCTTTTTTTTGAAGATTTACTTACACCCATGGGGTTTGGAACCGGATGGAAGATCCACTAGTTCTCATGTATGATTTTGCAAGATGAATTTTATTTCACTATTTACGGCTTCTTTCTAAAATGGTGCTTTAGGATTACCTTCTACCATATAGGTAAGAAAGTCAAGATCAAATGACTTTGTTGTCTTAGCCTTCTTACTACATCTAGGTTCATTATCTTCTAAAGATATTTCATTTTGAACTTCACCAATTGTAGTATCAAATGTTCTTTTTGAAGAATTAGACTCTTGAGGAGTCTTACAACGAAATATATCATCATAAAAGAATGTATTTCTAGATTCCATTATTGTATTCTCATGTAGATCTTCAATCTCAGATCTGTGAACTAAAAATCGATACTGTTATAGGCGTACCTAATGAATATGCAATCAATTGTTTTGGATCCTATTATAATCCTTTTAGGAATAGGAACCACCACCTTAGCAAGACATCCCTACACTTTCAAGAATTTATAAGTAGGAGTCTTACCTTTCCATATTTCATATGGAGTTTTATCCAATTTCTCATATGGAAACTTGTTAAGAATGTTATTGGAGGTAAGTAATGCTTCCCCCACATGTTTTGGGTTAGACCAAAACTTATCAACACAACATTCATCATTTCCTTCAAAGTTTGATTATTCCTTTCAGCTACTTCATTTTGCTAAGGTGAATAAGGTGTAGTTGTTTGACAAATTATTCCGCGTTGAGCATAGAATTCTACAAAGGTGATTCATATTAACCATCTTTATCACTTTGAAGAACTTTAATCTTTTTACTAAGTTGATTCTCAATTTCGTTCTTATATTGCATATACTTTTCTAAAGCTTCATCTTTATTCCTTAGAAGATAAACATAATATTATCTTATGCAATCATCAATAAAAGTCATAAAATACTTTTTACCACCCCTAATTTGTACAAATTTTAAATCACAAATATCAGTGTGAATTAACTCTAGAGATTCAATACTTCCTTAGATGGACTGGAAAGAAGTTCGCGTCAACTTGGATTCCACATAAGACTCACGTTTATGATTTGAACCAAATTTGTATTTTGGTAATAAATTTAAACTAATCAATTTACGTAAAGAGTCATAATTAACGTGTCCTAATTTAACATGTCAAACATCAATTGACTCAATCATACAAACAGAAGATGTAGTTTTATTAACTTTTGGAATCACAGTCATTACATTTAATTTGAAGAGGCATTCATTCATGTAGCCCCTTCCCACATACACTTTACTTTTGGTTATTACAATTTTTTCAGCCTCAAATACCATTCTAAAGTCCTTCTTACTCATCAAAGATCCAGAGACTAGATTCTTGCGAATGTCCGGCACATAAAGCACATTATTGAGAATAAGCTCATTTTCAGAAGTCATTTTAAGCACAATCCTTCCTTGTCCTTCAAATTTAGAAGTCGAGGAGTTTCCCATATAGAGTTTTTCATTTTAATCCACCGACTGATAAGTGGTGATCCTTCTCTTGTCTAAGTAGAGATATGGCGTGTAACTCCAGTGTCCGTGTACAATTCTTTTGGGTTGCCAACTAGGTTGACTTCAGATACCACTGCCGAAAGATTCATTTCAGAAACATCTGAAGTAAGATGCTCGACTTCGGTTACATTAGCTCGATGTGTGGGTTTTTTTCCATTACGTTTCACACGACATTCATTTGCACGGTGTCCAGTCTTTCTACATGAGACTAAGGCTTTCACTCGTTCCAAGGCTTTGAAACTTTCGTTTCTTATTGGTCTTGTGAACCTCCACAACATTTGCCCTTGAATTCATGGTATGACGACCATCATGATTATCAGCAAATCGATGTTCTTCTTCAATTCTAAGCCTTACAATCAGATTTTCAACATTTATCTCTTTGTATTTATGTTTGAGATAATTTTTGAAATCACTCCAGGTTGGTGGTAACTTCTCAATGATAGAAGTTACTTGAAATGATTCACTTAATGACATTCCATCAACGAGGATTTCATGTATAATGACTTGAAGATCTTCGGTTTGATTGACAACTGATTTGGAACCCACCATTATATTATCAAGGAACTTTTCAACTATAAATTTCTTTGAGCCGACGTCCTTCGTTTTATATTTTTTATCCAAGGATTCGCACAGTTCTTTTGCGGTTGAAATCCTTCCATATACTTTATACAGAGAGTTGCTGAGAGCATTGAAGATGTAGTTTAGACATAAATAGTTAGAATCCTCACATACTTCTATGACAACCTTTGTCTGAGTATTGACATTCTCAATCAAAATGGGAGCATCTTCTTTAAGAAAACGCACAAATCTCAAAGTCGTAAAGTAAAACATTATCTTTTGTTGTCACCTCTTAAAGTTGATCCCATTGAACTTGTTAGGCTTTTCAGCCTTAGGCAATGTAGTAGGCATTGTAGTGATAATGGCCTGAGTCACAAGAGGCATCACATTTGACGTATTAATTAACGTAATGTTTTCACTTGCCATCACAGAGTAGTATGTATACAATTTAACGAATTTATAATAAATACTTCAAAAATTTAATACCTAATTTTTTAAGTTAATATTAATTGTACAAAAATTACTATAACTACGATTACGAATTTCTTCCTATTAATAATTTAGGTTACAGAAAAATATTACTTAACTGTTAAAAATATTATTTGTCAACGAAATACTAAAAATTATCGTTTTAATAGGAATTTAAAATTTCTACTATAAATTAGAATTTTCACTATTTAAATATTTTTATTTGAAACTTTAAATTTAATACACACACACACATATATATATACCCCATTGTTTAAACAACAAAAAGACAAATAGTAAAAATATTGATATAACTTACATTGGACCTGAGTGTGTAGGAAGAGTGAGAGCAATGAGGTAACAGATGACCTAAATTGATAGAGAGAGAGTGAGAGGCCAATTAGTACCATGAAAGAGGGGGGAAAAAAAATCCTGTGTGTTAGTAATTTCTACGGCCATTCTCTATCTGTTTTTTTTCTTTCCAAGTGTTGCCATGTGTCACTCCTAAGGTTCTTTTTGACAACTAATCAAACATATTTTACATGCACCCCCTTAAATCTTTACTTTTAATACCAATTTAATCCCAATTGTTACAATTATCACTTAAAAGAAATAACACTTGCCCCCCTAAATTTCTTAAAATAAATTTTTTTAATATCATAATAATCCCTTAAAATTTTAAAGTAAATTTTAAATGACATAATAGACCCTATTATTTTTAAAATATTCTAAAATGCAATTAAAAATATATAAATACAGAAAATCGGGTATTACAATCCTTCTCCTCATAAATAAATTTTGTCCCAAAATTTAGTTACCTCAAATGAATAAATGCGGATAATATGAATAACAATGTATATGCATGTTGTTGGCCTAGTGGAATATCCAAGAGGGGGGGTAAATTGGGTATTTAAAAAATTTATCAAAATAAAATTTTAATAAATCAAATAATTAATTTTAATCCTAAATTAATTATTATCTTTATATCACAGCGGAATTAAATAATTAACTAAGTGCACACAAAACAGCAAAAATAAACAAAGTAAATATTGCAGCACATCAAGATATATCCTGGTTCACCAAGTTACTCTTGGTTAGTCCAATCCTCTGAGCCCACGGAGATTCGCACCCATTAATACTCAAGATCCCTTTAAAGGTAGGAACCAAACCCTCACACCGATTCTTTTACAGGCTCAGAATCAACATTTGCAATATCATTTTCCTAGGCTAAGGAAGAACCTCTATTTTTTACAGATTAAAGAATAACCTAATTCTTTTTAACACTAAGGCCAAATAATCAAAACCTCACCAATCACTCCAAATATCCTTTTACCCGGTAAGGATTGAACCGTTACAAATTTCACTCGAAACATAATTCTATTCAGAAAGAATCACTACCTCAATCTCTTTACAGAAGAGACTAAAATCCAGCTACCATTTGATTAAATACCCCTCACAGTATTTAATCTGTCACACTACTCAGCAATACAAATTGATAAGCAGGATATCTCACTCGGAACTTCTACCACCCCAGATAAATAATAACTCAATTAATATCTCAAGTCTAGTGATAGAAAAATGTGAGATTGAAATATGATTTTAAACAAGATATATGGAGCAAATAATTGAGCACGTAATCAGATTCAAGAATTTGTTTGTAAAAAAAAATTTCACTAAAAATTAGAAACAATTTCTAAGATTAATTTTCAAAAGATAAACAAGTAATGCAATAATAGAATACAATTAGAAAAATCTCACCTGGAATCCACAGAAAGAATAATTAGAACAATGTAACTTCAAATCCGGTAGCAGTAAAGATTAGTCGCAATTGATCTTCAAGATCGTCTCTTACAATAACTCACAAACTCTCAGAAAGATAACTCTTAGAAAAGTTCACTCTTATGATATGATATTATTTCTCTTGTTGTTAATGATTATAAGAAATTCGAAGATCTATTTAAAGGAGAATGAAATTAGCCCTCTAACAGCTAGTTCCAATGTGTCATAACATTTAATAACTCTTATAGACCCCTTATATCATAATGACTTCATTTTGATTCAATTTACTTAATAAATGACTTTTAAATCTTTCAATTAAGTTCCACAAATATTTCTCAATCCCATTTAATTAGAATAGAAACAATTTCTAAGTACCAAATTGATAAATATTAAAACTTAATGAACCAAATCAATAGAATTTAAATAATAGATAAAACATTTCTTAAATATCATCAAACCCTGAAATCTCTCACAAATTCTAACAAAAAATAACTACTTTTGGATATAATTTCGAAATCCACAGTATCCTGTAACAGCTCCCTAAGTCGACCAACTAGTCGACTGTTGGATTCAGGATCAAAGCTGTTGCGTTCATCGGTCGACCTACCTGTCGACTTGGAGATTCAGAGAGTTCAGTTTACCTTCACCGGTCGACCTACCTGTCGACTTAAAGATACAGAGAGTTCATATTTTCTTCATCGGTCAACCTGCCTGTCGACTTAGAGATACAGGTTGTGTCTGCTGCTTGGTCCGGTCGACCTACCAGTCGACTTATGTCTGCTGGATCTCTTTTTTGAACTCGTTTTTAACTCTTTCCTTTTTACGTTTTCGCCTCTTTAACCATTTTCATTTCTAAATTAACTCCACTAATCTTTTTATATTCCATTTTAGTCAATTAGAAATATTTCTTTTCAAATCACATATAATAGCAAATAATTTTATCTTATCAAAATATACATAAATAATAAAAAAAAAAAAAATTGTGCCGCGTGTGTGCTCCTAATTGGGATATTAAGAGTTGAAATTCACCTGAGTTGTTTTCCCTAATTTCTTCAAACTCTTAATTCTTCATCATCTTCAACATCATCATTTAACATCCTTTTAATTTATCATCATCTTTGTAGACACGGCATTTTGACCGCCTCGCAAAAAATTATACTTTATTTTATAGTTACCTTTATTTTATTTTTTTATTTATTTTGTTTTGATTGTACCGTATTTATGCGGTTTAATACTGCTAAATTAAGTTTTATTAATCTCTTAAGTAAATTAAATATTAGTAATTGATTTTTATTTTTTTTGATTTTGTAGATTTTTCGAAGTGGAATAAAAACGCGTTAATTCGGAACAAAATGGACAAGAAACAGACGAGAACGAGAGAGGTCTGGACCGAACGGGGGTGGGGGGTGCACAAAGGCCGCACGTGCGGCCAGCAAGGGGGGCAGAGAGCTTTAGCTCCCTGCCCAACCCCCCCCCTTTTGGGTGCACCAAATTTTGGTGCACCCAAAAGGGGGTGGGTGCACCAAATTTCGGTGCACCCACCCCCTTTTTCTTACCTTTTCCCTGCGTTTTGTCGGAGGTTTGCGATCGAAAATTTCCTATAAATAGAAGAAGCCTCACAACACAATGGATGGAGAGGAATTTTTTCGCCAGAAGAAATTTTTTTTGAGAGGATTTTTTTGGGAAGGGAGAGGTGAAATCTGTAGAGAAATTTTGAAGAAAATAATATTATTTTCGTTTTATTGTAATTTTGAAGAAGAAAAATCTCCAAGAAGGTAGTAAATTTTCATCTGTTGTAAATCTTACTCTTATTTTTTTAAATAAATTGTTATTATACTAATTTTTTTTTTTTTGTAAATTAGATTTTTTTTTCTTTTATTATTTATTTATTTATTTCGTTTTTTTTAAATTTTTATTTTTTTTTATTATTTATTTATTTATTTATTATTTTTCTTTATTATTTTTTTATTATTATTATTATTTTTTTTGAATAATACGAGGTGGAAAACTTCTAACCTTCCATTGGAACGGTTTAAGTTTAGAATGAAATTACTCCCCTTGAGAAGTGTGTGTGTGTGTGTGTGTGTGTGCAGGTGTTTTATTTAATTTGTATTAAATATAATGTGCTAACAAGATAAGGTGGAAAATTCCCAACCTTCCATTCGAACGGTTTAAATTTAGAAGGGAATTACTCCCCTCGATGCGTGTGTGCGTGTGTTTTATTTAATTTGTATTAAATATAATGTGCTAACAAGATAAAGTGAAAAATTCCCAACCTTCAATTTGAACGGTTTAAATTTAGAAGGGAATTACTCCCCTCGATGCGTGTGTGCGGGTGTGCGTGTGTTTTATTTAATTTGTATTAAATATAATGTGCTAACAAGATCAGGTGGAAAATTCCCAACCTTCCATTTGAACGGTTTAAATTTAGAAGAGAATTACTCCCCTCGATGCGTGTGTGCCGGTGTGCGTGTGTTTTATTTAATTTGTATTAAATATAATGTGTTAACAGGATAAGGTGAAAAATTCTCAACCTTCAATTTGAACGGTTTAAATTTAGAAGGGAATTACTCCCCTCGATGCGGGTGTGCGTGTGTTTTATTTAATTTGTATTAAATATAATGTGCTAACAAGATAAGGTGAAAAATTTCTAACCTTCCATTTGAACGGTTTAAATTTAGAAGGGAATTACTCCCCTCGATGCGTGTGTGCGGGTGTGCGGGTGTTTTATTTAATTTGTATTAAATATAATGTGCTAACAGGATAAGGTGGAAAATTCTCAATCTTCTATTTGAACGATTTAAATTTAGAAGGGAATTACTCCCCTCGATGTGTGCGTGCGTGTGTGGACGTGTGTTTTCTTTAACTCGTATTAAATATAATGTGCTGACAAGATAAGGTGGAAAATTCTCAACCTTCAATTTGAATGGTTTAAATTTAGAAGGGAATTACTCCCCTCGATGTGTGCGTACGTGTGTGAGCGTGTGTTTCTTTAACTCGTATTAAATATAATGTGCTGACAAGATAAGGTGGAAAAATTCACAACCTTCCATCAGAACGGTCTAGGTTTAAAAGGGAAACCACTTCCCTCAAATGTGTGTATGTGTATGTGTGTATATGAGGAGGATTTCAAAATAAAATAAAAATATTCAGATTTAAATTTTAATTGGACTTAATCGGATAAGGTACCGTCTTTGGACGGGCGTCTTGGGGTGTTTGACACCTTCCCCGAGTGTAACTGACCCCCGAACTCTTTAAACGAATCTCTGATCAGACCATGTTATTTTAGGAGTCAAATTTTTACTTAAACCATTTTTTTAAATTATTTTCAAAAAAGAAAAATATGGTGACCTAGCACATAATTTAAAACCAATGCTAGGTGGCGACTCCTTTTTCCTAAAACGGGCTTAAGTATATCTTAATGAGAAAATCGACGTTTTTAAAAACCCTTCTCATTTTACCAGCGCCAAGCATATATCTATATTTTTTTATTTTCTCTGGAAAATCGGGGCGCGTTCAGCTGGCGACTCCGCTGGAGATCGGCTGAGGGTCGAGCCCAATATGTCTGAATAAGTCCAACTAATCTAAAATCCGAATGTTAAATTTTATTTTATTTTTTCCCTCAATTCAGTAAATAAGTTGTGATTTTTTTATTTTTTATTTTTTATATCATTTTTTTTTATTTTATATATATATATATATATATATATATATATTTTTTTTTTTTTTTCCTTATTTCCTCTCAGGCCCTTATATCGTTGTAAATCCTCTAACAAAAACAAAACTGTCTTGTATCCATATTATCTCCTCAGGATTCTATGATACAAGACGAGATAGGGGTTTTTTGTACTTGATGGATTTATGACGTCTTGGGAAGTCCTAAAAAAAAAAAAAAAAAAAAAAAAAAAAAAACACACCAAACAAGTTCAAAGTTTTCAATATCGGTAGGGAACGACAAAAAAAAATAAAAATAAAAAAATAAAAAAAATTCATGTACCATCATTTGTTTTAATTAGTCGTTATCGAAATTGAAATCTTCGAACTCGAATGGGCTTTAAGGCCACCTAAGACCCACGTGAACTAAAAAAATAATTTTTTTTGTAGGTGAAAAAGAAAAGGACAAGACAAAGAAAATTGGTCCCAGAAAAGCAAATCCAGTTCCCCCCTTTCGAAGTCCGATCTTTACACGCAGTCGAGCACAGACTCATTCCAGGATGACATCAGAAAGCAATCTCGAATCTCCCCGAACAACCCAGATAGCTCAGATGCAGGAAACTATTGACAGGTTGATGGAAAGGATCAACGAACTTAGCCGACCTCAGGAGGTGCCTATTCCTCCGTCCAACGGGACTCCTGTGACTGAATCCCCAAATGGAAACCCTGCAAGTATTGGGATGGAGAACTCAGGGCCGCATCCGAACCACGTCGGCCCGAACTTTGCAGTACCGGTCTACTATGGATCTCAGATGGGCCCTCATCCTTTCACCTATGGAGCTCCGACATATCCCATCCAGGGGCATGTTTATCAGGCCTCGCCAGAGGGCTCGGCCCCCGCCGCCCCGCAGATCCTCATTCACCCGGAGAGGGTCGTTGCTCCACCAAACAATTCAAATGATAGCCAACCGGCCCCGGCTATTGAAACTAAAAACAAAGAAGAGAATGGCCCTCCACCGGCTTGGCTTCTGAAAATGGAGAAATTGGAGAAAACTATGGAAGAATGGCAAAAGGAGAAGCCGTCTAGGAAAGCGACGTACAAGGAGTTGTCAGCACCACCCGGGATTGTGTACCCGGAAAATTTCGTGGTTCCAGAGTTCACAAAATATGATGGCACTGGCCCTCCAGAATGGCATGTCAGCATTTACAAAGAGGAGTTAGGAATTCATGCTCGGAACGAAGACCTTTGCCTAAAGATGTTTCGGAGATCGTTGAAAGGACCGGCTCTCAACTGGTACATGACCCTGGAGCTATCACAGATTAAAACATTCGAAGATCTGGTAGAGGCCTTCTGTGAGCAATATGTGTACAATAGGGATGCCGCGCCAGACCGCAATACCCTCTACCAGATACTGAAAAATAAAGACGAAAGTTTCCGGAGGTATACTGCTCGTTGGAGGGAAGAGGCTGCCAAAGTTGTCCCTAAGCTAAGCGAGGAGGCTCAGTTAGAGATATTCAAGTCAATTCAGTCACCGCCGTTCTATCGAGATCTCTCGAGCATAGCAGTGGTTTCTTTCGGCGATGCGATCAAACAGGCCGAGGTAACGAAAGAAGGAATAAGGAGCGGAAAAATTGAAGCGGCCCAATCCAATCTGACGAAAAGGTCAGCCCCGCCAAAGATGAAAGAAAATGAAGTAGCTGTTGTCGTTTCCCCTCGGCAAACCCATTACCAGAACAACCCCCAAGCTTCCTGTCCCCAGAACTACCCGAACCAGAACAACCAATATCACAACTACCCTCCTCAAAATCGCCAAAACCAAAATTATCCTCAAAACCAACCCTATTCCCAAAGCCGCCCCCGCTATTACCAAAATGTACCTCCCCCCTATCAAAGCCACATTCCCCAATATTACCCTCAAGCCTGCCCAACACCCTATTACCATACCTATCAACCACGCCCGAACACCCCACCTCAAATTCCTAACCGCACTCCAAGGTCAGGAACCCAATACCACCAAGACCTTTTACCTCATGCTACTGGGGGAAATTTCCAGAACGACAACAGAGAGCTACAAGACCTTCCGGTCTCGATCACCGAGTTGTACCGGAATTGTTTGAAGCAGGGGATGCTGACGCCCCTTCCATTCTACGAAGTTAAACCTAGGAGTAAAGCAGCTTCTTCAAATGCTTTCTGTGAATACCACTCTGGAACCAGAGGACATGCGACTGAACAATGCTTTCAGCTAAAAGACAAAATCCGGGAGTTTATACGGACCGGAGCCATCACGTTTCCTAAAAAACCTGAGGCCAGTACGCCAAATTGTCAACAAAATCCGTTGCCTGAACACGCCTCCTCAGGAAGTGACGTCAATCTAATTTTCACAGAGGAGGTCGAAGAAGAAGTTGACGTGATCGATATCGGTGGTGTTTATTTACACCCGGAGGTTCTCTACAGAGGGTTAGAATTACATTTAGAAAGGGTAGCCCAAAAACTGGAGAAATCTCTAGTTTTGTCTTTCCCAATCCAAAAGATGGTGGAAAATCTCAATAAGGTTCCATGGAATTATGAGATCGTCGCTAAAACAGGAGAAGGAGAAGAATTGCCAATCTCAGTAGGAGAAACCAGTGGAATCACTCGGTCTGGAAGAGTGTATACGCCACAGGATTTGATCAGGATTCCTGTGAGGGAACCAAGAGGGGCCTTGAAAAAGCCAGTGTCAGAACCAGAGGCTCACGACTTCCTAAAGGCAATGAAGAATTCAGAATACAAGATAGTGGAGTAACTCAACAAAGCACCAGCGCAAATCTCGATGCTCTCACTACTCCTATCCTCAGAAGTATATAGACAGGCACTGCTGAAAGTCCTAAATGAAGCCCACTTGCCTAGCACGATCTCTCCGGAGAAGTTTGTCACTCTGATCGAGTAGGTCCTAGGATCTAACACCATCACTTTCACAGATGACGAGATGGACGATGATGGAACAGGTCACAACAAGCCTTTGAATATCACGGTCGAAAGCCATGGAATGTTCATAGCTCGGGTGCTGATTGACAATGGATCGGCACTAAATATCTGTCCTTTGTCGACCCTGGAAGAAATGGGGATAGATCTATCACAGGTTCGATCGTCTAAGACGGTTATCCGAGCATTCGATGGGGCTAAGAGAGATAGTGTTGGAGAGATTGACCTACCAATTGAAATTGGTCCAATACAGTTCAATGCGAAGTTCCAAGTGCTCGACATACCTGCTTCGTACAACCTGTTGTTGGGGAGGCCATGGATCCATAATGCTGGGGCAGTGCCTTCATCTCTACATCAGAAGATCAAGTTTATCATTAATGACACACTGTACGTGATCAGGGCTGATTCAGATATCATACATTTCCATCAAGTGATAAGTCGGCATGTCCCGTTAACAGATGACGGAAAGGAGAAGGAGAAGATTGAAGCCTCCTATCACGTGTTCGACGTCGCGAATGCTACCTTTGTGAAGGAAGGAGGACACGAGATGACACCATCACTGTCTAACACTGTGGCCTTCGTTGCTAAAGAAATGAAGTCTCGGGGTTGCATTCCCGGGAAAGGTTTGGGCAAGAATCTAGACGGAATTACAGAACTGATAGAAGTCAAGGAGAAAAAGGGGAGATTCGGATTGGGATACGAGCCGACAAAAGCAGACAGGGCGAAGTTCTTCCGGAAGAAAAGGGATGGATCCCCAGACAACCAGCCAATAAAAATTCCGCATATCCGGGTCACTTTCCCCTATCCAGCAGAAACCCTCAACAAAGGGAAGGAGACCGCAGGATTCAAGTTGCACCCTGAGAGAGTAATGATCAAGGAAGCTGTGAATGTAATCATGAGAGACGAGGCAGGGCCAAGTCATGGGTCTGGTATTCGAACCAAGGGAAAAGAAAAGCTGCAGAATTGAGATTCTTGTTCTCTCCCAATTCGCCAGGCGTTTCGGTAAACTTAGGGAGATTTTCTGTTGGTCATCCCTCCATCCACCTTGCCTTCTAGATGGAAAGGGATTTTACTTTGTAATGGTTTTTTATATTTAATGAATGCAATTCTGTTTTATCCGACATATGGTTTAAATGTTTAAATTTTATGCTTTCAGGATGTCTAAAACACCAGTGTATGATGCATGCGATATAACTGAGCCAGAGTGCGATAAGTATGATTTTAATGCAGAATCAGACCATAACCCGATGGGAGTGGAAGCAGAAGATGACTCTTGCCAGCTAGACGATGGTGAGATCCGAAAAGCTTTTACGGAGTTCGAGAACAAGCCGATTCCCAGTAACGATGAGACCGAGTTGATAAACTTGGGGACCTCGGAAGAGTTGAAGGAAGTAAAGATTGGATCAGCCCTCATGACTCTGGAAAAGAAAGAGTTGACAACACTCTTAATTTCCTACCAAGATATCTTTGCCTGGTCCTACGATGACATGGTAGGACTGGACAAGAGTATCGTGGCCCATAAGCTGCTGCTAAAGTCGGGGAGTGTACCAGTCAAACAAAAGTTGAGGAAACTGAGGCCCGCTGTCAGCCTCGAGGTCAAGGAGGAGATCGTGAAGCAATTCAATGCCCGAATTATTGAAGTCTGTAACTACAGTGAATGGCTCTCAAATATCGTTCCCGTGCCAAAGTCCTCAGGAAAAATCAGAGTCTGCATGGACTATCGTGATCTCAACCGGGCGAGTCCAAAAGATGATTTTTCACTGCCAAACATTCACATCATCATCGACAATACTGCGGGGCGAAAGCTCTATTCTTTCGCCGATGGGTTCTCTGGCTATAATCAGATTCTGATGGATGAGAAAGATCGAGAAAAGACAGTCTTCACTACACCATGGGGAGTCTTTTGCTATAGGGCGATGCCTTTCGGTTTCAAAAACGCCGAGGCAACATACCAAAGAGCAATGACGACCCTCTTTCATGATATGATGCACAAGGAGATGGAGGTATATGTAGATGACATGATCATTAAATCACAGGAGAACGAGGATCATCTCTGCCATTTGAAAAAGGTGTTCGACAGACTTCGAAAGTACCAGCTCAAGCTCAATCTAGCAAAATGCGCGTTTGGGGTGGCTTCCGGAAAACTTCTTGGTTTCATAGTAAATCGCCATGGAATCGAGATTGATCCTGCAAAGACGAAGGCCATTCGTGAGATGCCGCCACCGAGAAATGAGAAAGAAATCCGAGGTTTTCTGGGGCGATTCATAGCCCGATTCATCTTCCAACTCACTGCCACTTGTGAGCCAATCTTCAAGCTACTTCGAAAAGAAAGTGACGGGCGATGGAATGCAGATTGCCAGAATACCTTGGAGAAATTAAAGTCTATCTAACGAACCCTCCCGTTCTAGTGCCGCCTCGGGAGAAGGTTCCGTTATTACTACATTTGTCGGTTCTCGACTCCTCCATGGGAGCTATTCTTGGGCAACTCGATAAATCTGGAAAGAAGGAGCAAGCCATCTACTACCTTAGCAAGCGCTTCACGAAGTATGAGGAAAATTATACCTTGCTGGAGAGGACCTGTTGTGCATTAGCTTGGTCTGCTCAAAGACTGCGCCATTATATGCTCCCACTGACTACCTACTTGATAGCCAGGATGGATCCCTTAAAATACATCTTCGAGAAGCCGATTCTGTCAGGAAAATTTGCAAAATGGCAGATGCTGCTGACGGAGTTCGATATCATCTACAAGACCCAAAAGTCAGTGAAGGGTCAGGCGATAGCGGATCAGTTGGCTAGTTGTCCAGCTCAAACGGATAACCAGCCTCTTGAGACGCTATTCCCTGACGATTCGATTCATGCGGTGGATGAAGAAAATGAGGAAACAGTTTGGAAAATGTATTTTGATGGAGCAGTGAACTCTCGAGGGGATGGAATCGGAGCTGTTCTGGTTTCTCCGGGCAAACAGCATTATCCAGTGGCTTCCAAGTTGAAGTTCCAGAGCACAAATAATCGAGCTGAGTACGAAACCTGTATTCTGGGACTCCAGCTGGCTGTCGATATGAAAATCAAAGAATTGCTAGTGTTCGGAGATTCTGAGCTGATAATCAATCAGGTGATGGATAAATATGCCACGAGAGATCCGACCTTGATAGCCTATAACAATCACCTCCTGGAGTTGTGCGAGCAATTTACAATGATAGAATTTGAAAGCATACCGAGGCTAAAAAATGACTTCGCCGATACCTTAGCTACCTTGGCATCTATGATATCTATCACTCGAGAGGATGCTGATATCATTCCGGTGGTAATCCGAGTTCAACGCCGACCGGCCCACTGCTGCCAGCTTGAATCTGAACCAACCAAAGACCCGTGGTACCATGACATAAAGAACTTTCTGAAAAATCAGGAGTATCCGGAAGGGGCATCAAGTGTTGATCGGAAAACCCTCCGGAGGTTAGCAGGCCAATTCTTCCTAAGCGGGGAGACACTGTACAAACGCTCCCCTAACATGGGCCTGTTGAGATGTGTTGGAGTCGAAGAGGCCATCCAATTGATGAAAGAGGTCCATGGTGGCATATGTGGACCTCACATGAGCGGCTTCATGCTTGCCAAGAAGATCCTGAGGACCGGTCATTTTTGGCTAACGATGGAAAGCGACTGCGTGCAGTTTGTTCGAAGATGCCATAAGTGTCAGATTTATGGTGATCAAATCCACGTCCCACCCTCGCACCTTCATTGCTTGGCGGCCCCATGGCCCTTCTCAATGTGGGGTATGGACGTTATTGGGGAAGTTACCCCTAAGGCGCCGAGTGGTCATCGCTTTATCCTGGTGGCAATTGATTATTTTTCCAAGTTTGTAGAAACTGTTTCCTTAACCCGAGTGACTCAAAAAATAGTAGCTCGATTCATCAAAAAAAATATTGTGTCAAGATACGGTTTGCCGCAAACATTGATAACCGACAATGCTAAAACCCTGAAGGGTTCAGAAATACAGAAAATATGTCAGCAGTTTAAGATCGAGCACAAAAACTCAGCGCCTTACCATCCAAAAATGAATGGAGCAGTGGAAGCCGCCAACAAAAATATAAAGAAAATTCTCCGGAAGATGATTGACAATTATAAAGAGTGGGATGATATGCTGCCATATGCTTTGATGGCTTACCAAACCTCGGTTCGGACCTCGACAGGGGCAACCCCCTATTCTCTGGTCTATGGCACAGAAGCGGTGATACCAGCCGAGGTGGAAATTCCATCTCTACGAGTGCTCATAGAGGCCGAGCTTGATGAAACTGAATGGGTACAACAACGGTTGGACCAACTTTGTTTAATCGATGAAAAGCGACTAACAGCAATATGCCACGGACAGTGTTACAGACAGAGGATTACTAGAGCTCATGATAAACGGGTATACCCTAGAGTCTTCAAGGTCGGTGAGTTAGTATTGAAGAAAATCTTTACTTTCCAAGATGAAACTAAGGGTAAGTTCGCGCCAAATTGGGAAGGTCCTTTTGTTGTTCATAAGGCTTTGAGCGGTGGAGCGTTGATTCTCCAGGAAATGGATGGTGATGTATTTCCCGAGCCCCTAAACTCGGATTCTGTAAAGAAATACTTTGCCTAATAAATGTCCTTATTTTCTAAGTAAGTTTATTTCAATTTGTGATTATCTGTTGCTTCAAAAAAAAAAAATACGGCTCGAACATGGTAAAAACTCGAAAGAGCGCTATGAGAAAAATGTAGAGACCGTGTCGCAAAAAAGAAAAGAAAAGGAAGAACAGTTAGATCACTCCTAGGGGCATTTTTGGAATTCCCACTACGGCTGACTTCCATTGACCGTAAGACTTTTCTGTGTTCGGAACTTGATGGATTTGAGCAAGAGTTGGAATCTGTGAAAAAGAACATCGAATATGGCTCAAATTTGCATTGAAATCATACTTGTCAGACAATCCGGCTTGAAATCTCGCAGTTAACATATATGGTGATAAAGATACCTGTTTGGGGTAAGGTTTTACACGTTTTTCTCATATTTGGTTAAATCAGTTTTGCAGGATTTGAAAAATACAAAGCAAGCAGGAGTATGTGATTCTCCTAAGCACTGAGGATGCCTAGTAGAAAAGAGAAAGTGAGAATCGGCGGGTGCAGAGAAATAAAGGCTGATAGGGATGTTGTCCAAAAAAAAAGACCCTGCCAACAACCCGGAGAAAACCTTCAGAAAGTACATCTCTAAGATTGACGGAAGGACGAGACGGAAAAATCTCCCGATACTGTCCCGTGACCCGAGAAAGTCAAGCGCCATCAAATGAGGGATTGCGACGGAAAAGGGGGGACGGAATTGCGAGTCGTAAAGAGTGACAAGTTTTTCAAACTAAATTTTCGTGTTACATGTGTTTTTTGTTCAATTACAGGGTTTTCAAAGGACATGGAAGCATGGATTTCTCTCTCACAAAGACTTCTTACCTTCCGGTTCAAATTAGAAACTTTTATTGCTGAAAGTTCGAAAGCTCTAAATGAGCGTCCAGGTATGCGTTTTGCCCTGAAAAGAGCGAAAAGTGAACTACGCTAAACTTGATCCTCGGCATAATACTAAGGTACGCAGGCAATCTATAAATGTTCGGTCATCTGAGAGTTCGGCTGGGGCACATTTATATATTTGCTCTCTCATTCTGGCTCAGTCACAAGTTGGGGCATATTTTATACTCTTGAACTTTCTTTAGGCCCCTGGTCAAGAGGGCTGGGGCACGAATAATTTTTATTACTCTAAACAATCCTCTAAACGGACACGTGTTCATCATGAGTATCGTCAGGAGTCATTTTTTTACTCTAAACAATTCTCTAAACAGACACGTGTTTGTCATGAGTATCGTCAGGAGTCATTTTTTTTATTACTCTAAACAATCCTCTAAACAGACACGTGTTCGTTATGAGTATCGTCAGGAGTCATTTTTTTATTACTCTAAACGATCCTCTAAACGGACATTTGTTTATCATGAACATTGTCATGAGTCATTCTTTTATTTTTCTAAATGGACACTTGTTCGTCATGAGTCTTCTTTTATTACTCTAAACGTACGCTTGTTCGTCATGAGTCATTTTATTTTATTTGTTCTATTATTAGAAAATAAACTAAAAAAATAAATAAAATAAAAAATGGGATGATCAAAATGACGTGGTCTTTTATCTTTGTCAAGCAAGTGGAACTTGCATGACAAAGAGGGGCAACTGTAGACACGGCATTTTGACCGTCTCGCAAAAAATTATACTTTATTTTATAGTTACCTTTATTTTATTTTTTTATTTATTTTGTTTTGATTGTACCGTATTTATGCGGTTTAATACTGCTAAATTAAGTTTTATTAATCTCTTAAGTAAATTAAATATTAGTAATTGATTTTTATTTTTTTTGATTTTGTAGATTTTTTGAAGTGGAATAAAAACACGTTAATTCGGAACAAAATGGACAAGAAACAGACGAGAACGAGAGAGGTCTGGACCGAACGGGGGTGGGGGGTGCACAAAGGTCGCACGTGCGACCAGCTGGCCGCACATGCGGCCAGCAAGGGGGGGGGCAGAAAGCTTTAGCTCTCTGCCCAACCCCCCCTTTTGGGTGCACCAAATTTTGGTGCACCCAAAAGGGGGTGGGTGCACCCACCCCCTTTTCCTTACCTTTTTCCTGCGTTTTGTCGGAGGTTTGCGATCGAAAATTTCCTATAAATAGAAGAAGCCTCACAACACAATGAAGGAAGAGGAATTTTTTCGCCAGAAGAAATTTTTTTTGAGAGGAATTTTTTGGGAAGGGAGAGGTGAAATCTGTAGAGAAATTTTGAAGAAAATAATATTATTTTCGTTTTATTGTAATTTTGAAGAAGAAAAATCTCCAAGAAGGTGGTAAATTTTCATCTGTTGTAAATCTTACTCTTATTTTTTTAAATAAATTGTTATTATACTAATTTTTTTTTTTTTGTAAATTAGATTTTTTTTTCTTTTATTATTTATTTATTTATTTCGTTTTTTTAAATTTTTATTTTTTATTTTTTATTTTTTATTTATTTATTTATTTATTTTATTATTTTATTTTATTTTATTTTTATTTTTTTTTATTTTTTTTTTTGAATAATACGAGGTGGAAAACTTCTAACCTTCCATTGGAACGGTTTAAGTTTAGAATGCAATTACTCCCCTTGAGAAGTGTGTGTGTGTGTGTGTGTGTGTGTGCGGGTGTTTTATTTAATTTGTATTAAATATAATGTGCTAACAAGATAAGGTGGAAAATTTCCAACCTTCCATTTGAACGGTTTAAATTTAGAAGGGAATTACTCCCCTCGATGCGTGTGTGCGTGTGTTTTATTTAATTTGTATTAAATATAATGTGCTAACAAGATAAGGTGGAAAATTCCCAACCTTCAATTTGAACGGTTTAAATTTAGAAGGGAATTACTCCCCTCGATGCGGGTGTGCGTGTGTTTTATTTAATTTGTATTAAATATAATGTGCTAACAAGATAAGGTGGAAAATTTTCAACCTTCAATTTGAACGGTTTAAATTTAGAAGAGAATTACTCTCCTCGATGCGTGTGTGCGGGTGTGCGTGTGTTTTATTTAATTTGTATTAAATATAATGTGTTAACAGGATAAGGTGGAAAATTCTCAACCTTCAATTTGAACGGTTTAAATTTAGAAGGGAATTACTCCCCTCGATGCGGGTGTGCGTGTGTTTTATTTAATTTGTATTAAATATAATGTGCTAACAAGATAAGGTGAAAAATTCCCAACCTTCCATTTGAACGGTTTAAATTTAGAAGGGAATTACTCCCCTCGATGCGTGTGTGCGGGTGTGCGTGTGTTTTATTTAATTTGTATTAAATATAATGTGCTAACAGGATAAGGTGGAAAATTCCCAATCTTCCATTTGAACGGTTTAAATTTAGATGGGAATTACTCCCCTCGATGTGTGCGTGCGTGTGTGGACGTGTGTTTTCTTTAACTCGTATTAAATATAATGTGCTGACAAGATAAGGTGGAAAATTCTCAACCTTCAATTTGAATGGTTTAAATTTAGAAGGGAATTACTCCCCTCGATGTGTGCGTGCGTGTGTGAGCGTGTGTTTCTTTAACTCGTATTAAATATAATGTGCTGACAAGATGAGGTGGAAAAATTCCCAACCTTCTATCAGAACGGTCTAGGTTTAAAAGGGAAATCACTTCCCTCAAATGTGTGTGTGTGTATGTGTGTATATGAGGAGGATTTCAAAATAAAATAAAAACATTCGGATTTAAATTTTAATTGGACTTAATCGGATAAGGTACCGTCTTTGGACGTGCGTCTTGGGGTGCTTGACACCTTCCCCGAGTGTAATTGACCCCCGAACTCTTTAAACGAATCTCTGATCAGACCATGTTATTTTAGGAGTCAAATTTTTACTTAAGCCATTTTGTTTTCAAAAAAGAAAAATATGGTGACCTAGCGCATCATTTAAAACCAATGCTAGGTGACGACTCTTTTTTTCTAAAACAGGCTTAAGTATATTTTAATGAGAAAATCGACGTTTTTAAAAACCCTTCTCATTTTACCAGCGCCAAGCATATATCTATATTTTTTTATTTTTTCTGGAAAATCGGGGCGCATTCAATCTTCATCACTGAAACTTAAATAACTTAAACACTCAATTAAACCGTTAGTTCCACCAAAATATCAAGACTTAATTGTTCATCAAAATCTTAGGATCAACAATCTCCTCATTTTTTATGATGACAATTAACTTTGATGTTTTCTTCAAAATAAAAATATAACCACACTCCCCCTGAATCCGAGGACAGGTTCTATAATTCATTTAAGTATCATAATGAAGATTTTATAACTCAATAAAGCACAAATTTAAAAAATTTAAGAATACTCCCTCTTAATAAAACATCATTAATTTCTTAAGAATACTCCCCCTTAATAAAACATCACTAATTTCTCCCCTTTTGCTATCTTCAAAAAACAAAATTTAGAGAGGAGAGAACACTAAAATATCACTAGTCTAGGAAAATGTTATGAACCTTAATTTTTCACCAGAGATTTAGTGAGTATATCAACAAGCTAACCAAAACTATCAAAATCTTCAATATCATCCTTTTTTTTTTTTCTTTTTTTTTTTAATTTAAGCATAACATAATATTGCCCTTCTTATTAACACTTCTCCCCATATATAACTTTAAACACACAAATTTATGTTTAGGAGAATAAACTTGAAGCAATCAAACTATTTTAACAAAATAGCATGTAATCATATTCAGTTAAATCCACATGTCTCACTAATGATACCAAATAATGTCTTCCCTTTATAAAAACAAAACACATGTTCTTTAACACACTAAAATATTAATCATTTCTCAAGCATTTTATCAATCATTCTCATCAACATGTATGTGAACGCGCCCCAATTTTCCAGAGAAAATCAAAAAAAGAGAATATAAGCTTGGCGCTGGTAAAATTGAAAAGGGTTTTTAAAAAACGTTGATTTTCTCATTAAAATATACTTAAGCTTGTTTTAGAAAAAGGAGTCGCCACCTAGCATTGGGTTTAAATAATGTGCTAGGTCACCATATTTTTCTTTTTTGAAAACAATTTAGAAAAAATGGCTTAAGTAAAAATTTGACTCCAAAATAACATGGTTTGACCAGAGATTCGTTTAAAGAGTTCGGGGGTTAGTTACGCTCAGGAAAGGTGTCAAGCACCCCAAGACGCCCGTCCAAAGACGGTACCTTATCCGATTAAGTCCAATTAAAATTTAAATCCGAATGTTTTTATTTTATTTTGAAATCCTCCTCATATACACACATACACATACACACACATTGAGGGAAGTAATTTCCCTTCTAAACCTAGAGCGTTCTGATGGAAGGCTGGGAATTTTCCACCTCATCTTGTTAGCACATTATATTTAACACAAGTTAAAGAAACACACGCACGCACACACTCACACGCATCGAGGGGAGTAATTCTCTTCTAAACCTAAACCGTTCCAATGGAAGGTTGGGAATTTTCCACCTTATCTTGTCAGCACATTATATTTAATACAAGTTAAAAAAAAAAAAAACACACTCACACACGCACGCACACATCGAGGGGAGTAATTCCTTTCTGAATTTAAACCATTCAAATTGAAGGTTGAGAATTTTTCACCTTATCTTGTCAACACATTATATTTAATACGAGTTAAAGAAAACACAAGCTCACACACGCACGTACACATCGAGGGGAGTAATTTCCTTCTAAATTTAAACCGTTCAAATGGAAGGTTGAGAATTTTCCACCTTATCTTGTTAGCACATTATATTTAATACGAGTTAAAGAAACACACGCACCCACACGCACGCACACATTAAGGGGAATAATTCCCTTCTAAATTTAAACCGTTCAAATGGAAGGTTGAGAATTTTCCACCTCGTATTGTTAGCACATTATATTTAATACAAATTAAATAAAACACACGCACCCACACGCACGCACACATCGAGGAGAGTAATTCTCTTTTAAATTTAAACTGTTCAAATGGAAGGTTGGGAATTTTTCACTTGATCTTGTTAGTACATTATATTTAATACGAGTTAAAGAAACACACGCACACACACGCACGCACACATCGAGGGGAGTAATTCCCTTCTAAACTTAAACCGTTCCAATGGAAGGTTGAGAATTTTCCACCTCGTTTTGTTAGCACATTATATTTAATACAAATTAAATAAAACACACGCACCCACACGCACGCACACATCGAGGGAAGTAATTCCCTTCTAAATTTAAACCGTTCAAATGAAATGTTGGGAATTTTTCACCTGATCTTGTTAGTACATTATATTTAATACGAGTTAAAGAAACACACGCACACACACGCACGCACACATCGAGGTGAGTAATTCCCTTCTAAACTTAAACCGTTCCAATGGAAGGTTGAAAATTTTCCACCTCGTTTTATTTACTCAAAAAAAGAAAATTAAAAATAAATAAATAATTAAATAAATAAAAATAATAAAAAGAGAAAAAAAAATCTAATTTACAAAAAAAAAAATTAGTATAATAACAACTTATTTAAAAATAAGAGTAAGATTTACAACAGATGAAAATTTACCACCTTCTTGGAGATTTTTTTCTTCTTCAAAATTACAATAAAATGAAAATAATATTGTTTTCTTCAAAATTTCTCTCTAGATTTCACCTCTCCCTCTCAAAAAAAATTCCTCTTCCTTCTCCAAAAAAAAAAATCCTCTTCCTATTGTGATCCTTCATCTATTTATAGGAAAGAATTTCTGAAAACTCGTCCGACAAAAACGAATGAAAAAGTAGGAAAAAGGGGGTGGGTGCACCGAAATTCGGTGCACCCACCCCCTTTTGGGTGCACTGGGCAGAGCAAAAGCTCTGCCCAACTGGCCGCATATATGGCCAGCATTAAAGCTGGCCGCATATGCGGCCAGTGCACTGGTCGCATATATGGCCAGCATTAAAGCTGGCCGCATATGCGGCCAGTGCACTGGTCGCACGTGCGACCTTTATGCACCCCCCACCCCCGTTCGGTCTAGACCTTTCTCGTTTTCGTTTGTTTCTTGTCTATTTTGTTCCGAATTAACTCGTTTTTATTCCACTTCGAAAAATCTACAAAACCAAAAAAAAATAAAAAAAAAATCAATTACTAATATTTAATTTACTTAAGAGATTAATAAAACTTAATTTAGTAGTATTAAACCGCACAAATACGGTACAATCAAAACAAAATAAATAGGAAAATAAAATAAAGATAACTATAAAATAAAGTATAATTTTTTGCGAAGCGGTCAAAATGCCGTGTCTACAGTATGATCACTAATTAATTCAAAGTACTCTTAGTCCTATCAATCAATGAAGTTATCCCAAATAACATGTTTCGCATAAGAACATGAATCTTAATAATAACATGCATAGTAAAATTTTAAAGCCCTTCCAAAATAATAATCATTTGAAAACCTTTAATACATCAAGATATCATTTCAAAATGCATAAAATATCAGCTCAATTTACTTAACTCATTTTCTAAATCACGTAATATGTTTTAAAATTTAACTCATGATCACTACTTGATATAAACACATAAAAACATGTTAATACTTCTTAACTAAATGTGATTTTCATAATCACAATAGAATGTTTCTAAGACAATAAGTGAACACATCATTAAAAATAGATATTAGAAATCATCACAACTTTCCTATTTGGCAAGTTGGGCACCTCCATCTTCAACAAATTTAATGAATTTAAAATACAGAGGGTTAGGAGTATTTTTTTTATCTTTCGATGAGACTTTATTTTTTTACCTCATTTGAGCTCATAATTGATTTAGGTGCGCAATACTTCTTGGCTTGTTCATATCCTCTCTTCCTTTTATTTTTGCCATTTGATTCATTGATGATTCCCTTTCCATGTGTCGCTTGTGGTTTTCTGGTGATATCTCATCTTGGTTTTAGTAGAACTTTTCTCTTAGCACATATCTCTTATGGTTTCTTTACAACTTCACCTCTTATCTTTGGTGCATCTTTTCGCTTTACACACGTCACTTGTGGATCTCTGATGACTTCCTATTTTGCCTTTGATATAAACTCTTTAATTGTTCCTTCAAATCCACTTTCGATATTTTGTAATTCTGCACAAGACATTTCAATAATTCTCTTCAATATCTATTCACGAGATGTAAAACAAGAATCATTTCTAACAATAGCCACATAATTATCACTAGCTTGTGATGAAGGATGAGACGATGAAGTATATCCACTTTACCTAGAAAAATTATTTTTAGAATCTCTTGAAATAGACTTAGGTCAGATTTTGATTTTTCAAAATTTTTCTTAAGTAAATCAATTTTAGAAACAAGATCTGACATTTGCTTGAAAATTATATCAAAATTATTTTTTAAAACTCTGTTTTCATTTTCAAGAGAATTCAATTTAGAAAGCAAATTATTAATTTAAAAAACAACGTCCGAAAACTCTTTTGTACTACAATAATTATCCAAATGCATTTTAGATTTTCGGACACGTTTTCCACCATTTTCAAAAGAATCAAATTTTCTTTTTAAACTCAAGCTCTCTTTAGCAAAAAGTAGTGTGAAAAAAAATATTTTTTTCATAACAATATGGACATTTCATTATCATTATCTCCATCACTACCATTAAAATTACAAGAATCATAAACCACATTATCATATACGCATTTACCACTATCAAAAGAGGATACACAAAACACATCATCCATGGTGAGTGCACGTGACCGGTTTAACTAGGATGTTAAGCCTAATCGAGCTAAAACCATCTCTGATGTCAATTGTTGGTTCAGTGGAATACCCAAGAGGGAGGGTGAATTGGGTAATTAAAAATTTACCAGAATAAAACTTTAATAAATCAAATAATTAATTTTAATCATAAATTAATTATTATCTTTATATCACAGCGGAATTAAATAATTAACTAAGTTCACACCAATAGCAAAAATAAATAAAGTAAATATTGTAGTACATCAAGATATATCCTAGTTCACCAAGCTATTCTTGGCTAGTCCAGTCCTCTGAATTTCGCGGATATTCGCACCCACTAATACTCAAGATCCCTTTAAAGGTAGGAACCAAACTCTCACACCAATTCTTTTACATGCTCAAAATTAACCTTTGCAATATCATTTTCTCAGGCTAAGGAAAAACCTCTACTTTTTACAGGTTAAAGAATAACCTAATTCTTTTTAACACTAAGACCAAATAATCAATGCCTCACCAATCACTCCAAATATCCTTTTACCCGGTAAGGATTGAACCGTTACAAATTTTACTCGAAACGCAATTTTATCCAGGAAGAATCACCACCTCAATCTCTTTATAGGAAGATACTGAAACTCAGTTACCCTTTGATTAAATACGCCCAATAGTATTTAATCCATCATACTACTTACCAATACAAATTGATAAGTAGGATATCTCACTTGGAACTTCTACCACCCTAGATAAATAATAACTCAATCAATATCCCAAGTCTAGAGATAGAAAAATGTGAGATTGAAATATGATTTTAAACAAGATATAAGTAGCAAATAATTGAGCACGTAATCAGATTCAAGAATTTGTTTGTAAAAAAAAAAATTCAATAAAAATCATAAACAATTTCTAAGATCAATTTCCAAAAGATAGATAAGTAATGCAATGATAGAATACAATTGAAAATATCTCACCCGGAATCTACAAAAAGAATAATTAGAACGATATAACTTCAAATCCGATAGCAGTAAAGATTAGTCGCAATTGATCTTCAAGATCGTCTCTTAGAATAACTCACAAACTCTCAGAAAGATAACTCTTAGAAAAGTTCACTCTTATGATATGATATGATTTCTCTTGTTGTTAATGATTATAAGAAATTCCCAGGTCTATTTAAAAGAGAATGAAATCAGTCTTCTAACATTTAGTTCCAATGTGTCATGACATTTAATAACTCTTATAGACCCCTTATATCATAATAACTTCATTTTGGTTCAATTCATTTAATAAATGACTTTTAAATTTTTCAATTAAGTTCCCCAAATATTTCTCAATCCCAATTAATTAGAATAGAAACAATTTCTAAGTATCAAATTGAGAAATATTAAAACTTAATGAATCAAATCAATAGAATTTAAATAATAGATTAAGCATATATTAAATATCATCAAATCCTTGAAAACTCTCACAAATCCTAACAAAAAATGGCTACTTTTGAATATAATTTCGGAATCCACAGTATCCTGAAACAGCTCCCTAAGTCGACCAACCAGTCGACTGTTGGATTCAGGATCAAAGTTGTTGCGTTCATCAGTCGACCTACATGTCGACTTGAAGATTCAGAGAGTTCAGTTTACCTTCACCGGTCGACCTACCTGTCGACTTAAAGATACAGAGAGTTCAACTTCTTTTTACCGGTTGACCTGCCTGTCGACTTAGAGATACATGTTGTTTCTGCTGCTTGGTCCGGTCGACCTACTGGTCGACTTATGTCTGTTTGATCTCTTTTCTGAACTCGTTTTTAACTCTTTCATTTTTATATGCCTGTCGACTTAGAGATACATGTTGTTTCTGTTGCTTGGTCCGGTCGACCTACTAGTCAACTTATGTCTGTTGGATCTCTTTTCTGAACTCGTTTTTAACTATTTCATTTTTATATTTTTGCCCATTTAACCATTTTCATTTCTAAATTAGCTCCACTAATCTTCTTATATTCTATTTTAGTCAATTAGAAATATTTCTTTTCAAATCACATATAGGAGCAAATAATTTCATTTTATAAAAACACACATAAATAATAAAAAGTTTTTGTGTCGTGTGTGTGTTCGTAATTGGGATATTAAGAGTTAAAATTCACCTGAGTTGTTTTCCCTAATTTCTTCAAACTCTTAATTCTTCACCATCTTGGACATCATCATTTAACATCTTTTTAATTTATCATCATCTTCATCACTGAAATTTAAATAACTGAAACACTCAATTAAATCGTTAGTTCCACCAAAATATCAACACTTAATTGTTCATCAAAATCTTAGGATCAACGCATGTAGTGCCTAATACATGTGTATTACTCTCGAGTCAAGTAAAATGATTCCAAACTTATTTCTAAACTGACCTCACAACTCAACCACTTATCCTATGGTCCACTGCTGACACAACACCCCTAACACTAGGTCCATTATGAGGCTATTGGGAGCCACTTGTTACTTAGAAATGTTAATTTGAATTTTTTAGCTTAGTTGGTGTTGTAGAAATGTGATTGGGGACTTATGTAATATTTTTTTTGTTTATATAGTTTACGTAAGTATTGAATTCAGTATTGAACTTGTGATGTTATGTGGTGTTGGAGACGTAATTATTTGATTTTAGATGTATTTAATTTTTATAGTTTGACACGTATTTGGGTGTTTGAAACGTATTAGTGTGGATGAGACATATTTATGTATTTGCGACATATTTACGTGTTTTCAGATATATTTATATATTTCGAGACGTATTTATGGGCTTAACACGTATTTATGCGATTCATATGTATTCATGTGTTTCAATACATATTTGTGTGGTGGAGACGTATTTATGTATTTCGATACGTATTTATGTGGTTCAGTTGTATTTATGTGTTTTGAGAGGTATTATTATGATTTTAACGTATTTAGGTGTTTTGAGACATATTTATGTGCTTGAGAAGTGTTTGTGGTTTTTAGATGTATTGTGAAAAATTTATTAGAAGATTAGATTGTGTTGATATTTATGAAAAAATTTACAAGATTATTAAAATTTTAATGTAGATATTGGGATTGATTATTTTTAGTCTCACGGTACAATCCACAAGGAATTAGATTATCTACTGGTTAAGATATTGTTTGTTGCGATATGTTGGATTGAAATGTTGGACGAAATTGATAAATGTTAGTTATGGGATATGACAGTAGACTTAAAAAGTTCTGTCAAGTAAAAAAATTATTGAGGTCGTAGACCTGTTGGAATTGAGATAGACCCAATCCAGTGAGACTACCGTGATATTTTAAAAATATATTATTATTGTTATTTTTATTAGGATAGCACAGCGGGAGTGTGGTGGTGACTTTCGATTATTATTATTTAACCGAGAGTGACTAATACGGTGCGATTCTGAATTATTTTTTATTTGAAAGAAATTTCGAAGACTAAATTTATTTAAGAGAGGTAGATTGTAATATCCTGAAAATCTATATTTTTAGAAAATATTATTTTATATAAATTTGACATTTTTTGGATTGTTTTGTAAATTTATGATATAAATAATATTTGATAATTTTTGGAGTTAAATGTTAATTTTAAATCGACTTTTAAAAGTTTGGGACTATTGTGTTATTCAAATTATACTTTTAAGAGTTTTGAGATATAATTAATATTTTTTTTATTTTAAGAGGGACATTGTGTAAAAAAATAAATAAATAAATTAACGATCAACATTATTTCCTTCATATAGAAGGAAACAAAGTGAACCAAGTATTATATATATATATATACACACACACACACGTGTCATTATAATAATAATAATAAGCCTTTTTTTTCTTTATATATATGTGATCATTAACCTGTTTCTTCTTAATATATATATATATATATATATTATGTTGAGTTTGGTGGTGACTCTGGATGAAAGAAAGAAAGAAAAAAAAAAAAAAACTGAAGAGGAACACATATATACACATATATGAGTATATATAAAAATAAAATAAAAAATAAGGGATGGTATTATATATTTCGAATATTCCGGTCCGAATTTTGGCTTCGGATTTCATGTATAATTTCTACCTCTTTTAATATATGTATTAAATTTCTTCATTGTGAGATGTATGTTGTTATTATAGGTGATTTATAGTTGTTAGTTCGGATGAAATAATTATAATTATGTGAAAATTATGTAGAAATCATGTTAATGAGTTTTATTTGTTGTATTAATTAAAGGGACACGCACCATTAACTCCTAAAATGCAAAAGAAATTATCGATTACTCCCAACACTTTTTTTTTTTGCACCAATAACTCTTTTTATCTTTTTCTGACTGTAATAGCCCTCGTATGGATGTTGAATGTAACATCAATTATTTTTTTATTTTTTTTATGATGTTATATTTTTCTGACTAAAATATCCCTCAGGTGGATATTGAATGTAATATCAAAGTTTTTTTTTTTTTTTTTTAATGATGTTATCTTTTTTTCTGACTAAAATACCTCTTATGTGTATGTTGAATGGGTGTTGAATGTAACATCAATTGTTTTTTTTTTATTTTTTTCCATCAATTATTTTTATTTTATCTTTTTCTGACCAAAATACATCTCATGTGGATATTGAATGTAACATTCAACACTTGTGGATATTGAATTTAACATCAATTGTTCTTATATTTTTATGGATCGTATTATACGTGGATGCTATATTCAATACCTGTGAATGTTGAATGTAACATCAGTTGTTTTTTTGTTTTATGTATTCACAGTTAAAAATCATATGATGTTATATTTAACATGAGATCTCTATTTTCCCAACTATCATCATCTAAAATGAGAGCTATACTACTGAATAGAGATATTAATAAGTTTGTTACTCTTTCTACTTCAAACCGACCTTATTGAGATATTCATACTCCGAAGTATATTAAATTATTATATTTTATGCATAGTCTAATTACGATTAATATATATATGTATATACATATACATATATATATGTATATGTATATATATATATTGTTAATAATAATTCATGAAATTTTAATGATGAATGATAAAAATTGAAATATTTTATTATTTGATGCAAGTGATTATACGAATTGGAATGTCGTAACATATCCACAATTCAATGGTTGAGAACTTATATATAATTCATCCTTCTATTTTTTATAAAATATATTGGACATAAGAGATAATAGACACGTGCTATCCACATAGTGTGTGTGTGTGTGTGTGTGTGTGTGTGTGTGTGTGTATATATCCAACTTTTCGTGCCATAACTACTTATTTTATGGTTTTATACCATTGATTTTCTCTATCTTTTTGCATTATACCAGATATCTCCCTCGTCTTTTTATAAATACTAGTCACCCCTCTTGACTGATTTTTTTGTGTGAAAATACCATTTTACCTTTCGTTTTTTACTAGATATTATACAATTAAAAAATATTCTAAGTAAAATTACCAATTTACCTTTTTTTTTTTTTTTTTTTTCTGGTTTTGCACAGCACATTTTGAACTCATTTTCGTTGTGTTAGAGAGAGAGACGAAGAGAGACATTGTCAGAGGAAGATCGTCATCGATTGCTTGGTTGCGGACTTTGAAACCGATTCGTTGGAGAACACGCTGTTTGATCGTGAAATCCGAAATCGGTTGCATGATTCACCGTTGCCGGAGTAGGGAGGAGGTGGGGGTAGGGAGGGGAAATCGCAAATAGGTAAGGAAAGGGGTTTGGAACTTGGGAGAGATGTGTCAAAACATTTTTGGTGGTTGGAGGTGGTGGCCGTGTGTTGGTGGATGGAGGTGGTGGCCATGTATTGGTGGTGGATGGAAGTATGGTGGCCATGTGTTGATGGTCGGAGTGGTGGCAGTGTGTTGGTCAGAGGTGGTAATGGGAGTACTGAAAATGTGTAGAAACTAAAATGGGTTTAAAAAATATATTTTGACCCTTTTAGTTTTGAACAAATTTACAAATAGATCCCTGTGAATTAATTAGAACAAAATAACTAAATTACCCTTAATTTCAAAGTGAATAACAATTTTGCCCCTAATATTAATTGTTAAAATTAGGGACAATTTTGTCATTTCAATTAAAAATTAAGAGTAATTTAGTCATTTTACTCTAATAAATTTTATAGGGTTTATTTAAAAGACATCCAAAATTGTGAGGTGCAAAATGTATTTTTCCTTTCATTGTTTCCCACCATCCCCTATTTCTCTTTCTGCCTATATTTTCCTCTCTCATTGGAGCGGTGGCGACTAAGAGACGGACACTCGGCGTCATTTTTCTTTTTTTCCCATCTCCAGTCACCGTCATCTACTTTGCATAATGTCTTCGGCGGTGAACGCGATGGACACTCGATGGCACCGTGAAATGAGCCTTCTGGTTCTCTCTCTACTCTCTCTCTAAAACTATTGCGATGAGTGGAGGTGGCTATGTTCGATGAAGACGATGATGTCGCTTGGTGGCTACCATGGTGAGAGAAAGACTGCCAGAGGCTTTGAAGCTCGTCAGAGGTTGCTTGGTTTCGTCGTCGAAGAGTGAAAACATCGTTGGGTCTTCGTCGAAAGCTCGTCGAAGGAGGAACCAAGAAAACGGCCAGAGCTCTTGCAGGGTGGTGTTTGCGCGGTGGCTGGTGGCACTCTAGGATGGCGACGGAGGGAAAATGAGAAAGATAGAACTGGTGGTCGGCGATGAAGACGATAGAGGAACAGAGGTAAAAGATTTCCCCTTCTTAAATGAACTCACGAAGACGTGTTCGACGATTTGGAGATTACAGATATGAAATTTGAAGCTAAGGATTTGGCTATGGCGGAAGAGGAAGCTAAGCTCCATTTTGAACCAACGGCCGATGAAGGCTTAGATCTGATCCGATGAGGTGTAGATCTGATCCAACGAGGTTTTTGGCTCTTGCTAACAACCCTAACAACAATAGAAATGACCAAGGGGTTCGAATGAATTTACCTGAAAGCGGTAGAGCATCAAAGGGAGGATGAAGAAGAAGAAGAAGAAACAGATGAAGAGAGAAGACTAGTGAGAGAAGAAGATGATATGAGTGTTGATTATTCATCACCTGAAGCTTGTTTAGATCATGAAAATATCGAGATCGGTGACGATGAATCGATTCTGGCAATGAATGACGAAAGAGAGAGAGAGAGAGTTATCTCTCATGATTCTTCCTTACATTCGGATGAAGAAGAAGAAGAAACAATGGTCGGATCATAATAGGGGGAAAAAAGGAAAAAAACCTTGTAGGTGTAAAAAAAAAAAAGGCATATTTGTCAAATAAATAAAATTGATAAAGGACATTTATGTCATTTAATTGAAGTAAGGGTATTATTGTCACTAACAATGTAGTGTCAGCATTTTTTTACTATCAAGGGAGGTAAGTGGTTTAAGCTATAAAACTAGAAAGAGTGATTATTATTTGTAAAAGGATAAGAGAAATATCTAGTATATTACAAAAAGACAAGGGACGTTAATAGTATAGATCCCTTGTTTTATTGTAATAAATTAAAGATGAAGACGAAATAGGCACTGTCGGACCCAAAAAGGGCTAGGGACTCCCAACCCAAAAAGGGCTAGGGACTCCCAGCCCATGGACTCATAGCCAATGATTGTTCAACTTTTACACTTACATCCCCATATTTATATAAAACATGTTACATAGGTCGCCCTAAAATTTTTAGATCAATAAAAACATACTCTTTCCATCCAAAATTTTATTATTACATTAAAATATGTTTATTTTATTTTATTTTTTCAAAAAATGATAATTAATTTTAAAAAAATTTAAAGAAAAGTCGGACAATAAATTTGGAATCATGGAGTATGACATATGTAAATGTTGTATTCTAAATTCTTTGTTCCATCCCTATATACTCCAACAGCTCAGTTCATCCGCTTGGTTGGTGGTGTAAATAGTAATTGGTAAGTACACACATCAGTCCACAAGCGAACACAAGATACCTGTCCCAGAGCCTCTATTCATCTCTGGAGTCTCTAATCCTTTATGAACACTACCACTGTGATGTTTTTCAACCAAGATTGGCCCAGATACCATTTGTAATGCTTCATGCGGCTCACTGATCAAATATCTTTTAGACCAAGTTCATGTGGCTCAAAATGATTAAGTCAAGGTATAAGTAGTAGTGCATATGGCATTTTAAATATCAGATAATCTTTTCCAATACTTCTCATGTTGGATCTCATAGTCAGGTTAAGAAAAATGGTATAGCATTGATGTCGTCCTTGTTTGGTGAACAAGAGGAGGTTTGAGAAACTAAGAAAAAGAAAGGGAAAATATTGGGATTAATACTTTTATTTTGATTTAACATTTAATTATTTATGTAAGGGTAAAATTTTCTTTGTATTTTATCATTTTTTATCTTTAGTAAAAAAAAAATTAACTAAATAATAACATATACTGGTCATTTAATCATTTTTTCTCAGACAAGAGATCTGATATATATTTTTTTTTTAAATATGTGGGGAGTTTTTATGGAATTAGGCAACAAAGATTGGAGTGTTATTAGTATATTTTCATCAATTCAAAAAGAAATTTTTTTATTGTTTAATCCGTACACCAATATTCTAGTAAAATTACCTTCCTAATGATTTGTCATCGGGGTAAATAACTTTTATGGTCTTTAAGTTTGGGCCCTACTTTGGGGTGAGTTTTAAAGTGGTTATGATGTTTAGCACTCGTCACATTTAGTTAATAAATTATTAAATTGTTTTTAATACAGTCCAAAATCTCTATTTTATCATTAAAATTTTACACCACATGAAGTTTTTATTTTACGTTTTCTCTCTCTTCTTCCTCCATTTTTTATAAAAAAAAAACCACATTAGTCAAGTTGTCAGTGACAACTCCCCTCTCCCTCTCTCACACACAAAAGAAAAATAATACATTTAAAAAAAGAAAAAAAAATATTACGCTGATCTTCCAATTTTCGGCTCCGCCCCACCTTCTCAGCTCCCGCTGCAACTGTCAACCATTCCCGTCATGTATTATATTTATAATACTGAAAATAATCAAAATTAATATTAAAATAAGCGAATGAAATATAAATTAAAACGATAAAAGTCTCATAAAAAATATATTTTTTAATAGCTCCTGTAATGATCAAGTTCTTTGACCACATTCCTAAATCCTTGTCGTTTTTATATATTTTATGAAGGTTGCGTTTAAAGACAAAATTACCCTTGTTTATGTCCCATCACCGCAGCAGAAGTTACGTATTCAATGTTATTTTCCTCTCATGTTGCTCTGTTATTTTCACCAACTGACATCCATCAGCAAAATTCAATAAAAAAAGAAGGGAGAAAAAATGGAAAAACCAATTTCACTCCTCATCATCGCTACCCTTTTTTTGATTCTTCAAAAAAATTCAGTCTCTGGATCACAGGTTGAGTTTCTTCCAGGCTTCAATGGCGGACCCCTTCCTTTTGAACTCGAAACCGGGTGAGTCTGAAAAAACCCTTTTTTAAAGTAAGCCAAACGGGGCGCTAAGTGGAGGTCGTTTTTTTTTTTTTATTTGGGTTGAGGTATTGAAATTATGGGGGGGTATTAAGTGTAATTATTTGTGTGTGTGTAGGTATATTGGAGTGGATGAAAGGGAGGATGTGCAGTTGTTCTACTATTTTGTTAAGTCGGAGGGGGATTTCCGGCGGGATCCTCTCATGCTTTGGCTCACCGGTGGTCCCGGCTGCTCTTCTTTAACTGGACTCGTCTTTGAAATAGGTAAAATAAGTTATCTGAATTGAAGTTTTTAAATTTTTTAAAAACTAAGGAATCTATTGATATGTTAGTTTTTACAATTAAAAAAAAAAGATTTGGCTACAATACAATGGCTGTACCGATACAGCTATATGTTAGGATTTAATTCCTATAGATCTAAATCTGTAACATCTAAATTAATATATCAAATCACCAAGAGTTCTAATGTACACATAAATTACGTACTTGGATTCATCATGATCAATTGACTACCGATCGATCACAAAAAGGACACAGATCGAGTGGGTACATGGTCTTCCTCAACTAACTCTCCGGAGTTTCTCAATGGGATTCGCGATTCACTTCTACATAGAGAGAAGTGAGTCGTCAAGACGATTTAGTATATTGGGGACCATAACCCTAGTTTTCTCTATTTATATGGTGTGATTAGAGTTCTCATAATCCCTTAATCACCCTAACAGTTTCTGGTTTCTACTCATTTAACCAATATTCTTTTGAGTAATCTATGGGTTTACCCAAATTAATTAGATCACTTAATTTTAATCCATTAAATTTAAATAGTAAATATAATTGTGTTAATAATATGTTGCCCAAAATTAGATTAGGAAATCAAATTTCCTAACATCACACAAGTTACAAGTTCATGTTAAAGAAGTTGCAAGTTTGTCTAACAAGTTACAAGTTACATGTTATAAGTTCGTCCCGAAAAGTTAGAAGTTCATCTAAAAACTTGCGATTTCTTCAACACACACTTGTAACTAATAGTTGTTGTATCGGTACAACCGCTGTATTGAAATAAAATCCTAAAAAAAATATGATTTTAATTTTTTTTTAAATAAAAAATAGATTTTTATATTATATCGATAGAGGTCGATGAACTAGGATCACTTGCTTGCCTAATTTATTCTTCGGATCATGGTTTTTTTTTTTTTCAATTAATACATCATTTATATCTAGGATTGTAATTCTTTTTCTGTTCTCTAGTATTATGAGAATAGAAACTTGTTTGGTAACGAGTATTGTCCTAAAATTGTTTCTTTTAATTTACGAGAACAGAAATAATGAAACGAGTTTGGTTGCAGCATTTGTTTTATTTTTTAATTTTTTTCAAATGTATAACAATAAATATGCATATTTCTTGGTTTGCGGGGTGGTGGTGGGAATAGTTTTGTAGGAGTGAATAGGAATCGACATTTTTTGTTTTCTCAAGGAATTCAAGAAATATTCCCAAAATTTTGGGAACATAGACGTTTTTATCAAACGCGTTTTTGTACATTAATCCCAAACATTTTTAGTTTTTACTAAACGTGTTTCAATTTCTTTTTGTTTTTTAACTAACAAAAAAGTTGGAACAGAAATAGAACTATGGAAACCGAAAAAAACTGTTTTTTGTTCTGTTCTCATACTTGGAACAAATTTTTGGGCACAAAAATGGAGTTGCTTCGAATTTTTAGAATATTTTTTTAATTGTTTATTTTATATTTTTTTTTTATAGATATTCATCCCCATATTTTGTTTCCATTTATTTCTATTCCAAGGTCCAGATCCATTTATTTCTATTCCGAGGAAACTTGGAACAAAAATCAAATTTTCAAAGCGATTTAAAACAAAACTGAGTTGGCATTAAATATTTAGTTAATTTTTTACTAACATAGTTTAAAAATCTAAAGTAATTTATATTAGAATAATCAAGATTATATCAAACAATTGTATTGATATGCGTGAAACCTACAAAATAATGAGATGTTCAAATGTGCCTATATATAGGCAATAACTAGAGTTTTAACCTATCGGGACAAGACCCATATATACATATATTAACAATTTCGAAAACAGAAATCTTCGGACAGTAAACCAACCTGGCCCTTAACCCAATCACAATATATATATACATATGCGTGTGTATGTGCAGGTCCTCTGTATTTTGAGTCAAAAGAGTACAATGGAAGCTTGCCCTCTTTGGTTTTGAACCCTAACTCTTGGACAAAGGTGAATAAATAAATGCACAAACTGTTTTTTTTCATTTGATTTTTTTTTTTTTCATTTCATTTGATTTTTTTTTTTGGGTGAACAGTCCATGAAATTAAAATTTTAGCCCATGTTGTCCACGCGCTATAATAATTTTTCCGGAAACCTAAAGTTTCTGTCAGAAGTCCAAAAGTCATTGTTCGACATAAAAATTACTGTCAGTTTTTACACGAAAAAATTACAGTAATTTTTATGTATTATAGTAACTTTGTACTTCTGGAAAAATGATTATAACGCGTAGACTTAAAATTTGAATTTCGTAGATTGTTCACCCATCTTTGCTCTCCTCTTATTCTTCATTGGACGGTTCAGATGAACTTCGCCTTTCTTTCGCAACTCAAATAGAAAAAAGGTCACGCTAGTTTGAGATGTGGATTCATTTTCCTTGATTTTAATTTGAATTTTTGAATTTCAGGAGACTAGCATAATATTTGTGGATTTGCCAGTTGGGACTGGTTTTTCATATGCAAGAACATCTAAAGCTTCTCAATCTACTGATATGCAAATGTTTGATCAAGCCTATGAGTTTCTAAGAAAGGTAGTATAACTTTAAATGAATTTCCATAAATAAATAAATAAATAGGACATTTTTTAGTTCTATATTTATGATTTATCTTTAAAAATTAAAAATAAAACATATTGTAGTGGTTGGTTAATCATCCTGGGTTCATCTTGAACCCATTCTACGTTGGTGGAGACTCGTATTCAGGAATCCCGGTTCCAGTTATCAGTCAATTAATCTCAAACGGTAAATAATATTTTTGCCCAAAAAATAATGATAAAAAATAATTATTTGAATATCAATTATTTATTTATTTTTTTGTGGAAATGCAGGAAATGAAGCTGGAATCGAACCGTTCGTTAATCTAAAGGTTGAAACTTCATTTTAAATAAAGAAAAATATATTGAATTTGAATCCCATCCATGTTGGCTACTTTCCCTAATATCCGTTCGTAGTGGTTTGTCAAAAGCTCACCCTGCACGTGAAGGGGCGTGTTGAATCCCACATCACTTGTGTTGCCTGATCCTAAGCTATATATAAATCTTGGGGCAATCCTCATCTTATAAGGCGTCTTTTGAGTGTGAGTTAGACTCATTGAATTTCTATATATAAAGCCTTCTACATATAAAACCGTGATCCTGAGCTATATATAAAGCCTAGGGCAATCTTCGTCTTACAAGACGTCTTTTGAGGCCCATTATTCTACATGGTATCAAAGTCAAAACTCTTATCTGATATTGGATGTGTTAAATCCTACATCGATGTCTTGCTGATATCCGTTTGAAGTGGCTTGTCAAAAAGTCCACGATGTGCGTGAGGGGGCGTGTCGAATCCCACATGGATGTTGGGCCCTTCCCCCGATATCCGTTTGCAGTGGTTTATAAAAAGTTCACCCTGCGCGTGAGGTGGCGTGTTGAATTCCACATCGCTTATTACCTAATCCTGAGCTATATATAAAGCCTAGGGCAATCCTCATCTTATTGAGAGTGAGTTAGGCCCATTGGATTTCTATATATAAATCCATCTCTATATATAGCCATGATCTTGAGCTATATATAAACCCTAGGGCAATTCTTATCTTACAAGACGTCTTTTCAGAATGAGTTAGGCCTATTATTTTACATGGTATCAGAGCCTGAACTCTTGTAAGATAAGGATGTGTTGAATCTAAACTCTTATCTGATATTAGATGTGTTGAATCTAACATCTATGCCCCCCCCCCCCCCCCTCCCGATATCCATTCGCAATGGTTTGTCAAAAAGTCCACATTGCGAGTGAGGGGACATGTTGAATCTCACATGAATGTTTGGTCCTTCTCCTAATATCCGTTTGCAGTGGTTCGTCAAAAGTCCACCCTACCGCTTGAGGGGGCATGTTGAAATTACTTGATCCTGAGCTATATGTAAAGCCTACGACAATCCTCATCTTACATGACATGGTTTGATGATTTTATTCTCAGGGTTACATATTGGGCAATCCTTTAGCATTTCCTAAGGAAGACAATTATGGAATCCCATTTGCTCATGGAATGGGGATTATTTCTGAAGAACTTTATCAGGTTATTCCATTTTTATCCCCACAAACATATATATATATATATATATGAGGTTAAATGATTTGGCTTAATTCAACAGTCACTGAAGAAAAACTGCAGAGGAGAGTACATGAATGTTGATCCCAACAATTCCAAGTGCTTGCGGGATGTTCATGCTTTTGATCAGGTTTACGAAACCAATGTTTTTTTTAATCCCATTTTCAAGAATATTGGAAAGCCAAGTTGATGAAATGTCTGTTCCCAGATTTTTGTTTCTGTTCCAGACACAAAAACACAGCCACCTAAAATCGTTCCTTTTTTTTTTTTTTTTTTTCCTTGCAGTGCATTAATAGAGTTAATAAAGCGCACATATTAGAAAGATATTGTGGTTTTGCCTCCAAAAAGCCATGGGAATTGATTGGTGAAAGAAGATCTCTTCATGAGAATTTGCATGAAGAGTTTCATGAAAACTCTGCATATTACTGTCGTGTAAATTTTTTCTCTCTGGTGTTTCTTTTACCCAAAAAAACTTGGAACAGATTTAGAAAACTGGGAACAATCCTGTTCTGTTCCCAGATATTTGGGAACAAAACATAAGCATATATGTGTTTTGACTTTTTTCTTTTCCCAGATTGATGGATATAGGCTCTCCAAGTATTGGAGCAATGACAAAAGCGTGCAGGAAGCTCTACATGTCCGAAAGGTAATCTGTTTCTGTTCTTTTTTCTTTTTCTATTTTTTATTTTGCCGATTTATGAGCGAGAAATAATTAAAAACAAATCATAAAAATAGGGAACCATAAAGGAATGGGTGAGATGCAATGATGATTTGCCATTTGTATATCAGCTCTTGGATAGTGTAGCCTACCATGCAAACCTCAGCGCAAAAGGCTATCGATCTCTCATTTACAGGTCGGATAATCTTTGTTTAGTGTTTCTGTTTCTTGTTTCTTTTCCCCTTGAAAATTGGGAACAGAAACAGAAATATGAGAAGGGAAAAAAAATTCAATTTCTCAGATTTCTGTCTCTGTTCTCTAGTTTTCAAGAAAAAATTGATTAGCACTTCATGGAATTATTTTCGGATTTCTGTTTCTGTTCCACGATAGAAGCAGAAAATCAATTTTTTTATTTGATTGGTTGGAAACAAATAATTTTATTTTTACTATTTTTTTTTTGCTGAAAACAGCGGTGACCACGACATGTTTGTGCCGCACCAGTCAACTGAAGCATGGATAAAATATCTAAATTACTCCATTACTCATGAATGGAGATCATGGATTGTTAATGATCAAGTTGCAGGGTGAGTCTTATATATATATATATATATTATTCCTCTGATTTTTCAAAGATGAGGTTTGTACCATAATTAAAAAGTGTGTGTATGTGTATATGATTCCTCTGATTTTCAAAATACCTCTGATTTTTCAGAGATACGGGGAATAATATATATATATATATATATATTGACTAAATGTTGGTATCATTTTTTCTCTCTTTGATGAGTAGGTACACCAGGACTTACTCCAACCACATGACTTTTGCAACAGTCAAGGCAAGAAATAACACACGCATATACATATACATATACATATATTATTTATATTTTATTGAAGCTTCCTGTTATATAGGGAGGAGGGCATACTGCACCAGAGTACAGGCCTGAGGAATGCGCAGCTATGTTCAAAAGATGGATCTCTCATCAGCCCCTCTGATAAATAGCACCCTTTGGGTGGAGGGACTGTTTGGAAGGCTAACATCTCAAAAAAATCAATTGATCTCAAGATTTAAAAACGGGTACTTGCAGCCCTAGAAGAGGCCTCATTCTTGATATTCCACTTGTAAAACACTATATATTTATGAAATATGAATAAGGTTCAACTTTGATTTCATCAAACATCCCTAAACCCTTAAAAATTAAATGGTGTCCTCGTCATGTGATCCTGACGCCATGGTCCTGCCTGGTGTCGTCACGGTGACTAAATTTCTCGAGGCCTTTCCTCTATCCTAGGTCGTGCGAGATAACGAAGTGACCAACGCTGGGCCGGAGAAAATTCACATTAAAGTCCCGATCACAAGTCCGATCTGGACCATCGAGTCTGCCATGGACGAAGATGTCGTCCTCGAGTGCCGGACTAAATACACTTTCCCGGACTCGGTAGTGACGATCGTTCCTAGACCTGACGATCGGGCATGTATGTCTTCACCGAGTTACCTGACCGTCTTCAAACATCAGCTGGAGGCAGGTCTACGGTTCCCTATCCACTGGTGGATCCATGTTATCTTGGCGGAGTATGGATTGTGTCCTTGACAATTTGCTTCGAACGGCATGAGGGCGATTGTGGTGGCATACGTAATTTTCTAACCCGAGGGGATTGAGCTGAGCATGGAGCTCTTCAAGGCTTTCTTCTTCGCCAAGCCTCTTCCTTGAGGTGCTGGATAGTGCTACATCGCCTCTAGGTCGACCTTCTTGATTGACCTGGACTCGGCCATTCACAACTGGAGACCCCAATTTTTCTATTTCGGGAGGAGCAGTTGGCAGTTCAGCTAGGACGACGAGGAGATATATCCCGTTCAGATGGAATAGAAGAAAGTTGGTAAGGACATGGCCCCCAGGAAAGGAGGTTGGGTTTTTGGGGTTTTTTCAACATTTGATTTTAATTTGTTCTATTCTTTTTTGTGCAAAGAAGGAGAAATCAAAGAAGCAGAGGGGCGCTTTAAGCAAGAGGATTACTGACTAGAGAGATAAGGTTCTGAAGACAGTATACAAAGAGGTGAAGACGTTGATTGACTCCCACCTGTTTGACATCTTCTGATACTGACCACCTTCTCTGCCCCCCATTCACGACGTTCTATCTGATTCAGAGAATAGTAAGTTACTTATGTCTGATGAATTTCTCGTACTTAGCCAAACAAGCGAGCAAACACAGCCCAACCGTGCCTTGGCTATCTTATGTAAAGTTGAATGTTGTCGGCCTTAACACTTTGTTAAATGTTGTAGTTATGGACAAGGCGATGGCTATTCAGAGGCTGAGGGAACGTAAGGCTAAAGAGGCCACTGGTCGTTGAGCTCACAAATTGATGCCACATGGTTGGATATCGCAGTGCTTGGGGAATCTAAATATTCCACGGACAAGCTTCTCTTCAAGGTCTACTCTACCGCCGAAGCAACGTTGGCCAAGGCATCAGCGTGCCTATTCTCATCACGAGGTTTTTGGGTTACTTGGATTTTTTCAAAACTATCCGTCAATGTCTTGACTCTCTCCAAGTACGCGGTCATACTCGGATCCTTAACCAAATACTCACCGTTGACTTGATTGACCACGAGCTGGGAGTCACAAAAGACGATCAGCGTTTTCACGTTGAAGTCCTGGGCCAAGCGAAGACCAGCGAGGAGCACTTCGTATTCAACTTCGTTGTTGGTGGCTCTGAATCCCAACCTGAGGGGTACTCGACTTTCTCTTTGTTTAGGGTCACGAGTACCATTCCTACTTCGTAGCCATTCACATTGGAAGACCCATCCGTGAAGAGCTTCCAAGTGTCCGGAATAGGGTCCTGTGGCCAACTTATTGAGGTTATCTCTTCTTCCGGGACCTTAGTGCCTTGGTCGCCAATTGTGGTCTCCTGGTCATCAGGGAACGTGAGCTTGATGATGAAGTTGGCTAGGACTTGGCCTTTAATGGTTGTCCTCGGTCGATACTCGATGTGGAATTGGCCGAGCTCAAGGCTATACTTTGTTAGCCGCCCTGAGATATTGAGAGAGTGCAAAATTTGTCTGAGGGTTGGTCGGTGAGGACGATGATGGTGTGCGTTTGAAAATATTGTTTTAGCTTCCTCGAGGCCACCAACAAAGCATAAGCAATCTTTTCGAACTTGGTTGTATCTCGTTTTAGCGTCCGTAAGGACTCTGTTGGAGTAGTTGGAGTAGTATACAGGGTGTTGGGCATCGGCGTATTCTCTTACCAACACCGCGCTAACTGCCGTTGATGAAGCGGAGATGTAGAGTAATAACTCCTCATCTCCTTTTGGGGTGCTGAGCAAATGAGCAGATGAGAGGTATCGTTTCAGCTCCTGAAATGTTGCCTCACATTCTTCTGTCCATTCGAAGTTGTTTCCCCTCAACACTTTGAAAAAAGTGAGACACTTTTTTTAGGCGCGAGAGATGAACCAATTCAAGGCAACGAGTCTTCCGGTGAGCATCTACGTCTCATTTTTTATCCGATGAGAAGTCATCCCCTGTACAACATTTATCTGGTCGGGGTTCGTATCGATTCCGCTCTGAGAGACCATGTACCCGATGAACTTCCTCTGCAGAAACGCTAAAGTTGCACTTGTTGGGGTTGAGTTTCATGCGGTGAGCCCTGAGTTTATCGAAGCAGATCTGGAGGTACTTGATGTAGTCAGGAGCCCTAGAGCTCTTAACCAATATGTCGTTGATGTAAACTTCCATTGTCTGCCCGATTTTCTCTTTAAACATTTTGCTCACTAGCTAGTAGGTTGCCCCAGCATTGCGCAGGCCGAACGACATGACCTTATAGCAATATGCCCCCCTATCCGTAATGAAAGATGTTTTGCTCTTATCGGGAAGGAACATGCGTATTTTGTTGTACCTGGCATACGCGTCTAGGAAGCTCAAGAGCTCATACCCTACTGTGGTGTCGATGACAATATCGATTCTCGAGAAGGGAAAGAAGTCCTTTGGGCATGCTTTGTTCAAGTCTTTGAAATCTATGCACAAGCGCTACTTGTTGCCGGCTTTAGGAGTGAGGACCATATTAACGAGCCAGTCCGGAAACTTAACTTCTTCTACCACATTCAATTTTACCAAGTTGTCCATTTTTTCCTCTATGATCTTTTGTCGCTCAGGGTGAAATTTTCTTCGCTTCTGCCTTATGAGCAGGTGGTGTAGGTCAGCGTGTAGGCGATGCATTGCCACTCTTGGGTCGATTCCTGGCAGCTCATCATGCGACCATGCGAAGACATCATAATTTTTCCAAAGAAGGTCACCGAGCTCGACTTGTTGCTATAGACTAAGCCTTGCTCTGATCTTCGTTGTCCTCTCCTTTATAGTGGGGTGAATAGAAACCTCCTCCAATTTTTCGTGCGGTCGAGGACCGACTTTCTCTTCTCGGGAGTCGTTGATGGGCACGGGTCTCGATCCCCCGTCCAGAGCCATGAGCTCGGAGTTAACAGGCTTTAGCTCTATCATTGATTGTTATTTCCTCTTTTTTAGTACCCTCTGGGTGCAAGCCCTAGAGGACTCCTAGTCTCCCTTTACCTCTCCAACACCCTTCTCTGTAGGGAACTTCATCGACTGATGGTAAGAAGAGCACACCGACTTGAAGGCAGCCACAATGAGCCAGCCCGTGATTGCATTGTAGGGGGATGGCCTGTCCACGATCAAGAATTTTGTCCACACTATTGAAGTTCTGGGGTGGGTTCCCACTGTGACGGGCAGGGAGACCCATCCCAACACGTTAACCACATCCCCCCCAAAACTGACCAGGGGAGGCCTTAGAGGGCTTCACAACGCTGGGATCTACCTTAATTTTTTGGAATGCCTATCAGAAGATTATGTCAGCAGAGTTTCATCCGTCAACCAGGATCCAACTGATCTTGTAATGATTAATAAAGGTGACGATGACGAGGGCATCGTCATGGGAGACGTACACCCCTTAAGATCAACCTCACTGAATGAAATGATGTTGTGCGAGGTAGAGTCAATTGTGCTTACCTCGAATATGTCCTCATCCGCTTTCCTCTTGGCTTTCCTCGTCCACTTTCCTCTTGGTTTTGTGCTCATACCTCTTTCTAGAGGAGGTCATCTCTCCTCCCAAACTAAGTCCGCTATGGATGACATTGATCTCGCCATCCACCCTTTGTTCATCCTTATCTCTTGTCCTTTTGTCTGGGGCGGAGGTCAAGTGTGGTTTTCTCTTCTCCTCTGACCCATGTGATTTTCACCGGGGTTCTTCTCTTCATATCTCAGCACTCGACCATCTCTCCGAACGTAGTAGCCGAGGTAACCTCTTTTGATGAGAGCTTTTATCTCTTCCCTTAACTGGAAACAATCTTCCTTAGAGTGACCCTTGTTCCTGTGGAACTCACAATACTTGTTCAATGATCTCCCCATCAGCTTACCCCTTGGCGCCGGAAGAGGAAAAAAATTATCTTTATGAGTTCTCTGCATAGATGGTGGAGATTGAAGCTGTAAGTGGCATAAAGCCTTGCTGACGATACCCTGGGGGTGAAAACAGCCTTCTATCCACCGGCAGCGGGCCCAATCTACCTTCTGCTTGCAGTCGTTTGGCTCTTTGTGCTCTGCTCAGACCTTCCTCCGCATTTCTTTTTTTCTTTTGGACCCCATCTCGGTCCTTCCTGACGGTCTCCCTGAGGTCGGCATTGTGGAACCGAGTGCCCCTCTCGAGTGTAGCATCGAGATTCGGCGCGGGGTTAGAGTAAAGGTCATAAGACAATCTTCGAGGTTTGAGGCCATTGATGAAGGCATTCATCGCAACGACGTCAGAGAGCTCGTCACAGTTGATGATTTCACGGTTGAACCGCTCCACATAATCGCCTAAGGGCTCACCGGGTAGCTGCTGAAGGGCGAGGATATGCGCTATGGTTTTCATCATGCGTCGCGAGTGCCCGAACCGGGAGAGAAAAAGTTGCTCGAGTTCACAGAAGGTGGAGATAAACGTCGGGGCCAAGTTTCTAAACCATGTCCCTCTACCCTCGATGAGCGTGAGGGGAAAGGCTTTGCACCTCATGGCAACTGAGGCCGCATATAAATCCATGTATGACTTGAAGATGGACAGATAGTTTGCCGGGTTTGCGGTTCCATCATAAGGGATCATCTGGGGATGGGTAAACCGTGTAGGCAGCGATTCTTTCACGATCTCGTTCACAAATGAGGACCTTACCTCGGAATGAAGCCCAGTTGGGCCCCTCACTCCCTATATTTGGTACAAAGCGGCCTCCACGTCGGCAATACGCCTTTCCACCACCACTTCACCCCTGGGGGCTACTCGGACCTGTCTTGCGGTAGCTCAGGTAACATGCTGCCTAAGGGGTGGTGAGTAAGAGTCCAACTGTCAAACATGTCGGGCCTTGTGCTCTGATCGGGCGACATGGCTCTAAGCTCTGTTCGGCAGTGACTTTGTACGGTTATCCCACCCGCGTCCCGAATGAGGTAGAGAAAGTGAACTTGAAGCGGCAGGAGGTGCTAAATTAACCTCCTTCCGCCTGTTGTTGCGGGGGCGGGGACGAGCTCTTGGGGCGTGTCCATTGGAGTGGATCACGCAGTATTTAGATTCTGGGGCTCACTCCTTCCCTCCTACAGGCTGGAGAGCCGGTACTTCCTTCAAGGGAGCCAACAGCAGGCGTGCGAGGAGGACTTAAAAGTAAGTCTTGAACTCGCCTAGTTGGCGTTCAATGTTATCGATGCAGGAAGCCTCATTTGCTCTTGAGGTTTGCCCAACAAACAGTCTGGAGGGCAAGGTGGATGGGCCTAAGTGGCTGGTGGGCGGACCCGTTGAGCCGGTGGCGGCGGGTGATTCTCGATAGCTGGGACTCGGGTGTTCGACCTGGGAGCCTTCGACATAGCGCTGGAGGGCTAGATTGTTGGGTTGCTATTCACGACGGGCGTTTGATCTGTTCCTCTAATAATCTGACCAGACCTTGTGATCATTAAATCTTAACTGTTTTGGGAGCTAACGATCGGGGAAGGCTTCTTGTCCCTTCCCATAGACGGTGCCAAACTATTGGTGCAAAAAACTTGTAAACACCCCCAGTATGGTCTGGGTAGACGGCATGTATGAATTTCTTGTTGACGTAGAGGTGATGCACTAGAAAATCCAAGCTCCGAGCTCGGTAAACTTCTGACACTTTAGGAAATCCTTGCAATCCGAATTGAGCTTCTCACTAGGCCTTGAGTTGAGATCCTCTTCGGACTCTAAGCTGAGCTTCTCTCTAAACTCTGTTCTAATCTCTGAGCTAAGCTCAAAGTCTGTACTCTGAGCACCTGCACAAAGACCCACCGAGATTGTGACTGGTAAAGTCTCTTCGGCGTGAGAGTAAATATCAAGGGGAAAAAGCTAAAATGCTCTTGAATTAATAATAAGCAATTACCTAGTAGCAATAGATGCTTAGGAGTATATATAAGGACCAGGGCTCGATTAACGCCGCCAAATTAGGGACTCCAGGTTGGTTAATTAGCCTAATTTGGCAGGCAACCAATGGGCTTACAGATAAGGGTTCTAAGCACCTGACTGGGCTTTTGGGCCCATTAGTAGAAGTCCACGGGTTAGCCTACTTAAAATGGAGATGAATGACTCGTTTATCCTTTTTAGCTAAACATGAGGTGGAGAGAACGCCGGGATGGTTCTAAGGCCTCCCTTGTAATGAGCAGCCGAGCTGAGGGTGCTCGGAGCCCTCAGCTCGGCACAGAGGACACCTGGACAATACTGGGCCTCCAATTTGGCGCTCTGCCAAGCTGAGGGTGCTCAGGGCCCTCAGCTCGACACTTAAGCTTCCATGACAGTTTTGGGTCTTCATTTGGAGTGTCATCCGAGCTGAGAGTGCTCAGAGCCCTCAGCTCGGCCATGGAATCTTCATATCGGATTTGGGCATCCTCTTAGAGGGTCATCCGAGTTGAGGGTGCTCGGAGCCCTCAGCTCGGCAACGCAGTCTTCTGGGCTGACTTGGGAGTCCATATGGAGGATTATTCAAGTTGAGAATGCTCGGAGCCTTCAGCTCGGCGTTGTCATTCTTTATGGCGGATTGGGACTTCACTTTGGAAGAACATCCAAGCTGAGGGTGCTCGGATACCTCATCTCGGTCTTGTAACCATTATTGTAGGATTTAGGCCTCCCCTTGGAGGGTCATCCGAGCTGAAGGGTGCTTGGAGCTCTTATCTCGGCATCTTGGCTTCCTTGGTGGTCTTGGTCCTTCCTTTGGAGGGTCAGCCAAGCTGAAGATGCTCGAAGCCTTCATCTCGACCATGTGGTCTTCATGTCGGTTGGGAGGCTTCCAAACGAGGTTCTGCCGAGCTGAGAGTGCTCGGAGCCCCCAGCTTGGCCTTGCTTCCTTCAGGGTGGCGTTGAGGCTACCATTCGGTTACTAGCTAAGCTGAGGGTGCTCGGAGCCCTCAACTCGACCCATTTTCCATACTTGAAATCTTGAAAGGAACTTTGACTTTCATGGTGATTTCAGGCCTTCTGTTTGACGATTAGCCAAGCTGACGATGCTCGGAGCCCTCAGACCGACCAATTTTCCACACTTGGAGATTAAGGAGGAACCTTGATCTTCATGGAGGTTTTGGACCTTCCCCTTGGTAACTTGCTAAGCTGAAGGTGCTCGGAGCCCTCAACTCGGCCCATTCTCCATACTTGAACCCCTAGAAGGAACCTTGACCTTTATGCCAGTTTACGGCCTTCCATTTGGTGATTAGCCAAACTGAGGGTGCTCAGAGTCTTCAACTCAGCCCAATCTCCATACTTGAATTCTTGGAAAGAACCTTGACATTCATGCCAGTGTTGGACCTCCCATTCGGTGATCAGTTGAGCTGAGGGTGCTCGGAGCCCTTAGCTCGGCCCATTTTCCTCACTTCATTATTTTTCCCATCAACTCATATACGGAGGATGCCTTATTCACGTGTGGGCTTTACCAACTAAATTTACCTCCATCATGATTATTTTCATATTTTAGAATTTGAAAAAAAAAAAAATGATGGATTTGAATATAAATGAAAAGATTATTGTTTTTAGATAATATTACGTTATTTTTACACTACTTAACACGTTTTTATTTTAAGTAAAAGGAAAAATTATTAGATTATCTTTTAAAGGAGTCACTTGTAATATTTTTTAATATTTTTTTTTTCTCTGAAAAGGACTAAAACAATTACTATAATAAGATGAAAATTTTTAAAAACAAAAAATAGAGGACTATAAATTGTGTCTTAATTTGTAAGCTTCGTTTTGATTTTCGACGTTTTGGATTGGTTTAAAATAAAACTATTTTGAGTATATAAAATCATGATATAATAATAAAAATATCAAGTATGAAATTACAATATATTATACTTAATTCTATAATTTAAAAGAAATTAAGTTAAATTCAATATTTTATTGTGCTTAATTTCGTATATTACAAGAATTAAATCATTTTTTATATTTAATTAATTTGGTAATTTAAGACGTTAAACCTACTTCTATAATTAATTTGAGAAAATAAATTTATAATTTCGTAGTTTATTAAGGTGGCGTTTGGTAACCTTTTCTGTTTCTATTTTAGCAGTGGGATGAGAATGGGATGAGATGGGATGGGATGAGAATTTTGTTTTCTTCTTGAGAGTAGAATCGCGTTTGGTAACGATAATTATTTTTTTTGGGAAGAGAATCGTGTTTGGTAACGATTTTATCCTAAAATCATTTTATTTATTTTTTTAGAATTTTTTTTTTGTTTTGGCCGAACGGCAGCGGCGGTGACCGGTTGGTGGGTGACGGTCGCGGATGGCCGGAGGCTGACGGTGGCCGATAGGCGGTGCCGGAAGGTGGGTGGCCGGCGATGCCGGAGGTGACCGGCGACGGTTGCCGGAGATCGCCGGTGGACGGCGACGGACGGTGGTCGGCCAGCGATTGAACAGTTGCAGATTTTGGAAATGGAATGGGAATAATGAGAAACAATTTTTTTTTGTTTCTCATTTCTTACAAAAAAAAAAAAAAAAAGGCACAATTCTCAAATGGGAATGAAATGAGAACGAGAACAAAAATTATCCAACGCTATTCTCAAACAAAATTCCCAAAAATTTGAAAATGGAATGGAAACCGTTACCAATCTGGACTAAACTTCCTTTATAACCAAAAACTAGGCCAAACATGCAACTTACTCTTTTGAGGGTTAATTTCTTTTTGTCCCTTGTACTTTGTTCTTATTTCATTTTAATCCTTCTATTTTAAAAATCTACACTTCACCCATTTTTACTCTTGACTAAATGGAGAAATTCATATTTTATTACAAAATGAATTAGTTTTATTTTAGATTTTATATTTAAAAATAATGAACTAGAAAAACAAATATGTTCTCTCTCTAACTCTTTTTTTACTTCTTTTTTTTTTTTTAGCAAAGGCAAAATAAAATGAAAAATTAAAATAAAGGACAATTTTTTTGCATTTTATGTAAATTTTAGATGAAAATTTTAATTTCACTATTTTTTAAGCATTTTCGGTTAAGTAACACACATAAAAGTTAATTTTCTAATTTAATTATAAATAGAAGTGGTAAAATGTAGTTTTTGAAAGTAGAGGGGACAAAAGTGCTTAGGAGAAACCTTGAGCAATTTACCATTTCATAAGTGTTTATTTGTCTAAAAAAAACGAAAAAATGTCTTTTTCTGATATTATAAACTTCTAAAATAAAAAAATATTTTTAGTGAATTAAAAATACAAATATATATATATATATATATATATATATATATACACACACACACGAAAGAGTTTATACTCGAATCACCCCTCTCATTTCAACAATTACCTGAGTTATCACTTGTTATTTTTATAATGTTTAAAATACTCTTCATCTTTGGGTAATTTTTTTTTGGTCCTCCAAAGATATCCAATTAAAAGTTCAGGCATGTTGACATCCTCAATTAAGTTTTCAGTCCATAAAAAATCTTTAGAAAAAGGTATTTACATTTTAGTCTCTCTGTTAACTCATATTTACGAATTTGTCATTTTATCATATACAACAAAATAAAAGTATGCAACAGAACATTAACGTTAACGTAAATGTTCAAACAATACACGTTATCTATATTATAAAATTATGATTTGAATTTCATGTTAATGTTAACACATTTCGTGTTCTTTCTGTATGTGTTCACGTTAACACATCTTTCCCATAAGGTTGTGTGTGTTATCGTTAACGTATCTTTATACGTATGGGTTAACGTTAATATGATCGTACCATATCTATTGTTTGTATATTTGGGTTTGGTGTGCATTTAACATATTTTGTTTTTTGAGAATTCTGTGCATTAACGTATTTTACTTGAACATTTACGTTAATGTCATGTTGCATATTTTTTTGTGCGCGTTAACATTAACCACCATATATGATATTTTGTTCTTTTGAGCTGAATGTGTACTTGGGTTGGATTTGTGTTAACGTTAATATACATTTTTTTGGTATCTTCTGTGTTATGTGTTAACGTTAACGCATTCATATTGTCTAGAAAAATATAAGTGAAAAAATCATACAAATACTAACGTTAACGTAAAATGAACAGCTCCCCCACCTCCACCACCATTCATATCCCCACCATTATCACCGCCGGCAACATCTCTGAACTCTAGATATTTGAGAACGATCATAACATAAATGCAAGCCGAACATACCAACCAACGAGAATTCAAAGCGAAACAATCCAGATTTGAAAAAATCAAATCTGGGAATTCCTTGTTTCGTAGTTGAGACAGAGAAAAGAGAAAGAGAATAATGAGCTCTTTGTTCCAGAGCTTTCGAAGCAACCAAGCACTACTGGTGTCGTATTTGAGAACGATCATAACAGAAATGCAAGTCGAACATACCAACCAACGAGAATTCAGAGCGAAACAATCCAGATCTGAAAAAATCAGATCTGGGAATTCCTTGTTCCGTAGTTGAGATAAAGAGAAGAGAAAGAGAATAAGCTCTTTGTTCCAGAGCTTTCGAAGCAACATGTTGAAACAAATGAATTTTAAATTATTTTTTAGAATAAAAAGTGTCAAATGTGCAATTTTCTCTAGTCCTTTTATCCCACATTGATTGGGAGAGGAGGAATTGATGAGGATATCTAGAGGTATGTGAGACACTTGGGGTGTGCCCCAAGGGATACCCACATTTTGTAGAGGGGAGATGAGCTACATCTCTACCGGTTTACCACACACGCGCGCGCCGCCGCAGCCGTCTGTCCGGCCGTGCCAGGCCGAGTCGAGTCGTGCGTGTGATGAGGTGACACTTATTTATTTTTTTAGAAAAAAATTTATTTTAAAAAATAGTTTAATTAAAAAAAAAAAACGTTTTCTTGAACCGTTTTTTTAATAAAAATGAAACATTTAAAATAAAATAAAAATATATAAATAAATAATAATTAATTATTTGAACATTTAAGAATTAATTATTTTTTTCAGTTTCAAGAATTTTTTTTTTTTCCAAACGTTCAGATTTTTTTCCCTATAAATACTGGCTTCTTCCACAGTTTTAAAATACAGAATAAGTCTTCAGCCTTCATCTTGATCTGAAACAACAACAGAAAAATGCTTTCAGTCTTCTTCTTCATCTGAAATAATTTTATTTCTTTTAAACTTCGATCTCCGAGCAGTCTGTTTATTTGTTCAAACAGTGAGTGGGTGTTTAGTATTCAGGCCTTCTGTTGTGCAAAGAAGGTTCTAGACAGATGTGATTCTGGGCTGTTTTATCCTGGGGACGACGAGGCTGTTACACTGCTTGTACGTTCTTGGGCAGAGCCGTGAAACGTCTTAAAGAAAGCGACCTAGTCCGCGACTCATCCCAAGAAATTTTGGTAAACTCGTTCCTTATTTATTTTCTGCTTCAACAATTTTAAGACATCCAATATCTGCTAAGATGTCTACTGATCACGATTTTAAACAATTAATTGTTGATCTCAACAAACCCTTTCGTTTCGAAGGGTTTCATTTTAAAAGATGGAGACAGAAAATGTTATTTTTTCTTACTATCGAAAAAGTAGCATATGTCTGTACAACCGAAAAACCTCAATTACCTCAAGTTTCTACAGACACTCAGATTCAAGAAGTTAAGTCTTGGGAGGAAAATGATTTCCGTTGTAAAAATTTTATTCTTAATGGTATGTCTGATGATCTGTATGATTATTACTGCTCTAACAAAACTACAAAGGAAGTTTGAAATGCTCTTTCGAAGAAATACGACACTGAGGAGGCTGAAAATAAAAAAATATGTTGTTAGTCGGTATCTGAAATACCAAATGACCGACGACAAATCAGTAGAAGTTCAGTCTCATGAACTTCAGAAAATCGCTCACGAAATAATTGCTGAAGGTATGTCCCTTGATGAACAATTTCAAGTTGCTGTTTTAATTGACAAATTACCCCGTTCTTGGAAAGATTTTAAGAATACTCTGAGGCATAAAACTAAAGAGTTTTCTTTAGAAAGTTTGATCACTCGTCTTCAGATTGAGGAGGAGGCCCGAAAACAAGATCAGAAAGATGAAGTGCTTGTTGTTTCTAATAACGCTCACAAAAAAATCATCTTACGCTATTTTGAAACCTAAAGGAAAAAATATGAAAAATCAAAATCAGAATCGCAACCACAACAACCAGAACAGAAATGTGCATTAAAATCAGAATAGAAACAAACTCTCTTCAAGAAATAATTCTAAACAGTTTACTTGTTATAACTGTGGGAAGGCGGGCCATTTGACTCGGAACTGCCGGCAAAGATGTCGTCCTGTTCTACAGGCGAATCTTACCGAGGACCAACTTATAGCTATGATTTTTGAAATCAATATAGTTGGTGGATCCGAAGGGTGGTGGGTAAACACTGGTGCTTCACGCCATATCTGCTATGATCGTACCATATTCAAGTCTTATTCTGAAAGTGAAGACAAGAAAGTATTGCTGGGTGATTCCCACTCCACTATTGTTGCCGGTTCTGGTGAAGTGGAATTAAAGTTTACCTCTAGAAAGACAGTCATCCTTAAAGATGTTCTGCATACTCCAGAGATGAGAAAGAATTTAGTTTCGGGCTATCTTCTTAACAAGGCAGGGTTCACTCAAACTATTGGGGCTGATTTGTATACCTTAACCAAAAATAATATTTTTGTTGGGAAGGGTTATGCAACTGATGGAATGTTCAAACTGAATGTTGAAATTAATAAAATTTCTTCTTCTGCTTAAATGTTGTGTTCTTTTAATATTTGACATGCTAGACTTTGTCATATTAACAAACGCATTATTAAAAACTTAAGCAACTTAGAACTAATTCCTAAATTATCTTTGAATGATTTTGAAAAATGTGAATTTTGTAGTCAAGCTAAAATTACCAAAACTCCTCATAAATCAGTAATTAGAGAATCTGAATCTCTTGACTTGATACATTTTGATATTTGTGAATTTGATGGTGTCTTGACTAGGAATGATAAACGCTATTTTATTACATTCATAGATGATTATTCTGATTTTACTTATGTTTATCTCATGAAAAATAAAAGTGAAGCTTTTGATATGTTTAAAAAATTTGTAACTGAGATTAAAAATCAATGCAATAAAAAAATTAAAAGATTACGTAGTGATAGAGGAACAGAATATGATTCTAATATTTTTATTGATTTTTATAATTCTCATGGGATTATTCATGAAAAAACTGCACCGTATTCTCCTGAAATGAATGGTAAGGTTGAAAAGAAAAATAGAACTTTTACTAATCTGTAGTTGCTATTTTACTTAACTCCGGTGCAGCTTCTCACTGGTGGGGTGAAATTTTATTAACGGTTTGCTATGTACTTAATAGAGTTCCCAAATCGAAAAGTAAAATTTCACTTTATGAAGTTTTCAAAAATAAGAAACCAAATTTATCTTATTTTAAAACATGGGGTTGTTTGGCATATGTTTGAATTCCTGACCCAAAAAGAAGAAAACTTGTCAGTAGAGCTTATGAATGTGTTTTTATTGGTTATGCGGTAAATAGCAAAACTTATAAATTTTATGATTTGAAAGATAGAGTTATCATTGAATCAAATGATGCTGATTTTTATGAATATAAATTTCCTTTCAAATGGAAGAATAGTGGGGGTTCGACTTCTAGTAATGAACCTATCATTAGGATTAATGAATCTGTTAAGGAATTAAATATTGAACCTAGAAGGAGTAAACGAACTCATATTGCTAAGGACTTTGGTTCGAATTTCTATGCATATACCTTAAAGGAGGATCCACTTACCCTCCAAGAGGCATTGTCCTATGTAGATGTCAATTTATGGCAAGAGGCTATAGATGATGAGTTGGACTCTCTTGAGTCAAATAGAACTTGGCATATGGTAGATTTACCTCCTGGTTGTAAAACAATAGGATGTAAATGCATTCTTAAGAAGAAATTGAATCCCGATGGAACCATTGATAAATATAAGGCTCGTCTTGTAGCCAAAGGGTTTAGACAAAGAGAGAATGTAGATTTATTTGATACTTTCTCACCTGTCTCTAGAATTACATCTATTCATGTACTTTTATCTCTTTCTGCAATTCATGATCTTATTGTGCACCAAATGAATGTTAAAACTGCTTTTTTAAATGGTGAATTAGAAGAAGAGATTTATATGGACCAACCTGAAGGATTTGTTATTCCTGGTCAAGAAAACAAAGTATGCAAATTAGATAAATCTCTTTATGGTTTGAAACAAGCACCTAAGTAATGGCATGAGAAATTTGATAATCTAATCATTTAACATGGTTTTAAAGTAAATGAAAGTGACAAATGCATTTACTATAAATCTGAAAATGATGTTTGCACTATTATATGTATTTATGTGGATAACTTGCTAATTTTTGGTTCCGATATTCATGTTGTGAATAATATAAAATCCATGTTATGTGCTAATTTTGACATGAAAAATCTTGGTGAAGCAAGTGTAATCCTTGGTATTAAAATAACTAGGTCTAAACATGGAATTTCTTTGGATCAATCTCATTATATAGAGAAGATTCTAAAGAAATACAATTATTTTGATTGTAAATCAACATGTACTCCTTATGACCCTAGTGTGAAGTTGTTCAAGAACACCGGTGATGGTGTTAGACAATCTGAGTATGCGAGCATCATAGGCAGTTTTCGATATGCCACTGATTGCACTAGGCCCGACATAGCGTATGCTGTGAGATTACTATGCAGGTTTACAAGCAGACCAAGTATTGAGCATTGGCATGCTATTGATAGGATTATGAGATACCTAAAGAGAACTATGAACCTTGGATTACATTATCAGAAGTTTCCCGCTGTTCTGGAAGGATATAGTGATACTGATTGGAACACCCTTTCAGATGACTCCAAGGCAGTTAGCAGTTATATATTTAGTATAGCTGGTGGAGCTGTTTCTTGGAAATCTAAGAAACAGACTATTTTGGCTCAATCTACTATGGAGTCTGGGATAATTGCACTAGCTTCAGCTAACGAGGAAGTAGGGTGGTTAAGGAGCCTGCTTTCTGATACCCCTTTATGGGAGAGACCGATTCCAGCTGTCTTGATCCATTGTGATAGTATCGTGGCTATTGCAAAGATTCAGAACCGTTATTATAACGGAAAAAAGCGACAAATATGTCGCAAACACAGCACTATTAAGGAGTATATCTCTACAGGGGCTGTAAGAGTGGATCATGTACGGTCTGATGATAACTTAGCCGATCCTTTGACGAAAGGATTAGCTCGAGAAAAAGTTTACATAACCTCGAAATGAATGGGACTCAAGCACATAGATTGATGAGTCACTTGTGAGGAAAACCCAACCTATAGACTGGAGATCCCAAAAAATAAGTTTAAAGGGTAATAACAAACTCATGAAGTGATATGAGAAAAATCATACTATAATAATAATTTTGAGTTCTATTTCATAAATGTGTTGTTTGAAGCATAATATCTTGATGCGATAGAAGGTTGAGTTTTTATTAACTCTTAATGAGATCTATACTCTATTTGGAGTGGAGTACCTAGCTACAAGAGTACTCTTGATAGATTCACCTATGTGAATGTGGAAGTGTGGCCGCTTCCTATGGAATTTTGGGCAAAATTCTCTAGAGCATTCACTATACTGGGATACACGTGCATGGCCGTAAAGCATGGGCTTTTGGACTACACCTTGATAGGGTTGTGTGTGTGATGTTGTTAGAGATAGAGTTCAAAATTACGAGTTACTCTGGTATAATCTAAAGCATCTTCACTATGTAAAGGTTCAAGTCGATAGACACCTTTTCTTATGCACAATCTTATATTGAATTATACTGCTCGATGAAAAAATTGTTTTTAAAAATTCAAGTGGGGGATTGTTGAAACAAATGAATTTTAAATTGTTTTTTAGAATAGAAAGTATCAAATGTGCAATTTTCTCTAGTCCTTTTATCCCACATTGGTTGGGAGATGAGGAATTGATGAGGATATCTAGGGGTATGTGAGACACTTGGGGTGTGCCCCAAGGGGTACCCACATTTTGTGGAGGGGAGAGGAGCTACATCCCTATCGGTTTACCACACACGCGCGCGCCGCCGCCGCCGTCCGTCCGACAGTGCCGTGTCAAGTTGAGTCGCGCGTGTGATGAGGTGGCACTTATTTATTTTTTTAGAAAAAAAATTATTTTAAAAAACAATTTAATTAAAAAAACAACATTTTCTTGAACCGTTTTTTAATAAAAACGAAACGTTTAAAATAAAAAAATATAAATAAACAATAATTAATTATTTGAACGTTTAAGAATTAATTATTTTTTTCAGTTTCAAGAATTTTTTTTTTCCAAACGTTCAGATTTTTCCCCCTATAAATACTGGCTTCTTCCACAGTTTTAAAATACAGAATAAGTCTTCAGCTTTCATCTTGATCTGAAACAGCAAAAGAGAATTGCTTTCAATCTTCTTCTTCATCTGAAATAATTTTATTTCTTTTAAACTTCGATTTCCAAGCAGTCTGTTTGTTTGTTCAAACAGTGAGTGAGTGTTTAGTATTCAGGCCTTCTGTTGTGCAAAGAAGGTTCTAGACAGATGTGATTTTGGACTGTTTTATCCTGGGGACGATGGGGCTGTTACACTGCTTGCACGTTCTTGGGCAGAGCCGCGAAACGTCTTAAAGAGAGCGACCTAGTCCGGGACTCATCTCAAGAAATTTTGGTAAACTCGTTCTTTATTTATTTTCTACTTCAACACAACCAAGCAGTACCGGTGTCGTATTCGTCGGATGAAGTGCGGGGCCTCCGTCGGATCTGGTTTCTTCGTCGTCGCAAGACCACAAGGCCGTCGCAAGCTCTTCTGGGTTTCCAGATCTGATTTCAGATCTGGAAACCCAGATCTAAATGGAGAGAAAGAGACAAGATTGAGATAGGAGAGAGAGAGAGAGACGGCGTCTATGGTGAAGAGGAGATACCGAGACACTAACTATTCTTCATCAATCGTAACAATAAAGCTCAGGGATTTTAACAAGCCTCATATTTTCTTTTATTGCTCTTCTTCCAATGTATTTGCAATATTGTCTTCATCATTTGAGGGAGAATGAGAAGAAGAAGAAGAAGAAGAAGAAGACGAGACGTCGTCGACACTAAGAATCAATCCTCCAATAAAGAAGAAGAGGAGATACTAAAAGCAGTACCCCCAGTGAGAACAAGGGCATCACCGAACAGATGAGATTTGTCACCATAAAACTTCGTAACCCACCACCAGATCTGATGTTCGTCGTAGGTCACCATGAAACTTCGTAACCCAGCACCATATCTGATGTTCATCGCGACTTCCGCCGTGAGATAGAGAGAAGCGTTGAAGACATGTTAGGGTTTAGAAAGAGAAAGAAATGATAGACTGAGATAGATTGAACGTTAACGGAAAGGACTGGATGAATGAGTTTAAGGTTGTTCGTTATATATACAAAAGGGTATATTTATCTATTCATTAGTTTTTATTAGTTGTTGAGGACCAAAAATTAAATTAAGGGAAAATTACCGTTTACTCCCAAAAAAAATAATTATTTACCGTCTGCTCCCCGCCTATTTTTCTTGCACCGATCAATCCCATCCGATAGCTTTTCTTGCACCGGTTAGTCCCGTCAGCAGTAAACATAGCACGGAAAACTCCCGTTTCCAAAAACGGCGATGAGGAAATTACCGAAAATGCCCTTCCGTGTTTCGCGCCAACGACGATTATCTTATTTAGCTTATGAGTTTCCTAATTTTGCAACGGTACATTCATTCGGAAATCAGAACAGGGTGCATTCGTTAGGTTATTCAATATTCCGATTTTAAGATCGAGAATATTCATCGTCGGCGCAGATTGAGCTTTTTGTGATCATCAAACTGACACAGGTAAGAATAAAGGCTAGATTTGCGGTTCGAATTTGCTGAATTAACGCATCAATTGATTTCTACATATTCGATCAAATGCATTAAGTTATATATTTTCGCCGGAATTCTTGTTTTTTTACACACAACGAGCGTAGTCCATGAAAGAATTCATACTTTGATTTGGTACATCATGTATTTTGATTAAATATGCACGCTGAGTTGATGAATCAATATCGATAATGTGTGTTTTGTATGCGAATATGTACGATTTGTATCGATCTAGTTTAGTTGACTCTTTTAACATGTTATATTCAACATTTGAACGAGTTTTCTTTTTGTTTTTAGACAATTAGTATGTATTTTCTGATGATGACAGTAATGTTACATTCAACATCAGCATGAATTTTTGTTTTTAGACAATAAGTATGTATTTTTTTTTAGACAATAAGATGTTGAATATAATATGTTAAACCAGTGCCATTTTTTATCAGACAAAAAGTGTTACATTCAACATGACCACATCTAAATCAATAATTAGATGATGAACAATAATGTTACGTTCAACATCCACTTAATCATATCATATAGTTGGTTATATTTCACATGAATATAACACAACTAAAATTTAATGTGAATGATATTTCATAGAAATGGCATCATCGATTGTATTAATGTGCAAATATGAGAACGTGACAACGGTTTTGAGGATGATAAGCGGCAGCAATTTGGTTGAATTGAGTGAAAAAATAATAAATAAATGGTCAGACCTATTCATTGTCAACTTTGAGTTGTCATAGGACATCCAAAGTGTACACTTGATGATCAGAATGATTATGAAGAAATGTTTTTGGTGGCTGCCCACATGAACATAGATATTTTAGAAGTCTGTGTCCAAAAAAATGTGAGTGAATCAAGTGCATCTACTGGTGTTTCTTCATGTATAACTTTACCCCCAAACAATTGTGTCAATGGTGATAGCAACGGGGAAATGGATTATATAGGCAGCTATGGTAATATGTTACAGTTAAACAATGACAAATTGCTACTTTCCTCAAGTTGGGCTGATGGTATTCAAGAGGTGGGGCAGAAATTCAGGGGAGGAACAAGTGAATTTTGTATGGCTTTGAAGAAATTGGCTGTAGAAGTTGGGTTTAATTTTCTCTATATCAAGAATGATAAAACACGCGTGACAGCTGAATACTCACTACAGGAGGATAGAAAATACCCATGGTTCGTGCATGGAAGGGTAAGGAGCGAAAATGATTTTTTTTATATTTGAACTCTTGTAAAAGAACACATATGTGGAGCTGCATTCGCACCAGTAAGAACAAAAAATTGACTTCAGAAGTTATTTCATTATGTTTGGCTGATGAGGTTCGTTCCAATCTCGAAACTCGCCCGATTGATATTGTTTACACTTTTAGGAAACAATATGGGCTAGAAATAACATACCAGAATGCATGGATGGGGGTAGAAAAGGCCAGGAATAATGTCTTTGGTGATTACTCGTCATTCTATGATCAATTGAGATGGTACGTTGATAAATGTAAGGAGACAAATCCTGGCAGTCACATTGCATTAGAATACAATTTGGAGACAGGACATTTCATGAGAATATTCATTGCGTTTCAAGCGTGTATACATGGGTTCAGGTTCTGTCGGCCAATGTTGTTTCTTGACGGCATATTCCTAACTGGTCGTTACAAAGACAATTTATTAGCGGCAACAGCGAAGGATGGGAATCAAGGTACGTTTTTGTAAGTTTTTTGTTTGTTACATGTAAGAATGTTACTTTCAACATGAAAATGATGAGAACATTTGATGTTACATTCAACATCCACTGGTGTTAAATGACAATTGAACAATTGATGTTACATTTTTTTGAACATGCGCAGTGTTGAATGTAACATCTTATGGATTTTACTCTGCATACATACATCAATAGAACACTTGATGTTACATTCAACATCCATAAGTTGTTGAATGTAACACCTTATGGATTAACAATTTTCTGTTTTTTCGATCATGCAGGGATGTTTCCACTTGTATTTGCTATTGTTAATGCAGAGAATGATGATAACTGGGCTTGGTTTTTATTGGAAGTTAGAAAGATTATTGAGCCAGAACTTGTCATAACATTCATCTCTGACCGGCATAACGGAATTTTGGAAGGGGTATGTGAAGTGTTTCCACACTGTCACCATACTTATTGTTTGCATCATTTGAAGATGAATTTAAGAGTTGCAATGACTGGTACAACTACAACATTTAAAGATATAATGGTTCAGAAATTGAATGGTTTGGCATATGCACATTCACCAGAAATGTTTAAATTTTTATTTGATCAAATGATTAATGAAGGATGTACAAAGGTGCATAACTTCATTCAAGAATTATCACCACAAAAATTTAGTAATGTTTTTTTTAGAGGCAAGCGATATGGTAAGATGACGTCTAACTTGGCGGAGTGCTTCAATTCATGGATAAGTGAATATCGTCATCTACCGACAATTTTGTTGATTGACAAAATAAGGATACGATGGATAGACTTAATGGCGAAGAGGAGAAATGAAGCGAACAAACTACAATCTGAGATTATGCCAAATTGGAAGAATAGGATGTGTGAATTAATGAACGAAGGACAAACATGGAATATCGGTTCTTCAGGAAATGGTGTATTTGAGGTCCATTCTAACTCTTTCGTTCTAGCTAATACTAAAGGACGCACATGCTCATGCCGACAATGGCAAATAAAGGGATTCTCATGTGTTCATGCTTTTGCAGCTATATATAAGAGTGGATTACCTACATTCAATTACATAGATGACTATTTCCGAAGCTGTTTTTACCGTGAGACATACTCAAGAGGTATATATGCAATTCCAACAATAGAATGACCAATTTTGGGTGAGAGCGAATCGCTGATATTGTCTCCGTTGTCAAAGAAACAACCAGGACGGCCGAAGAAAGTTAGAATCTCATCTAGAAGAGAGGTAAAAGAAAGACGGTGTGGTAGATGTGGAAAAATGGGTAGACACAATAGGAAAACATGTAAGGCACCTCTAAATGAAAAATCATGAGGTGGATCTTGATTTTTTTGTCAAATTTTTTTCAAATAATAATGTTCTATTTGTCATAATTTTTTTTAAAACAATATTGAATAGTGCATTTTTTGTTCAGATTATGTTTTGCATTCAATATTTTTGTCATAGGCTTCTTTGTGTTACATTCAACACTCTCATAGGCTTGTTCGTGTTACATTCAACACTGCCTATTGAATGTCACGTCAATAGACAATCATTTTGCGTTTCTTTAACGTGTTGAATGTAACATCTTCTGAAACATGCCATTTTTTGAGTCCTACAATTGAACATCTTGTGTGACATCTTATTAGTTCCACGAAAAAAACGCCATTTTCCGTGTCTATTAACGTGTTGAATGTAACATCGTCTGAAAAATGCCATTTTTCGTGTCTGTTAACGTGTTGAATGTAACATCTTCTTATTTCCACGAAAAAATGCCATTTTTTGTATCTATTAACGTGTTGAATGTAATACGGCTTGTACTCATTTTATCTGACTTTTTAAATGTATCACTCATGTTCCGCGATACACCATATTATTTCCCTCCAAAACCGCGCATTTCATACCTTCTGCAGAGATATTGCGCCGGCGACGTTTATTTTGGAAAACGTGCCCTCACTCAAATATCATTTTTGTACCAATTCATTTCATTTCTCAAACTTTTCATCTTTTCACATACGCAACCAAAAAAACACATTTCTGCTTTTGAACGCGCCCCGATTTTCCAGAGAAAACCAGAAAAATATAGATATATGTTTATATACTTGGCGCTGGTAAAATGAGAAGGGTTTTTAAAAACGTCGATTTTCTCATTAAAATATACTTCAGCCTGTTTTAGAAAAAGGAGTCGCCACCTAGCATTGGGTTTAAATGATGTGCTAGGTCACCATATTTTTCTTTTTTGAAAATAATTTTTAAAAAAATGGCTTAAGTAAAATTTGACTCCAAAAATAACATGGTCTAACCAGAGATTCGTTTAAAGAGTTCGGGGGTCAGTTACGCTCGGGGAAGGTGTCAAGCACCCCAAGATGCCCGTCCAAAGACGCTACCTTATCCGATTAAGTCCAATTAGAATTTAAATCCGAATGTTTTTATTTTATTTTTAAATCCTCCTTATATACATATATACACATACACACACATTGAGGGAAGTGATCTCCCTTCTAAACATAGACCGTTCTAATTGAAGGTTGGGAATTTTTCACCTCGTATTGTTAGCACATTATATTTAATACAAATTAAATAAAACACCCGCACACACGCATCGAGGAGAGTAATTTCCTTCTAAATTTAGCCATTCAAATTGAAGGTTGGGAATTTCCACCTCGTATTGTTAGCACATTATATTTAATACAAATTAAATAAAACACCCGCACACATGCATCGAGGAGAGTAATTCCCTTCTAAATTTACGCCGTTCAAATTGAAGGTTGGGAATTTTCCACCTCATATTGTTAGTACATTATATTTAATACAAATTAAATAAAACACCCGCACACACGCATCGAGGAGAGTAATTCCCTTCTAAATTTAGCCATTCAAATTGAAGGTTGAGAATTTTCCACCTCGTATTGTTAGCACATTATATTTAATACAAATTAAATAAAACACCCGCACACACGCATCGAGGAGAGTAATTCCCTTCTAAATTTTAGCCATTCAAATTGAAGGTTGGGAATTTTTCACCTCGTATTGTTAGCACATTATATTTAATACAAATTAAATAAAACACCCGCACACACGCATCGAGGAGAGTAATTCCCTTCTAAATTTTAGCCATTCAAATTGAAGGTTGGGAATTTTCCACCTCGTATTGTTAGCACATTATATTTAATACAAATTAAATAAAACACCCGCACACACGCATCGAGGAGAGTAATTCCCTTCTAAATTTTAGCCATTCAAATTGAAGGTTGGGAATTTTCCACCTCGTATTGTTAGCACATTATATTTAATACGAATTAAATAAAACACCCGCACACACGCATCGAGGAGAGTGATTCCCTTCTAAATTTTAGTCATTCAAATTGAAGGTTGGGAATTTTCCACCTCGTATTATTTACTCAAAAAAAAAATAAAAAAAATAAAAAAAAAAAATAAAAAAATAAAAAGAAAATAAAAAGTAATAAATAAATAAATAATAAAGGAAGAAGAGAAAAAAAAGATCTAATTAAAAAAAAAAATTAGTATAATAACAACTAAAAAAAAATAAGAGTAAGATTTACAACAGATAAAAATTTACCACCTTCTTGGAGATTTTTCTTCTTCAAAATTACAATAAAATGAAAATAATATTATTTTCTTCAAAAATTTTCTCTAGATTTCCCCTCTCCCTTACAAAAATTTCTCTCAAAAAATTTCTTCCCCTCAAAATCCTCCTTCCCTCTTGTGATCCTTCCTCTATTTATAGGAAGGATCACTCAAAATCCTTCCGACAGCCGTGCGAAAAAGAGGGGAAAAAGGGGGTGGGTGCACCGAAATTTGGTGCACCCACCCCCTTTTGGGTGCACCAAAAATGGTGCACCCAAAAAAAAGGGGGGGCTGGCCCCCACTGTTGGCCGCACATGCGGCCAGCAATGCTGGTCGCTACAGCGACCAGTGCAACTGGTCGCACGTGCGACCAGCCCTTAGTCGCACGTGCGACCTTAATGCACTCCCCCACCCCCGTTCGGTCCAGGCCCCTCTCGTTCTCGTCTGTTTCTGGTCCATTTTGTTCCGAATTAACGCGTTTTTATTCCACTTCGAAAAATCTACAAAACCAAAAAAATAAATTAATTAATTACTAATATTTAATTTACTTTAGAGATTAATAAAACTTAATTTAGCAGTATTAAACCGCACAAATACGGTACAATCAAAATAAAATAAATAGAAAAATAAAATAAAAATAACTATAAAATAAAGTATATATTTTTTTGCGAAACGGTCAAAATGCCGTGTCTACAGCTGCCCCTCTTTGTCATGCAAGTCCCACTTGCTTGACAAAGATAAAAGACCACGTCATTTTGATCGTCCCATTTTATCTTTATTTAGATATATGTTTATATACTTGGTGCCGGTAAAATGAGAAGGGTTTTTAAAAACGTCGATTTTCTCATTAAAATATACTTAAGCCTGCTTTAGAAAAAGGAGTCGCCACCTAGCATTGGGTTTAAATGATGTGCTAGGTCACCATATTTTTCTTTTTTGAAAATAATTTTTAAAAAAATGGCTTAAGTAAAATTTGACTCCAAAAATAACATGGTCTAACCAGAGATTCGTTTAAAGAGTTCGGGGGTCAGTTACGCTCGGGGAAGGTGTCAAGCACCCCAAGATGCCCGTCCAAAGACGCTACCTTATCCGATTAAGTCCAATTAGAATTTAAATCCGAATGTTTTTATTTTATTTTTAAATCCTCCTTATATACACATATACACATACACACACATTGAGGGAAGTGATCTCCCTTCTAAACCTAGACCGTTCTAATTGAAGGTTAGGAATTTTTCACCTCGTATTGTTAGCACATTATATTTAATACAAATTAAATAAAACACCCGCACACACACATCGAGGAGAGTAATTCCCTTCTAAATTTAGCCATTCAAATTGAAGGTTGGGAATTTTCCACCTCGTATTGTTAGCACATTATATTTAATACAAATTAAATAAAACACCTGCACACACGCATCGAGGAGAGTAATTCCCTTCTAAATTTACGCCGTTCAAATTGAAGGTTGGGAATTTTCCACCTCATATTGTTAGTATATTATATTTAATACAAATTAAATAAAACACCCGCACACACGCATCGAGGAGAGTAATTCCCTTCTAAATTTAGCCATTCAAATTGAAGGTTGGGAATTTTCCACCTCGTATTGTTAGCACATTATATTTAATATAAATTAAATAAAACACCCGCACACACGCATCGAGGAGAGTAATTCCCTTCTAAATTTTAGCCATTCAAATTGAAGGTTGGGAATTTTTCACCTCGTATTGTTAGCACATTATATTTAATACAAATTAAATAAAACACCCGCACACACGCATCGAGGAGAGTAATTCCCTTCTAAATTTTAGCCATTCAAATTGAAGGTTGGGAATTTTCCACCTCGTATTGTTTACTCAAAAAAAAAATAAAAAAAAATAAAAAAATAAATAAATAAAAAGAAAATAAAAAGTAATAAATAAATAAATAAATAAATAATAAAGGAAGAAGAGAAAAAAAAAATCTAATTAAAAAAAAAATTAGTATAATAACAACTAAAAAAAATAAGAGTAAGATTTACAACAGATAAAAATTTACCACCTTCTTGGAGATTTTTTTCTTCAAAATTACAATAAAATGAAAATAATATTATTTTCTTCAAAAATTTTCTCTAGATTTCCCCTTTCCCTTACAAAAATTTCTCTCAAAAAATTTCTTCCCCTCAAAATCCTCCTTCCCTCTTGTGATCCTTCCTCTATTTATAGGAAGGATCACTCAAAATCCTTCCGACAGCCGTGCGAAAAAGAGGGGAAAAAGGGGGTGGGTGCACCGAAATTTGGTGCACCCACCCCCTTTTGGGTGCACCAAAAATGGTGCACCCAAAAAAAAAGGGGGGGGCTAGCCCCCCCTGCTGGCCGCACATGCGGCCAGCAGTGCTGGTCGCACGTGCGACCTTAATGCACTCCCTCACCCCCGTTCGGTCCAGGCCCCTCTCGTTCTCGTCTGTTTCTGGTCCATTTTGTTCCGAATTAACGCGTTTTTATTCCACTTCGAAAAATCTACAAAACCAAAAAAATTAATTAATTAATTACTAATATTTAATTTACTTAAGAGATTAATAAAACTTAATTTAGCAGTATTAAACCGCACAAATACGGTACAATCAAAATAAAATAAATAAAAAATAAAATAAAAATAACTATAAAATAAAGTATATTTTTTTGCGAAGCGGTCAAAATGCCGTGTCTACAGCTGCCCCTCTTTGTCATGCAAGTCCCACTTGCTTGACAAAGATAAAAGACCACGTCATTTTGATCGTCCCATTTTATCTTTATTTATTTATTTATTTTTATTTTTAGTGTATTTTCCAATAATAGAACAAATAAAATAAAATGATTCATGACGAATACGTGTACGTTTAGAGTAATAAAAGAATACTCATGACGATGTTCATGATAAACAAATGTCCGTTTAGAGGATCGTTTAAAGTAAAAAAAAATGACTTCTGACGATACTCATAACGAACATGTGTCTGTTTAGAAGATTGTTTAGAGTAATAAAAAAAAGACTCATGACGATACTCATGACGAACAAGTGTCTGTTTAGAGGATCGTTTAGAGTAATAAAATGATGACTCATGACGATACTCATGACGAACAAGTGTCTGTTTAGAGGATTGTTTAGAGTAATAAAAAAAAGACTCATGACGATACTCATGACGAACAAGTGTCTGTTTAGAGGATCGTTTAGAGTAATAAAATGATGACTCATGACGATACTCATGACGAACAAGTGTCTGTTTAGAGGATTGTTTAGAGTAATAAAAAATGACTCATAATGCTACTCATGACGAACACGTGTCTGTTTAGAGGATCGTTTAGAGTAATAAAAATGACTCATAACGATACTCATGACGAACACGTGTCTGTTTAGAGGATCGTTTAGAGTAATAAAAATTATTCATGCCCCAGCCCTCTTGGCCAGGGGCTTAAAGAAAGTTCAAGAGTATAAAATATGCCCCCACTTGTGACTGAGTCAGAATGAGAGAACAAAGATATAAATGTGCCCCAGCCGAACTCTCAGATGACCGAACATTTATAGATTGCCTGCGTACCTTAGTATTGTGCCGAGGATTAAGTTTGGCGTAGTTCACTTTTCGCCCTTTTCAGGGCAAAACGCATACCTGGACGCTCATTTAGAGCTTTGGAACTTTTAGTAATAAAAGTTTCTAATTTGAACCAGAAGGTAAGAAGTCTTTGTGAGAGAGAAATCCATGCTTCCCTGTCCTTTGAAAACCCTGTAATTGGACAAAAAACACATGCAACACGAAAATTTAGTTTGAAAAACTTGTCACTCTTGACGACTAGCAATTCCGTCCCCCCCTTTTCCATCGCAATCCCTCATTTGATGGCGCTTGACTTTCTCGGGTCACGGGACAGTATCGGGAGATTTTTCCGTCTCGTCCTTCCGTCAATCTTAGAGATGTACTTTCTGGAGGTTTTCTCCGGGTTGTTGGCAGGGTCTGTTTTTTTTTTTTTTTTTTTTTTTTTTTTGGACAACATCCCTATCAGCCTTTATTTCTCTGCACCTGCCGATTCTCACTTTCTCTTTTCTACTAGGCATCCTCAGTGCTTAGGAGAATCACTTACTCCTGCTTGCTTTGTATTTTTCAAATCCTGTAAAATTGATTTAACCAAATATGGGAAAACGTGTAAAACCTTACCCCAAACAGGTATCTTTATCACCAGATATGTTGACTGCGAGATTTCAAGCCGGATTGTCTGACAAGTATGATTTCAATGCAAATTTGAGCCATATTCGATGTTCCTTTTCACAGATTCCAACTCTTGCTCAAATCCATCAAGTTCCGAACACAGAAAAGTCTTACGGTCAATGGAAGTCAACCGTAGTGGAAATTCCAAAAATGCCCCTATGAGTGATCTAACTGTTTTTTTTTTTTTGCGACACGGTCTCTACATTTTTCTCATAGCGCCCTTTCGAGTTTTCACCATGTTCGAGCCGTTTTGTTTTTGTTTTTTTTTTTTTTTTTTTTTTTTTGCGACACGGTCTCTACATTTTTCTCATAGCGCCCTTTCGAGTTTTCACCATGTTCGAGCCGTATTTTTTTTTTTTTTTTTTTTTTTGAAGCAACAGATAATCACAAATTGAAATAAACTTACTTAGAAAATAAGGACATTTATTAGGCAAAGTATTTCTTTACAGAATCCGAGTTTAGGGGCTCGGGAAATACATCACCATCCATTTCCTGGAGAATCAGCGCTCCACCGCTCAAAGCCTTATGAACAACAAAAGGACCTTCCCAATTTGGCGCGAACTTACCCTTAGCTTCATCTTGGAAAGGAAAGATTTTCTTCAAAACTAACTCACCGACCTTGAAGACTCTAGGGTATACCCGTTTATCATGAGCTCTAGTAATCCTCTGTCTGTAACACTGTCCGTGGCATATCGCTGTCAGCCGCTTTTCATCGATTAAACAAAGTTGGTCCAACCGTTGTTGTACCCATTCAGTTTCATCAAGCTCGGCCTCTATGAGCACTCGTAGAGATGGAATTTCCACCTTGGCTGGTATCACTGCTTCTGTGCCATAAACCAGAGAATAGGGGGTTGCCCCTGTCGAGGTCCGAACCGAGGTTCGGTAAGCCATCAAAGCATATGGCAGCATATCATCCCACTCTTTATAATTGTCAATCATCTTCCGGAGAATTTTCTTTATATTTTTGTTGGCGGCTTCCACTGCTCCATTCATTTTTGGACGGTAAGGCGCTGAGTTTTTGTGCTCGATCTTGAACTGCTGACATATTTTCTGTATTTCTGAACCCTTCAGGTTTTTAGCATTGTCGGTTATCAATGTTTGCGGCAAATCGTATCTTGACACAATATTTTCTTTGATGAATCGAGCTACTATCTTTTGAGTCACTCGGGTTAAGGAAACGGCTTCTACCCACTTTGAAAAATAATCAATTGCCACCAGGATAAAGCGATGACCACTCAGCGCCTTAGGGGTAACTTCCCCAATAACGTCCATACCCCACATTGAGAAGGGCCATGGGGCCGCCAAGCAATGAAGGTGCGAAGGTGGGACATGGATTTGATCACCATGAATCTGACACTTATGGCATCTTCGAACAAACTGCACGCAGTCGCTTTCCATCGTTAGCCAAAAATGACCGGTCCTCAGGATCTTCTTAGCAAGCATGAAGCCGCTCATGTGAGGTCCACATATGCCACCATGGACCTCTTTCATCAACTGGATGGCCTCTTCGACTCCAACACATCTCAACAGGCCCATGTCAGGGGAGCGTTTGTACAGTGTCTCCCCGCTTAGGAAGAATTGTCCTGCTAACCTCCGGAGAGTTTTTCGATCAACACTTGATGCCCCTTCCGGGTACTCCTGATTTTTCAGAAAGTTCTTTATGTCATGGTACCACGGGTCTTTGCCTGGCTCAGATTCAAGCTGGCAGCAGTGGGTCGGTCGGCGTTGAACTCGGATCACCACCGGAATGATATCATCATCCTCTCGAGTGATAGATATCATAGATGCCAAGGTAGCTAAGGCATCGGCGAAGTCATTTTTTAGCCTCGGTATGCTTTCAAATTCTATTATTGTAAATTGCTCGCACAACTCCAGGAGGTGATTGTTATAGGCTATCAAGGTCGGATCTCTCGTGGCATATTTATCCGTCACCTGATTGATTATCAGCTCAGAATCTCCGAACACTAGCAATTCTTTGATTTTCATATCGACAGCCAGCTGGAGTCCCAGAATACAGGCTTCGTACTCAGCTCGATTATTTGTGCTCTGGAACTTCAACTTGGAAGCCACTGGATAATGCTGTTTGCCCGGAGAAACCAGAACGGCTCCGATTCCAGCCCCTCGAGAGTTCACTGCTCCATCAAAATACATTTTCCAGACTGTTTCCTCATTTTCTTCATCCACCGCATGAATCGACTCGTCAGGGAATAGCGTCTCAAGAGGCTGGTTATCCGTTTGAGCTGGACAACTAGCCAACTGATCTGCTATCGCTGACCCTTTACTGACTTTTGGGTCTTGTAGATGATATCGAACTCCGTCAGCAGCATCTGCCATTTTGCAACTTTTCCTGACAGAATCGGCTTCTCGAAGATGTATTTTAAGGGATCCATCCTGGCTATCAGGTAGGTAGTCAATGGGAGCATATAATGGCGCAGTCTTTGAGCGGACCAAGCCAATGCACAACAGGTTCTCTCCAGCAAGGTATAATTTTCCTCATACTTTGTGAAGCGCTTGCTGAGGTAGTAGATGGCTTGCTCCTTCTTTCCAGATTTATCGAGTTGCCCAAGAATAGCTCCCATAGAGGAGTCGAGAACTGACAAATATAGTAATAACGGAACCTTCTCCCGAGGCGGCACTAGAACGGGAGGGTTCGTTAGATAGACTTTAATTTTCTCCAAGGTATTTTGGCAATCTGCATTCCATCGCCCGTCACTTTCTTTTCGAAGTAGCTTGAAGATTGGCTCACAAGTGGCAGTGAGTTGGAAGATGAATCGGGCTATGAAATTTAATCGCCCCAGAAAACCTCGGATTTCTTTCTCATTTCTCGGCGGCGGCATCTCACGAATGGCCTTCGTCTTTGCAGATTCAATCTCGATTCCATGGCGATTTACCATGAAACCAAGAAGTTTTCCAGAAGCCACCCCAAATGCGCATTTTGCTGGATTGAGCTTGAGCTGGTACTTTCGAAGTCTGTCGAACACCTTTTTCAAATGGCAGAGATGATCCTCGTTCTCCTGTGATTTAACGATCATGTCATCTATATATACCTCCATCTCCTTGTGCATCATATCATGAAAGAGGGTCGTCATTGCTCTTTGGTATGTTGCCCTGGCGTTTTTGAGACCAAAAGGCATCGCCCTATAGCAAAAGACTCCCCATGGTGTAGTGAAGGCTGTCTTTTCTCGATCTTTCTCATCCATCAGAATCTTATTATAGCCAGAGAACCCATCGGCGAAAGAATAGAGCTTTCGCCCCGCAGTATTGTCGATGATGATGTGAATGTTTGGCAGTGAAAAATCATCTTTTGGACTTGCCCGGTTGAGATCACGATAGTCCACGCAGACTCTGATTTTTCCTGAGGACTTTGGCACGGGAACGACATTTGAGAGCCATTCACTGTAGTTACAAACTTCAATAATTCGGGCATTGAATTGCTTCACGATCTCCTCCTTGACCTCGAGGCTGACAGCGGGCCTCAGTTTCCTCAACTTTTGTTTGACTGGTACACTCCCCGGCTTTAGCGGCAGCTTATGGGCCACGATACTCTTGTCCAGTCCTACCATGTCATCGTAGGACCAGGCAAAGATATCTTGGTAGGAAATTAAGAGCGTTGTCAACTCTTTCTTTTCTAGAGTCATGAGGGCTGATCCAATCTTTACTTCCTTCAACTCTTCCGAGGTCCCCAAGTTTATCAACTCGGTTTCATCGTTACTGGGAATCGGCTTATTCTCGAACTCCGTGAAAGCTTTTCGGATCTCACCATCGTCTGGCTGGCAAGAGTCATCTTCTGCTTCCACTCCCATCGGGTTATGGTCTGGTTCTGCATTGAAATCATACTTATCGCACTCTGGCTCAGTTATATCGCATGTATCATACACTGGTGTTTTAGACATCCTGAAAGCATAAAATTTAAACATTTAAACCATATGTCGGATAAAACAGAATTGCATTCATTAAATATAAAAAACCATTACAAAGCAAAATCCCTTTCCATCTAGAAGGCAAGGTGGATGGAGGGATGACCAACAGAAAATCTTCCTAAGTTTACCGAAACGCCTAGCGAATTGGGAGAGAACAAGAATCCCAATTCTGCAGCTTTTCTTTTCCCTTGGTTCGAATACCAGACCCATGACTTGGCCCTGCCTCGTCTCTCATGATTACATTCACAGCTTCCTTGATCATTACTCTCTCAGGGTGCAACTTGAATCCTGCGGTCTCCTTCCCTTTGTTGAGGGTTTCTGCTGGATAGGAGAAAGTGACCCGGATATACTGAATTTTCATTGGCTGGTTGTCTGGGGATCCATCCCTCTTCTTCCGGAAGAACTTCGCCCTGTCTGCTTTTGTTGGCTCGTATCCCAATCCGAATCTCCCCTTCTTCTCCTTGACTTCTATCGGTTCTGTAATTCCGTCTAGATTCTTGCCCAAACCTTTCCCGAGAATGCAACCCCGAGACTTCATTTCTTTAGCAACGAAGGCCACAGTGTTAGACAGTGATGGTGCCATCTCGTGTCCTCCTTCCTTCACAAAGGTAGCATTCGCAATGTCGAACACGTGATAGGAGGCTTCAATCTTCTTCTTCTCCTTTAAGTCATCTGTTAACGGGACATGCCGACTTATCGCTTGATGGAAAGATATGATATCTGAATCAGCCCTAATCACGTACAGTGTGTCATTAATGATAAACTTGATCTTTTGATATAGAGATGAAGGCACTGCCCCAGCGTTATGGATCCATGGCCTCCCCAACAACAGGTTGTACGAAAGCAGGTATGTCGAGCACTTGGAACTTCGCATTGAACTGTATCGGACCAATTTTAATTGGCAGGTCAATTTCTCCAACACTATCTCTCTTAGCCCCATCGAATGCTCGGATAACCGTCTTAGACGATCGAACCTGTGATAGATTTATCCCCATTTCTTCCAGGGTCGACAAAGGACAGATATTTAGTGCCGATCCATTGTCAATCAGCACCCGAGCTATGAACATTCCATGGCTTTCGACCGTGATATTCAAAGGCTTGTTGTGACCTGTTCCATCATCGTCCATCTCGTCATCTGTGAAAGTGATGGTGTTAGATCCTAGGACCTGCTCGACCAGAGTGACAAATTTCTCCGGAGAGATCGTGCTAGGCAAGTGGGCTTCATTTAGGACCTTCAGCAGTGCCTGTCTATGTACTTCTGAGGATAGAAGCAGTGAGAGCATCGAGATTTGCGCCGGTGCTTTGCTGAGTTGCTCCACTATCTTGTATTCTGAATTCTTCATTACCTTTAGGAAGTCGTGAGCCTCCGGTTCTGACACTGGCTTTTTCAGGGCCCCTCTTGGTTCTCTCACAGGAATCCTGATCAAATCCTGTGGCGTATACACCCTTCCAGACCAAGTGATTTCACCGGTTTCTCCTACGGAGATTGGCAATTCTTCTCCTTCTCCTGTTTTAGCGACGATCTCATAATTCCACGGAACCTTATTGAGATTTTCCACCATCTTTTGGATTGGGAAAGACAAAACTAGAGATTTCTCCAGTTTTTGGGCTACCCTTTCTAGATGTAATTCGAACCCTCCGTAGAGAACCTCCGGGTGTAAATAAACACCACCGATATCGATCACATCAACTTCTTCTTCGACCTCCTCTGTGAAAATTAGATTGACGCCACTTCCTGAGGAGGCGTGTTCAGGCAACGGATTTTGCTGACAATTTGGCGTACCGGCCTCAGGTTTTTTAGGAAAAGTGATGGCTCCGGTCCATATAAACTCCCGAATTTTGTCTTTTAGCTGAAAGCATTGCTTAGTCGCATGTCCTCTGGTTCCCGAGTGGTATTCACAGAAAGCATTTGAAGAAGCTGCTTTACTCCCAGGTTTAACTTCGTAGAATGGAAGGGGCGTCAGCATCCCCTGCTTCAAACAATTCCGGTACAACTCGGTGATCGAGACCGGAAGGTCTTGTAGCTCTCTGTTGTCGTTCTGGAAATTTTCCCCAGTAGCATGAGGTAGAAGGTCTTGGTGGTATTGGGTTCCTGACCTTGGAGTGTGGTTAGGAATTTGAGGTGGGGTGTTTGGGCGTGGTTGATAGGTATGGTAAGAGGGTATTGGGTAGACTTGAGGGTAATATTGGGGAATGTGGTTTTGATAAGGGGGAGGTACATTTTGGTAATAGCAGGGGTGGCTTTGGGAATAGGGTTGGTTTTGAGGATAATTTTGGTTTTGGCGATTTTGAGGAGGGTAGTTGTGATATTGGTTGTTCTGGTTCAGGTAGTTCTGGGGACAAGAAGTTTGGGGATAGTTCTGGTAATGGGTTTGTCGAGGGGAAACGACAACAGCTACTTCATTTTCTTTCATCTTTGGCGGGGCTGACCTTTTCGTCAGATTGGATTGGGCCCCTTCAATTTTTTCGCTCCTTATTCCTTCTTCCGTCACCTCGGCCTGTTTGATCGCATCGCCGAAAGAAACCACTGCTATGCTCGAGAGATCTCGATAGAACGGCGGTGACTGAATTGACTTGAATATCTCTAACTGAGCCTCCTCGCTCAGCTTAGGGACAACTTTGGCAGCCTCTTCCCTCCAACGAGTAGTATACCTCCGGAAACTTTCGTCTTTATTTTTCAGTATCTGGTAGAGGGTATTGCGGTCTGGCGCGGCATCCCTATTGTACACATATTGCTCACAGAAGGCCTCTACCAGATCTTCAAATGTTTTAATCTGTGATAGCTCCAGGGTCATGTACCAGTTGAGAGCCGATCCTTTCAACGATCTCCGAAACATCTTTAGGCAAAGGTCTTCGTTCCGAGCATGAATTCCTAACTCCTCTTTGTAAATACTGACATGCCATTCTGGAGGGCCAGTGCCATCATATTTTGTGAACTCTGGAACCACGAAATTTTCCGGGTACACAATTCCGGGTGGTGCTGACAACTCCTTGTACGTCGCTTTCCTGGACGGCTTCTCTTTTTGCCATTCTTCCATAGTTTTTTCTAATTTCTCCATTTTCAGAAGCCAAGCCGGTAGAGGGCCATTCTCTTCTTTGTTTTCAGTTTCAATGGCCGGGGCCGGTTGGCTATCATTTGAATTGTTTGGTGGAGAAACGACCCTCTCCGGGGACGGCTTCTCTTTTTGCCATTCTTCCATAGTTTTTTCTAATTTCTCCATTTTCGGAAGCCAAGCCGGTGGAGGGCCATTCTCTTCTTTGTTTTCAGTTTCAATGGCCGGGGCCGGTTGGCTATCATTTGAATTGTTTGGTGGAGCAACGACCCTCTCCGGGTGAATGAGGATCTGCGGGGCGGCGGGGGCCGAGCCCTCTAGCGAGGCCTGATAGACATGCCCCTGGATGGGATATGTCGAAGCTCCATAGGCGAAAGGATGAGGGCCCATCTGAGGTCCATAGTAGACCGGTACTGCAAAGTTCGGGCCGACGTGGTTCGGATTCGGCCCTGAGTTCTCCATCCCGATACTTGTAGGGTTTCCATTTGGGGATTCAGTCACAGGAGTCCCGTTGGAAGGAGGAATAGGCACCTCCTGAGGTCGGCTAAGTTCATTGATCCTTTCCATCAACCTGTCAATAGTTTCCTGCATCTGAGCTATCTGGGTCGTTCGGGGAGATTCGGGATTGCTTTCTGATGTCATCCTGGAATGAGTCTGTGCTCGACTGCGTGTAAAGATCGGACTTCGAAAGGGGGGAACTGGATTTGCTTTTCGGGGACCAATTTTCTTTGTCTTGTCCTTTTCTTTTTCACCTACAAAAAAAATTATTTTTTTAGTTCACGTGGGTCTTAGGTGGCCTTAAAGCCCTTTCTAATTTGAAGATTTCAATTTCGGTAACGACTAATTAAAAAAGAAAAAAAATTATTTTTTTTTTTTATTTTTTATTTTTTATTTTTTTTTTGTCGTTCCCTACCAATATTGAAAACTTTGAACTTGTTTGGTGTGCTTTTTTTTTTTTTTTTTTTTTTTTTTTTTTTTTTAGGACTTCCCCAGACGTCATAAATCCATCAAGTACAAAAAAAAAAACCTTTCTCGTCTTGTATCATAGAATCCTGAGGGGATAATATGGATACAAGACAGTTTTGTTTTTGTCAGAGGATTTACAACGATATAAGGGCCTGAGAGGAAATAAGGAAAAAAAAAAAAAATAAATAAAAAAAAAAAAAAATATATATATATATATATATATATATATAAAATAAAAAATGAATGATATAAAAAAAAATCACAACTTATTTACTGAATTGAGAGAAAAAATAAAACAAAATTTAACATTCGGACTTTAGATTAGTTGGACTTATTCAGACATATTGGGCTCGACCCTCAGCCGGTCCCCAGTGGAGTCGCCAGCTGAACGCGCCACGATTTTCCAGAGAAAACCAGAAAAATATAGATATATGTTTATATACTTGGCGCTGGTAAAATGAGAAGGGTTTTTAAAAACGTCGATTTTCTCATTAAAATATACTTAAGCCTGTTTTAGAAAAAGGAGTCGCCACCTAGCATTGGGTTTAAATGATGTGCTAGGTCACCATATTTTTCTTTTTTGAAAATAATTTTTAAAAAAATGGCTTAAGTAAAATTTGACTCCAAAAATAACATGGTCTAACCAGAGATTCGTTTAAAGAGTTCGGGGGTCAGTTACGCTCGGGGAAGGTGTCAAGCACCCCAAGATGCCCGTCCAAAGACGCTACCTTATCCGATTAAGTCCAATTAGAATTTAAATCCGAATGTTTTTATTTTATTTTTAAATCCTCCTTATATACACATATACACATACACACACATTGAGGGAAGTGATCTCCCTTCTAAACCTAGACCGTTCTAATTGAAGGTTGGGAATTTTCCACCTCGTATTGTTAGCACATTATATTTAATACAAATTAAATAAAACACCCGCACACACGCATCGAGGAGAGTAATTCCCTTCTAAATTTAGCCATTCAAATTGAAGGTTGGGAATTTTCCACCTCGTATTGTTAGCACATTATATTTAATACAAATTAAATAAAACACCCGCACACACGCATCGAGGAGAGTAATTCCCTTCTAAATTTATGCCGTTCAAATTGAAGGTTGGGAATTTTCCACCTCATATTGTTAGTACATTATATTTAATACAAATTAAATAAAACACCCGCACACACGCATCGAGGAGAGTAATTCCCTTCTAAATTTAGCCATTCAAATTGAAGGTTGAGAATTTTTCACCTCGTATTGTTAGCACATTATATTTAATACAAATTAAATAAAACACCCGCACACACGCATCGAGGAGAGTAATTCCCTTCTAAATTTTAGCCATTCAAATTGAAGGTTGGGAATTTTTCACCTCGTATTGTTAGCACATTATATTTAATACAAATTAAATAAAACACCCGCACACACGCATCGAGGAGAGTAATTCCCTTCTAAATTTTAGCCATTCAAATTGAAGGTTGGGAATTTTTCACCTCGTATTGTTAGCACATTATATTTAATACAAATTAAATAAAACACCCGCACACACGCATCGAGGAGAGTAATTCCCTTCTAAATTTTAGCCATTTAAATTGAAGGTTGGGAATTTTCCACCTCGTATTGTTAGCACATTATATTTAATACGAATTAAATAAAACACCCGCACACACGCATCGAGGAGAGTAATTCCCTTCTAAATTTTAGCCATTCAAATTGAAGGTTGGGAATTTTCCACCTCTTATTATTTACTCAAAAAAAAATAAAAATAAATAAATAAATAAATAATAAAGGAAGAAGAGAAAAAAAAAATCTAATTAAAAAAAAATTAGTATAATAACAACTAAAAAAAAATAAGTGTAAGATTTACAACAGATAAAAATTTACCACCTTCTTGGAGATTTTTCTTCTTCAAAATTACAATAAAATGAAAATAATATTATTTTCTTCAAAAATTTTCTCTAGATTTCCCCTCTCCCTTACAAAACTTTCTCTCAAAAAATTTCTTCCCCTCAAAATCCTCCTTCCCTCTTGTGATCCTTCCTCTATTTATAGGAAGGATCACTCAAAATCCTTCCGACAACCGTGCGAAAAAGAGGGGAAAAAGGGGGTGGGTGCACCGAAATTTGGTGCACCCACCCCCTTTTGGGTGCACCAAAAATGGTGCACCCAAAAAAAGGGGGGGCTGGCCCCCCCTGCTGGCCGCACATGCGGCCAGCAGTGCTGGTCGCACGTGCGACCAGCCCTTGGTCGCACGTGCGACCTTAATGCACTCCCCCACCCCCGTTCGGTCCAGGCCCCTCTCGTTCTCGTCTGTTTCTGGTCCATTTTGTTCCGAATTAACGCGTTTTTATTCCACTTCGAAAAATCTACAAAACCAAAAAAATAAATTAATTAATTACTAATATTTAATTTACTTAAGAGATTAATAAAACTTAATTTAGCAGTATTAAACCGCACAAATACGGTACAATCAAAATAAAATAAATAGAAAAATAAAATAAAAATAACTATAAAATAAAGTATATTTTTTTGCGAAGCGGTCAAAATGCCGTGTCTACAGCTTTGTTCTCTCCCGTCGTTCTCATCCTCAAACCGGCGAAAAAATAGTGCACACAAGAAGAAAAATGGTGACTAAGAATCCTAACAGGGCTGATGATCCTGTAAATATGTATGATTCAGGTACTATGTTCTTGTCTTATCTTTGATAATGCTCTTTACATGCACACGAAACACATATGTTGAAAAGTGCAATTATGTTGAACGTAACATTCGTTATATATGTAACACTATTTGTTGTTTTTTGAAAAAACTGTGACATCGTAATGATTGTTTAGAAGATGTCCCGTTCCTTCATGTAACGCAACAAACGAACTCATCCACTGAATCTGATGAGATCATAGGTAAGTAATTTTCCTTCTTCCATTAACTGTTTTATTGGTCTTCCTACCAAATCATCTATAAATGTGTAGTATGTACTTTTAAGCTTGACTACATTGCATTTGTTTTTTGGTAGTTTCAAAGCCAGAGAAGACTGTGCAACCAATAAAATTCCGTTCAAATTTATCGCAATTTCATTCGTTAATCAAGTCTATTCATCTTCAACGTGAACACTTTCAAATTCTGCGGACAATTCCATTTGGGAACACAATAAATGCTCTCCTGCGATGGGAGAATGGAATCAGTTCATTCTACAAAATAGATTCCATCATCGCCAATATCATTCGCTCATATGAACCACATAAAAAAACGTTCAGGCTTGGATCAAAATTGGTTACATTTACAAGCAATGATGTCCAGTTGATTAGGGAATGAACAACTCCCTGGTCATTATGTAAAAAAAAAAATGGGTTCTAAATTCTTAGCAAAGAGGTGCTTGTCTAAAAACAGGTTGAGTGTTGTTGAGATAAAGAATGAAATTGTCAAAGCATTGGCCAGTAATAACCATGAAGATGTACAAGATGTTGCTCGTCTGCTATGCTTGCATCTCATAGCAACTTATTTTTTTTCAAACAAGGGTCAAGCTGCTGGTGTCTCTGATATCATGAATGTTGAGGATTTAGGAATGATGGTGACTTATAACTGGGCTGAAGCAATTCATTCAAACTTGATGTCATCGATTTTCTCAGGTTACCGCAGACCAGAAACTATTACTGGATGTGTTATCGCATTGCAGGTTATATAATTCTCTTTTTTTTTACATTGTTCTCTAGTACATATCATTTTTTCCCTTATGTTTTTACGTTTCAAATTTAATGATGTGGTGCATTTTTTATTCAGTTTTGGTTATGCGAGCACACATATTTGCTCAAAGAAGTTGAAAGGTGGCAATATTTTATTCCACGCTGGGAAAAATGGGACATGATTCAACTTATGGAAGTTGCATCTGATTTGCAATTGTCCCAATTGCCTGATAATCAGGTATGCATGTTATATGCAAACATGTTCTCTGTTATGTATTATCACCTTGTAGATGTTGAATGTAACATCAAGAGTTCTATTAATGTCTGTATGCAGAGTAAAATCCATAAGATGATACATTCAACACCGTGGATGTTGAATGTAACATCAATTGGTCACTTGTGTTTATATATGTAAATAATAAAATCATTAAGATGTTACATTCAACACCAGTGGATGTTGAATGTAACACTAAAATGTTCTCATCATTTTCATGTTGAAAATAACATTCTTACATGTACTGTTGTCTAGATTAAGCGGGCTGAAATTAAGGAAACAATCCCTGAAATGCAAATGGGTATTGTGCTTCCAAGTCATACTGATATTGAATCGTCTAGTCAGGATAAGAAGCACAAGGGCAAGAAGAAGGTCGATTCGTCAGAGTTTCCTTCTTTTGACCTCAAGATTTCGTAAGAGTTCACTACTGATGTTGCTGAATTCTATGGGGGGTCCCAAAACTTGGCTCAGCTTGTACAAAAAAATGAAAAACTTGCTGGTGATTATGATCGTCTGAAGGGGGAACGCAAAGAGTTGAAGAAGAAATATAAAATAAAAAATAAAAAAAATTGAAGAAAGAGATTGAAATTTTAAAAGCCCAATTGACCAATTCACTGGTTGAAACAAAGGTACACGTTGTTACGCAAACGGAAAAACTTGTTATTGAAAAAACAGTACTCCAGGAACATCTAGAAGAGGCTGTGGTGCATTCTGTTACACAGTCCATTCAGAAAGAGCAAGAATTCAAAGAACAGGTTGTGGAGATCGCAAAGTTTTATAATTCGGCATTAGAAGAGCACGAATCTGTTATTGTCCAACAATCATGTGAGATTGCCAAACGTGATCTTGAACCAGTAGTCAAATGTCCAAATTTGCCTGACAAAATGGTTACATGAAGAAGTACACGTCAAAAAACAGATATGACAACTCCCACATCACTTGTAAAAAATGTTAAAAGCTGCGTGAGGACACGGAAAACTGGTGAGGAGTCAGTTCATGAATATCACATTCCTGCAAAACGATCGAAGAGGCTTATAAAAGCTACTAAGAAGGAAAAGCCAGTGACAACCAATCAGTCAAAGGGCACTACAGTATATCAAGGAAAATCCAGCAAAATGACTGATGAGTTGGATAAGTCATGCATGCTGTCTTCTCGAGATAGTGTTATGGCTATGATGTTAACTGAAGATGAATAGAAACTCCTAGAGCTTATTATGCAAACAGAGGGTTATACGTAAGTCTCATTCTTCCATCTTTATTATTTTTCATTTTTCATCTATGTCTCGATTGTTATGTACTGATCCAATGAAAAATATTTTCTTCTTTATACAATTAGAGCATTCGTTTGGGGTGGAGAATGGACTTTTGCACAGGTCTCCTTTGTTGACATTCTTGATCTACAATGGGAAAAACAGCTGACAAATTTTGTGAGTTACCCTGTATATTATTTTTTTTTTTTTTTGTTTAATCTATATGATGTTACATTCAACATCTGTAGATGTTGAGTATAACATGTATTGTCATTATAAAACTCTGATGCATATTCTAAACGTATTGATGCTTATTTAATCAGGTCATCAATGATGTTATAGAGCTTTTATGCCTCGAACAAATGAATATGGAAAATGATTTAAAACAGCTTGGCAACATTCTTGCTGATCAATCATTTTTCATAAATAGTACATGTTGGGTGAGTACATTTTGCTTCTTTTCCATTTGACTGTTATACATCTACAAAATTTATTCACACATACGTTAAAAATATTTTCTACAGTCATGGATTCTTGAAGGGGATGAACTCACACTTAACAAATTTTTGAACCCTGACATAATCCGTGCCTTCACATCTGAGTGCCGTTATGTTCATTTTCCCATAAACACTGCTGGCCCTACTCCAACAACTGGGCATTGGACCTTAGCTGTGTGCGATAAACAAGAGTCAACATGGCATCATTATAATTCTGTTAATCTGAGACGAAGAGGCATAGTTGACCCTTTTTTCGAAAATGCGAAAAAACTTGTAAGTTTGTATTTTCATAAAATCATTTCTTGTTGCTGTTATAACCAACAATAATTGACGGTTTTTGTCCACCTATAGATTGCATACGTAGATCAACTACTCAACAAAAATAATATGGAGCATGAGTGGGCTAATCCTTCAGAAGATAAGATGCTGAATGTTGGTGATGTACCAGATCAAGGTTCATCAGCGTAAGGACTGCATATATAACTTAATAATTTAAGTCATACATCATTCAATAAAAAATAAAAAGGAACAGTTGTTTGAATGTTGGTGATGTTGAATTTACAGGGTTGATTGTGGAGTATGCATTATCCATATAATGAAGAAGATCTTTAGGAAGGAGAAAATCCTTACCAATATGGGCTTGCACGATTTTCGCATGGAACGTGCTGCTATCATTCATGACTTCTTAAATGATGCACCAAGAAGATGGACGCTTGACTCATATTACAGTTGCACAACAAATGAACCCAAACCTAACTGAAAAATGGACAAATGTTATTGAACTTCTAGATTTCCACAATTTGTTTTTTGGAAAATGTAATCCATTGTATGTACACAATGTCATACACATTTTGTTGCTGTCCTTTTTTATATGTGCTGAATGTGTGCCTATGACTGTTGAATGCAAAAAAATAACCTATGACAATGTTGAATGTAACACAAAGAGGCCTATGGACAAAAATTGTTGAATTAGTAACAAAAAACCATATGACAGTGTTTAATGTAACACAGTCCTAACAAATTGAATGACAAAAACAAAATAGACAAATAATGGTGTTTTTCATAAGATGTTACATTCAACACGTTAATAAAAGCAAATTGAATTTTGTGAACACAAGCCGTGTTACATTCAACACGTCAATGGACACAAAAAAAGGCGTTTTTCCATGAAAATAAGTTGTTACATTCAACACGTTAATAGACACAAAAAATGTTGTTTCTTCAGAAGATGTTACATTCAACACGTTAAGAAAAACAAATTGAATTTACGGACACTAGCCGTGTTACATTCAACACCTCAATGCACACAAAAGATGACGTTTTTCTGTGAAAATAAGATGTTACATTCAACACGTCATAGACAAAAAAAAATGGTATTTTTCAGAAGATGTTACATTTAACACGTTAATAAAAACAAATTGACATTTTATGAACAAAAACCGTGTTATATTCAACATGTTAATAGACACGAAAAATGGCATTTTTCCGTGGAAATAAAAAGATGTTACATTCAACACGTTAATAGAAAAAAAAAAATGGTGTTCTTTAGAAGATGTTACATTCAACATGTTAAAAAAGCAAATTGAATTTGTGAATACAAGCCATGTTACATTCAACACGTCAATGGACACAAAAATGACGTTTTTCTGTTGAAATAAGAAGATGTTACATTCAACACGTTAATAGACAAAAAAAATGGTGTTCTTCAGAAGATGTTACATTCAACACGTTAAGAAAAGCAAATTCAATTTGTGAACACAAGCCTTGTTATATTCAACACATCAATGGACACAAATTGACTTTGTGAACAGAAGATATTACATTCAACATATAAAGAAACACAAATTTACTTTGTAGATCTTACAGGTTAGATATTATAGATCATTTTGTTAGAAATCAGAACAAAGATTTTTCATTAGCGTTTGGCATGATTGAGTTGCGCGAATTAAGTTGCATCAGAATAAAGATTTTTCATCAGCGTTTTAGCGGAAGGATGAACGCCTAATTAAGGAAGGGTAAAATCGTCCAACGTGGACAAAAGTCCTGATCGGTGCATGAAAAAGCAGCTGAGTTTATTCGGTAATTAGCGGCGCTTTATAGGACTAATCGGTGCGCGCCCCTTAAATTAATGGTACAGTAAGACCCAAACCCTGATTGAACAGTTGAAAATATTTTTTTTTTCTCCTAAATGATTTTTTAATAAAGTTTAAAAAATAAAAATTTATTTATTTTTTCAGTTTGGTTACCGAAGACATCTTCCATCACATTTCATTGAAAAAAAATACCGTGTAACATAATTTTTTATTATTTCATTATTTTTATTTTTTATATTCTACTCTTTTTTTTTCTTCTTTCTTTCTTTTTTTTATTTATTTTTTAAATTTTGTATATCCTATTCGTACAAAATTTGAAATCAATAATCTAGAAAATAAAATGAAAAAAAAAAATGATTTGAAAAATAAAATAAAATTTAAAATATAAAACAAAAACAATAAAAAATATTTTCCTTTTCTTTTTTATTTTTAAATTTAATATTTTCTTTTTTTATTTTATTTATATTTTAATTATTTACTTTTAATTTTACATTTTTTTTTATAAATACCATATATAAAAAATAAAACAAATAAAATAGAAAATTACTCAAAAATAAAAAAAATATATTAAAAATATTTTTATCAAAATATGATATGGGATTTCTGAGATATGTCTCGGACTCTCAACTATAAACTAACATATACATATATGTACCCAAAACAAATGTACTAAAATATATATATATATATATATATATATATATATATATATATATATATATATATATAACTTTCCGTGCCACAACTACTTGTTTTATTGTAATAAATTAAAGATGAAGACGAAATGGGCACTGTCCGACCCAAAAGGAGATAGGGACGTACTCCCATGCCATGATGCCATGAACCCAGAGCCAATGATTTTTCAATTTTTACAATTACATCCCCATATTTATATAAAACATGTTACATAGGTCGCCCTAAAATTTTCAGATCAATAAAAACACACTCTCTCCGTCCAAAATTTTATTATTACATTAAATTATGTTTATTTTTTTAAATGGTAATTAATTTTAAAAAATTTATAAAGAAAGTCTGACAATAAATTTGGAATTAAGGAGTATGACATATGGAAATGTTGTATTTGTGCCCTTATTCTAAATTCTTTTTTTCATCCCTATATATTCCAACAGCTCAGTTCATTCACTTGGTTAGTGATGTACATAACAACTCATAAGCAGACACACATCGGCCCACAAGCGGATACAAGATATTTACCCCGGAGCCTCTATCCCTCTCTGGAGCCTCTAATCCTCTATCATCACCACTATACTATTTTTCAGATATCATTTGTAATATCTCATGCGGCCTACTAATCCAATACTTTTTAGATCAAGTTGATGTGACCTAAAATGGTCAAGTCAAGGTATAAGTAGTAGTGCACACGATATTTTTTTATATATCACACAGTCTTTTCTAATATTTTCAATGTTGGATCTCATAATTGGGTTAAGGAGACTGGTATAATATTGGTGTCGTCGTCTGGTGAACAATAGGAGGTTCGAGAAACTAAGAAAAAGAAAGGAAAAATATTGGGGTTAATACTTTTATTTTGATTTAATATTTAATTATTTATGTAAGGGTAAATTTTTCTTTGTATTTTATCATTTTTATCTTTATTAAAAAATTAATTTGACTAAATGGTAAACGTATACCGGTCATTTAATCATTTTTTCCCAAATATATATTTTTAAATATGTGGGGAGTGTTTATGGAATTAGTCAACAAGATTGGGATGTTATTATTATATTTTCATCAATTCAAAAAAGAGGAATTTTTATTATTTAGTCCGGTAGACAAATATTCTAGTAAAATTACCTTCTTAAGGCCTGAACGAGTTAAACTAGTTGAGAGACATCCGCAAGGTCAAGAATTCGAGCTTGCAAAAAAATACTTATTGGAAGGGACATCCACAAAACCCGAACGAGATTAATCCCACACCCAAAAAGAGTGAGGAGACACTCGTGGGAAACCAAAAAAAGAAATTAACTTTTTTGGTTTTAAGTTTGGGGTGAGTTTTCAAATGGTTCCTCGTGTTTAGCACTCGTCACATTTAGTCTTTAAACTATTAAATTGGTTTTAATGCGGTCTAAATTTCCTATTTTACCCTTAAAATTTAGGGTCATTTTGGGGAAGTCCCTTACTTCATTCTTAATTTTAAAAAAAGTTCCAGAGGCGGAAGGAACTTGTGTTTTAGTCCTGCCTATTTTAGAAAGGTGGAAGCTCACTACACGTGCTTATATACGAATGGTTACATGTAACAACTTTGTATGTAAATTTTTATTAAACGTAATAAATATTACTGTATCTTGTAACATATAACTAATTTGTGTGTAAAAATTTGTTAGATATAACAAAAATCATACAAAATACATGTAATCAGTTACATGTAACTAAATATATACAAATACATGTAACTAATATTAAACTAATCTTTATGCGTAATATTTGTTAAATGTCACAAATAGTTCAGAGATATATATAATTGTAACATATAACTAATATTACATAAGTAGGTGTAACAAAAAATGCACAGATATATGAAAAAATATAATAATTATTAAATTATAATTAATATTCACTATAAATTGAATTTACTCACCAATTTCTCCCTATAATCTCTACAATGTGAGATTAAAATTCAAGCGAAATCTAACTTAAAAGATTAAATTAAAACTTAGATCTTAGATGATTTTAAAAAAAAAAAAAATTAGATCTGTTTTTTGAAATTTTTGGCCGATTAATCCGAAAAATATGAATTTTTTATTTTACGTTTTGCTCTCTCTTCTTCCTCTCCTTTTTATCAAGAAAAAACCACCGAGTATTTTGTTTATAATATTGGAAATAATCAAAATTGATACCAAATTAAAGAGCATAAAATATAAATTAAAATGGTAGTTTTCGATCAAGTTCTTGACCACATTCCTAAATCCATGTTGTTTTTATATATTTTATGACGGTTGCGTTTAAAAACAAAATTACACTTGTTTAATGTTTATGTCCCATCACCGCCTGAGCAGGTTACGCATTCAAATTTCAATGCCAACCCCGTTATTTTCCTCTCGTCTTTATCTGTTATTTTCACACTTTGACGCACACACTTTTGGTGTTCTTCTATTTATTTATCCATCAGTACAATTCAACAAAAAAACAAGAAAAAAAAAATGGAAAAACCAATGCCACTCCTCATCATCGCTACCCTTTTTCTGATTCTTCAAAAAAATTCCGTCTCTGGATCACAGGTTGAGTTTCTTCCAGGCTTCAATGGAGGACCCCTTCCTTTTGAACTCGAAACCGGGTGAGTTTGAAAAAAACCCTTTTTTTAAGTAAGCCAAACGGGGCGCTAAGTGGAAGGTTTTTTATTTGGGTTGAGGTATTGAAATTATGGGGGGTATTGAGTGTAATTATTTGTGTGTGTGTAGGTATATTGGAGTGGATGAAAGGGAGGATGTGCAGTTGTTCTACTATTTTGTTAAGTCGGAGGGGGATTTCCGGCGGGATCCTCTCATGCTTTGGCTCACCGGCGGTCCCGGCTGCTCTTCTTTAACTGGACTCGTCTTTGAAATAGGTAAATTAAGTTATCTGAATTGAATTCTTTAAAAACTAAAGAATATATATATATATATATATCGACCTGCGAGACAGGATTGGAATAACTATGGGAATGGAATAACCATGGGAATGGTCATTCAATTCTTATATTTGGTAAGATTAAATCCCATTTGATTTCTTATTCTCACAAAACATGAGATTAATAAATACCACGATAATTTTGGTATTGGTTAATTGAAATTATATGGGATTAGGTTTTAATCATTTATCGGCGAAAAACGAGACCAAATAATGACAAAATATTTGAATTAGAATGAAATTTAATTAAATTATCTATTATACCGTTTGAAAATTGAATTAAATTACTATTTTACTCTTTGATGTCATTCTAATACCACATGTAATTCCTTTTATCATCAAACATAGGAATAGTAATGATTATTCAATTCCATTTCAGTGTACCAAATGTCACCTTAGTGTTAATTAATGTTTGTTTATTTTAAAAAAAAATTAAATAAAAAATAAATTTTTATATTATATAAGACATCGATGAAGTAGTACCATCTGCTTGCCCTTTTTTTTCTTCGGATCATCTATGTTTTTTTTTAATTAATACATGATTTATATGGATAATTCTAAGATATTATCTCTTCACTATTAAATTTGCTTTTTATTTTTTTTTCCCTTGTGTTTTTAAGGAAAAATATTTTTTTGTTGTCTTTTTGATTGTCAATAGTATTTAAAAAATGTTTTACCAAATGGGGCCTAAGGCCGTGTTTGTTTAGGTGGCGTTTGGTTAGTGTTACTGCTTTTCTGTTTCTACTTCCAATAAAGTGGGATGGGAACTCTATTTCCGTTCTGATCTATTTTGGGAATAGAAACATGTTTGGTAACGATCATTGTCCTAAAATTATTTCTTTTAATTTACGGGAACAAAAACAAAGAAACACTTTGGTTGCAATATATATATATTTTTTAAATGTATGACAATAAATATACATATTTCTTAACCGATGTGGTGGTAGTGGCCAACGGGTGTTGGTGGGATTAGTTTTGTGGGAGTGAATAGGAATTAACATTTTTTTTTGTTTCTCAGATTCATAAGGAATTAAAGAAATTCTCCCAAAATATTGAGAACAGAAACGTGTTTACCAAATGCGTTTTTATACATTAATCCCAAAATTTTGGGAGCGGGAACAGAAATCGGGGAACAAAAACAGTAACCAAACGGGACCTTAGTGTTTCTATTTCTTTTTGTTTTTTATTTAACAAAAAAGTTGGAACAGAAATAGAACTATGGAAACCAAAAAAAGCTGTGTTTGTTCTGTTCTCATATTTAAAACAATTTTTTGGAAACAAAATGAAGTTGCTTCAAAATTTCAGAATATTTTTTTATTTTTTATTATATATATATATATATATTGAATAAATTTATCCCCATATTTTTTTTTTTCCATTTATTTCTATTCCAAGGAAACTTAGAACAAAAATCAAATTTTCAAAGCGATTTAAAACAAAACCGAGTTGCATTAAATATCTAGTTAATTTTTTACAACAGTTTAAAAATCTAAAATCATTTCAGGTAGAATAATTGAGAGGCAGAACATTGAGAATATGAGACAATTGTATTTATACGTGTGAAACCTAGAGAATGACGAGATGTTCAAAGGTGTCTATATATAAGCAATGATTAGGGTTCTTTAACCCAACAGGACAAGACCCATATATACATATATTAATCCAATCACAATATGTATATATATGTGTGCACGCGCGCAGGTCCTCTGTATTTTGAGTCAAACGAGTACAATGGAAGCTTGCCCTCTTTGGTTTTGAACCCCAACTCTTGGACAAAGGTGAATAAATAAATGCACAAAATGTTTTTTAATTCCTCATTAAATTTCGCTAAAAAAAAAATATCTACGAAAATTGCATTTTGTTTTCTTGGCCATTTGATTTTAGGATTTCTTTGATGAACAGTCTATGAAATTAAAATTTTAACCCATGCAATTTACGTGCTATAGTAATTTTTGTTCAAAAGTTCGAACTTCGAAAGTCATTGTACGTCATAAAAGTAAGTTACTGCAATTTTTTACATAGAAAAATTACAATAATTTTTATGTATTACAGTAATTTTGGATTTCTGGAAAAATTATTGTAGCGCGTGGACTGTGTAGGTTAAAATTTTAATTCCATGGACTATTACCAAAACTGCCTTGATTTTAACTTGAATTTTTGAATTTCAGGAGGCTAGCATAATATTTGTGGATTTGCCAGTTGGGACTGGTTTTTCATATGCAAGAACATCAAAAGCTTCTCAATCTTCTGATATGCAAATGTCTGATCAAGCCTATGAGTTTCTAAGAAAGGTATTATAAATTTAAATGAATTTCCAAAAACTAAATTAATAATTTTCTAGTTCTATATTTATGGTTTATTTTCTTTAAAAATAAAAAATAAAACATATTGTAGTGGTTGGTTAATCATCCCGAGTTCATCTCGAACCCATTCTACATTGGTGGAGACTCGTATTCAGGAATTCCTGTTCCAGTTATCAGTCAATTAATCTCAAACGGTAAATAATATTTTTGCCCAAAAAATAATGATAAAAAATAATTATTTGAATATCAAGTTAATTTACTTATTTTTTGGTGGAAATGCAGGAAATGAAGCAGGAATCCAACCGTTCGTTAATCTAAAGGTCAGAACTTTATTTTAAATAAGGAAAAATCAATGCAAAATTTAAAAAAAAAAAAAAAACGAAAATAATAATTTTTTTATGATTTTATTTTCAGGGTTACATATTGGGAAATCCCAAAACAACTTCTACCGGAGACAATTATCGAATCCCATTTGCTCATGGAATGGGGATTATTTCTGAAGAACTTTATCAGGTTATTTCCATTTTTATTCCCCCCCCCCCCCCCCCCCCCCACATATATACCCAACAATATATATATATATTGTTGGGTATATCCACATCGAATGTGGAAGAGATTGGTGGTCAGGTTATAAGTGTGAGGAAAAATCTTACATCATGAGTTAACTTTGGGGTTGAGAGAAGCTCAAGCCCACCTTACATTGGTATCAGAGTCTTGATTGTAACAACTTTGACCCAATAGTTATTGAAGAACAGATTGGTCGAGAGTTAGACGACCAAAGGCTCGAGATTTGGGGAAGATTGTTGGGTTTATTTCACATCGGATGTGGAATGGGTTGATGGTCAGGTTATAAATGTGAGAGAAAGTCTCATCTCTAGTTTTTGGGGTTGAGAGGGCCCAAGACCACCACACACACATATATATATAAATGGATGTTCACTAAAAATTATATAATGAGGTTGGATGAATTGGCTTAATTCAACAGTCACTGAAGAAAAACTGCAGAGAAGAGTACATAAATGTTGATCCCGGAAATTCGAAGTGCTTGGGAGATGTTCATGCTTTTGATCAGGTTTGCGAAACTGTTTTTTTTTGTTTTAATCCCCGTTCAAGAATATTGAAAAGCCAAGTTGATAAAATTTCTGTTCCCAGATTTTGGTTTCTGTTCTGAGTTTTTCTTTTTCTTTTGGGAACAGAAACACTAAAACACCGCCACCTAAAATCGATCATTTATTTTTTTTATTTTTTTTTCTTGCAGTGCATTAATGGACTTAATAAAGCACACATATTAGAAAGATCTTGTGTTTTCGCGGCCAAAAAGCCATGGGAATTGATTGGCGAAAGAAGATCTCTTCATGAGAACTTGCATGAAGAGTTTCGTGAGAACTCTGCATATTATTGTCGTGTAAGTTTTTCTGTTCTCAGGTGTTTCTGTTATCAAAAGAACTTGGACCAGATTTAGAAAACTGGGAACAATCGTGTTCTGTTCCCAGATATTTGGGAACAAAACATAAGCATATATGTGTTTTGACTTTTTTTCTGTTCCCAGTCTGATGGATATAGGCTCTCCCGGTATTGGAGCAATGACAAAAGTGTTCAGGAAGCTCTACATGTCCGAGAGGTAATCTGTTTCTGTTCTTTTTCTTTTTCTTTTTTTCTTTTTTACCGATTTATGAGCGAGAAATAATTAATAAAAAATCATAAAAATAGGGAACCATAAAGGAATGGGTGAGATGCAATTATAGTTTGCCATTTGTATATCAGCTCTTGGATAGTGTAGCCTACCATGCAAACCTCAGCGCGAAAGGCTATCGATCTCTCATTTACAGGTCGGATAATCTTTGTTTAGTGTTTCCATTTCTTGTTTCTTGTTTCTTTTCTCCTTGAAAATTGGGAACAGAACCAGAAATATGATAAGGGAAAAAAATTCAATTTCTCAGATTTCTGTCTCTGTTCTCTGGTTTTCAAGAACAAATTTATGAGGACATAATGGAATTATTCTCGGATTTCTGTTTCTGTTCCACGACAGAAGCAGAAAATCAAATTTTTTATTTGATTAGTTGGAAACAAATCATTTTTTTTTTATTTTTTTTTTTCCTGAAAACAGCGGTGACCACGACATGCTTGTGCCGCACCAGTCGACTGAAGCATGGATAAAATATCTAAATTACCCCATTACTCATGAATGGAGATCATGGATTGTTAATGGTCAAGTTGCGGGGTGAGTCTTATATACACACACACACATTTGAATTGTGGTACAAACCTTATCTTTGAAAAATCAGAGGACACATATATACATATTGACTAGATGCTGGATCATTTTTTCTCTCTTTGATGAGTAGGTACACCAGGACTTACTCCAACCACATGACTTTTGCAACAGTCAAGGCAAGAATAACACACGCATGTACATATACATATACATATACATATACATATACATATACATATATTATTTATATTTTATTGAAGCTTCCTGTTATATAGGGAGGAGGGCATACAGCACCAGAGTACAGGCCTGAGGAATGTGCAGCTATGTTCAAAAGGTGGATTTCTTATCAGCCCCTCTGATAAATACCATCCTTTGGGGGGAGGGACTGTTTGGAAGCCGAACATCACAAAAAATCAATTGATCTCGAGATTTATAAAACTGGGATTTAGAGAAGCGCACCAAACAGATACTTGCAGCCCTAGAAGAGGCCTCAATCTTGATATTCCATTTGTAAAACATTCTCTTTATATATTACTGAAATATGAATAAGGTTCAACTTTGATTTCATCAAACATCCCTAAACTCTTAAAAACAAAAAAAAAATGGTGTTCAACCCGACAGCCCGCCTGCATCAGCCGAACACCTGAATGTTTCCTATAACTCATACATATAAGAAAAAAATGACAAGTCTCAAAAATCCCAATATGAAAAGGACTTCCTCCTCTTGTCCAAGTACTTCATTCTATAAGTTAAAAAGTTCCTTTTCAAAATTGCCCAAACACCAAAGGGAATGAAGGTGTGTGATTCTTGATTCTTGAGCAGCCAGAAAGAGGCATGAGCTTATTGTATATGAATCAGTCAGGTTGAACATTTGATATGATTTTGTTGCATTCTTCATTTTTCATGCAGCTCTCTTTTGGGAAGTAAATCTTTTCTTCTTAATCTGATATTAAACCTCATACCTGCATACAACAGCAATTATTTAGAAGAAAAAAAAAATCAGTCCAAAAGAATTTCGGATACACACACTTTCTCTGAAAAGTGAAAAAAAAAAAAAAAAAAAAAAAAAAAAAAGCAACAGAACAATTTAAACATAAATATTACCTCCAGTTTTTCTTGAGAAGAACTTCAGTATCTCATCTATTATAATTACCTAAAACAGATGGAAAGGGCAACATCATATACAATGACAAGGCAAGTAGATCTCGAAATATAAAAACCGAAAGAAATAGCAACTTTTCTTTGAAATTTGCAGTTAAATGAAGAGGAAGAGTTAAATATGGAGGAGACCCAAAATGCCCAAGTTACTAGGGGTAGTCCAATTGTTACTTTATATATCAAACAATGTTTTATAATAATTTCAGTGCGGAATCCCACAATATCACCCACTCAAAGATACAACGTCCACATCGCATTGACCCAGTTCGTCTCCTTGGTGGTGTAGATAGTAGCCCATAAACACAGAGAGCATCCCAAAAACGAACACAAAGACATTACCTCGGGGCCTCTACTCCTCTATATACACCACCACGGGTGCCATTTCCGGACTAGGGTTACCATATGTAACGCCCCATGTGGCCTACTGGTCTAGTAATTTTTGGACCAAAATCCACGTGACCAAAATGTTTAAGCCAAGTTACTAGTAGTAGCCCACAAGGTATTTTATATCCCACAAAACAAGCACAAAATTGACTTGCTCCTAATAACATGGGATCTCACAAAACAAGCACAAAATCGAATTGCACCTAAATTTTTTGAAAATTTGTCAAAAAGTCCCAATCTATAAAAACACCACTTTATGGAGTCATGTAATAGTGATTTTTTTGCATATGAGATGGTCCTTAGAAAGTTATTTTTGGAACCTTAAGACCTTTCAAAAAATTTCCCTAAATTTTTCTTAGTAAATAACAACAAACGAGACTTGCTCCCTAATAGAACCTATAGCCTTGTACCAGCATATTCAAACAGTGAATAAAAAGATAAAAACAGCCACAGAAAGTTGGGAAACTAAGAACAGAAATCAGGGAGCAGAAACACTAACCAAACGGGACCTAATTTTCTGGAACAAAGGAAAAAATGAACAAGGAAAACTATGATAAACTACTCACAGGAAATGAAAGATACAATACAACCGTCCAATCAGCCCATGTTAACGGTGTTACCTGCCATGCAAAAAGTCAGAAATATTACATAAAAGGCTCTTGAAGGAGTAGACAATACTTCTAAATAAAATTTAAGAGAGAGAGAGAATAAACTTACCGAGAAAAGAATAGATAGTGGTTGAACATATAAAATAAGTACATGAAGCAGCATGGTCAGGACAATTGACGCAACGAGCCACATATTACTCCAGGGTGGGATGACACTACAAAAATAGGCATATGATAAAATGGTCAGTGCAGAAGCAAAAAATTTCTTTTAATCTATTTCCCTTTGTTGAAAACTGTTTCTTTAAGCAAATGAACCCATTTGGCGCAAGTTGGGCCTCGTTCTGTTCCCAGTTCAGCCTCGTTTTGTTTGGTGTTTTTGTTCCCAAACTTCTGTTACTGTTCCCAATTCAGCAATGTTTCTTTTTGTTCTGCTCCCATATGTTAAGAACAAATTTCTAAAAAAAGAAAAGATTTGTTCCCATATTTCTATTTTTTTAACCTGTTTTTCTGGGAAAAGAACAGAAACACTAAATAAACACCATCCTTTTCACCCTAAATGAGCTAAGAAATTATAATTCTCATGTAACTTTAGGTAGTGTTTCGGTAAGAGATTTGCGGGGAGGATTTCATTTGTTTAGAGGATTTTAAAATCCTCTTTTGACAAATCCCTTGTTTGGGTTTTAGGAGGGAGGGAATTGTAAAATTCTTTTATCTCAAAAAAGGGATAATAGGAGGTATTTTGAAATCCCTTTTTTTTAGGTGTAATTTGCAAAATCCTTCCAAGGAAGGATTTGTGAAATGGCCCTCCTCTCATCTTCGCGAATCACGACACAACCCTTCGCTCCTGAGGTCCGTCGCTTCGCCGCCGCCGATCTGAGGCCCTCTTCTCTCATCTGCGTCGCCATCGTCCTCTTCGCTTCTTCGTCTTCATTCGTTCGTCATCTGCGATTGATTCCGATTTAGGGTTCGGTTGATTCCGATCATTCTTCGTCGTTCATCTTCGTCATCTAATTCCGATTGCGACTGCGATTCTTCGTCTTCATTGTCGTCGTCCAGATTTGGGGTTCGTTTGATTTGGGTTCGATTGAGATGGGTTTTCGAGATGGGAGGGATGGAATTGAGATGGGTGAAATTCGTGCAGATTAGGGATTTTGAGATGGGAGAGGGATGGAATTGAGCTCAGTGACATTCGTGCAGATTAGGGATTTTGAGATGGGAGGGATGGAATTAGGACAATTCTGTTTTCAAATACTTTACCCATCCAAACAAGGAATTATAAATTACACGATCAAATATTTCAGTTCAAATAGTTATCCAAACAAGGGATTTGTGAAATGACGGGATTTCAAAATCCAGGATTTTGAAATCCCATCATTTCACAAATATCTTACCCAAGCGCAACCTTAAGTTTGAAATGAGCCAAACAGAACAGTACAAAAAATTAGGACCCTAAGAGAAATCATCTTCCATCAGACTTCAAAGAAAAAATTCATAGGAAGATGACAACAGAATGGGGAAAAAAAAACCCAAGTCATTTCAGAATTTTGCTACCGATTCTGTTCTGTAATTGTATATTTCATATATGCAGCGTTCAACGATTAATATACTAATCCAGGAAAGGGAGAGAACAGCCATTCCATTAAAGAAAGATCCAGAATGGTACTGAATACTCACAGAAGGGACTGATTTTCACTTAGATTATTCAATGCGTTAAACATCTCGACAACAACGAGAACTGTCATTGACACAGTTGATGGATGTCGATCATTAAATACACTGCATGAATACATCGTTTCTCTGGTTGAACAACTATCGAAATTCATCTGAAATAATAATACATAGAGATTGTTAGTTTAAAATGGTAGTGGCATGCATAATTAGTTATTCAGACAGGAGAAGTTTGTCAGCTTTGGATGCAGAATATAACAAGATATTCAAAGCTTGTTGAATCAAGCGTGATTTTATTAAAACAGCCCAATTACTTGGAAAGCGACTGAACTTTGGGGCCAGTTTCAAATAAGCCCTAATACTCCAAAATGTCTCAATTAAATCCTCATTTTTTTAAAAATTGCTTCAATGCGCCCTTTCTGTCACTAATACAGTTAACTGAAAAACAGACAGACACAGAAAAAACACACTAACAGCCATGGATATGAACAGAAGAAAATTGCAGAATTTTTTCACCAGTTCCCTCCCAACCCCCATGCCCAAACCACCCCACCCTGACTGACCCATCAAACCCTACTTGAACAGAAAAGGAACTCTTTAGTGGCTTAAACCTGACATTGTTTTATAATTTTTTTTGCATGGTTACTTGATTTACAACAGAACCGGATCAGATCAGAAACGAATTGATTAATGATGGCTCTAGCACAAGCGCGAGGCATGAATTGGCTCTATCACATATCATGTAAATGTTGATGATATGATTGTCAGTGAAACCGAAAAAGTTTTAACTTAGTCTGAAAACTCACCAATTCACTATAGGGTAGTTTAGGCCCATCTTCAGAGTAAACAAACCACCATATGAACCCTGCTATGGTGGCAAGACCAACGTAAACTGCATCGAAAGATAACTGAGTTAAATACCTTACCAAATGTTAAACATTCAAAAGCTAACCCAATAAAATATTATATTCACAATGGAACAACAGCAGCAGCAAACTGTATTTCTGCTACATGCAGATTGGCAACAAGTAATCATAAAACATGGATGACCTCGATATATCTCTATTTCCTCTATCATATTGGATTTTGTTTTCTTTTTCCTAATTTTCTCCTTTCTTGTCGACCTTTGGTATTGTGTTATGGTGGCATCTCCCACTCGAATAAAATATTGTTCTCCTTCCTATATACATATGAAACCTATCTTAGAGACAATTCTCTCCTGTATTGTTATAAACTTCTGCTACTCTTAGTTTTGATCCTATCATGTATACTATTGTTGATTTAAAATCCACAACCAACAGCGTGAAACTTTTATGAGGAAGATTGATCTGATTTGAACATAGATAAAAAAAAATGGTCCAATAAAAGATTGGGCAATATTTGTTTCATTATCAATTTCATTTTAAATTACTAAAAAATCGAGGCTCCCTCCCCCCCCGCCCTCCCCCTTCCTCTCTCTAACTAGAAATGCCAATCAAAAATTCAAAACCATTTCAATGGTTGTAGCACTTGCAATTTGCACCATCCTCTATGAGAAAGCAACATTAGCAGGATATTTACACACAAAAAAAAATACTAAATCATTCATGTTACCTCCTATAACCAAATAACGGAAAAAGAGCCACCCAGTGACAACTGCTTCACCAACCTGCCATTCAAACGGGTTAGGTGTTAAGTTCTAGAAAAGTGTGTATTCTTATTTGCATGCAAGGGAGAAAAACTACACTGATGCATTAACAAATTTCATCAGAAAAAAGTGGGAGAAGACCAAAAATAGCAATATGAAATCAATGTTAGAAAATGTGACCAGGACATGCTAGAACTACTAACTTGTGTGCCTCTGTGTCTCAAAACTAACCAAAACCATTGTAAACCATTCTCAAATTGCTACCGCCTGCTTTTTTTAGTCAGCAGCATTACTCCCAATGTTTGAACTTTAAACTTCTCCTTTTCATATCATTCTCATCAAATCCACTGAGTTTATGAGTCGTGAGAAGATTCTTGCTGCTCAATGCACGCAATCACAGGGTTCTTACCTAACAAGCAGATTGTAAATGTTTACCTATGATCCCTTGTTCGGCGCAAGCATTACTACAACTTTTAGGCAAGAGAATAGAGAATCTCTCATGATACATTTTTTTTCGCTGGGTATTGTTCTCTTTTCTTTTCTTTTTACTGAAAGAGGAAGGGAGGAGAGAATCATTTTGTGTTCGTTGTCTGTTTCAGTTCCTTCCCCCCCAAAAAACACTCATTAAATGGGCCCTAAGATCCAACTGTTTACTATTTACCGTACTAGTAATAAACTGTTCTTAAAAAATTACTTCTTATATGTTTAGGAGCCATAATGACTGACTTGGGGGAAAAATAATAGAGTTCTCGTGGCAGCCAAAAATAGAAGTAACACTGGTTCTTAAGCAATAAAGTGAGACCAGCAATCAAACACCAAATGCTTACTAGTTTTTTCCCCGCTAAATATGCTCTAGTAGGTTAACATGGAGGAGCCGAGGAAAGAAAAGAAACGGGAAAGGAGATGACTATTCAACAGACGATTAGAACTGCATTTCGAACTTGAGTTAGGAAACATGCGGTGGAGAAATGCAACAGAAACATTGCGTGAATATAAGCCAAAATTGAACTATACATCCGGCCAAAAGAAGGGGAAAAGGTATAAAACAACTAAGAGAAAAAGAGCATGCAATTGCGACAAACTGTAGAAGCAATACCTTGCGAGGTTTAGCCTTCATCACATCTGAGTCTTGTTTGTTAAAACCAATGGCAGTGGCAGGCAGTCCATCAGTAACTAAATTTACCCAGAGCAGCTGGACCTGGAAGAGAGGTGTGCTGTTTGATAAACTAAAACCTCACGCTAAATAATTTGAGTGCAATATTTTAGAGCCGAATAAATACTAAACACTTTCAGGGGGATGCCATTCATTTCAATTCGACCTTTTAAGCCATGTTGGTATAATAAAATATTTGGAAGGGGAGCAAAAAGAATTATTAGTTAGCGTTTTATCCACAATTTAACCACTATCTTTAGACAAGTCAGCTTTGATTATATTGCAATTGAAGGTCATAGGAAAACACATTATATGGCTCCCATGTTCCTTCAAGGCAACTTGAAAGGTGTTGCAGATTGGGCTGAAATCTATTGTGATGTTTGGTACATGATAATGGAATCCCAGGAACAGAATTGAATTTTGAATGGGCGTCCATTCAAACTTTTGATTCCATTCCCATGCGATTCTATTCCATATGTGCATACCAAACATGATGCAAGCAAAGCAAAGAATTGACATTGTTATTGCATACAAGCAGAATACAGGTACCTAGATTGATCAATGAGCAAGCTGATGTATCAGGCATATGGTGACAAAGAAGAGAATGCTAGATACTTCTTTTTCTTACCAGAAACTTGATCATAACTCAAGTCTTTTAGTGGCAAAAAGAAATGACTACAAATATTTTGCAAAAGGTTTTACATTTTGAGAACGTTAGCCTTTAAGGAGATTGACAAGCATCTAAGGAAGTAATGTATGTGTTTAGGTTCACCAGACAGATAAACATGCAGGGAACCAACCTTTGCACTGAATCAGAAGGACTGAAACGGGTGGCAATCAAATGCAAAAAGAAAGAAAAATAATGAAACCTAACAGTAGTAAGCATAGTAGTTTATTACGTAAGCGCAATCAAACTCACAGGAACAAGGGTATCAGGTATTCCAAGTACAGCAGCCACAAAAATACAAACAACTTCACCAATGTTTGAAGATATCATGTATCTTATGAACTGCTTTGTGTTGTTGTATATAGCCCTTCCTTCCGCAACAGCCTGTCAAAAATAGGACTCTTAAGTCTTGAGATAATCATCACAATGAAATAAATTTTAAAAATCATGCGATTATTACCACCAATATTTCAACAAAAAGCGAGGTGAAAATTCAGGAAACACAAAGACAAAGCTTACAGCAACAATAGTAGCAAAATTGTCATCTGCCAGAACCATATCAGAAGCACTCTGAAAATCAAAACAAAGAACAAACACTAATTCTTAGATATATTTACAAATGTCATATTACTCGAAATAAGCTCTTTTTGCTAGCAACTATGAACAATTTCAAGTTACAAGCAAAATCACAATGCAAAACCAAAGAATAGATCAGCCAAAACCACTAAGCCAAAAGCATGCAAATAACAATTTATAGAAGAAATTGACTGAATCAATTGGACCGATAAATTTCTCATGACTCCAAAGCCCATGAGATTCTGCACTGTAAGAAGAAGGCATTTTCATGAAATCCTGAAAACACATTGCATATTTGGTGATAGGCCATGACTTTGAAAATATAGGATTATGACATTAAATGGAAATCAATAGAAGAAAAAAAGAAAGAAAGCAGTAGCCAAATGCCATGGAAAAAGGACAGATGTGAAATTGTTCCTGGATCTAATGAAATCTTCCAAGACCAACGAAAAACACATATGTATGTAATGTGTACAAACCCGTACGGAATATTATAGAGCACAAAATATTTATGAGTTTCCGGCTCTCAACTGGCACCCAGTAACCTTCACAGTACTTAAAAAGGCAGACAGAAAGATGGAAAAGGAAAAAAGAAAGAAAGAAATTCCTTACATGTACATGCACATGGAAATGAAGACTAAAAACAAATGAAAATTTCAAAGTGAAAAAGGGGGCACATGGCAATACCTTAGCAACAGCAGTTCCTGAGCCCATGGCAATTCCTATGTCTGCTTTCTTTAGTGCAGGTGCATCATTGACTCCATCGCCAGTCATTGCAACCTTATATAATGAGAATTTGAGCCTTAATTTTTCAGGCAGGTGACATGTATACATGCTTTAAAACTAATAAAGATGATTGAACATAGGAATGCCATGAATCATTCCAGTTTACTCCCCCTTAATGAGGGTTAGGCGGGGGATAGATTAGAAGTAGACCTCATTTTGGCATAATTTGCAGAAGATTAAAAAATATATATATAGGAAACGGCATCAATCCACTAAATAATAATGAGATGCAAGCAGTTGGCTGTCCAGAGTCCAGCAATTAGTGTCAACTGCTCCCCCCAAAACACTCAATTACTAGGAGACACCAGAGTGAAAAACAATTCTCATTAGCTTCACATTGTGAGATAAGGACATATGAGTGGACAAGCTACAATCACATCCCATAAAGGTCCAAGCTAGAATGATTTAACTGGAAGGCACAGCTTTACTACGTTGCAAAGCAATTTCTTTAGACGGGTCAATGCTGTAATTTCTCCCTTTTTGCTTTTTTTTTTTTTATATATTTATTATTTATTTTTATTTTTTATTTTTATTTTTATTTTTATTTGGGGGGGGGGGGCCTTGTTGGGGGGCTAGTCCTTGAGATGCATAGCATGGCTTGCAAAAGCAAAACCTAAATGTGAAGGATTTGTTAGGAAAGCTAAGGTTTATTTGCCTACAGCCATGGAGCAAGATGTGTAACTTGAGAAGCGAAATTCGGAATAATAAAAGATAGGCAGGGCCGAAATATTGAATACCCAGGACCAAATCATGACAAATACTGTGCAGGAAGCTTTTACTATTGCAGCAGATTCAAGCAATCTCTGTTACAGGATTTCTTAAAAATACCAGGAAAAAAGCTCATGCACATGATGACTCTAAATCCTTATAACACTACCAGGTAAAAACTACAATCCTGGACCAACCATGAATCTCTAAATCCTTATAACACTACCACGTAAAAACTACAATCCTGGACCAACCATGAATCATAAAGGAACCATGTCAATCGGAAGTAAGTCGAAGTTTGTAAGCTATGTGGTGTCAATGCATATTACTTAATCAAAATAGGAAGTCGAGACTAGGGCTGGCAAAACGGGTAGTTACACGATGACACGACACGAGACCGACACAAAATTATCAGGTATAGGTTTTGCTTATCAGGTAACGGGTCGTTATCGTGTCAGACCCGATAGCACGATAAGGAATAGTTCACTTATCAGGTTGACTTGATAAGCCGATAGGTTACACGATAAGACACAATAAGAATTTCGTGTATTCAGGTTACACGATAACCTGGGACCTAATGGGTTATACAATAATGTAGTAAATATTTTACACCACATAATTTATCTAGTATTATAATTCAATCCATACTGTATATATTAATAATCTAACCCTAAGAAACCCTAAACTCTCATTCACGCCGCTTATCAGCCTCCTCTTCCAAGATCTGCAAATTGCGAAGTGCAAAGTCTGCGATTGCAACCCTAAAAAACCCTTTCGCTCATCAACCCTAAGAAACCCTTTCGCTCTGCCTCCGACAATCCGGCCTCACTTTTCTTCTTCACTATTGTTGCGATTGCACCACGAAACCCTCCGCAACAGCATGATTGTCGTCGTTCAGCGATGGTCGTCGGTGGTCGTCTAGGTTTCGTGGATTTTTGGTTGTTTTGGTTGTCGATGGTCGTCTAGGTTTCGGTGGTCGTCGTTTAGCAGTGGATAATGCTGGATTTTTTCTTGTTTTGTTTGGTTTGTTTTGGTTGAAGTAGGTGTTTTTTTTTTTTTTTTTTTTTTTTGTGTTTTTTTTTTTTTTTTTTGTTTTTGTAAATAGGTTTTGTTAACAGGTTGTCAACTGAATAGGTCGTTAACATATAATGGGTAAGTTAACGTGTAATGGAAATCTATCAGATAATCTTATCGTGTCGTATTTACCTAATAGTTTTCGTGTGACACAAAAAATTATCGTGTTCGTGTTTAGGTAATCTGACACGATATGCTTATCGTGTCGTGTTCGTGTTTGCTCTTATCGTGTTTCGTATTATCGTGTAATGACCTGTTACACGAATTGTTAACCCTAGTTGAGACATGACAGAAAGAAATGTTCTTTTTAATTTGACTTATTAGATATGATACAATGTACAATCTTGCAAGAAACCCCATGGACCTAATTCAATCTCAAAAGATATCTTGTAAGATGAGAACTGCCCTAAGCTTTATATAGCTCAAGATCAGGTAACAAAAGCGATGTGGGATTCAACATGCCCCGTCACGTGCAGGGTGGATTTTTTGATAAACCACTGCGAACGGATATTGGGAGAAGGGCCCAACATCAATGTAGTATTCAACACGCCTCTCGCGCAGGATGGATTTTTTGACAAACCACTATGAATGAATATCGGTGGGCCCAACATCGATGTGGGATTCAACACACACAACATCATGCAAGAGGTCTGGCTCTGGCTCTAATACCATGTAGGAAACCCAATGGCCTCAACTCAATCTCGAAAGACGTCTTGTAAGATGAGGATTGCCCTAGGCTTTATATATATAACTCAGGATCAGGCAACACAAGCGATGTGCGATTCAACAAATGTAAAATTAAGCAGAGGAAACCTACCACTTCACCTTGGTTCTGTAATGCCTCAACCAACATCCTTTTATGAGACGGTTCCACCCTGGCAAGGAAATGAAACACATGCTGGCTATACTAAATCTATTTTGATGAAAAATCAATAAAAATAAGACGCGCCAAGGTTAAAGAATAAAAATTATATAATGTATCCTTGTAACATAAGGAAAACATGTAGAGGGAAAGAGAGAGAGAGAGACAACTTTAGGTATACCTGGTGAACAATATCATGTGTTGCAATGCCACTGTTCTCTGCAGAGGTAAAAGTTCTTCAAACTCGGAAGCAGTGTAGGAGCGTCCAGCATCCAGGTGATCAAAAGCACCTATCTTTTGACACAGCGACTCTGCAGTTATCTGAATATGTGCTTCAAATTAATCAACAAATAAAAAGAATATATGTACAAGCAAAAAGACAAGGAACCGACTATTTATATCACCTTGTTATCCCCTGTGACCATTATAACACGTATGCCAGCAGTCATGCATGAAAGAATGGCGTTTCTTACTTCCTCTCTTGGCGGATCAAGCATTCCAACCTTCATAAAAAGGAGGGCAAGAAAGAAAGGAAAATGAGGAATATTTTCTCAATTAACAGATGCTAGCTCAAAAGTCTTGAGGTGATGACCCAAAGAAAGCAACATGAAGTTCATGAAAGATATTAATTTGTCCAACTTGGCACATTTTAACATGAATCATCTTTAAACTTATTTTCATCCAAGAGAGAATCACTCTCATGAATCGAAAAGAATCAACATAGTGACATATTATAGTAAAATTTACTCGTAGTGTATCCAGATTGTCTGGTTTAAATCCACAAAGGTCATTTTGGTGCACAAGATAAAATCGTGGGATAGGAAATCTAAACTATTTATGAAGCATATAACAACAACAACAACAACTAAGTCTTTATCCCACTTATATAGGGTTGGCTATATGAATCCATTTACGCCATAGAGATCGATCAAGGATCATCCCCTCCATCAGGTTTAATGTCATCAAATCATTTCTAATAGTCTCGTCCAACGTCTTCTTAAGTCTACCCCTTTCTCTAGTAGTCCCCTGAACTTGAACTAAACCACATTTTTCACCGGTGCTTCTATGGGATTTCTATGCACATGCCCAAACTGTCATAAACGATTTTCTCTAATTTTTTCTTCGATGGGTACTATTTCTAAATTCTCTCTAATAGTTTCATTCGTAAGCATATATTACTCCCTATGAAACCATAGCCATAATGTTTCAGGAAAACTAATGTCCATTTAGTACAACCATTATAATTGGAACTCAATATCTTTGTAGACCAGGATTGAGGGTTCAGTGGTAAAAATACTTCCAACAATCATAGCATTACAATAAAGAATTATAGAATATGCAAACAATGTCAAAGATGAGGGCATCCAATCTGTCTTATTTGATCTCTCGTTGATTAACAGGAACCGATATCGAGTAATATTCTTACCGTCTTTTCCCCATTAGTGGGTTCATCACCACAGGTCTGTCTCCCCAAGCAAACATGGATTGTATCTGCTGATTCCATCTGTGTGTATGTGTTTGCATAGTGTGTATGTATGTATTGTTTAGGATGATCTTCCTCTTATTTTTACATCTTATTTCAAATGATCATTGTTTTGATAAAAAAAAAAAAAAAAAAAACTATTTCTGCAACACATGCCAATCTTTAGATAGACTTTGAATCTGGGACCAATAGACCAACTTTCCAATCACCCCTCACATTTTCACCATCTAGATAGTCAGAACCCTCGAAATGACATACCCTATGCTTTCTATGGTTGTATTGTTTTTTTTTTTCGTTTTTCACGGGGTTGGGGTTCATCAAAATTTACAAATAAATTTACTTGTCTCAATCAATTTCCGAGTAGACAAAGATGAATGAAAAAATTCAGCAATTAATTGTAACAGTCTCACAAAACAATGATTTGATGCACAGATATGGTGTCTAGTACTCATTTAGGATGCCCATTAGTTAACTATGCAATACAGAAAAGAAAGCATACCAACCCAATAAATGTAAGGTCTTTTTCATCATCAAAGGACAGAGCCTGTTGACCCATTGGCATCCTTTTCAAGGCTAGAGCCAAACATCTTAGAGTTTCCTTTCCTGCAAAACTGAAAGAAATGCAAAATGTATCCTTCACATAATCCATTAAGAGATCACGAACGTACAGTGAACTGAAGACTTCAAAAACTCCCAAAAAAAAAATGGAAGTCATTTTCCTTTGAAAAGTTGTAAATTCAAGTAAAGGGATAAGTAGTAGTCAAATATGACTCGATAGCTGTAGCAGAAACTGATAAAAATTTGGAGGCCTCATTCCGATTTCTGTAATATCACGCAAGCACTATTCATTACCAATTACTCAGATTTTGATCAAGTTTCCAGGTAGCATTATCATTTCAATAGCATTATTCCAATAATATTCCCATAAGAGTAATAGTTAGTATAGTCATATGGACCAACATGTGATTTTAACATAAAATCCATAAAACATATTTTCTAACTTCTCTAGTACTCCATTCCAGCAAACCAGGACCTTAAAATTTATGTACATGATTTCCCCAGAGTGCAGAAATAAAAGAATGGCGATAGGCAAAGAGGTATGGCAACAAAACTTCCACATAAACCTGAAATTGTTTATCTAAACAGGTTACCACCACCACCACCCAAGAAAAAAACCTTTTTTTTTTTAATGAAAATACATCATTTACTAGATATTCCTTCAAAAATTATCTTTACTACAATTACACCACCACCACCACCACCACCCATAAAAAAAAAAATTAATGAAAATAGATCATTTACTAGATCTTCCTCCAAAAATTATGTTTACTACAATTACACATAAATCATAGAACTTAGAAGCATGAAACAGGTACGAGGGCAGGGAGCTAGGGAGGTACTTCTAGACCGGGCTATGATAGGAGCGAGATTCTAGACGTGGGAGCAAGTTTAGAGCTGAATTCTACGTGAGAAGCACAAAAGCCTGAGTCCAATCTCGAGATTTGAGCTTTAGAAAGGTTTCAGCAAATAATAATGAACTTATCGGCCAGCAGATTAAGAATTTGGAAGTGTGAGACCAGTATCTTTACTGAAGTTAACTTGATAATTTCGGAAAAGTTCGGTAATAATGTATAGGGTTAGTTTGATAATCCAATAACTACAAATCTGTAACATAACTATCTTAAAGTGCAGGCTAGGATTTACATGAAATACCAAAGACCAAATTCAGCAAAACATTACTTGGCAAAATGGAAGGGCAAAACCTGAGACAGTCAAAAAAGAAAACACAAGAGCCCACATGCACCCATGGGCACAAAAAAAGATGGCCCTAACATGTGCCCTTGGCTTTCATTTCGGGTTGAACTTGTTGGGTCTTGGGCACGTTATTCTGCGCAAAACCAATTGTTGTTAGGGAGGACGTCCTTTAATTTACTAAAAGGTCCAGTGCACATCACGTCTCAACTCCACACCCAGGGCCGCCACATGACAAGGAGCAACATTATGGCCACCTGCCAACAATTTTCCCATCCCCACCCCCACCCCCACCCCCAGAGTGACGCACCCACAGTTCGAACCCATGACCTCCTGGCTCTGATACCATTTGTTGGATCTTATGCATATCATTCTTCCTGAAAACTTTTGGTGTTCGGGAGGACGCCCTTTAACTTAGTAAAGGGTCCAATGTACATCAAGTCTCAACTCCGTGTCCAGAGCTGCCACGTGGCAAGGAACAGCATTTTGGCCACCTGCCAACAAAACTATACTTGGGCCTCCCAAACACAGGGCCATACAAGCTCTTACTGAATTATTAAACTCCCATAGAAATAAAGGGCAAGAACTGCCACAGATACTGTTGATGTCTATAATTGGACAACACCAGTAGGTCCAGACAGATGAACACTAGGGGTGACGTAAGCATGAGACCAGCCGAGTGCAAGAATTGGCCGAGCAAATGTCTCAATTCAACCCATGAGGCTGTGACCCGCACAGAGACCCATTCGTCTTTCCCCAGCAAAGTCCTGCTGGGGGAGTAAGAGATCAGGGGAAAATTTGGCAGTGTTTGTAAGATAACTCAATAACTCATACCTAATGTAGTAAATACACCTGGTGACCGAGATTAGCTTAAGGGGTTAAGAGTCTTAATGAAAGAGGTTAAGAGCTTAATCCGGCATGGTGGAATTGTGGTGAGAGTAGGGAAATTAATCAGATGGGACTCAATAGGCCCATATGCCAATACGAAGGCCCATGGGCCATGCTGCAGAAGGAAGAGCTCTGGTGCCCTCCGGTAGAAATACAGGGAAAAACTCTGGGAGTAGCCCTTGGCTTCCAGGAGCAGGGAGGAGTCTCTGAGTGGTCAGTAGCCAAGAGGTGAGGCTGTCTTCCCAATATCGGCAGGCGCGTGCTCGGGGGAATGTGCCCGGATCCAATGTAGGAGGCCGGTAGGTTGGCTGAAATTGGACCCCGAGGTTGGACCCGACATCCCAAACACACTATAATGGATCCCCCGGCCCGAACACACACACACACACACAGCTGACGTGGTGAATGACCTAGCCAACACATGGAGGGTGTGGATTTTCCTCTCATCAGATACCCAGAGATTCCTGTATACATAGTTTTAAGGGACCCTCACTATGAACAGCATAGAAGTATGTAAATCCCCATACTAAGGCAATCCAGAATTCAATTGAACCTTCAAGCAATGAATATTTCAACATAAATGGCAATGTTCTATAGAAGCCTTCATAGAATGAAAATACTTCCAAATTAACTTAACCTGACCTGTGGAATCTTGATTCCAACTCAGCTCGAATAGTTGCAGTTAAAGGAACGGTTGAACCATCATCATTACATAGAATACTTGTGCATCTAGAAATTATACTCTCTGGAGCACCTTTAGAGAACATGATCTCCAACTGCTTTCGGCTACAAAGTACACTCATCATTTTTCGATCGCGGGAAAAGTCCAGAACAGAGACCTGAACAAAAACAAATAAGTGATATTAAATATATCATGAACTGCTTATGACAATATTTAAGAGAGAGAGAGAGAGACTTGTATTACCTCAACCGACAAAAACATTTTGATTTCAAAGCCTCTAGCTCTAATTACAATATAATTTAAGAAATATATAATCTCTTAAAATGATAACTGGACATGAATCGACGAATGGAAGCAGAAGACATAAGGGCCACACACCCATCAAGCATTTAAGACATTAACATGTGTTCTTGAGCTTCCACAAATTAATAAAACAGAGAAAAATCAAATTGCATACCTTCTGCATGAGAGCATCTCTAATCTCAGTTCTCTCAGAAAGAAGAGAAATCAATCATAATAATGAGAAAAAAAAAACTGCTGAACCTATGAGAGATATCCATAATAATGAGCAAGATGGTTGGCAGCCAGAAATTTCATTCGCCTCTTTCACTTGGTTAAAAAAAATCAAAAAAATCCCTTTACCTCTATCTATTATTTTCATTCGAAGTTTTGCAAAAGTCTTATTAGCTAGTCACACGATCATGATATTACAGGGTGTACATCTATTCTTACTCAAAACTTGGAAAGTAATGTTAAGAAAGGAGATGGAACTACTCTTATATGGTGGTTGGTTTATAAGGAATTGGAGCCGTGAAAGTGGAACTGGAAATGAACGCATGGAAAAAAATAAAAATAGGAAGTAGCAGAGATGAGAAAAAACAAACCTTTTTAAATTGGTTCTCCCAGTAATGATTACAGTAAGATGCACGTTCATGCTTGCTCAACATATTAAGAGCTGAAGGCATGGAATCAAAACCAGGAAGCCCGACCTGGTAAAAAATAGTTACATGATGAATTTGGCAACATCGTAATTGTCTTTAAAAAAATGAAGAAAATATCAATAAAAATTAAAGCCAAAATAAAATTGAAAAAACAAAAATGAAATTATCAAGATAGAAGTTACAAATCAATGCCACGGCTACAAAACGAACCTTTTCTGCCAATACACGAAGAGCTACCTCAGTAGATTCGCCAATCTTTTCGTAGTTCCTCTTGTCTGGGTTGTATTGTATGACAGACTCATTACAAAGTGCTGAACACATTGCTACATGTAGAAGACAAGGGAATTGAGCTGGAAAATCAAGCTGCAAAAAGTTTAGAAACGGATATTACCACCACTTGGAGATGATCCTAGAAGAGATGCAGTGTTTTGTTTTGTTTTTTCTTCAGACAGGTAGAAGAGATACAGTACATACAACTACCTAAATTCATTAAAGAAGACCCAAATTATTACCTGCTGAAAAGACAGAACAATTTTTTCGTTTCCTTTTTTGGCTAAGAAGACCACTAAATTAAAAAAGACATAAGGAGCATCAGCCATTTAAATGAACAATTCTTTTTGCTTCAAGCTTTTTCTGTAGTAAGATTTTAAATGAAAATGAGGAAAGAGTAGAGAAAAGGAAAAATGTAGCCAAAATTTAAGACACGTGGCAAATGTTAGAATGCTTCATCAAGATAATTATATTATGGATATTTCACAACATATTAGTAAATGGTGGAACCATCACATCAAATCTAAGAGATCACCTTGAGTGACTTTGTAAGCAGATGATCCCACAAATTTTTAAGCTAACATGCTTGCTATCTCCTCCTATATATAAGCCAATAAATTTACTTTTGTGAGTTATTCATTATGCACGTTTATGTAGCATAATAGCCAATACATGCACGTTTATGTAGCATAATAGCCAATACCACTGCTATTATAGTCATCAAGGGATGCTAATTATCAACTTAGACATGACTGCACTTGAAGAAATCCTGACATGAGAGGTAGCAAATTTGAGAGAAAATAAATACACATAAATGTACAAATAGAAAACATGAAAAAGGTTTCTGAACACCATTTCAGAGGCAAACCATATCAACAAGCAGATGGCATTACACAACGATAAAGACAGGTAAGATATTAGCCAACAAAGAGGTTAGATTTTGATTGAAATGTGACTAGTACTGTAAGGAGTCTTCTATGAAGACTTACCCGCAACCCCGTGCTGTCAAAAATAAAGCCCTCCGGTGCATAAGTCGTACCACTAACACTGTATTCAGCAGCAATGGGACCATGGTTCACAGAATGAAGCACGCATATCTGAACAGACATGGAAATAGAAGGTCGGATAAAATATATGCATTGAACAAGCAAAGTATTATGATGATAGTCTAAAATCATCAATTAAGCAACAAAGAGAAAATGGTGGCGATAACTACCAGGAAATATTATCGGTGAAGTTAGACAAAAATACTTCCTCTCTAACAAAGTAAGGGGTAAAATTAAGGTAGGTGGGATTTATCATTGAAATTATAGATGCTTACCTTCGAGACAGACATCATATTGGTGGTTAGAGTGCCAGTCTTATCACTGCAAATTACAGTTGTGCAGCCTAATGTCTCTACAGATGGCAAAGACCTCACAATGGCATTCAAGCGTGCCATTCGTTTTGTTCCAAGAGCTAAGCACCTATTGATATACCAAATAGAAAAACAGAATGATCAAGCAATTGTAATTGAAATGTAAGCCTAACTAGGAAAACAGATGAACATGGACATGAAAAGCAAGAAACAGACAAAAGTAGCATTTTCTAAACCCAGAAATTTATGAACAAAAATTTAATGATGTCAGTCAACCATAAACATAACAATAATAGAATTAAAAGAAGAGTTGCCTTATCAGAAACCGTTATCAAACTTTTTGTATATTAGATCAGTTAAACAGAGAGACATTTATGTAGAATAGAAAAGGATAAAAATAAACTGGCAGAAAACAATTGTTGAAAGATTCTAGCAAGCAACTTATCTCAGGATATGTAATAGCTGTTGGGATTCGGGCATCAATTTATATTACAGATTCTTCACAAAAAGCGTTGAAAGCACTCACGTTGTAACAACAGCAGGAAGCCCTTCAGGAATGGCTGCAACAGCAAGAGCAACAGCAATCTAGGTAGGCACAAGTCAAAGCAAGAGAATATATTATACAAATGATAAGGCCATAGAATTCCTAAAAACATCAGCATCATAGAGAAATGTCCAGAAAACATATTAGAAATTCACTCTTCAAGTGGACAAGAACAAGCATTAATGGCAAGGAATGGGTTTCCAAAACTCCTCACACCACTTTTGTCGAAGTACAAGGAGTAAAGTTATCATGAAATATTACCTTAAAGTAATGAATTGCCCCTCCAAAGAAGCCACCATGTGCAGGGTCTCGGAAATGGCCTATGTTTACAATCCACACCAACACGCAAATGCCTGCAATAACCTAGAAAGTGAACAGCATCAAGATTGAAGCTTGATTTTTTATTTTTATTTTGTTATGATATTATTCCACGCAGATTAGATTTGGAAGTCCGTAGTCATGCTAAAGAATAATAAATTTATATTTGAAATGTATAATAAAAGAAGATGGAAACAGCAGTTCATTGTCCGTGCCCCCTGAATTTTGCGGCCTTACAGATTTGCAAGAAAGTAGACACACCACAGAAATGTGCATGTAGTCAAGTTGCTAAATTCAAAATGTGATTCCAAAAGAAAACAGTTTTTCTACTTTTATTCACCCAAATTCAGGGAAACATTTTTTCTTTTTTTGTGGGGGAGGGGTTAGGGTTTGGGGGGGTCGGAGAGCTCTAAGAAAGTCATACAATCAAGTTCCAGGAAGAGAATTTCATTTATGGGCCAAAGGGTGACAAAAATGGTGAATAAAGAAAGCAGGGAGTACCTTTGCCAAGAAAGTACCAAACTCATCGAGCTTCTTTTTCAGTGGTGTCACTTCCTGCAAGCAATCAATAGTTGTCATGTGCATCCATCATGTTTCAGTATCTGATCAGTTTTAGCTAATAAACACCAGTAATGTGTATATCAAATCGTGCATACATCTTCTGTTCTCAACATAGAATCGCGTATGCTTCCCATTGCAGTGTTAGATCCAACTCCAACAACAACAGATCTAGCCCTGCCAGCTACCACTACTGTTCCCTGGTAAAATAAAAACATAGTAACTAGTTAATTCTCAGCTGATGAGAGGCTGAAGGCAGCTAGGACTGACCTAATCAAGACACCACCTGATAGAAGAAGTGAAACACACTGCAGCACCTAAAATCATATGACACTCTATTTTCAACTTTTAGATACCAAAAACAATCGAAAGGTGGGCACTAGGCAACTTTCAAGAGAGCAAGAACTGTGGAATACATTAACCAGATTTGCAACATTTACCCAAAGAATTTAATCTGCAAGCCATTATGAACTAACTTCTAAAAATTGGAAAATCAAATCATTTACCACAAGGTCCGCAACGCATGGCAAAGACTGAAAACTGCTTCAGATCATTACCGAACACCAATGTGATGCCAAACTAAAAAAAAAAATCCGCAAATGGCTTACAATTACTATTGGGACACTTGAAATCGACAGAAAGTTCTAACTCAAGTGTTTTTTTCTTATAGTAGCAAATGTACATCTTATGTAGTCGCCAAGGGGGTGACCACACAGAGAAGTTGCCTCTAGTGACTGATAACCCATTCAAAATTGAACTTATACAATCTCAAAAGCAAGAATAAACAAGAGAGCTAATAAACAGCATAGCTTTTGCCACACATGCCACTGAAGCATATGGTGCTGTGCATATATATGCAATGCTCTGCCTCTGATCTAACCATTTTGCAACACAGTTGAACCAGTTCACTGCGCCTTAAACAGGTAGGCCCATAGCATAGGCAAGCATGGCTTACCCAGAACAAAATTCAGAAAATTGGCCTATTACCTGTCTATCTTGTTCATATAATCGGCACTGGTTTCCATACAACAATGGAACTCATTCCTAAGTCAAATTAGTTGAATACGATATACATGAATGCAGAGTGCAGACTTAAAAGACTGTACCGAGAAGAGGATGTTTGTCTTGTCTTGGTACACTGCGTTTGTTGCTATGGTGGAATCAAGCTCTTTTTCCACAGAGCAGCTCTCACCTGTAGCAAAAAACAAATTTCCTTCAGAATCAGCTCATGAAAATATTTCAACGATGAAGAAAAGAACACAAAACACTACTTTGTCAGATATATTGCACTAACTTCTACGATCATAAGCACTTGCACACAAACAAATTAAACAAGTAAAACCACTTCCAAACAACAAAGCGATATAGATGCACAGATCTTTGGTCATAAGTCCACAAGCCATCTAGAAGCTTCTAACAGGCAAGCAAAGCACTCTAATAGCATGGAACTTTTTGATACAATTAGCTAAATTAAATCAAAGTTATGCAGAGAGAAAGCAGTGGCAAGTCTTTTTGGTTGAAGCCTTTTAGAATTAATCCTTTTAAGTTTTAACACACGGTTATTCTCCAAAACTTTTAAACCCCATTCTATTCATTTTTCCCTTCTTGAATGAGGCACATTTTATAGGAAGGAGAGACAGTGGCAAAGGAAGTGTGTGTTACTGGTAAAAAGGGCAACAATCATCTGCCTAATGAATCGATGTAGCTAAAAGCAAATATAGACAAGCTTTAGCATTTGACCAGAATAACAAAGACCTTAATGAAACATAAGTGTGATGGTGACAGAAATCTCTATGGTGAAATGGAAGTGTACGTAAACTCGGCCTTAATGCAGCTTCAATCACATCAGAAACAAAGTCCAATATAAATTTTCATCAGAGGAAGTTCTGAAGATATGGAATCCAAACAGAGAAAATGTTATGCAAAATTTGACCAAGCTGCATATCCGTTCGCTCTATAACTAGCCCAGACACCAATCCAAACCTCCTAGACACCCCACCCCCACCCCCCGGGCCAACACACAAAAAATAAAAAGAAAAGATGGCTTATGCCTCCAATAGACTCGAAAAAACCCAGCATCTTACCCAGTAACATAGAGGAAGAGAACGAGGGAGAGATGAAAAACGAAAACAGAGAAACAAAAAATCAACTTTGAGGTGCCAAAGTCTTCAAACTGGCATGTACCGAAAAATCACCAGTAATATGGAATATTATAGTGCAAGAAGCAAAAGTCAGAAAAACTGCATACCTGTAAGAATTGCCTGATCAACCCGTAGATGATCGCTTAACATCTCAATCATTCGTAGGTCTGCTGGAATTTTGCATCCCACTATTCATGCCATATAAATAGCACAAGAGTAGAGTTAATAAGTTAATAGCATTGTTGAACCAAGCAAACGACATTCATATGTTAGAGATTCATGAAAGTTTTATGTGACAAACTTACCACTAACTTCTACAATATCTCCTGGGACAAGATCCGTTGCTGGTAATATTGAGAAGCAACCTGAAAGAGTTGTTCCATATGTTGTGAAACTTAAAGAATTGCCATGTACTGAAGCAATATCTCAAGTTCTTAACGGCCAACTAAGAGACACCCATCCAAGTTGCATAAATTTCGCTAGATATAAGATAATAAAAAAAAAAAAAAAAACAGAAAAGCCAAAGAATGCTTCAGCTATGATACAGTCTGAAATATGACAGCGAGAAACAAGTGCTCGATGTAGCGTCAACAATTTGGTAGCTGTGGGAGTGGGAGGAGCTTGACTATCTCGAGGTTTAATAGGCTGAGGGGGTGGACTTCCGTCTCAGGGTACAAAGTCAACAACATGGGCATATAGTAGCGTGAGGCCAACATTCATGAGAATTATGGGTAATTCAGGCTGCAGCACGTGGAAAATCTGTATGAGCAAGGTGGAGAATTTGGCTGGTGCATGGCCAATCAGATGCTATGCTGCACTGGAGCTCAGCTCTTCCAGATGCAGGTCAAGCACACAGCGCCAAGAGGTCAGGCACGAACCTTGTCATGTAACATGGTCTGTAACGGCAAGGCGTGAGTTGATAGTGGAACTTGGTCACAGTGTGGAAGATTTCTGTAAACTCTAGAGTTAGGACCTACGACACCATACACGTGAGCAATGTTCCCGCGCCAGTACAACCATATAGCACTCAACAACAATAACAGACAAAAATGTGTTAGTGTTAATAACAAAATTCCGCAAGCAAAGGACAACTTGAGAGTCATAACCCAAACAATATCTTAAGAAAGAGGTTTTTAAGAGGTTGCAACAAAAATATGAGAAATATCCAACCAATATTTTCTCCCTCAGTGTATGACTGTTAAACTAGCCAAACATGTGTAAGCTGCAGCAAAAGATGAGAAGCAGTACCACATATGAAGATGAACTATATTACCAAATACCAGCTCAACAGGTAAAAATATAAGACATGAAACACATCTACACTCAGCACTGGTAGATCTGTAAGCTCAGTTCTTTACCATTTCTCAGGACGGTCGCTATGTCAGCTTGGTAAGCACGCAACTCCTACAATGCGAAGAAGAAATAGACGAATTAGCCATAGGCCAAGAGAGTATATAGTTTATTTGTCTTTGCATTACTCTTTATTCTTATAGGTGTGTTCGGGCCCTTGGGGTGGGTTTTTCCCTTTGGGAGGTGAGGATTGCGGTTCTGTATTCCTCTATAGAAAATAAAAAAAAATGGAACGATTGTAGAACTTCTACTAATTTGTCACAGTTCTAGGAATGACAAAATTGCTAAATTTGATTCGACTGAGAGAGCAGATCCAAATGAAATATGTGACGAAAGAACCCACAACCAAGCTTTTCCATAGTCTTCCAATCTGATATTCTATTTATTTATTTAATGCTATTTAAATTAATTCAAATCGTGCCATTTACATTAAAATGATTATAAAAAATTCGTCACTAACTTCATTACATGAATTAAGTTCTAATCCTAATAACTAAATTTCATTCCTAATCAACCCGTTCCTGTCATCAGAAGTGCGCAAAACCAAAATCTGAGATTCTGACCTTACGAAATGCAAGTAAGATCTAAAATATAATTTAAAGTAAACAACAAAAAGAGCAGCTTTCTGCTCAATAAAGTACAGGAAATGCAGTCATGGTAAGGCAGAGCAAGGAACAGCGCGATCCAATGGGAAGTACAAGTCATGCTTCTATCTAGTGTTGGAACTGAACAACTTACCTCAAGAGCCTTTTCAGCATTTGTTTCCGTGATTACTCCTACGGCTGCATTTGCTGCTAATATCATTAGGATGACCTGAAAATTAATGTAGCATAAAAAAATCAAGCACAAAACACATAACAACCCAGATGCCAAAGTAACAAAGGCATATGCATATGCCTATTTTTCACTGAAAAAACATGTCATATCCTAATTTACACAACATTGCCACATTATAACTTTTGATGATAATTATGTCACGAATCTAAAATCAAATGGTGGCAGTCAGACCAACAGAGGGCTACAGCATGGAATCTTTGACTTGCTTATGTATTGTAAATCTGTAGTGCACCAGGGACTTGACCACAATCAATTATAAAAATCAATTTATAAAGGAACTAAGTTTGGCTTCGTTGCCCGTTAGTACGCCCTCCGAAATTTCCACTTCCCCTTTTATGTTGTCCCAAAATAATTGTCCTCTTTCCTTTTTCGACAAGCATACTTTATTACTTTTCCCAAAACAATGCTCTTCTCGTGCACACGTTCAAAATTCAAGAAGTTTTTTTTATCACTTTAGCACCATTATCAAGAAGAACAACATTGTATAGTATTAAGCATAAAATATTTAAACGCTACCAAAAACTGTTGAAAATCAAAGGAGACAATAATTTTGGGACAGAGAGTACATATAAGATATTGCTACCTTCTATTGGTGCACAAGTCACAAGTACATGGTGGACAAATGTTTGTAGATGATATTTTTTTATTATGTTATTTATTTATTTTTATTTTTTTGTTTGGGGGGGAAGATGTCAGTTTGATATCATATGACTGGGAAAAAGATACACGTTTTAGCTACTTGTACTTCTCTATCCCCACGTCCCACAAAGGGGGTGACAGGAGAAATTTTGGGTTCAAGCATATCAAAATGCATCATTGTCTCAGAGATCAATTCCATAAGCTCTTGTCACAAAATCGACAACAATGAACTCAAGAACTTCATTTTGTGGACTCATCATTTAGTACATTTGAAAAGCCGGTGTAATTATATTATGAAAGTACCCATGCAGTATTTTCTAGCACACAAAAGCATAACTCGCCGTCAAGTTAACAACATATAATGTCTTACAGAAGGCTCCAAAAATGCTGTTAATCCTGTCTCTCCATTAATTAAGGCTAAAAGTAGTGAAACAATGGCAGCTGCAATCAATATCTTAACCAGCAAGTCATCAAATTGCTTCAAAACCAATTTCCAAAAAGGAGTACCTGCATGCAGTGAATCACAGGTATATGGTAAATGCTGAGATAAACCTCAAACTAAAAGAAATGGAAGTAAGAATTCATTAGTGGATTATTACAAAGAATGCATGATGGAGATGGGAGCATCTATATTGCCCATTCAAAAGTGCTGGGTTTTTAGATTTATAGATTTACACGGAGGGATAGACTGTCATTTTACTTCAGTAAAAGCAAAGAACTTTTTAGAAGCAAAAAAACAACATACAATACTTCATAAGTACCACCCAATGCCATTAACATGTTCAAGACATCTTTATTCGCTAAAGCAGTTACTCATTTTAACATTTTGACAAGATAAATAGGAAAGCTTTTCAGCGATGCAAATGCATTAAATATGTATTAATTTCATCAGGAAATAAAATTTGACAAGGATATCAAATATCCAATAATATTGTAATAGTTTGTATCCAGATTCTCTTTAAGAGTCCTCAAATGATTCCACAGTCTACAATACATGAGAATAAAATATATAACTCGAATAAGCATCAGTTTGACTCAACAAACCGTCAAGGTCCTTCAGAAAACAGTACAATTGAATAAATAAACCACATTTATCATGTATTAGACGCTGAGAGGCTACAGAGTTCATTTATGTTCAATATGACACTCCCGGAGTTCCTTTATTAGAAATGTCCTACCTAGTCAGCTTAGTACACCAGCCACAGAAACTAAATCACATGAAATATTATGAAAAAAATATTAGACATATTATGAAAGATGTAAAAGTCAAGTCATATACTTTTGCCTTTCTATATAATATAACAGAATAAAGAAAGTAGGCAAGATGATATGCTTCAGAACAACTTATGCAAGCATAGAAATATTCAAAATAAGGGGGGAGAGCGAGAAATGTACTTACTTTTCTCTTGAGGCAACACTGACATCCAATGCGCCGCATGCAACCGAAGGGAAAGAATGTTAGAAGGAAAAATAAAATAATTTTTCAATACTAACAAATCAGTAAATAGTATTTCGAAAAAAAGAAAACAAAATAGAAGAGAAAAAAACAAGCATCAAGCAAGAGATGCAACACAATGCACCATTTTAGTAGGCAACTTAAGATTGATGAGCCATTTTCACCATCATCTGGTAACCTCTCAACTAAAAACAACAGTAACATTAAGCAAGCCTCTTCTGAGTTCTTACCCTCTGCAGTTAGTGGCTCATGAATATTTTTATGCCTTGAGCTCATTATCAGGCAATCATCCAACGGAATGTATTCAAATTCTTCAACTAGACAACTATAGAGATAGATGAGTTTAACTCTTGGCAAGAACTAGCAAACGCAATCGTTGTAAGAGTTTGTTCAGGTTTCACCAAGCCTTATAATATGCTTTTTTTTAACAAACTCTTTAGTGAATCTCTTCCTTCCTAACACCAAATCTTTTAAAGTCTGACCCACTCCACCTAGAATCTTGTAAAATATACCTCCGTACCCTTTCATACAACTACTCATATTTTCTCCCATGTTGAGTCTTATCATTTCTTTCTCATGTTCTGTCTTCGACAGTTCTAAATTACGTTACCAGCTGTTATCCTTTTAATTTGTCACAAATAATTCTTGGATGCCTATTTATCTTAATTTCTTTTTCTCGTTCTCTATTTTTTCAGTTTTCTCACTTATCTCCAAGTGCAACCTTAAAATTTTGCATGCTAACAGTTCTATATTCTTGTAAGGAAGAAGTACATTTTACAACTATTTGACCCACTCTTATAAATGGGTAGGTTCTCATTACTCTTCCCCAAACCTGTATTCACTTGCTCACACAACAATTACAAAATCATTTTCTCTAATTCACTTTTCCTCCAATTCACTTTTCCTCCATTACCATGATCTTTAAGGACCTTCTTACAGGTCGCATACTTTCTCCTCGTAACCCCTTTCAAGTTTCTCCCAAGGAATATTTCATTGCAAAAGTATACCTCGCAAAACTCCATATTTCCAAAACTCTCGCTTGACCTCTTCTTGTAACCCATCTTGAGGCACACAAGCACTAATTACGTTAATCATCTCTCCACGTAAAACAATATTATGTAATAAAATTTTAATCACTTCCCTTACAGCATCGACAAAAACATCTTTCAGATATATAGAACATCATTCCTACCCTTCCCTCTATGTTCAGCCTAATTGGTGCACCAATTATATCATGTATTCTAAGAATTTTTTTTTCCCATCCATTCCTTGCAAACACGTAATTTGATCCTACTAACAGTTGAAGTGTTCGTACACTAAATTTCACTAATCTAAGAAAACTCTCATGAAATAACTGATTTATCTGCACCCATTCATCGTAACACAGGAACCCTTTTTTATGCGATGCCTTATTCAGGTTCTGGCTCGCGCATTGCTTCAACAAGACGGCATAGAGCACCCCTAGACCACTTCTCACTACACTCTAATGAAAGTAGGTCACCATGTAGCGAGTACGGACATATGTATTCTAATACAATTTACGTAATTAAATATCTTTATGTTTTGCCCGGGTTGACAGCCACCTAAAACAACCCTCCTCCAATTTCAAAGCTTCCGGCCAACTTTGTAGAAGATATAACTTGAAAAAATGCTAAACAATCACAGGAACTTGAAACATAGGCATATCCAGAATCATTTTTACAGATAACTAGTACACAATCAGAAGAATATTGAGAAAATTAAAGTGCTTACCATTTCTGCCATATATTCTAGCATGCTCAGTAACCTGGGAGTAGGGAAAAGAAAATAGTATAAGCACAACAAGAAAATGAAATCATACATAATGATGCAAAACACGATGCCGGTATATTCACAGAACAACACTCCATTTAAATTTACATAACTAATCGGATAAGTTGGAATCTTGTCAACTTAAGAGTAACTATGTGTACCTGAAAATCCGTAAGACCTTTTGATGGGTCCACATTGAAGAACCCCAGAACCTAACCCAGAAGGCAAATTAGAAGAGTAAACCACAGTATGAAGTACTGAAAGTAAAACGTGAAGGGCGGCTCAAACAACGACAGCACCATAAATTAGCTAAATAGTTCATCCGTTGCCCCATAGTAAACATTTTAGAAACCAGAAATGAATTGAAAGCTCTAAAAGAGAGCAAGAATGATTCAGAGGGTTCAAGTTCAGCATGATCAGTGCAAAATGACGACCACCATATTCTCGCCAACTTTACAAGTCTCCCGGATTCACTCTTTGATGATTAGAAATATCAAATATACTTCCGTCTCCGTTGATCTCTTCACAATTTTAACAATTTTGTTGACAAGCAAATGGGACGCAGGGGAGTTTCATAATCCTCTAGAATTCCACATAGAGGGAGATGAGATTACCTCGTTGACAGATCTAGCGTATGCGTCTTCCATTGAGGATGTGAGTTCCAGAGAGGTGTGTCCTTTCCGTACTACCGATCGGAGTCGGAGAGTCTCTGAATTTTCAGAGCAGTTCAGCTGCTGCGGTGAAGTGGAAGCTTGAGGCTCCGGGAGATCCAACCCATTACATGTATCGGGTTTTGGGCTCCTAGTTAACAAATGGGAGACGTTACAACTAATCTATATCACACTTAATTTAGGGCTTTATAATCTAATTTATTATTATTATTCTGACTTGTGGTAAAATTATGGAATTTTAGTAAAGAGTCTCTGAATTAAAAAAAAATTATTAGTACCCACAATAATTTTTTTTAAAATTTAAAATTATTATACAACAGAGTTATTATAATTTTTTCATATAAAAAATTACACTATTTTTTATAACGTACAGTAATATTAAATTTTGACAGCGCTTCACAAAATGCAATTGTACTGAATAAGTTAGATTAATGTTAAATAATAAATTTGAGGGTATACAAAAAAAAAAATCATAAAATATTAGTTGGATAATTTTTTAAGTAATCATATTTTTAAAGTATTAAATGTACATGAATTTCATTGGGTCACAAAACACCTTTTTCAATTTTTTTCCAAACGTCTTTTCTTTCCAATAATATTAGTTTTAAGTCCGTGCTAAGCGCGGATTTTGGAGTAATTTGTATTTATATTTTATTTGATTATATAATTTTAATTTCATATTTGTTGTGGTTGACAATATTTTGTATTAGTTAGTGGATATTTTATGTTATTTATGTGGTTTAATAACTCATTCGAGGGGTAGGGCGCACAAAAAATCAAATCATACAAAGATGATTAAATCTTCAGACGCCCTGAAAATGTTATGAGGCGTTCGTAAATGGTCGAAGTAGTTGAATACGACAAAATGATCACCCTAAGATGATCGGCTCATGGTAATTGAGAACGAATCAAATCAGATGGTTCTATTTCTCAATTTTTTGACTTGCTCCTAACCAGAATCTAATCTTGTCAGGACCTTCGGGCCGAGGGATAGTCTCTTGAGAGAGTTTGGGAAGGAGTAGAAAATTGGCTAGAAGAAATGGGGTGGTTTACTATTTACCGCAAGCAATTGGATGATGATCCCACTTATGGGGTCAGGATAGATTGGGATTCTAGCGATCTCATAACAAATGAATTCACATTTTCGAAAAATACGAGACATCTAAGTCATACAGATACGAACACATTCCAACTAATTCCTAAAAATATAAATTTGTATCAAATTAGAATTAGTAACTAACGACTTGAATGATTTTGTATTAAGAGCCAAATTGGCACCCACTAATGATATAAATACTACTATTGGTTTGGCTTGCATTGGAGAGTTCTTGACATAAAAAATATATTTTAAAAACTTAGGCCCCGTTTGGTAACCATTTTCATTCCAGAAATTCACATTATATTCCCAAATTTTTGGGAATTCTGTTTGAGAATAACGTTTGGTAATTTTTGTTTCCGTTTTCATTTCATTCCCATTTGAGAATTGTGTCCACTTTTTTCTTAAGAAATGAGAAACAAAAAAAAATTATTTCTCATTATTCCCATTTCATTCCCAAAACACATTGTTACTGTTCACCCGCCGGCCGACCACCGTCCTCCGCCGGCCATCTCCGGCGACCCTCTCCAGTTACTGTCCGGTCGGAAATTTTTCGGCCACTGTCACCAAGCCGCCACCGCTGTCCGGCCGTCGTCGGTGACGGCACCATTGTCTTTCGGCCAGCGTCACCGGCGGGCACCATTGCCTTCCGGCATCGCTGACGCCGGCGCCACAGCCGCCCGATTGGCGGTGCCGCCGGAACTACCGCCGCCCGGTCGGTGCCGCCACCAGCCGCCGTTAGGCCAAAACAGGAAAAACAAAATAATAAAAAAAAATAAAAATCGTTACCAAACATAATTCCCTTCCCAAAACAAAAAAAAAAATTATCGTTACCAAACGCGATTCTACTCCCAAGAAGAAAACAAAATTCTCATTTCATTCCCATCCCACTGCTGGAATGGAAACAGAAACGGTTATCAAACGCCACCTTATTTACTGAAAACTAATTAGTTAAAACTTATTTACTAAAATGGGGTAAAACGTAATTTGGAAATGCGTTTTTAAAAAAAAAAAATTGAAAAATGCATTCATAAAATGCGTTTCTAAAAAAAAACGAAAAAAAAAATTATAAATGCATTTTAAAAATGCTTTTCTCATAAAAAAAAAAAAAAAAAAAAAAAAGAAATGCAGAAGTGTTATGCGTTTCTTAAAAACGCAGAACACTTCTGCATTTTTATTTCCCATCTACCCCAACCACCGCCTTCTTCATTTACGATTTCGAACGACAACACACAGTAGAGAGAGAAACAGTAGAAAGAGGGTTTTCCCCAACCACCACCATTGTACCTGCTGCCGTCGCCATTCTCCAGTCGCCTGTGGAGATTAGGTCCATCTTTTTTTTTTTGGTTTGTTTTTGGCTTTTTTTCCACGTAAATGTGTGTATATGTATGTGTGTGTGTATACGTGTGTATATGTATGTGGGTGTGTATATGAAATGTATATATACGGGTTTTTTTTTAATTTTGCGATTTTTTAATTTTTTTTCTTTTTTTTTTTGAAATGTAGATCTCGGATTTTTTTAATTTTTTTTTTTTTTTAAATGTAGATCTCGACCGTCACCCACTCCTCCGTCGCTAATCTCGCTCCTCCGCCGCCGTCTGTCTTGTTGTAGTTAGTAAACCAATTTTTTTTCCCTGTTTTTTCTTATTTTTTTCGATTTTTTTTTCTCGTTTTTGCTCCATGCCAACACTGTATTCCCATCGCAATTAGAAATTTAAATTGGACAATTTAAATTTTTTTAGTAACATGATTGATAATCATAATAATACCTTACATGTTTTGTTTTGTTTTGTGAAATTGCAGTTGTTTGTAATAGAGAATATTACATTATATCTATATTGGGGTGGAAAGATATTGGAAGGAACTAAGTTTGAGGTGTCGTATAGTATGTCTGCTGTCAAATCGTTGGATATTTGTCGGGGGATTAGGTTAAACGAATTAATTGCGATGTTACGACCTTATATCTTCGAAGATGGAGTTGATGAAACATTAAAATTATAGTGTAAATTGTCGATAGCTACTATTGGTCTTGGGAATTATAGACACATGTTGTATTCAATCGGTGACGACGTGGCATTAGACCATGTGCTTCATTTACCTTTTAAGTTGCCCTCACTACTTGGTGTTGAGGTGTATATCGAGGTAGAGCGAGCTTTTGATCACGCTCCAATATTTTCTTCTCAACCTGATCTTTTTACTCAATTTTTAAGTCAAAATTTCAATTTTCATCCCCATACAGTGATTGATCATGATGCAAGCACCAGCTCTGCCACTCCACATCAGCATCATTCGCCAATTAGTCCACTGCACGACAACGATTGCGGTAGATATGATGTGAATATGGAGGGCGGGACGAATACAATCGATAATTTCCACGATGTCGAACAAACTGAGGTAGATGGTGCTTTTGCGTTAGAGGAAGAGGAGAATGGTGTGGATGAAGATGAAGATATGGATGTCGAGCCGACAAGGGAAGAGAGTGAACAGTTACCGTTGCACAAGGTTTCTTCATTCTATAATCAGTTGAAATGCGGTGATAATGATGACATGACAAAGTTTGAGTCAAAGTTGCGAAAGAATTTTTGGACCCCCGAAATAGACGAATTCAATTGTGTCATGGTCTTTAAGGACAAGAAACATATTCAGAATGCCATGAAGTATTACCATGTTATGAAAAATAGAGAGTATCATGTGGTCGAGGCGAACCAGAAAATTTGGTCGATTAAATGCAAGTATGGTTGCAGGTAGAGGATGCGGGCGACTCTAGAAATAGTCATGGAATGTTCTAGATTACACAGTATAACGGGCGACACACGTGTTTTTACAATCATACGGCCTTAGATCATGGAAACTTGGATTCGGGTGTCATTTTTGACATGATACTTGGACAAGTCGAAGAGGATCTAGAAGTGAAGATGGGTGTTATTGTTGCGTCCGTGAAAGAGTCTCGGGAATTCACTATCTCCTATCGAAAGGCTTGGTTGGCTAGATCTAAAGCCATCGAGACCTTGTTTGGCGATTGGGATGAATCGTATCGAAAGTTGCTGAAATTCATGTCGCCGTTGCAACACTTTAATCCTGGGACAATTGTCGAATAGAGTATCGTTCCGACTGTTGCAGCTGGTTATTCGACATTCGACATGGTATTTTGGGCATTCCAACCTTCTGTGGTCGGATGGAGATATTGTCTACCTGTCCTCATGATTGACGGGACCTATCTATACGGTAAGTATGAGGGAAAGATCTTGATCGCCATTGGGATGACACTGGCCAATAAGTGTTATCCTTTGACGTTCGCAGTGGTACCTACGGAGGACCACCGTTGTTGGTCCTGGTTTATTTTGATACTGAAGCGCCATATTGTTAAAGATCATTCGGAGGTCACGTTGATATCTGACAGACATACTGGCATTATTAGTGCGATTAGAACATTATGGCTTAATCAATCGAATGAGCTCGCTCGGTATCATCAATTTTGTTTGCGGCATCTTTGTAGCAATTTTAACAACATATTTAAAAATCAACAACTCAAAGATTTTGCTTGGAACGCGGGTGCTGCAATACAAGTTCAAAAGTACAACGCTATCATGGAAGAGATTACGAAAATAAAAGTGGAGGCGTATACATGGTTGGATAACGTAACCAAAGATAAATGGATCAGATCACACAATGATAGTAAACGTTGGGGTGTGTTGATGACCAACTATGCTGAAGTATTCAACAACTGTTTGAAATGTGTAAGGAATGTCCCAATTACAGCTGCCGTTTCGATAACTTTCTATAGGTTGGTCAAATACTTTGATCTCGGTCGACAGGAAGTTCTAAAGAACATGGTCGTGGGTTTGGGGTACGTAAAACATGTCGTTGAGAAAATTCAGAAATCCCAAGTAAAGTTCAAAATATACGACGTCCAAATATTCAATCGGTAAGATTTTTTAACTTGTAATTTATTAATTGGTAATATATTTTTTTAATAGACCATAATACAAATGATTTAACTGATCATCTAATTTGATTTATAAATATATTTAATAATAGGGAGAATACACGTTACCACGTGAAAACGAGAAAAACTTTGTCCGGTGGTATTGTTATACACAAAGTTACTTTAAGTGATAATCCTGATTGAACTTGTGGGAAATATAAGGCTTTCAGATATCCATGCTCACACATGCTTGCGGTGACGGAGAATTGTGGCACAGATGCGTTTCGCTACATCGCTGACGAGTACACAATAGTGAACTTATTGAAAATTTGGGAGTCATCGTTTGAACCGATCATTCACGAGGACTATTGGCCGATGGTTAACTTTCTGATCCTTCTTCCTAACAAGAATAGACTAAGAGTTGTGAAGCGCGGACGACCTAAATCCACTCGCATTCGAAACGAGATGGATGTATCGCAGCGGACAATGACAAATCGGTGTGGGTTGTGTTCTCAAACTGGCCATAATAGGCTGACATGTCAATCCCGACCCCAATGAGATAACAATTGTAATGCAGATAACAATTTTTTTTTTTTAATTTACTTTATGGTTAAAACAATATTCATATTGTGTTGTATTATATTGTCGTTTAGTTGATAAACATAATATTTATTTCGTATATTACTACTTCATGAAATTTTAGTTTCAGATTATTTCTGTTATGGCTGAGCCTAGTCCCGTCGATCAGTCGTTGCTTTATTTGCAGAGAGACCACAGATCTGTGACTGTCTGAGAAGAACGCGGAGTGCAGGTCATATTAAAAAAATATTTACCCAGTCTATTGATTTTATTTTTATTTAGTAATTTTTTAATTAATTGTCTTTTAATTTATATTTCAGCATTCTTCTTAGCTTAACTACTCCGGAGCAAGACGGTTTGTAGGGCGTGTGGTACATAGGAACCCAATGACAACACATATAATGTATTATAATTTGTAAAAATGTATTATATATTCACGCGCATTTTTTTCTTCCATTCCAATTGGTGTAAAGGTATAATTTTATTTTCATTTCAATTAGTGCAATTTTTTTTTTTTTAAAAAACGCATATATCATTGGCACTCTAATTTTTTTCCCCTTTTTTCCTCACGTTGGCACTGTCAGATGACCGCCTAGGCGGTGAGATGACAGTGCCAACGTGAGGAAAAACTCTAGTTGGCACTGTCATCTCACTACCTAGGCGGTAAGAAACGCAAAATGCTTGTGTGTGTTTAATAAAAAAAATTCAAACAACTGAGAAACGCATTTTTAAAATGCGTTTTTATCTTCTTTTTTTTTTTTTTTTTTTTTGAGAAACGCATTTTAAAAATGGGTTTCTAATTTTATTTTATTTTTTTCGTTTTTTATTTGAGAAATGCATTTTATGAATGCTTTTTTCAATTTTTTTTTGTTTTTTAAAAACACATTTTGGAAATGCGTTTTTCTAAAACCGCATTTCCAAATTCGGTTTTACCCCATTTTAATAAATAAGTTTTAACTAATTAGTTTTCAGTAAATAAGTTTTTAAAATATATTTTTTATATCAAGAACTCTTGCATTAGAGTACCAATGTGTATCATGCGCATATTATTGAGATTGTTGAAAATATGTAATATTTAGTAAAATGATATTATTCTTTTTTTCTATTTTTTTAATAATTTAGGATTTTTTTTAGGAAAATTATCCCAAAAGTCCAAACCCATAAAAACACCATTTTATGGAGTTATATAACAATAATTTTTTTCCACATGAAATAGTCCTTAGAAAGTTATTTTTGGAATCTTATAACCTCTCAAAAAGTCTCTTTTTTTATTTATTATTATTTGATTTTGTCTTTCATTTTTTTCCTTGTTTCTTCTCTTTCTTTTTTATCTTCTATATTTCTACCATCTCTCCAAATAATTAACCTACTTTTACACACACCCAACAAACCTATAACTATATAAACTTTTGGATACTCACAAACAAAATATAATTATATGAACCATTATTCAACCACAAATAAAAAATATAATTATATGAACTTTTAGGCCCCGTTTGGTTAGGTGGCATTTGGTTAGTGTTCTCACTTTTCTCAACCCAACTGGGATAGATTGGGTTGAGTTGGATTGATAATTATGTTTTCAACTGGAAACAAAATTGCGTTTGATAACGACAATTTTTTTTTTTGTGCTGGGAACAGAATCGCGTTTGGTAACCATATTATTCTGAAATTATTTTTTCATCCAAACAAAATCATCCAAATAAAAATTATCAAATCCAAGAAATTCATCGCCAAAGGTCAATATATATATATATATGTTCTGCTCTAAGACGAACACACAAGCGACAGACGATGACGAGGCAGGCGACGGACGACGGACGACGGACGACGACGAGGCAGGCGATGGACGAAGACGAACGAAGAACCGAAATCGATTTCAAGAATGAAACCGAAATCAATTTCGTGTTCAATTTTGTTCTTGAAATCGAAATCGAGAGAGAAAGAGAGATTGCGTTGGAGATGACGACGACGATGGCGATGGAGAAGACGACGATGGTGAGGACGACGACAGAGAAGACGATGGCGAGAAGGAGGAGGATGACGCCTACGAGGAAGAGGACGACAATAGAGAAGATGATGGCAAGAAGGAGGAGGCCAACGCCGACGAGGAAGAGGACGACGCTGACAAGGAGGAATAGTAAAGATGGAAGAACAAAGTGGGATGATCGTGAGAACTTGGGTTGAGTTTTTTGGGCACAAAGAAAAATAATTTTTTTTTTGTTTCTCATTTCTTTAGGATTTTGAGAATCAATTCTCATTTTTTGGGTTGGGTTGGTTTAAGTTTTGTGTTTGCCAAACGCGTTCCCAAAAATTAAACCTAAAATTTTTGGGTTGGGTTGGGTTGGAATGGAATGGAATGGAAACACTAACCAAACGGGGTCTTCGTGTTTCCATTACAACCCAACCCAACTCAACCCAAAAATTCTGGGATTGATTCTAAGGAACGCATTTGGTAACACAAAACTCAATCCAACCCAATCAAAAAAATGAGAATTGATTCTCAAAATTCTAAAGAAATGAGAAACAAAAAAAAAGTGTATTTTTTTTTGCCCAAAAAACTCAACCCAAAAAAAAAGGACGCGCTCGGAATTAAGTCAATTGTTATTGAGTTCCGTGTTCTACTTTCGTTAAGCGCAAACAACTTTTCTTTTTTCCCTTCCCTCTGTGTGTCTTCATCTTCGTTTTCGTCCTCACCTTCTCATCTCCTCGCAATCGTTCTTTCTCTTCTTATCGTCGTCGTCGTCTTCCTTCTTCTCCATCTCGCTTCTTCGTCTTCGTCTTCGTCTTCATCTACTCATTGCCTGTGTTTCGCCGTCGTCTTCGCCGAATAAGGTTTCGCAAATCGTCTTCGCTGAACAAGTTTTCGAAGATTTCGTTACTAATTTTGGTTCTTGATTTTGGTTCGATTTCGGTAACGGATCTCGATTTGGTTAGTGATTAGGGTTTCGATTTGGTTATTGATTTTGATTTTTGATTTTGATTTGGTTACCGATTTCATTCATGAAATTGATTGTTCGTTCACAATTCTGAGCTAGTGATTTTGGTTACTGATTTTGGTTCTTGGTTACTAATTTTGGTTCTTGGTTACGGATCTTGGTTACTGATTTTGATTCGATTTGGTTACTGATTAGGGTTTCGATTTGGTTATTGATTTTGATTTGGTTACCGATTTCGATTTCGATTTCATTCATGAAATCGATTGTTCGTTCACAATTCTGAGCTAGTGATTTTGGTTACTGATTTTGGTTCTTGGTTACTAATTTTGGTTCTTGGTTATTGATCTCGGTTACTGATTTTGATTCGATTTGGTTACTGATTTCGGTTCTTGATTTTGGTTTGGTTACCGATTTCAATTTCGATTTCGTTCATGAAATCGATTGTTTGTTCACGATTCTGAGCTAGTGATTTTGGTTCGATTTGGTTACTGATTTTGGTTCTTGATTTTGGTCCATTCGTTCATGAAATCAATTCTCGTTCATGAAATCGAAATCGAAAAAAAAAAAGAAATAAAAAAAACTATTGTGATGAAATAATTCTAGGATGATATCGTTACCAAACACGATTCTTTTCTCAGTACAAAAAAAAAAAAAAAAAAAAAAAAAAAAAAAAAAAAAAAAAAATTGTCGTTGTCAAACACAATTCTGTTCCCAGTAGGAAACATAATTCTTAAACCAACTCATTCTAGTTGGGTTGAGAAAAGTGGGAACACTAACCAAATGCCACCTTATACACCCACAAACACAAAATATAATTCTATACATCTTTATACACCAACATACAAAAAATATAATCATTTAAACATTTGTACACCCCCAAGCAAAAATGTAATTATGAAAAAAAAAATACACCATCTTTTTAGAAATCAATAAATATTCAATCAATACCCCTAAGTTTTCACAATATACAATAATCCCCCAAAAATATGAGTTATTTTAAATAAGTTATTATTTACAAAAATATAAATTTTACGGGTATTACAATAATAGTTTTCAATTTCTTATAAGGTTAATTAAAAAATATATACCCTAAAAAAGTGAGCTACACACCAATATGCCTTAAAGTACCACAGTAGACTATCACACTTTAACTGCATCTTTAAAATCTTATCCCATGTTTTGTTTTTTGCTTTTTTTTTTTCCCTAAAAAAATTACATTAAAGAAATTGTTATAATTAACCCCACACACCAAAAGGCAAAAAGAGGGTTAAAGTGAAATTTTTTAACCTTGAATTAGTTACCTCCAAGTTTTCGATTACAACGCTAAAATTTAAAATTGTGTCTAAAAAAGATTATGTCGATCATTTTCGTCCAAAAATCTCATAAGAAAAAACAAAATTTCATTGACAAGATTTTGCTTTTAATTTGAGATATTAGATGCAACTTATAAACTTAGGGCGAACCTCATTATATTGTAAATTATAGGGGCGCAAATGCAAAATACTATTTAAAATATTTTAATTTTCCTCACAATTTTTTTTTTAATCGTACAAATCCTAGCTCCATCAAATCTCCAATAGTTTATCCGTTGATAACAAAAAAAAAATTACATTTTGACAACCCACCATTCTTTCTCATCACTATTTGTTGTGCTTTTTATTTACACTTTTAATCCCCATTGAAGTCCAATCTAGCCTATGCAGAACCTCTTGCAACAGTAGTCCAATCAACTAACTTTGTGAAGATGACGGCTGCAGCAACACTTATTATCGGTGAATCTTCTCTTACTCCGATTCCGACAAGCTCGAGCTCCGAATATCTTCCGGTTGATACCCAATTAAGAGAATTAGCTACTCCAATCCCGACCTTAACCTTTTGGAGATTCATATTCATCGCATCCCAATCTTCTTGCTTTAATCAAATTCTATAAGTAATCGCGTTCATAGATAAAATACTCACATTTATACAATTCTTAAGTGAAAATTCATACATTAAACCTAAAAAAATATTCTGTAAATCTTAATGTGACTAATAATTACGGTGAAAAATACAGACAAAACACACAGTTATAAAAATCGTACTAACTGCAACAAATACAATAAATTTTGATGTTAGATTGTCGAAAAATAGAATATGTGAGAGAGCGGGGCATGCAATGAGGTGTTATAAACTTCTCATTAAATAGTTTAATTGTATCATAATTACTACTATTACACCCCACTACGGTTAAATAGAGATTGGAAAGAGGGTGATTCTGTAGCATCAGATGTAGGAGGGCAATTTCATTTGGATTTGATTGGGTCCATTAATGAACGTCGGATTTAATCAAGGCAAGTCAAGGAATGGATAAACATTCAATGGAAGCAAAGATAGGCATTTTTTGGCCTCTCCTTCACCACAATGTTAGGCTTTCTTATTAGATTCTTCAATAAAAAAAAAAAAAATTGTTCATGGTTGATACTGGGTAGGATTCAAGTCTGACGCTAATGTTGCGTTTGGTATGCTGAAATGGACTGGTATAGAATGAAATGACAATAAAATTGGAATCATAATGATAATGGAGTGGAATAGTTATTACCATTCCTATATTTGGTAACAAAAGATATTAAATGTAGTATTGGAATGATCATTCCCATTTCGGTGTTTGATTAGTGTTGCAAATAAATCAGGAATATGGTACATTTGTACAATAAAATCTCCATTTGAAAAACATATAATTTTTTTAAATAAGAATATTCGAACATAAACCAAATGAAGTTTCAAATAAAAGGTAAATATGTACGTGTGTGTAGAAGAGAGAGAGAGAAAAAAAAAAAGAGCGGAGCGATAGTACCAATTTGGGGTTGGAGAGTTCTTTACCTTTATAATATTAAAATATTGAGAAATTACCTAACTAATACACATTTGAACTTATTTACTTGAATAGAGCAAACCGGCCACATTCCAGTAGGTTTCAATTTGAAATGAATTTTTTTAAGTCCCTATTGAAACCGGTTGAAATGCGGCCGGTTTGATCTATTTTAGTAAATAAGTAAAAATGGGCAATAGTCAGGTAATTTCTCAAGTTTTTAATATTATAAAGGTAAAGGAGTCGGGGTTGGGGGGTTAGTTAGAAGATGAGAGAGAGAGAGAGAGACAGAGTATGGTTGCTGACGTCGGATTCTCACCGGAGAAGTTGGTGTAGGAAGAAAGGAGGGGGGAGAAAAGTGTAAAAAAATAAAAAATAAGAGATATATAAGTTAGAAATTCAAAAAGCAAAATAGTAATTTACCTAAATTTTCAAAGACTAAAATAATAATTTAATTAAATTTCATTCTCATTCCCATTTTTGGGCCGACGAATGATTAAAATCTAATCACATGCAATTAAAATTAACTGATACCAAGTTTATCTTGAGATTAGTTAATCTCATATGTTAGGGCATGTGAGATTAAAAAATTCTTACTAATAGAAATGAAATTTAAGAATAGAATAGAATATAAGAATAGAATGATATACCATATACCAAATATAAGAATAGAATGATAATTTCCACGATCATTCTAATCCTTGCCAAATTCTGTTTACCAAACATGTCGTAAGTATTGACGGCCAAAAATCAAATCCTAACCCACTCTTTTGGCTCAAATTCTCAATTCGAATCCTAAAAATGAGCAATGGACTGTGCGTGGTTGAGCGGGCCTCCCAACCGATGAAAATACAAAATTTTCATTCGTCGTCCTCGCTCTCTTCATGACGGTGAGCAATGGTTTGACAAAGGCTTGGCACTGGTGGTTAGAAGCATTACAGTATAGTGGTCAATTATATGGTTAATGTTGTTATGATCAGTGGAGGCCCAGCATGGTTGTGAACTATTTTAATAATTTATAAATTGAAGAGATGATTTTCCAATGCATATTAATAAAATTAATTATCATTTTTTTCGTTTCGACCAAAAATTAATTATTTTTCTAATTCTTAAAATTTTGGTATTCTTGGGCCCAATATTGAAATCATCAACCCATCAACTACTTCAATTTAAAGGCCGGAATTTATGAACTTAACATTTTAATTTATGAAGTCCACGCATTATAATAATTTTTTTAAAAATTCAAATTTATTATACTACATAAGAGTCAATATAATTTTTTCAATGAAAAAATTGTACAATCTCAGCCATATGACTCGAGGTTACGTGTCCCCTAGACACCATCAAAACAACATATGTCTTGTTACATACTTATAGTTTTGAGTTATAAACATAAACTATAAACTATTGAATAAGGTTGTCATAGATTAATTTCTACCTTTCTATTTTAGAATATTACATTTGATTAGGGCCGCAATTGAGGTATATGATTTATGTATATATATATACATGATACCAAGAAGCCATGAATAAAAGAGATAAAATTCAAGATGGCATCAGAGCCAACTTGAATTCAATCAATCTCAAAAAAAAAAAAAAAAAAAAAAACCAAAAACAAAAACAAAAAACAAAAAACAAAAACTCATATGTGATTGAATCGAAGCCACCAAAATAAAAAACACTCGAATCAGAAATAGATCCAGAGCCGCATCCCTTTCTCCAGCCTTACACTGCTGTCACTGCCCTCCATCCAATCCTGCACCATCGTCGCCGCTCAGTCAAATTTGCGTCGTTGTCGCCGCCCTCTGTCTAGCTAAATCTGAGATCCGTTCTGCTTCTTCCCTCTGTCTAGCTAAATCTGAGATTCGTCCAGCCAGATATGAGATCCATGTAATGGGTTCTCGGTTCGCGCTACTTCCGCACTCCGTTCAGCCAGATCTAGGATTGTGTCCAACCAAATTCTTTCCACTTGTAGTTCAGTCTGTATGCATTTTTAATGCATAAATTACCCGTACTGAATCAAATTACGATATATGGTCTCAGCTGATGGAAATGCAAATTGCTGAAAAAGACAAGATATCATACATTCATTGCAAGGCTAAGCCACCTGCAGAATCTGATGAAGGTTATGAAAAATGATATGCTGAAAGTTAAAAGGTCAAACAGTGGCTATTAATGTCTATGTCTCCAGATATTATGAAGCGTTATTTACGCTTACCCACTCCCTACGACATCTGGACTATCATGTCCAAAGCATTTTATGATGGAAGTGATGAGTTGCAAATCTTTACTCTGAATCAAAAGGCATTTTCTGCAAGACAAAATGAGAGAATCCTCTCTGTGTATTCTGGAGAATTTACTGAAATCTTCCAAGAGTTGGACCATCATGATAAGGTGGTTATAAAATATCCAAATGACGTCCAAGCCAACCGCCAGTCTATTAAACGATTAAGAGTTCAAATATTTTTCATTGGATTGGATGAGGACTTTGATTCAATCGATGTGAGATTTTGCAAAAAGACCTAATGCCAATCTTGGAGGAATGTTACTTATTAGTTCGATGGGAGGCGATATGTAGTATTACCTTGAAAGGTGATTCTGGAGCATTTGAACCTAATGCCATTGTGGCTTAGAATCAATCTAATTAGGGTCAATAAGATTAAGCACAACCAACAATGGTAGATCAACCAATGGTGTTGACAAGTTTTCATACAAATACACACTTTGCCATAAGATTGGTTATACCAAAAGTTGTTATTTTGAACTGGTAGAATATACAAAATGGTGGAATCCTAGTCGCACAAAGAAAAATTACTAAAAGCCTACCACTGCAGCAATTGGTCAAACAAAAATGAAAGATGAAATTACTAATAACGCCTCGGCATTGGTAATCGCTGCAGATAATAGTGGTAAGGTTTTAAACATTTCAACACCTGCGTGGATAATTAATTTTGGTGCAACATATCACATGACTTGCTCTACCACACCTCAACAGAATGCAGTGGCTGAGCGAAAAACTTGACACTTGTTGGCGATTATTCAAGCTTTTCTAATCAAAGCCCATATGCCTTTGTTTTATTGGGGAGAAATATTAACTTCTGTAGGTTATTTGATCAATCAGGTACCCTCAGCATCCTAAATTTTAGAACACCGTTCCAAATTCTTAATGATAGTATTGTTGCTCCAACTGTTTTAAGTTTAACTCTTCATGTTTTTAGATGTGTGGTGTTTGTACACCTACACAAGCATCAACACACCAAGTTAACTCTTCAAACATTGCAATGTGTTTTTGTTAGGTATGCCACTCATCAAAAATGATATCGGTGTTATCATTCTCCAACATGTCGATTATTTGTCAAGCAGGATGTTGTTTTCCATGAATATACAATGTACTTCTCCAAACTTGAATTTTAGGGAGAAGTACTTGTTTTCCATGAATATACAATGTACTTCTCCAAACTTGAATTTCAGGGGGAGTACCAAAAGGAAATTCAAAGTCTAAAATATGATAACCAAGATGTGGGCAACTTGGATATAACTAGTATGACATTGGATTCCAATGGTGATGACTCACATACTAAAATAAATGAGGAAATGGGTGAATTAGATTTAAGTGGTATGATATTAGATCAAAATAGTAATGAACACCAAATAACCGAAGAGGTAAGTAATGAGCGCCTAATAACTGAAGATGTGGATCTATCTCCAACTCAGCATGATCGAGGTTCTAGAAAATATGGCTCCATCTTCGGTCGCCATATTACACCAATCATTTACTGAAGATGTTCCTGAGCCACACAGAAAATAGTTACTACAACGTCACACGATAGGTATTCCTAAATCCATATATAAAGTTGAACTCTCTAGTAAAGTGAAATATCTCATGAGCCAATATGTGTCTAGCCATTGTTTGTCATAATCAAACATGTCATTTGTAAATCAATTATCTATTGTATCTACTCCTAACAGTGTGCAGGAAGCCTAACCTAATACTACGTTGAAAGTAGCTATGAACGAGGAGATGAAATCTCTGGAAAAAATGAAACATGGGAACTAATTGATCCTTCACCAAGAAAAAAACCAGTTGGATGTCGATAAATTTACGCCGTGAAGTACAAGACTAATGGAAATATTGAACACTTTAAGGCGAGACTAGTAGTAAAGAGATATACTCAAACCTACGGGATTGATTACACCAAAACATTTGCAACTGTAGCCAAAATCAACACAGTTCGTGTCCTGCTGCCTTTAGTTGCAAACTTGGATTGACCCTTACAACAATTTGATATGAATAATGTTTTTTTACATGATGAATTATCTGAAGAAGTCTACATGGATCTCACACCAGGGTGCACGATACCCAAAAGACACAGCCAAAAGGTATGTAGACTAAAAAAATCATTGTATAGGCTGAAGCAGTCTCCTAGAGTATAGTTTGGAAGGTTTACAAAATCTACGGCAAATTACATTTTAAATCCTCTAATTATTGACACGTTTCTATGTAATATAATAAGTTTTTTCGTTTCAGTTTAAACCCTCTAAGTATTTAATTAGTTTTAAATTGTAAGGCCCTAATTTTCGCATGTAGCCGCATTTTAGAACATTTAGAAAATAACGGGGTAGAATGTGTCATTTTTAATTTAACTTAAAATTTTAGGGGTGAATTTATAATTTTAAGAATATTAAATTTTGAATTGGGCTTAAATAATAACCTAAAGAAAATTTAGTGAAGAATAATGTAATTTGAAAAAAAGATAATATATATATATATATATATATATATATATATATATATATATATATATACATATACATACGATTGGGTGGGAAAAAGAGAAAAGAAACAACGTGGCTTCACTAGGGATTAAGGAAAAACCACTATTATCATGTATATATATACATCCATGCAAATAGTGATCAAAAACCTCAAAAGAAGAAAATAGAGAAAGGAGAAGTGGGTCGGCGGCGGCGGTGTGTGTTCGGTTCTGTTGTCCGGCAGCCGGTGAGGGTGTGTATATCATGTATGTGTGTATGTGACCATCGTAGGGGGGTACGGCGTCGTCGTTCAGTGTGTGTTTCGTAGTGTATGTGTGATCTTTGCGTATGGGTGTGTGTGTATTTGATCGGACGAGTGTGTGTGTGTGTGTGTGTGTGTGTGCGGATGTGTGTGTGTGTGTTTGTCGCCGGTGTGTGTGTGGGGGTGATTGTCGGAGTATGTGTGTGTGTTGTTTGACTGAAACCAGACAGGGCCAGCGGTGTGTGTGTTCGGTGATTGTGTGTGTGTGTGTGTCGTCATCGATTCCGTGTGTGTATGTGTAGGTGTGATCGCTGTGTGTGCGTGGTTTGTGGGTGATCGTCGGTGTGGGTGAGCAATGAGAGGGTGGCCAGCGGTGAGTGAGAGTTAGAGAGAGAGAGGCGTTCGCCATGGCAGTGAGGTTCAGTGACAAAAAAACAGAAACAAAAGAATAAAAGAGGAAAAAAAAATCAAGTAAAAATCAAAATAAAAAATCCAATCTCTCGGTAGGCGAGAAATCCGGAACAAGTAAAATTTTTAATCGGGTATTATTTTTGATTAAATTAAATTGTTAAGTACTAAATTTTTCGCAATCGTAATAGTAATTTTTGTAATCGTAATAATATTTTTATAATCGTTAATCTTAATAAATTAATACAGTAAATATTAACGTAGCGAAACGGACAAAATAATAATTTTTCATAATTAAATTTTGGGAATAGGAAATTATGTAATTTAGGGCCATGCATTGCATATTAGGGTGGTTTTAAATAAAATATTAATTTAAGTCTGTCACTGTTAAGTTCACAGGCACCAGCGTCCCAGTAGATTTTAGACGGTGATATTTTTGTAGTGCGAAAAACGAGGTGAGTGTACTGTCTTCTATGTAAATATACAAATTTTATTTTCGTAGAAATTGTGAAAAAAATGTGTTTATTAAAATTGGACGATTTTACAACTTATATGGATCAAGTAGATTTTAAATGTAGAAGGTGATTTTTATCCAACTATGCCATAATTGTCTTCTCGTCAGGAGGATTTGTCCTGCAAGATGTGGATATAGTTGTCTTCTCGTCAGGAGGATATGTCCTATGAGATGTTGATATTGTTGTCTTTTCGTTAGGCTGATATGACCTACGAGATGTGGATTTTCTTCTCGTCAGGCAGATATGACCTGCGAGATGTGGATTACCTGCTAGGTAAGTCCTGCAGGGTGGATTGACCCGTCAGAAATGCAAATCCTGCGGGTGGTACCCCTACCATTGGGGATAATAAATGGCATTGACACTGATAATCACTTTAGATGGCATAGTTGTACAGGTTACTGTACCGTTGTAACTCCCGATCGTGAGGTAAAAACGATCCTATGGCTAGTAGGAAAATGATGTGCGATATTTTATTATATGATAAACTGCCTGGATTGATTGGCTTAAATATATTATTTTAAAATGGGTTGGCATAAGTATATTATTTTATTGCACTGGTTGACTTAAAATATTTGGATTGAGTGTTTTAAAAATATTATTTCATTACGTTAGTGGCACTAGAATTGGTTTTCCAGCACAGTATGTGATTATATGATATTATGTTTTGAAACGTGATGTTTAGTACTTGTGCTTGATCCATAAAAATATTTTTATTATGAAGACAGTACACCGATAAAATATTTGGTTTCAGGTACCGCGGCTAGGAGTTGGTCCACTACTGGCACTAGGTAGAGTCCGGAGGTAGTGTTATTTTGGGAGTGGGCCGGTCAGAGGCGAATCGTGGAAGGTTCAACATTTTTTGGTGATTTTTTTTGTATATATTTGGGACGGGTGTATCCCATATTTTTGGAAAGGGTAAATAGATATATGTATTTTTGGAAAAAATTATTGTGGCGCAAGTATGTACATGTATATGTATGCTGGTATATTTGGTTGACTGGGCAGCTAGCGTCATGTCGGCGTCACACTCGACTTCGGGTGATGGGTGCCCGGGGTGAGATGTGACATAAATGGTCCTTCTATTAGTTTTTTCATCCAAATTGGACGGAAATAACATCATGTGCACATAATGTGACCTTTTTAACGGCATAATGGTCTTTTTATTGTTAATTATTTTATTTTATTTTATTTTTTCCTTTTTTCATCTTCTTCTTTCAAGCTACCTCATATCAATCCTCTATCTCTCTTCTCTCAGTTGAACGGAGGGCGTAGGAGCCACAACCTCTGTCACTACTACTGTAACCTCCGCTGCAACGACGATCGATGTATGACGATCGCAGGGAGAAAAGCTTCGTTCTCTTCAATTTCTTCATATTCGTCTTTGTCGAAGGGTAGATTCGGATTGTTGTTCGCTGATAAAGCTCACTAACATCGACAACCCCCTCTAGTCCTTCACGAACCGAAGCCATTGCTTCACCATCAAGGTCATTGACCACCATCGACTATTGCAGGAGGACCCATTTTGCACAGAACTCATTTTGATGTTGGCGATGATGCATCAAAAAGATTCGGTTGATTCATATTTTGTGGTATTTGAAGAAGCTATTAGTAATTGGTTCAAAGAAGAAGCTACTAAAGTTCAATGCATTTGGAATCAATACAATTAATTTGCACCAGGAAATGAAAAAATTGATTTCGCGAAACAATTGATGGATAGATGGCATGTTTCTGTTTGGAAAGTTCATTCTCAAAATGGCGGTCTTGATCCATGGGTTTCTCTTTCTAGTTAAATCAATGTTGTTTTTGGGCTAACCACTCTCTCTCCCCTTAAGCTACTGCAAAATAATAAGCTCGAAGCCTGTATAGCCTTGACAGAGCATTTTCTGGGTTTGAAAACTACACAGAGAATTTGAAACAAAATTTTTCAATCTTCCATGAATATTTTCCATTCAATCTTCTAATTAAAATAAAAAAGATCAAGAATACAATTTTCCTTTTAACCTTCTGGGTTAAACATACTGAACTCGAGATATAGGTTGGAGAAAGAGAAATTGAATGGTGGTTGTGGATCTTAAAGAACAATTTGTTGAGAAAGATAACAAGATAATTTTGTCGGTCCCAGAACATTTTCCCGAACCAAAATAGAACAGAAATAACACAGCAGATTTTAGCATGGAAAACCCTCCTCAATTGAAGGTAAAAACCACGGGACCCGTAGGCCGCTTAAATCTTCCACTATAACAAATAATAAGATTACAAACCTCACACTTTGTGGATCACTCAAACAATATACAAAAATATTGTCTTCAATTTGTGGATAAAAACTTCACAAATTGGCACTCGCTAATATCTTCTCATAAATGGGGTTTCTCTCTCTAATTCTGCGTATTTTCTTTGCAAAGAAGCTATTATTCTCTTTGGCTCACCTCCTTTATTTATAGAGGAGGATTTGATCAATTTGGCAGTCTGAACACATGCCAAATTGAGCACCGACTTCGGCTGCCGACTCCATTTTGTCCAAGTTTGGTAAGCTGCTTCTTTTTCTTCCTTTTTCATTGGATTCCCTTTTTCTCTTTTCTTTTGTTGTTTTTGTTTTCTTGTGGACCTTTTGTTCCACCTTTTCTTTTCTTGAACTTTTGCTCCAAAAAGGTGCTCGATGATTGACGGCTCCCAAATTGGGAGTAGAAATCACCCAACACAATTAGGGGTTGAGTAATTGAGGGACATCAAGCAAATGGTGTAGAATGGCAATAGCGGCAGTCGTGGAGTTTACGCTGGAAGTTGCAGCTCCGATGTCCTCCTTCCGACTGAGAGAGCAGAAGTATGATTGATATGAGAAAGGATAAAAAATAAAAATAAAAATAAAAATAAAAATGAAAAGACCTTATTTTCTTGGGATTGAAGTATTCTGATCTAACAAATGAATATTTCTATCTCAAAGAAAATATTCTCTAGATTTATAAGACTGGTATGTCAGAATATCAACCAGTTGATACATCAATAGAAGAAAGTATAAAGTTATGCAATGAGTTCGACTACCAATTGACAAAGGAAGATACTAAAGACTTGCAGGGAGATTATTGTACTTATCGCATATCAGACCAAATCTGCTTATGTTTTGAGTATTGTCAGTCAATTTATGCGTAATCCTGGAAAACAATATATAAATGCAGTTATTTGCATTTTGAGGTATCTGAAGTTTACTCTAGGAAAATTAGTATTATTCACTAAAAACACAGACCATAAAAGCATAGGAACCTATATTTAGCAACTTGTTTTCTAACACATCACGAATCCAGTGATATCTCACGTCGATGTGTTTAGACTTCGAGTGAAAAGTTGGGTTCTTGCTGAGGTGAATAGTACTCTGACTATCGCAGTGGAGTGTATACTTCTCTTGATTCTGACCCAACTCTTGTAGAAACTTCTTTATCCAGAGGATTTCCTTACATCCTTCCGTGATTGCAATGTATTCTGCTTCTGTGGTGGATAAGGCAACACACTTCTGTAATCATGATTTCCACGAAACAGCTCTTCATGCAAATGTTATCAAGTATCCGGATATGGATTTTCTCGAATCCACATCGCTAGCCATATTTGCATCTGTATGTCCTTCCTGTCACACCCCACCCCGGACACCCGTCAGGTGGGGCAGGCGTGACGTAGACATGACACCGCCCAACTGACTAGCTAACCGAAATATGTCGATAACAAAATTGTAAATCTATACAACACGTATAATAATCCCAACTAATAGGGATACATTGTCCCGAATATAAATACAATCAAACAAATCCCCTGAACCTCACTTAGATTTCATTTCTGATATCTCGTCTCCAAAATTTTCCTCAATTGACTCCTTTGCGTGACCCGCATTGTCACAACCCGTCCCGGACACCCGTCATCCCGAGGCTGGCGTGACAACGACATGATATCACCAATCCCCAAATTCGGAAAAGAATGACAATATACACCCACATCTATAATACAAACATCTACTATGAAGGACACACCCGTCCCAAAATTTATACTGACCAAAAGTAGTTATACATGAACCTTTTATTTTTATTCCCTTTGACAGCCTCTCTCTCAGTCGTCTATACGACTCCATCATGTAGCTCTACCTAGTGCCAGTAGGGGACCGACTCCTAACTGTTGTACCTACGAGTGTACTGCCCTCTTAGTAAAATATTTTTAAAATATTAATACGTTCCAAATATTTTCGCAATTTAGTATGGATCAAGCACAGGTATATAAGCAATGGAAATAAGCGATATAGATAAGTTCCAGCCAAATCCATCTTAATATAAAATCATACCAATCATCATAATAAATAATATCAAATCAATCAATATACGTAAAACACCACATCTCAAACACACACCTCCAATACACACACACTGGCCAGCCCTAGTGATCGTTTTAACCTCACGATCGAGAGTTGCAACGGTACCGTAACATTCATAGGAATGCCTTCCTATGAAATATCCACACCCCTTTTTGGGGAGAAATACAATCCACACCCCTTACGGGGAGAAATATAATCTACACCCCTTACGGGAAGAACAACCATGGTATCGTCAAAATCAAATACAACCTCATTGAAATACAACTCAATAAATATCATCTACTCAACATTGTCAAATCATCACACCTACCACTTTTCTTCAAAACCCGTTTCTAAATTCCAAAAATCATATTCCGCACTTTCTTTTAAAGAAAACGTCCGATTTTATCAAAACCATTTTTCCATCCTTTATTTTTAGAAAACCAGGCATTTTTAGAAAAATAGATGTTTCTTATTCTCTTTTTAAAAACACCGTCTAATTTTACCAAATCTAGCGAAAATTCATTTCCAACTTCTTTTTGAAATCTATCGAAGTCCAGTTTGCCAATTCATTCAAATCTTGCTTGATCCATATTATTTATAAATTCATACAGTTTAGGTAATCACAAATTTCATCTCATATATACATAGAAAATGGTTTGGTAAGAAGACAGTACACTCACCTCGATATCCGTTTTGCAAAATTGACACTGACCGCGCTCTATCCGGACGCCAGTGCCTGTGAACCTAATAGTGGCAGAGTCTAAATTAATATCTTATCTAAAACATCTTAATCATGCAATGCAAACCCTATATACCGAATCGTTACTAATTTTATGTACCACGTACTTAAAATTAATTAATCGTCACGAAATTATTATGATTTTAGGATTTGTAACACTAACTAAAATTTAATTTAACGAGAATTAATAATCGATTAAAGTTTCACCTATTTCCGAAACATTTGGCGACCACAAGATGGGTTTTGGATTTTCCTGGGGTGGTTTCTGCAATTTTCCCTTTTTTTTTTTTTTTTTTTTTTTTTTTTTTTTTTTTTTTTTTTTTGTCTACTGTTTCTGTTCTTCTTCCTTCTTCCGACCGTGCCTGCCGCCGACCACTTTCTCCCTCCTCCTTCACCGACCGCCGTCGACCACCTTCCGTCCACCCACGCCCTCACACACGCTCACCGGCCAAACCGACGGTCACCCACACATACCCACGTCAGGTGAACAGTATACACATACACACACATGGTTGGATCAACAGGACACACACACCCATATATGGCCGGATGAACAGGACACCCACACACATACACGGCCGGATGGACAATGATAATTACACACACACGCGCACATCAGCTGAACGACGAACACATACCCAACGATCGGTCGACGACGATCACCTACCACCGGAACTATCGACCACTCCGCCGCCGCCGATACCCACATACACCGTCTCACTGTCAACGACCGCCCACCCACAACCGTTGAATGAACAAATAAAACATACCCACACCCGGACTGGACTGAACGGACGAATCATGCCATGCCCGACCGTACCACCGACGTCACCGCCGACGAACAACGACGCCTTCTCTCTCTCTCCCATTTTTTTTATTTTTCTCCGATTTCTCTCGGTTTCCTTCCTTCTCGATCCTTCTTACATGAGTGAATTGCTTATATAGGCATGAATTAGGTGGTTGCGTTTGATCCTAGCGTGCCACATCAAGCCTCCGTCCGGTTCTCTGCGTTCACTGGCTGTCCGTCCGTGTGTGAAAATATATATATATATATAATTCTCTTATTTACATTAACCACCCCTATTTTCTTTAAGTTTTTTATTTGAATCCTCATCCAATTTTTTTTAAAATCATAGATTCACCCCTTTATTTTTGTTAAGTTTATGAATTAAAACAAATTTTATTTTAATATTTTTTTTTTGGAAAGTTTACCATTTGGTCCCCTAAACTTTTGAATTACATTTTTGATTTCGAAATCCTCCCTGCTATTTTCAAAATATTTTAAAAATGCAACCAAACTATTTATCTCTAAGAAATCGGGGTCTTACACGCATAACTCTTTTTAGTGCCAGTAAGGGACCGACCGACTCCTAGCTATTTTACCTGCGAGTGTACTGCCTTCTTAGTAAAAATATTTTTTAGAATAATAATTCATTCTACAGCATCTAAATGAATCAAGCGTGAGTATAGAAACAACACGTAACTAGTAAAATTCTCCGCAATATAAGCAGTGAAATTAAAGCAATAAATATAAGTTCCATTCCAACCTATCTAGTAAAATAATACCAATCATCATGATAAATAATAAATCACCCAATATAAGTAAAACATCACTCCACCACAACACACACTGGCTAGCCATAGTGATCGTTTTAATCTCACGATCAGGAGTTGCAATGGTACCGTAACATCCGTAGGAATGCCTTCCTACGAAATATCCACACCCCTGTTGGGGAGAAATATAATCCATACCCCTTATGGGGAGAACTATCCACATCCCATGGGAAGAATCCACACCCCTTACGGGGAGAAATATAATCCACACCCCTTTCGGGGAGAAACCACATCCCTTTCGAGGAGAACAACCAGGCATCGTCAAAATCAAATACAGCATCATCGAATCACAACTCAATAAATATCCTCTACTCAACATTGTCAAATCACCACGTATATCTCCTTTCCTCAAAATCAACTTTTAAATCCAAAAATCATATTTCACATTTTCTTTTAAAGAAAAACGTCTGATTTTATCAAACTCACTTTTTCACATTTTATTTTTAGAAAATCAGGCATTTTTAGAAAAACAAATGTTTTCTATTCTCTTTTAAAAACACCGTCTAATTTCACCAAGTCCAACAAAAATTCTTTTCCAACTTCTTTTCGAAAATTATCGACATTTTTCGAAAATCCAGTTTACCAACTCACTCAAATCTTGCTTGATCCATAAATTCATACAGTTTAAATAATCACATCTTTCATCATATATATACATAGAAAAGTAGTTTAGCAAGAAGACAGTACACTCACCTCGTTAACCGCTTTCCAAAACCTTCGCTGACCACACTCTATCGGGATACAGGTGCCTACGAGCCTAATAGTGACAAAACCTAAATTAATTTCTTATCTAAAACATCTGAATCATGCAATGCAGACCCTATATTTCGAATCGTTACTATTTTATGTATCACGTAATTAAAATTAATTAATCGTTACAAAATTATTACGGTTTTAGGATTTATGACACTGAATAAAATTTAATTTAACGAAAATTAATAATCGGTTGAAATTTCACCTGTTTCCGAATCGTTTAGCGACCACGAGATGGGTTTTTGATTTCCAGTGGGGTGGTTTGTGATTTTTTTTTCTTTTGTTTCTTTTCTTTTTCGCGCCTGCTCCCTGCGTTTGATTCCGTTCCACCGGCGAACTCTCTCACTCCTCCTGCCACTGTCCGCTGACCACCCTGTACCGTTTTGCACACACACACACACACACACACACACACACCCCGCAACAGCAATACCCACATACCTGACAAAACACACGTCGGCGACGCCACACCTTCGATCACAGCCCTACGATTACCGTCGGCCCATGTCCACCGGCGACACCCATACACACACCCACACGACCAACACACCCCCCACCGGAAGAATACACCCACACCGTCATCACTAAAGAACACCCGCACGCATACATCCACTATCTGAGCACAGCAACCCACAAAATCAATGACGTCCACCGGCCGACGACACCCTCTCTCTACTCTCCATTCTGGCGACGACGGCGACCACACCGACACCTATCTGACCGAACAATCATACACCGGTGATGCTGAACAAACCACACAGAACACGTACACACATTTTACGGAACGACGACGATGATTACGCACCACCGGACGAACGGTGATCCCACGTCCCCCGAAGCGACTGTCTCTCTCTCTCTCTCTGAAATTTGACGACACATACCCATACGAAGAATATGAACACCTACCCACGCTGCATTTCTATTTTCTGTTTTGAGTTTTCGTCGCCGGCGAGCTCTCTCTCTCTCTAACCCATCGCCGGCGACGACACCGGCTGTCCAACCCTGCTCTCTCTCTTTTCGTGCTTCTTGTTTTTTTTCTCTCTTCAGATTGAGTCTGTACATGTATATAATGCATGTATCAAGTAGGCTGAAAGGTTGATCCACAAATGCCACGTCTCCCACTTCCCGATCTTCTCTTCCTCCGGCGGATCTCCATGGCGCACAACACACACGCACTGTATGTGTTTATACATATATATTAAAATAAATTTTTTTGTTTAATTACTCTTTCTCTCCCCTAATTCTTAAAATCCTCTTTTTTAGTCCAATATCAACTTCCTTAAAAGTTCTAAAAATTAAAATTTCACCCTTTTTAAAGTTTCAATTTAAAAAGTTAAATGCTAATTTTGGATCACATATTTTTCCTAAATTTTCAATTTAACCCCTAAACTTTTTAATTTGGATTTTTAATTGACTCAAATTCCTTCGAATATTTTTTTCCCAATTACTCTAAAATGCAACTAAGATGACGCACGCGCTACGATTGAGGTCTTACACTTCCAATACAGGCTTACCATTGCCAAAACATACACAATGACTGGATGTTCCCCTGAGATATTTGAGTACCCATTTTACTGCTTCCAAATGTTCCTTTCCAGGATTTGAAAGGAAACGGCTCACTACACCGACTGTGTGAGCGATGTCTGGTCTGGTGCATATCATGGCATACATCAAACTGCCAACCGCCGATACATAAGGCACCCTATCCATTTCTGATTTTTCCTCCTTACTTGAAAGACATTGTCTCGCATTAAGCTTGGAATGACTTGCAAGTGGAGAACTAACAACTTTAGCTTTACTCATGTTGAATCTTTCAAGAACCTTTTCAACATAGCGTTCTTGAGATAGCCAGATTCTGCGATTCTGTCTGTCACGGGTAATCGTCATGCCAAGAATCTATTTTGCTGCTCCTAAGTCCTTTATTGCAAAGGACCTGCTCAACTCTTACCTCAACTTGTTAATTTTGGCGCTATCACGGCCTATAATTAACATGTCATCAACATAGAGTAAAAGAATGATAAAGTCACCATCAGAAAATTTCTTGATGAAGACGCAGTGATCCACCGTTGTTCGGTTGTACTCATTTTTCTCCATAAATAAGTCAAACTTTTTGTACCACTGCCTTGGTACCTGTTTCAGACCATACAAGCTTTTCTTCAGTCTGCACACCTGTTTTTCTTTTCCTTTTACTAGGAAACCTTCGGGCTGCTCCATGTAAATTTCCTCGTTAAGATCACCGTGTAAAAATGCAATTTTTACATCAAGTTGTTTAACCTCCAGATTAAGACTGACTGCAAGGCCAAGAACAATTCGGATTGAAGACATTTTCACCACGGGTGAAAATATTTCGTCAAAATCAACACCCTTCTTCTGCCCGAATCCTTTCACAACCAATCTTGCTTGGTAGCGTGGTTGTGAGCTGTGTTCTTCATTTTTGATCCTGTACACTCACTTGTTCTTGAGAGTTTTTCTACCCTATGGTAGTTTCACTAAATCAAATGTGTGGTTCTCATGCAAGGATTTCATTTCTTCTTGCATGGCTTTTAACCACTCGCTCTTATGTTGATCTGCAACAACTTCTTCATACTTCTCAGGTTCTCCCCCTTCAGTAAGCATTACATACTCATGAGGAGAATATCTGTGACTCAATTGTCGCTCTCGGGTAGATCTTCTTAGTTCTTTTTGGACTTGTTTCGGAATCGATTCTGGTTTCGAACTACTAGCTGGTGGAGTTGCATCATCAGGATCTGGTACTGCTCCCTCATCACCAGAATTTGTTGGTGAAGAGCTAGAACTGAGTTCTATTGGAAATTCACCTGGTTGTGACTTTTTTGGTTTCTCAAAGTCTCCAGTTATCTGATTTTCAAGAAACACCACGTCTCTGCTTCTGACGATCCTTTTGCTGACAGGATCCCAGAGTCTGTAGTCGAACTCTTCATGGGCATATCCCTCAAAGATACATTGCTTTATCTTTTCATCCAGCTTGGACCTCTCATCTTTTGGTATGTGAACAAGCGCTCTGCAGCCAAACACTTTCAGGTGTTTGTACGAAATGTCTTTCCCCGTCCAGACTCTTTCTGGAACATCATAGTTCAGTGGAACTGATGGAGAAATGTTGATTAAATCAACTGCTGTCCTCATTGCCTCCCCCTAAAAGGAGTTTGGCAGCTTTGCATCTGAGAGCATACATCTGACTTTTTCACAGATGGTTCTGTTTATCCTCTCTGCGATACCATTGTGCTGAGGTGTCTTTGGTACTGACTTTTCAAGCCTAATGCCAAATTTCCTGCAGTACTCTTCGAATGGTCCACGGTATTCGCCTCCATTGTCTGCACGTACACACTTCAAATATCTGTCAGTTTCCCTATCAACTTTTACATGAAATTGCCTGAAAATTTCCACCACTTGATCTTTGGTTTTCAAGGCAAAGGCCCACACTTTTCTAGAGTGGTCGTCAATGAAAGTCACGAAGTAAAAAGTACCTCCCAATGACTTATGACTCATCGAGCAGACATCTGTGTGTATCAGATCTAGAATATTCTTCATTCTAGATGGTGGATGAGTTTGAAATGTAACTCTGTGTTGCTTTCCCATAACACAATCAACACAGGTTTGCAAGGGTGTGCCTTTTATTCCTGGCAAGAGCACTTTCTTGGAAAGGATTTTAAGACCTTTCTCACTCATGTGTCCGAGTCGCTTATGCCATAGCTCTATGGGGACTTCTTTCCTGGTTGTATTTACCTCTCCTCTGCATAACTTGGCTTCCATGACATAGAGAGAGGTGTCCTTTTTGCCTTTTGCTATCATCAAATTACCTTTGGTAAGTTTCCATCTGCCTTCACCAAAGTAATTGTTGTAGCCCTCGTCGTCAAGCTTCCCGGTAGAGATTAAGTTGAGACGGATATCAGGGACATGTCTCACGTCTTTCAAAAATAGTTTACATCCGATATTAGTTTCGAGACAAACATTGCCGATACCAACAATTTTAGATGCACCATCATTTCCCATCTTCACACGTCCGAATTCTCCTTGAATGTAAGATGAGAAGAAATCTAGTCGTGGCGTGACATGGAAGGAGGCGCCTGAGTCAACAACCCAGGTTGAATATTGGGATACAAGATTAACATAGTTATCATCTCGAATAATGATAGCTTCATTAATGACAGTAGCGGTGTCATTTGTTCGGGTTCCGGCTTCCTGATTTCGGGATTGTTCCGCCTTCAACTTCCGACAATCTCGAATGAAATGTTAGGATTTACCACAGTGATAGCACTTCTTATCAGATCTAAATTTGGATTTAGATCGTCGTCTTTCTTGACCGTGGGGATTTCGACTTCTGTTTCTCCCACGCCTTTCTTGTCTGCCTTGTTTTTCTGAGACAAGCGCTTCAGACTCAGGAGTATATCCTTCGTCTTTTCGTCTGGACTCTTCGTTCAACATTTTGTCTTTTACCATATCCATGGTAAGCTTTCCATCTGGAGCAGAGTTGCTAACTGACACGACTAATGTGTCCCAACTCTTCGGTAGAGAACTCAACATCAGCAACGCTTGCAACTCGTCATCTACGATCATTTTCACAGAATTGAGTTGATTAATAATGCCTTGGAACTCGCTCATATGTTCCGATACACTATTTCCATCTTTGTACTTTAGATTGACTAATTGTCACATCAGATTTGCTTTATTCTGTGCAGTTGTCCTCGCATACATTTTCTCCAACTTTCGCCAAAGAACATAAGCATCATGTTCATTAGAAATTTTTTGAAAAATGCTCTTGTTAATCTATTGTTGGATTTGGGCAGCACATTTCCGGTTCTGCACGGTCCAGTCAGCGTCTGATGAGGTTGTCGATGTGCTCGTGGTTGATGTTGTTGTTGTTTCGCCGGTTCTGTCATCCGTTGTAGATGCCGCCTCTTGTGTCGGCATTACAATGGGCTTCCATAGCTCTTTTATGTATAAAAGATTCTCCATCTTTGGCTTCCAAATTGCATAGTTAAATGCAGTTAATTTGATCATGTTGCTTGTGCTCTCCTCCATCTCGATCACAAGTCTGAATCAGCAGGTTTCACTGGGTCCGGTACTTTGCTGTCGATGAATAGTACTGCGTTCAGTACTATGTGAATAGTACCCGTACGTATGAATAGTGTCGTATGAACAGTACCTTATAGATACTGTATACACACTGTATACGTCCGTATAAATACTGTGAATAGTATCGTATGAACAGTACCGTATAGATACCATATATACACCGTATACGTCCGTATAAATACTGTGAATAGTATTATATACGTACGTATGTATGTATAGTGTACGTATGTACGTATATACTAGTGTAGTATACTACGTATATGATTTCCTCCTCTATTGGGCTCCCAACTCTGATACCACTTTGTTGGGAAAGATGATAAGATAATTTTGTCGGTCCCAGAACATTTTCCCAAACCAAAATAGAACAGAAATAACACAACGGATTTTAGCGTGGAAAACTCTCCTCAATTGAAGGTAAAAACCACGGGACCCGTAGGCCGCTTAAATCTTCCACTATAACAAATAATAAGATTACAAACCTCACACTTTGTGGATCACTCAAATAATATACAAAAATATTGTCTTCAATTTGTGGATAAAAACTTCACAAATTGGCACTCGCTAATATCTTCTCATAAATGGGGTTTCTCTCTCTAACTCTCTGCGTATTTTCTTTGCAAAGAAGCTATTATTCTCTTTGGCTCACCTTCTCTATTTATAGAGGAGGATTTGATCAATTTGGCAGTCTGAACACATGCCAAATTGAGCACCGACTTCGGCTGCCGACTCCATTTTGTCCAAGTTTGGTAAGCTGCTTTTTTTTCTTCCTTTTTCATTGGATTCCCTTTTTCTCTTTTCTTTTGTTGCTTTTGTTTTCTTGTGAACCTTTTGTTCCACCTTTTCTTTTCTTGAACTTTTGCTCCAAGAAGGTGCTCGATGATTGACAGCTCCCAAATTGGGAGTAGAAATCACCCAACACAATTAGGGGTTGAGTAATTGAGGGACATCAAGCAAATGGTGTAGAATGGCAATAGCGGCAGTCGTGGAGTTTACGCTGGAAGTTGCAGCTTCGATGTCCTCCTTCCGACTGAGAGAGCAGAAGTATGATTGATATGAGAAAGGATAAAAAAAAAAAAAAAAAAATAAAACAAATGAAAAGACCTTATTTTCTTGGGATTGAAGTATTCTGATCTAACAAATGAATATTTCCATCTCAAAGAAAATATTCTCTAGATTTATAAGACTGGTATGTCAGAATATCAACCAGTTGATACATCAATAGAAGAAAGTATAAAGCTATGCAATGAGTTCGACTACCAATTGACAAAGGAAGATACTAAAGACTTGCAGGGAGATTGTTGTACTTATCGCATATCAGACCAAATCTGCTTATGTTTTGAGTATTGTCAGTCAATTTATGCGTAAACCTGGAAAACAATATATAAATGCAGTTATTTGCATTTTGAGGTATCTGAAGTTTACTCTAGGAAAATTAGTATTATTCACTAAAAACACAGACCATAAAAGCATAGGAACCTATATTTATGCCGATTGGGCTGGTGATGTGGGTGACGGCGGTCTACTTTTGGATATTTTATATTTGTAAAAGGTAACCTTATGACATGAAAAAGTAAGAAACAAAATATTGTAACTCGCTTAAGTGTAGAAGTTGAATTCAGAGGTTTGGTAAATATATTTTTTGAGGCATTATGGCTAAGATTTCTTTTGCTAGATTTGATGTGCTATTTGTCCAAATGACATACCAAAATCCTTTATGGCACAAAAAAAAAAAAGATATGATTTCTGTAATTAAGGGATATGATTTATGTAGAACTTGATTCTAATGATTTATGTCTAGAATCAAGCTATATACATACTATGTACATGATACCAAGAAGGCATGAATAAAAGATATACAATTTAAGATTTTTATTTTTATAAATAAAAATATACTATTACAACAATAATGAAATAAAATATTAAATTAAAAAATATTAATTGTTTTAACCATTTGACTTGAATTTGTGATTTTAATTGAAGTATTATTAGTAAAAAAATAGGCTTACCCAATATAAAAGGTGATAATGCTAGAATTTTCATGATACTTCTAACTCTCAACTCACTAATCAACATAGGGAAAACCATGTGGTCGTGGGTTCGTTTCCACATAGGGCCCCAAATGATAATGCTGGAAATTCCATGATGTTCTCAGCTCTCAACTCACACAATTCTTGATTAATTGATGTTCACGTCGGAGGGCATTTGACTGATATTATATCGATATCCCCTGTAATTTTTTACAATTTGCAGGTATTGATCCATGAGTTGAAAGTCAAGAAAAACGTGGAATTTTCACGGCTTTACCCGATAAAAAATAAATTATTATTTTTATTTCTTTAATCTAAAATTAATATTTATATAACAAAAGAAAAAAATATATTTTTTTCTCTCTACCTTTCTTTCAATTTTTTAGAAAAAACAAAAAAGAAAAAAAAAAGCATAATTTTGTTCATTTCATATAATATTTAGGGGAAATTACATTTTAAACCCTCTAGATATTGGTATTTTTCTATATGATCTCTCTCTGTTTGAGCGTTTCATTTTAAATCCTCTAGGTATCAACACGTTTTTATTCAGTCCTTCCGTCAAAAATTCCATCCAAACTAACTGAATATAGGGGCAAAATAATTTTTTTACTTTTTTATTTTTATTTTTTTCCTTAACTTCTCTCTCTCTCTCTCTCTCTCTCTTTCTCTCCCGATCATCTCTCTCTCTTCCTTCTTCCTCCCGATCATCTCTCTTTCTTTCTTTCTTCCTTCTTCCTCTTTCTCCCTCCCTTCCTCATTCATTTCACAGGGGGTGTTCACCTCTTGTTGAGGGGGTGTTTCACCCCCATAACAGGGGCCGGCGGGGGACGGGAGAAAGGGAGAGGGAGAGAGGGGGGGAGGGAGAGAGAAGAGCGAAGTCAAACAAAAAAAAAAAGAAAAAGAAAAAAAAAATATTAAAAATTGATTAAAAAAGGATTAAAAAATATAAAAAAATATAAAATGACGATTTTGCCCTCAAAATTCGGTTAGTTTTGACAGAATTTTTGACGGAAAGACCGAATAAAAATGTGTTGATACCTAGAAGATTTAAAATGAAACGCTCAAACGGAGAGGGATCATGTAGAAAAATGTCAATACTTAAAGGGTTTAAAATGTAATTTCCCCTAATATTTATATTGAAATGGATAAAAGGTAATTAGCCCTAGAATAAACTAATAAAAAGTTGCACGTCAATAATGTTATGAAATAGAAAATATGGGGGGTTATAACCGCAATAAAAGTTTTCAGTGACAAAAGGTGGGGTATATAGAGAATATACTTCTTTCTTAAAGTTGGTTTTGTTTAATTTTTATTTAACATGCTCAAACCCTAAGCCCTAAGAAGAGTTTGCAGCCATCTCTTCTGTCTACATCATCTTTGGTAACGGCAGTTACATTTAGGTGAGTTCGACAACTCGAATTTCTTGTGTGGCTTGAATAAAAGTTGAAAAATATGGAGTATGAGCATGAGACACTTCGATAGGTGGATTTGTGTCACTTCCATCAAAGTCGATGTTACCAATTGCTTCTTCATCCTCAATGATCATATTATGCATAATTATGCATGTTTTCATGATATCTGCAAGCGTTTCATCATCCAAAAAACATGCGGGGCCACACGCATTGCAAAACGTGCTTGGAGCACTCCGAAAGCACGATCTACATTTTTATTTGCTGACTCTTGTGCCGCAACAAAATATTTCTTCTTCAAGCCTTGTGGGCAGGAAATTGTTTTCCCAAATGTTGCCCAATTTGGATATATACCATCAGCTAGGTAATATTTCATTGTATAATTATACCCATTAAAAATATAATTAACAGCAAGGGCACGACCTTGGATTAGTTCATCAAAAATAAGAAATCGATTCAACACATTAATATCATTAAGTGATCCCGGTAACCCGAAAAAGGCATGCCACATCTAAAGATCTTGTGAAGAAACAGCTTCCAAAATGATGGTTAGTTCATGACAATAACCAATACATACTTTGCCTTGTGGTTGGACAATTTTTTCACTTGCAATACATACAATTAATGCTTCCCAACATTCCTGGAAAGTCACAGTTTTTCCCAAGGGATAGCAATCGAGATATATCGTTGTTATTTGGTGATGCTCTTAAATAATCATCACCAAATACTGCACCAATTACTTTAACAAACCGCTTTAAGCTCTCGACGGCGGTGCTTTTTTCAATCCGGGCATATTCATCTACAGAATCCGATGTATTTCCATAAATAAGTATCCTAATTGCAGTTGTTACCTTTTGAAGAGAAGATAAATCTAAAACTTCACCAACATCTCTTCTTTCGAAGAAAGATGGATCATATCGTTCAACTTCAGCAACAATTCGACAGAAAATAAAACGACTCATTCGAAACCTCATTCGAAATAAATTTTCATTATTTACAGGAGATTCAGAGAAATAGTCATGAAATAGCCTTTCATTACCAGAAATTCGATCACGAAATATAGAATTATAACCTCAGACAGAATCACGCCGCGGTGCATTTTGACATACGCATTCATCCACTATAACCACCCTTGCTAACTGCTCGAATTCTTCATTAGAATCATCTTCATATTGAAGGATATCCAATATGTTGGAAAAGTTGGAATAGTTAGACATGAAGTGATATTGGTAGAGATTACGGGAAAATGAGAAAGGAACAAAGTGTATAGATTTATTTTTGTAGGGATATGTGAAAATAAGAAAGGAAATGAGTGTATTTATAGATAGTTTGAGCGGCAAAGCTAAAATTTCAAGATTGAAATTTGACGGTTAAGTTGAAATTTAAAATTTCAATTTTAGCACTTTATTTTGAAACCAGAATTTGAGATTTTGCGGTAAAATTGAATCTAAAATTTCAATTTAGGCGCTTCAGTTTGAACCAAAATTTTAGACTTGGCAATAAAATTAAAATCGGAATTTTTTAATTTTTACGTTTTAGTTTGAAATAAAGAATTATACACTTTGACGGTTCAATGAAAATTTAAAATTTTAATATTTACGCTTTAGTTTAAAACTAAAAATTAATGTTTAGCAGTTAAATTAAAATCCCAAAATTCAATTGGGGTTAATGTTAATGTTAATAATAGTTTCTCTCAATATTGCTCTAAGAGTATTTCCAAAGGAGACACTATATCTTTATGGCACACACACTCACAAAAAAAGATATGATTTCAATAATTAAGGGATATGATTTATGTATAACTTGATTCTTAAGATTTATGTCTAAAATTAAGCTATATATATACTCTGTATATGATACCAAGAAGACATGAATAAAAGAGAAACAATTCAAGGTTTTTATTTTTATAAATAAAAATACACTATTACAACAATAATGAAATAAAATATTAAATTAAAAAGTATTAATTGTTTTTAACCATTTGAGTTGAATTTGTGATTTTAATTGAGGTATTATTAGTTAAAAAAAAGGCTTACCCAATATAAAAGGTGATAATGCTAGAATTTTCACAATACTCCCAACTCACAATTCACTAATCAACACCTGCAAAATCACGTAGTCGTGGGTTCGTTTTCACATAGGCCCCAATTGATAATGTTGGAAATTCCATGATGTTTTCAACTCTTAACTCACACAAGTCTTGATTAACTGACGTTGACGTCGGAGGGAATTTGACTAATATTGCATCGATATCCCCAGTAATTTTTCTACAATTTGCAGGTGTTGATTCGTGAGTTGAAAGTCAGGAAAATCATGGAATTTTCACGGCTTTACCCCATATAAAATTAATTATTATTATTATTTTTATTTCTTTAATCTAAAATTAATATTTAGGTAATAAAAGAAAAAAATATTTTTTTTTCTCTCTACCTTTCTTTCAATTTTTTAGGAAAAACAAAATAAAAGAAAAAAAATTAACATAATTCCGTTCATTTCATATAATATTTATATTTAAATGGATAAAGGTAATTAGCCCTAGAATAAATTAATAAAAAAATTACACGCAATAATGTTATGAAATAGAAAATATGGGGGGTTATAACCACAATAAAAGTTTTTATTGACAAAAATTGGGGTATATATAGAATGGGGCCCCTTTCTTAAAGTTGATTTTGTTCAATTTTTATTTAACATGCTCAAACCCTAAGCACCAAGAAGAGTTTGCAGTCGTCTTTTCTCTCTACATCATCTCTGGCAACGGCGATGTCATTTAGGTGAATTTGACAGCTCGAATTTTTTGTGTGGCTTGAATAAAAGTTGGAAAATCTAGAGTATGAGCATGAGGTACTTCGATAGGTGGATTTGTGTCACTTCCATCAAATTTTAAATTACCAATTGCTCCTTTATCCTTAATGATCATATTATGCATAGTTATGCATGCTTTCATAATATCTGCAAGCGTTTTCTCATCCAAAAAATGTGCGGGGCCATGCATAATTGTAAAACAAGCTTGGAGCACTCTGAAAGCACGTTCTACATCTTTCCTTGCTGACTCTTGTGCCGTAGCAAAATATTTCTCCTTCAAGCCTTGTTGGTAGAAAATTATTTTCACAAATGTTGCCCAATTTGGATAAATACCATCAGTTAGGCAATATTGCATTGTATAATTATGCCTATTAATATTATAATTAACAGTAAGGGCACGACTCTGTATTAGTTCGTCAAAAGTAGGAGATCGATTCAACAAATTAATATCATTAACTGATCTCGGTAACTCGAAAAAAGCATGTCACATCTAAAGATCTTGTGAAGCAACAACTTCCAAAATGATAGTTGGTTCATGACAATAACCAGTACATACCTTGTCATGCGGTAGGACAATTTTTCTATTTCCAATGCATGCAATCAGTGCTTACCAACATTACTGGAAAGCCACGGTTTTCGCCAAGTGATAGCAATCGAGAGATATTATTGCTATTTGGTGCTCTTAAATACTCATCGCCAAATACTGCACTAATTGCTTTAACAAACTGCTTTAAGCTCTCTATGGTGGTTCTTTCTCCAATCCGGACATGTTCATCTATTGAAGCCGCTGCATTTCCATAAGTAAGCATCTTAATTGTTGCTATTATCTTCTCAAGAGAAGATAAACCTAAAACTCAGGCAACATCTCTTCTTTGGATGAAATATGGATCATATCGTTCAACTTCGGCAATAATTGGATAGAAAAAAAGAATGACTTATTCGAAAACTCTTTCAGAATAAATTTTCATCATATACAGAAGATTCAAAGAAATAGTCATAAAAGAGCATTTCATTACCAAAAATTCGATCACTAAATATAGAATTATGACCTAGGACAGAATTACGTTGTGGTGTATTTTAACGTATGCGTTCATCCGCTATAACCACCCTTGCAAATAGGGGTGTGCAGCGGAGTGGGTCAACTGGCCCAAACCCGCCCAACCCACGAAATCGCACCAAAAGAAGCCTACCCAAGAGTAACCCGCGCCTTTCGCTGATGTTAAAGCTTGAACCTGCACAGTGCGCGGACGGGTAACAGGTTATCCACTTTTTGTAGTCGGTCAACCCGCTCCGCCCGAACTTGATGAAACTCTATTTGTATTTGGTTATTTCTCTTATCTTCTGTATATTTCATTTCGTTCTCTGTCGCGCCGCCTTCTCGTGAAAACCAGGCCAGCCTTAATTCGTTCTTGCCCTAAATCTACTGCTTCCTAATTCGTTCTTTCCTAATTCATTCGCCAAAATAAAAGTTCTTCCTAATTAGTTTTTTCCAAATGCTAATTGGAAATTTTAAACCCTAATATCTTAATATTAATATCATAATTGACGATGTGCCGCCTACAAATTCGATGATTGAAATTGGAAATAAATTCATGCTTGAATCTTAACTTCTTTTCTTTGTTCAGCTTCCAATTGCTTCAATTTCTTGCGCGACCTACAATTTCGAAGAGGAAGAACATATATGTTCAAGTAGTTTTTTATTTTTGTTTGTAGATATGTACACACCTGATGAATAAAATCTTTCTGTTCATATTCTGATTCTTGTTTGATCATCTGTTTCTCTAATCCCTAGTTATTTCCTTAACTAGGATTATCAATTGAGTTCAGAGAGGTGTTATTGTGATGAAAGGTAGTTTCTCTATGAATTTAAATCTTAATTTTATTTGTTTATCCTTTGACAACTGAAAGTGCATTTTGGCTAAAAGTTATGTCTTTGGTGGTTTTGGAGACAAAACTCATGAAAAGAAAATGCCACCAACATTGACAGCGAAGATGATTCTCTGACAGTCTACTGTGCTTCAATTCTTATTTTTTGTTAGGAGCAAGCCTTTGCAAATTTGGGATAAAGAAGGTGAGTAGTTCTATAAATGCTCTCCCTGGTCATGATCTGTAACTTGTTCTTGAAACCTGAGTTCATCACTAATATGCAATGTTAGTTATAGTTATATTGTATTCTTTTTTGGAGTGATTGGCAACTATCATACATGTAGTATTTTATCTTTATGTTCATATTCTGATTCTTGTAAGATGAATGAAGTTTTTGGAACTGAAAGTTTTGATGAATGAAGTTCTTGTTTGATCTCTGAACTGGACTTTTTTTTCAAAAGAACTGAAATGAAGTCTTGTTTGATCTCACGTGATTTGTTCTGAATTTTTTTTGTTTTTGTTTCATGTTCCCATGTTTATGTTTTTGTTCCATGTTCATTGAAGTTTCTCGGTAGTTTGTTTAGGCCCAAACCGCGCACTACTGGGTGGTCCACGGTTTAAACTAACCAACCCACCCCCTCCAACCCACCCTCAACCCGCACATTATTGAGCGGTTCATAGTTCAAATTAGCCCAACCTGCCTAGTATCGATTTGGCCAGTGATTTTGGCCCAAACCGTCCCAACCAGCCCGCTGCACACCCCTACTTGCTAACAGCTCGAAATCCTCATCAGAATCATCCTCACGTTTGAGGCTATCTAATATGTTGGAAAAGTTGGGATAGTTAGACAAGAAATGATATTAGTAAAGAATGTGTGAAATGAGAGAGAAAATGAGTGTATAGATTATATTGGTAGGAATGTGTGAAAATAAGAAACAAATGAGTGTATTTATAGATAGTTTGGGTGACAAAACTAAAATTTCAAGATTAAAATTTGACGGTTAAGTTGTAATTTAAAATTTCAATTTTGACGCTTTATTTTGAAACCGAAATTTGATTTAGCGGTAAAGTTGAATTTAAAATTTCAATTTTGGCACTTTAGTTTGAACCAAAATTTTAGATTTGACAATAAAATTAAGATTGAAAATTTTAATTTTTACGTTTTAGATTGGAACAAAAAATTATACCCTTTAGCGGTTCAATTAAAATTTAAAATTTTTATTTTTATGCTTTAGTTTGAAACTAAAAATTAATGTTTAGCATTTAAATTAAAGTTCCAAAAATTCAATTAGATAAGTTTGTTAATTTTATTTTTTAATTAAAAAAAGGCACACCAAAATAACATCTCTTTTGGAGTGTTATTTTTTTTTTGGTGTGCCATTTGGGCAAATGGCACACCAAAATATAGCATCCCCAATTGTTTCAATCTCCAAGAAAATTAAATTTTGAAATTTATTCACCTCTAGGTCACCTAATGGAATTGTAGACAATCAAATAAAATTCAATCCGCAAAATAATTTGATCTATGAACTTTTAAGTGTTCTATTTTGTCACTTTCAAGCGTTCTATTTTGTCATTGAGATAAAGGATCCGCCGATAAAGTACATAATAGGATTCAAAGAATTATTGAAAATATTCTTTACGGTGAAGAGTAAGTCCTTTCTCTAACCTTCTCAAGATATAGTCGATTTTTTGAAAAATGAAAACAAAAGGAAGTGGGTTGTCAAAAAATCTAAATACATTCCTTTCTCCCTTTATTTTTTATGTTTTATTCTTTTTGTCGTTGACTTTTAGTCTCTAGCTTTTGACGTTCTCCTTCTTTACATTTGTTAGACTTAGGCCATGTTTGATAATCACTTAAATTTTAAGTGTTGAATTTTAAGTATTGAAATTATAAGTATTGAATACATTAAGTATTCAATTTTTTAATACTCTAAACTTCAAAAAAAAAAAAAATTATAATTTTTTATTTCTAAAATAATTTTTACAACTTCATTTTTCTAAAATATTCTCTCTTAACAAATTCTCTCTTTATTTTTTTCAATTTAATAATTTTTTCATCTACAATTTTTTGCATATAATTTTTTTTTTGTGAGATTTACAGTATTGGTGTAAAATATTAGTTGTGATGATTAAATATTATTTGGTATTAAGTGATAAGTGCTAAAAAAATTAAGTGAATTGCACATCACTTAAAATTTCGAACACTTTTTAAGTGATTGTTTAATTTTGTTATCAAACACACTTATTTTGATAAGTATTTAATGTATTCAGTTTTAAGTACTTAATTGCATTATCAAATGGGGCCTCAGTTTGGCCTCCCCTTTTTGGGGTAATCTCTTTTTGAAAATAAAAGGTTCGCCTAAAGCTTAGTTTCGCCCCCTCTGTCTTATAAAAATAAAGTTGTCGAAAATAAATTGTAAATTATTTGGTAAATTTATCAAAAAGTAGTCATTGAAAATGAGAAGTACGTAACGAGTGTTTGGTAAACATTTGCTAAAATACTATTAAATTATTAAAATAGACATATATTGATTTATTTATTTTTAATATTAACCAAATATTAAAAATCAAGATACATATAAAAAAATATTTGCTCATATTAACCTATGATTAATATAAAATAAGTGAAAATATCTTACGTGTTCGAAAAAAAAATTAAAATATCATACAATAAAAAATTAAAATATCATTAATTAGAAAAAAATAAATATTCTTTGGTAACAATAAAATTAAAATAGGGGTAATCTTGTCATACAAAATTTCATCAATTAAAAAGACTCATTTTGGCTTTTAAATTCTCGTAACTTTTAAAAGAAACAAAAAAATGAGAAGCTCACCTGTGATTTTTTTTTTTTTTAAAAATCGATTACCAAACACATTTTTGCACGTTTCTTCCTTCTTTTTTTTTTTTTACAAAAGGAGAAGTATCCCCTAAATAGGGGAGTCAAACTAAGCCTAAGTTTGTTTGGTAATCGACTTTTTTTTAAAAAAAAATCACAAGTCCTTTTTCCTTTTTTGAGCTACTTTTAAAAGTCATGAGAAGTGAGCTTTCAAAAGCCATAAGAAGATTTTCACTTATTGACATTTTATATGACATGATTACCCATATTTTTTTAATTACAAAATGATTTTTTTTTATTTAATGATATAATTTCTATTTGTATGATTTAAGATATTTAAATTGTTTATTTTATAATATTTAAATTTTTTATTTGCATGTAAAATATTTTTATTTATGAATTTTTATATTAATCATAGGTTAATACAAGCAATTTTTTTTTATATGTATCTTTTTTATATTTGGTTAATATAATAATAAATTAATAAATATTTTTTGTTTTTAATTGTTTAGCCAAAATTTCACTCTCTCTTATCAATGAATCTTTTTAACAAAAAAAATATTATTTAATCCCTCTCTTATTATTTAATTCTTTGACAATTAAAAATATTAATGTACTTACAATTTTACCCTTATATAGATATAAATCCTAACCCAATCTCTACAGCCACATTCACGCTTCACAACTGCTCTCCCTTTCTTTTACATTTATTAACCATTTTTTCTCTCCTTATCTCTAAACAAACTCTTACGGCATGAACAGATCGTCGCCGTTCTTTGTCGCCATCATCGTTTGTACTTCGTCGATGTTCTTCGACACCATCATCATCTGATCTTCACCGCCGTCATTGTCTGTCCTCGTTGCCAAACATTGTTCGTCGTCATTCTTTGTCGTCTCCGAACACTTTCTCGTCGTAAAGATCTATTCGCAAACTGTCATTAAGATTTACTCGTAGCATACCACCATCGCCGGTCTTCCGTTGTCGAAGATCGGATCGTCGCCCAGATCTCCTTCTCTTTCTCTCTCTAAACCGCCGGCCTCTTTCTATCTTCCTTCCCCGAATCAAGTTTAGATTTAGAATTTTCCAGATCTGAGAGTGACTTTTTCAGTTGCTCTGAGGGTGAACCGCTACCCTCTCTCTCTAACTCTCTCTTTCTCGTTTGTCTGCCCCAATTTGATTCAGATCTGGGAACCTAGATCTGATTTCCGCCGTGTATGGTTTCGAGACATATTTTTTTTGGTCAATAGTTCGGAGATGGTTCAGATTTGATGAATGTTTATACTTGTTTGTTTTCGTTAATTTTTAGGGCTTTTTTCAATGTTTTATATTTATTTTTTGTGACTATTTTCACTTGGTAAATCTGATTGAATATTCATGTCGAATGTGATGTAAAATATTCAGATCTAAATATTTATTTTTTAGATTTGTTTTGATTTTATTAATTTTTGTGAAGTTTTTTGTTTATTCATTTTGTTAGAATTTGTTTTGAACATTTATATCTGTTTTTTTTTTTTTTTTTTTTGTTAAAAATTCAGTTAGTGAACATTTAGATACTGTCTTGAATATTCAATTGGTGAACAACAAGATTTTGTTTTGAACAGTTAGTTAGTGACTCATATTTTGTTTATTCTTTTTGTTGATTTTGTTAGATCTATTCTGATTTTTTTTTTCATTGATCTTAAGTTTTTTTTTCATATTTTTTGATTTGTTTTTTTGGGAATGTTTGTACGGGGTTTCAAATATGCTTTAATATAATTTTCGGGGTGATTGTGTCATTTGTGGTTTGGTTAATGCTTAAGTCGGTTCTGTTTGTGTTGATCTTAGGTTGTGTTTGGATAAGGTATTTGTAGGAGGGATTTCAAAATTCTCTTTTGATAAATTACTTGTTTGGGCAAGGGAGGAAGGGATTTGTCAAATCCTTTTAGGAGTGAATGGAAGGATTTGAAAATCCTTTTGAGAGAGGCTGAATTTGCCAAATCCGTTCGTTCCTCTTTTTTCGTTTTCTCTTCGCTCTTCAATTTGCTTCTTCACAGATGACCTTCGTCCATCGTCTTCTTCTAGGTCGTCGCTGCCGTCGTCATCTTCTTCTTTTTGGTCGTCTCCGTCGTCGTCTTCTTCTTGGTCGTCACCGCCGTCGTCGTCTTCTACTTGGTCGTCTCCGTCGTCATCGTCTCCGCCGTCGTCAAAATCGAACCCTAATCGAAATTGATTTCCAAATCGAACCCTATTTAGGGTTCGAAATCGAAATCGATTTGACGAAAATCGTTTTTCAAAATCGAATCGAATCGAAATCGAACCCTATTTAGGGTTCGAAATCGATTTCGATTTCGTTTTTCAAAATCAATTTCGAATATGTTCTTGGATTCGAATATGTTCTTGGATTTCGAAAATGAAATCGATTTCGAGTATAGTTGTTGGATTTGTTCTTGGATTTCGTTGCCGACGTGTTGTTCGTCACCGACGTTCTGTTTGTTGCTAAGTTTCTGGTTTTTTTTTTCTTCAGACAGAAGTGGGATAAAAAAAATAGAACATTTTTTTTTTTATCCAAATAATTCAATTTAAACAATTATCCAAATAACGGATTTGTGAAATGAAGAGATTTTAAAATTTAGAATTTTGAAATCCCTTCATTTTACAAATCCCTTGGATTTATCAAATCCTTTACCCAAACGCAACCTAAGGGATTTCTAGGGGGGATTTCATTTAGTTAAGGGATTTCAAAATCCCTTTTTAGTAAATTCCTTGTTTGGGTTTGTTTGAATTTTAGGAAATATAGATTTGTCAAATTCTTTGGAGAGTGAATGGAAGGATTTCCAAATACTTTTGGGAGAGGTTGCATTTGGCAAATCCTTCCTTCCTCACGTCTCAGATTGTGTTCGTTCCTCATCTCCATCTTCGTCGCCTCTTTTTCGTCGCCTCCTCGTCATTTCTTGAATTCGTTCGTCGCTTCGTTCATTGTTGCCGAAATAGGGTTGGATTTCAAAAATGAAATCAATTTCGAATATGTTCTTGGATTTGTTCTTCGATTTCAAAAACGCCAAAATAGGGTTCGATTTCAATCGATTTCAAAAACGCCGAAATAGGGTTTGATTTCAAAAACGAATTTGTTCTTGGATTTCAAAAACGTCAAAATATGGTTCAATTTCGAATATGTTCTTCGATTTCGAAAACGAATTTGTTTTCGAATTTGTTCGAAGATTTGTTCATCGTCTTCTCGTCGCCTCTTCTTCGTCTTCATCATTTGTTCGTCGCTTCTGTTTTTAGTTTTTTTTTTCTTCAGAAGTGGGATAAAAAAAAAAAAGGAAAAAAATTATCCAAATACTTCAGTTCAAACAATTATCTAAACAACGGATTTGTGAAATGAAATGATTTCAAAATCCAGGATTTTGAAATCTTTTCATTTCACAAATCCCTTGAATTTATCAAATCCCTTACCCAAGCGCAACCTTAGGGAGCTTTCAATGTCTTGATTTGTTGCTCGTGGTGTTTTGGGTAAATGTTCATGTGGTTAGATTAATTGTTCACACCGATTTGTTTTTTGATGATCTTAGTTTTTTTTTCCAATTTTTGTTTTTCGGGTAGCATTGGTGAAAGTTCGTACTGATTTGTGTTTTGTTGATTTGTTCACGTAAAGAACAATAAATATTTACTACAATATAATCAGAGTTAAAATGTATTAAAATGTTTGAAAATAGCATAATGAAAATATGAATGTTCACTCCTTGATTTTTATCGGAATGACATTGACATAAATAATAGAAAAATGATGGTTAAAGAATATAGGACTAATTTTTAAAAATCTCTGAGGACTAAAAATTTTATTATTATAGTTGGGGGTTCTTTTTAGATTTATATATATCTTAAGGTCTATATAATAAATTTTTCGTAAATAGATATAATATATATATCTATTTTAGTAATTTAATTGTCTTTCAATATTTTTACACAAATGTTTATCGGACGCTCATTGCGTGCTTCTTCTCTTCAACAACTATTTTTTAACAATTTTAATCAACAACTCCTTTCGAAAAGTCACAGGGAGACAAACTAAGCCTTAGTATAAGTATATATGTAGATATGGGTTTTGACGCATTAGGTTACTTGGAGCCCAATATCCTAAACCCTAATTATTGGCTATATATAGACACATTTGTATAGAGTTGTTTACATGAAAATTATTTTTTTATTACTTATTTTCTGAAAAATATATAAAAAAAATATATGTTTACAAAACTATTGTAACTTGGGGTTGGTAGCCCCAGGTATTGAAACCCGTGGTTACCAATCCTGGGTATAAACCAAAGTACCTCACTCAAACCTGGGGTTGACAACCCTGGATATACGAGGTGTATGTGTGTGTGTGTTTTATATATATTTCGCATAAAGGCTAAACCCCCGGTTTAGACCAAATTTCCACTTATACCCGAGGTTGTCAACCCAGTTTTTCCAGAACAAATTTTGTCTCCGCCCATTTCTTCTTTCTCCTTCCTCTTCTTCTCCTCTATTTCTTTTTCTTTTGCTATCTTTTTCTCCTCCATTTCTCTACTATTTCCATTCAAAAAAAAAATTATTTAATTTATAATTATAAAGATAATTTAAAAAATTAATATATTTATGATATAGAATCATTGTTTTAAAACTACATTTAAAGAATAATTTTTTTAATCTTTAATTGTGATAAGTATTTAATTTATAATTATAGAAATGAGTATTCGATATAATCTTGAAGTGAAACAACTTAAAATAATCATAAATATCAAATTAAAATCAAACGCGATGACAAGTACAAATAATCGTAAAAAGAAAAAAAAATTAGAAAATTTAGAAAATACTACCCGTCATTAAACTTTTATAGCATCGATAATTATTTAGTTTTATCAAACCATTCGTAGTGAATCTCTCCATCTTCGTAATCAAACAATTATGGGTCATCCGTGTATTTAGAATCAGTAAAGAACTTTGATATCTGCTCGTTTACATATGGAGTATTACTCTTCTGAATCTTGTGAAGTTGTTGTTTGGTATGAATCCATTTCTCCATTTGTTTTATTTTAGGTTTTAATGCGTGACAAATTTTGCCGATGTTATTCGATTCATTTTTTAATATTTCGAGAGACCGTAATTTTGGAATCTTGAGGTGGTACATATGAGATCTTACCTCATAAAGGTTTCTCTTTGCCATTAGCATTGGCTATTGTAAATTCTTTACCTCTTCACTATTTTTGCCCTATTCGGTATAGTTGTAACTCTCGTCGTAACAATGATTGACCCAACGAACAGTGTGTTTGAAAGGATCACCATATACTAAGAAAGTTTGTTTCCTCGTGATGGGATTCAGCCATGCGCCAAAAATCGAGTTGTCGTTGAACACTAGTACAATATGTAATAACTAACCACGGATTGCGCAACGAATTGGGGTCACACAACTTATCTCGGGCATCATACCTTACTAGTGGCAGTCGCGATTCGTCTTCACTCCAATGTATGACCTTTGACCGATGTATCTGGATACCATGCAATGTACTTATCTCATCTTGGTACTTAGCATAGTCCCTTGTCCCTGAACTCTCACCAGTGCAATGGATCATTATTGGTTCCTTGCTTTTACCCTTACCCTTATCATTTCCTGATCCGCTTGGCATTTGAATTGATTTTTTGAGTAATGAAAATGAAGAAGAGAAATGAATATGGTATGAATGATAATTTTGCAAGTATAGATGTATATATAGGCAAACTTTGGTGCTAAAATAATATTTCACTAGCCACTTTCTCGCCAATTACTTTCCCACCACAAAAAAAAACTCTCCAATTTCTTCACTAATTTTCCATCAAACTATTTTCCTCCAATTTTATGTATTATTTTCCTGCCAAATTATTTCCCTCAATTTTCTTTCCCATTTCCCAACATGTAGATTATTTGTAACGCTGGATGTTGTTTTCAATGAAGATACAATTATTTCTCCAAACCTGAATTTCAAGGGGTGTATTTGTTTTCTATGAAGATACAATGTACTTCTCCAAATCTAAATTCAAAGTTTAAAATATAATAACCAAGATGTGAGCAACTTGGATATAACTAGTATGACATTAAATTCCAGTGGTGATGACTCACAAACTAAAATAAATGAAGAAATTGGTGAATTGGATTTAAGTAGTATGATTAGATCAAAATAGTGATGAGCACCAAATAATCGAAGAAGTAAGTGATGAACGTCTAATAACTAAAGAGGTGGATCTATCTCCAACTTAGCATGATCGAGGTTCTAGAAAATATGGCTCCATCTCATATCACACAAATCATTTACTGAAGATGTTCTTGAGCAATATAGAAAATAGTTACCACAACGTCTGTAGACACCGTATTTTGTCCCGCTCAGTCAGTGTCGAATCAAGTATAAGTTCAGATAAATTTTAAACACAGATTTAAAGGGAATGAATTTATACATGAGATCACATTATGCAATATACAAAAACATGACAAAAAACGTAAAAATGTTGAATTTGACAAAATACAGTTAAGTAAAAGTTTCTGGTCAAACTCGAAATCCTATGACTTAAGGAGGTCTAAAATGAATTTACTAAGGTTTGATTTTCATTAAATCATCTTTAGTATATATAAATCTTAGTCACTACCCTTAATCATAGGACATTTCAAACAATTAACTCGGTTACCCCACCCCGACTTTGAAACATTTACTTTTCACTGAATCTTGTTAAATTTAACACCAAACATATTTCTTTCTCTCATGAATATCACATCACACACTACCAAGAAATAATCCAAGACATCTTAATCAAGTCTTGTAAAGATTATGACAAAGCCCAAAAACACAAAGTGATTTAAGGTGTAGGCTTGACTTGGATTTTCACCAAATTCAAGTAGTCTTGACAAACCACCCCAGGCCCAAGCAATCAAGAGGCCTATCCATCATTTAAGGCCCACAAACCAAGCCTTATAATAACCAAGGAGTCTTCCTAGAAGCTCCCTACCTAAAACGTAAAGGAAGAGGACAAGACACTTAGGGCACAACTAACCACTATCGAAACTAAACCGATTCTGTTCGCCGCCTAGGTAAGGCATTCAATGAGCAGTAAATGCCCATACCATCAAGAATTAAATACTTGGAATGGCATTTCAAGACCATATTCAAGGCATCTAAATATTTTGGACAAAATATATTAGAAATCAACCGAAAGCCTTGAATTGTAATGACTCGTTATCGAAACCAAATTGGATGAGTAGCCTCCAAGCAAAGTATTTAATGCGCATCCCATCAAACATTAAATGCTTGGGATGACATGGTACGGCTAGGTTCAAAGGATCTAGACATTTTCACAAAAATATCTAAGGGTAACTAGGCAACTTGGAAACCAACCAACGGTTACAAGAAAAGTTCATCCGATTCCATCCGAAATGAAGCGAATAGGTGGCCTCCAAGTCATGACACATCATTTTGCATCAAATGCAAAGTGACACCTAAGGACTAGGTTCAATGCATCTTGGGAGCATTTATGACAACCAAACTAAAATAGTGGATCTAACCGACGTTTAGCCCCTAAACCGAACCGGATACATCTCATCAAGTCATAAATGCACCCATGTGCAAGGAATGCCATTGGTGGAGAGGTAATGATTGATAATCATCGGTAATGATTGTCAATGATTACTAAGTCTTTGAAAAGATTTGGTAATCATTACCAAATCTTTGATAATCTAGCCTTCTTTCCTAAATTCGTTCCAAGCCAAATCAAACCAAGACAAGCTAGCAAGTTGATAGGTGTAAAATACTTACGTATTTTCAAATCGATTTTGTTAGTTTTCGAGTACGTTTATAATTATTTTTATGTGTTTTAATATATTTTTATTCTTTTTGTATTAAAACAGGTGCGTGGGGTGAAAACGTATGAAATCGGAGCGAAAACGATGTGATCGAACCAAAGCGGACGAAGTTACGGTGAAAACGATGAAATTAGATTGCATCGTAGTCCAAAATAGCCTTGAAGTTACAGCACCTGTACCAGCTTTGCAGGTTTGGTAACTGCCTAGGCGAAGAAGTAGGCGGTGGACTTGAAAATGTTCTCAGCATCTTCACAGCTTAGGCGGAGGTCTGGACGCCTAGGCAGTGGGCGTAAACATACTCAACAACTACCAAAATATAGAAAACAAAGAGAAAAAATGTCACACCCCACCCCGGACACCTGTCACTATGGGGCCGGCATGACGTCAACATGACAACATTTGATCGACTAACAACCAACTGTACGACAATATACAAACTTTCATCTATACATCATATACATAATTTGAAACTATTGGGATACACCCGTCCCAAATTATAATAACAAACAAATAAATCTCATGAACCTCCCTTAGATTCGCCTCTAACATCTCGTCTCAAAAGACACTCATATGACTCCAACGCATGACTCGCATAACTCTATCTAACGTCAGTAGGGGAACGACCGACTCTTTACTATTTCATCTGCGAGCGTACCGCCTTCTTAGTAAAAATATTTTATAATAATAATTCATTCTACAACATCTAAATGGATCAAACGTAAGTATATAAACACCACATAGCTCGTAAAATCTACAGTATATATATAAGCAGTGAAAGTAAAACAATATAAATAAGTTCCATTCAAATCCATCTAGTATAAAATCATACCAATCACCATAATAAATAATAAATCACCCAATATAAGTAAGTCACCACATCTCAAACACAACACACATTGGCCAGCCATAGTGATCGTTTTAACCTCACGATCAGGAGTTGCAACGGTACCGTAACATCCGTAGGAATGCCTCCCTATGAAATATCCACACTCTTTTTGGAGAGAAATATAATCCACACCCCTTACGGAGAGAAATATAATTCACACCCCTTTCGGGGAGAAATATAATCCACACCCTTTACGGGGATAAAACTATGACATCGACCAAATCAACAATATCGTCAAAATCCAACATCCATCTCTTTTTCCCAAAATCGACTTTTAATCCAAAAATCACATTTTTCACTTTCGTTTTAAAATTGTCTAATTTCAACAAAACCATTTTTTTCCCACCTTTATTTTTAGAAAACCAGTCATTTTTAGAGAAACAGATATTTTTCACTCTCTTTTAAAATCACCCAAATCCAACTAATTATTTTTCAACTATTTTTAAAAACCAGCGTAGTTCAACGAAAATCCACTTTACCAACTCACCCAAAACCTGCTTGATCCATATCATTTATAAAATCGTCTACTTTTAAGTAAACACATTTTTCATCATATATATATATATATATATATGAAAATATATTTTTGCAAAAAGACAATACACTCACCTGATTATCCGTTTTCGAAGACTTTGACCGCCTATTCTCTACCGGTACTCTAGTGCCTGCAAACCTAATAGTGACAAGGCCTAAATTAATATTTTATATAGAAGTAACCTAACCATGCCATGAAATCCTAATTTATGAAATTTTCTATTCCCCGCGTTTTCTTTTGGAATATTATCATTTAATTAACCTCGCTTTATTACGGTTTACTATATAAACTTTGTTTATATAAATGGACTCATTATTTATTTTTCATCATTTCAACAATTTTGACGCTAGAAATTAAATTAACAAATCATGAAATTTTAACGAGAAACGTTACCCGCTCCGAATCGGTTGTCGATCTCCTTACGAATTTCTTAATTTTTACTTACTGCTGCCCACCGCCTAGGCTAAACGGCCACCGCCTAGGCGAACATGCTCCTTCCCTTCTCTAGTTCACCCACTAACGTTCCTCCGCCTAGGCCGTAGTTCCTCCGCTCCTCTGTTTTTCCCCGAAAACCAGCCGACTACTCTCTCTACACTCCACTCCGCCTACCACCACCCACCTACCTATTACACACAACACTCACTCCTAGACCACCCATCTACCGTAGCAACCAAACACATACACAGAACACACACACACACAACACACTGTGATGAACACACACATACACAGAGCAACGCCGATCACGCACACCACTCACTTGCACAAACTGGAAACTGAACACAACATAGACACTTACACACAGTCGGCAGCACAGAGCACACCCCCATACACGACCGAGCAACCACACTCACAAATAAAACACGCACACATACCAACACACACAACGGCACCCACACAACCGACATCTCTCTCTCTAACTTTCCACTGCCGGAAATGATCAAAACCTACACCACCGGCACATACACATACTCAGTCCATGATCACCCACCCACACACGCTGATCACATATAATACGCACCCATACGCACACCGCCGTCGGAACCCATGCACACACAACATCACCAAAACAGAAATAGGAAATAGGGGAACACAAACAAAACAAGCACACACAGCACATACACACAATCATTCCGACACACACACTGATTACATCACCGAATCACAACAGAAAACAAGGAGCACCCACTTACCGACGACAGATCATCTTCACACCGGAACTTCTCTCTCTTCCTTCGTTACTATTGCCGGTTACAGACCGACAACACACATACGACGGGACCAAAACACACCCATACACACGACAAATGCACGAACCCACCACCGATGGCCCACTCCTCCTCCGGCTCTCTCTCTCTCCACTGCCAGAAAGGATTAAAACCCACACCGCCGGCACATACACACACTCGGTCCATAATCACCTATACACACACGCTGATCACACATAATACGCACCTACATGCACACTGCCGTCGGAACCCATGCACACACAACATTACCAAAACAGAAATAGGAAACAAGGGAACACAAACAAAGCAAGCACACACAACACATACACACAATCATTCCGACACACATACTGATCACAGCACCGAATCACAACAGAAAACAAGGACCACCCACTTACTGGCAACAGATCACCTTCACACCGGAACTTCTCTTTCTTCCTTCGTTACTATTGCCGGTGACAAACCGACAACACACATACGATGGGACCAAAACACACCTACACACACGACAAACGCACGAACCCACCATCGACGGCCCACTCCTCCTCCGGCTCTCTCTCTCTCTCTCTTCTTCTTTTCCCCTCTCTTTGGTTTCTCTTTCTCCCGATTCTTCTCAAAGCTTCTATGTATATATATATATGTGTGTGTATATATAAATGTGCTCAAAGGCCGAACAAGTAGTCTCTCCTCCTTCTTACGTTTTTCCACTCCTTATATGTGTATGTATATATATATATAAAAAGAAAATTACACTTACCCCCCTTTAATTTTTGGTTAGGATGTTATTAAACCCATTCTAATTTAAATGTTTATGTAAATTACAATTTGACCCCTAAAAGTTACAATTTAATAATTTACATCATCCTCCCCTTGATTCTAAGTTAAGATATAGATTAAACCCATTTCCCATTTTACATGTTTTGAGAAATTACATTTCAACCCCTAAACTTTTTAAATCACCCAATTCATATTTCAAACCATCCCGTTATTTTAGTTTGAATGCTAATTAAACTCATTCTTAGTTTTAATGTTTTGAAAATTCGCACTTTATCCCCTAATATTGCCATCCACCCGTCATTTTTTTTAAAATGTGGCTCTAATTTACACGTATGACAAAGATTATGGTTTTACAAGAAACGAGCAACTTAGTCAATATCCAAAGAATAGCTGCTAGAACCGTCCACCGATCGCTTCCCTCTTCATCCTCCACCTCGAGTTGAGAGCTCTCCCTGAAAAATCCCTAAACCTAACCCTAAAATATGGCCTAAGGCCTTAGGAGCTGAAGAAAAATCGGAAGAGAGGAGGAGAGAAGGGTACAAATAAGCCAAAAAATATCTCACTGTGCAGAGGTTTTCGCCTAGGCGAAGTTAGGTCGGTTGGCTTCTTTCACAATGTTGTCTCCTTGCTCATTTATCCACCGTAAATTCGTTCGCTTTGGTTCGATCACATCGTTTTCGCTCCGATTTCATACATTTTCACCCCACACACCTGCTTTAATACAAAAAGAATAAAAATATATTAAAACACATAAAAATAATTATAAATGTACTAAAAAACTAACAAATTCGGTTTAGAAATACGTAAGTATTTTACACCTATCACAAGTCCCCTACGCCAAACACCCCCCAATGGAGAGGCTGGTGTTGCCTGGGCATTGTCCAATGCGCAGGCCCCCAACCTATAAATAAGGGTGCTCTTTTCTTATTTTTAACAAAACTTAACGACCTAGCTTCTCTCTCTAAACTTTAGCACATCTCTCGGGATCGGATTTCTCAAAAAACACGTCGTTATTCTGTCAAAATCCAACCGTGGAAAGAATTCTTGAAGTTCTTAGAACAAGAACTTCAAGGATCGACGATCATTGATTAATACCGAGCCAAGGAGGAAATGACGAAGGCTACTTAGGGACGACTACATCCCCTAAGTAGTTTGTTGTTCTTGGGTTCTTGGCTAGGAACTCAAAGAAATGCGACCTCCGATCAACCACCGGCCAACCATCGTTCAAGGAGAAGAAGGTAAACACTTAGGGAAGACCATATCACTTAAGTAGGTATGTTCCTACCAAACCCCCTATGATTCTTGGTTGATTTTGTGCATTTTGTCTTGTATATAACAGTATTTTGTAAATAATATACCTACTTTCATGTCCTTAACACATAAAATCCATAAAAATCAAACCAACCTTAAGAACAACCTAACAAGCATTTGATTTTGTCAAGAACATCAAGTAAACACCTAACCTTAACCATAACAACCAAATTAGGGTTAAACGTTTAAGGTTCTCGATAAAATCAAAGGTCTGTTTCAAGGTTGTAATTCAGGTTTGTTTGACCAAAACTAACTGATAATCTACCAAAACTTAACTAAACTTACTCAGATTTAACCAAAACCAACCTAACTTTTCAAACCTTAACAAAACTGAACTATGTTCGACTTGATCTTTGTAACCACCCAAAGTACGTAGGCAGCCCATAAGAGTTCAATAACACCTTTAATAATGAATCCAGTTTTCAGCTTAACAAGACTAAACGATGTCTGACCTGATCTTTGGTAACCACCCAAAGTACGTAGGCAACCCCTAAGGGCTCGGTCACATCTCTAATAATAAACTGATAGGTATAAAAAACCTATCTATTTCTAAACCGGATTTGTTAGTTCTCAAGCATTTTAGTTATATTTAATTGTGTTTTAGTGTGTTTTAGTGTAGAACAGGTGAAAGGACGTCAAAGAGCGAGAAACAAGTGAAAACGGTGGAGAAACGGTGAACAAAATGTGCAAAACAGGGTTTCGGTGAATGAAGACCACCGCCTAAGCGGAAGTTCCACCGCTTAGGCGGAAAAGAGGCTGAATGTTGGAGTGCTGAAGGGCTGAACCACCACCTAGGCGAGAAAACAACAGAATATCTTGCCAGCAGCCACCGCCTAAACGGAAAAACCACCGCTTAGGCGAAGTCACTGACAGGAGTTAACCGACTTAAAGCCATTGCCCAAGCAGTGAACCACCGCTTAGGCAGTGACACTCTGCACATAAATATTTGTTTTCAGATATTTTGAAGATATTTCCAGCCCTTGCCTATAAAACCCCTTTCTCCTCCAATTGCTTAGGAGGTTAAAAAAAACCCTTACACCTTAGACACTCCATAGACGTGGGAGAGGGCTTGGTTGTTCTTAGGAGCTCTCTTCTACCTTAGTTAGATTAGATTAGTTTAGGAAGTAGATTAGATTAGTTGTAAAGAGTGTTCTTAGCCAATCCTTGAAGAGCTAGAAGAGGAAGTTCATCAAGCGAGAAGAGGAAGCTCGGGAGGACTATTCTTTGGCGAAAGCGGACCACTCCACTTTGAGATTTGGCTTTTCTTCCCTTGTTTCCATCTTTGTATTTAATGTTTATTGTTGATGATGATGATCTCCTTTTGATTTAATGTTGTATTAGCTAAGAACATGTTAGTGTAATTTAGAGATTAGTTAGGGAAAGGTGTAGTTGTGTAAATACTCGTTTGGTTTAATATACGTTTATTTAACAGTTGTTGTTTTAATTCCGATTGTGTTTATCATTTGATGATGATCTTAATATGCTTGTAACGGTATTAGGATTGGATTTGAGAATCTAGGGTTTGACACTCGGGAGAGGTAACCCTGGATTCAGACTAGGGTAAACACATCGTTATGACCTAACGACTCGGGAGGGCGTTAGTCAGTGTGCAATCGATGACGTTGGGTCAAGACTCACGCGGCCTAGAGTCGTTAAGACATTGAGGGGGACCTCTTCGTCAACCCGAAGTCGCGTATTCCCTTGTCTTACACTCGGAAGAGGTGACGGAGGAGTTTACGAACCGAGATTATCGGATACCTAAACTCCGTTATTGTTAACTGAACGAAATCAAACGTGTATTAAGTGAACGAAATCAATCCCTAATTAATCAACTTAGTTAGAATTAACCCACTAATTGTAGTTTAGCTTAGTTTAATTTTAATTCACGTCTTCCGTCGTCAGGATAACACGAGACTACGTCAATTGCGGTATTCAATTCAATTATTCACACTTTTCTCTGTGGGAACGATATCCGATTTTCAAAGATCCACTATATTAAAACTTTAGACCTCGTATACTTGCGAGCGTAAGTAGGTGTGTACAAAATCGCCCCTACCATAAACCATGTTCTTTCTCAAACCAGACCGAACTATGTGATGACCTAATTCTCAATCGAGATACGTAGGCAACCCACGTGTGGGTTCGATCGCATATCCAAACCTTTCAGTCTCAGTTTACATTTTATTTAGTATCGCATGTATATTTACATATCTATCTGTATATAAACTGTTATTGGGTGTCGCTGACTAGTAGTAGCTGTAGTATTGACCTGTTTTCCATTAAATCTTGTCAAAAATACATAAAAAAAAAAAAAAACTTTAAAAAGGGAATTATTCTTGTTTAAGTAAGTCAAAGAAAAATGCTTGGATAGTGTTTAACAGTTAATATCTATTTAAACTGAGGTACCGTCTTCAGACAGGTGTCTTGGGGTGTTTAACATCTTTCTTGAGCATAACTGACTCCCAAATTTAAAGAATATTTATAGTACATGATCTTTGAAAGTCAAAACACGATCCATTTCAAAAGAAAAAATGAATTTCCAAAATTCCGGTAACCTAACACACCATTTAAACTCATGCTAGGTGGCGACTTCATTTTTTAACAAAAAATCTCGACCCAAGAGTTTTTTCAAAACCGACGCCTAGAAAATCCCCTGAAAAACCATTTTAAAAATGAACGGATTTGGACGACTTAGAGAGGAAAAGATGAAACTTGTTATCATACTCTTATCGATTCTCTACTTCTTCCGCCATCGAAATCATGGGTGTGTCACCGTCATACAAGAGGTATTCCTAAATCTAAATATGAACCTGAACTCTCTAGTAAAGTAAAATATCTCATGAGCTAGTATGTGTTTAACCATTATTTGTCAGAATCAAACATGTCATTTGTGAATCAATTATCTATTATGTCTATTCCTAACAGTATGCAAGGAGCTTTACCTGATCCTAGGTGGAAAACAACTATGAATGAAGAGATGAAATATCTAGGAAAAAAAATAAAATATGGGAACGAGTTGATACTCCACAGGAAAGAAACCAATTGGATGTCAGTAGATTTACATCGTGAAGTATAAGGTTGATGGCACAATTGAACAATTTAAGGTGAGACTAGTAACATAGAGATACACTCAAACCTACAGGATTGATTACACAGAAATATTTGCATCTGTAGTCAAAATCAACACAGTTCGTGTTCTGCTATCTTCAGCTGCAAACTTGGATTGACCCTTACAACAATTTGATATAAATAATATTTTTTATATGGTGAATTATCTAAAAAAGTCCACATAGATCTCCCACCAGGGTGCATGATACCTAAAAGACACAGCTAGAAGGTATACACACTAAATAAATCATTGTATGGGTTGAAGTGGTCTCCTAGAGTATGGTTTATAAGGTTTTACAAAATCTATGATAGCCTTCAGCTACCATCAAAGCAACTTAGATCCAATTCTTTTCCTAAAAAATGAGTAAGATAAGATAACTGCATTCATTGTATATGTAGATGATATGGTGGTTACAATGAATGATTTTAATGAAAGGAAGGCTTTGCAAAATTACTTGTCCAAAGAATTTGAAATAAAAGATCTAAATCTTCCAAAATATTTTCTTGGGATTGAAGTATCCTTATCTAACAAATGAATAGATATATCTCAAATAAAATATTCTCTAGATTTATTACAAGAGATTGGTATGTCAGCATGTTAACCAGTTGATACACCAGTAGAAGAAGGTATAAAACTATGCATTGAGTCCAACTACCAATTGACAAAAGAAGATGCCAAAGACTTGCATGGAAATTGTTGTACTTATTGCATACCAAACCAGATCTGCTGGTGCTTTGAGTATTGTCAGTCAGTTTATACATAATACTGGAGAACAATATATGAATGCAGTTATTCGCATTTTGAGGTATCTGAAGTCTACTCTAGGAAAGTGAATATTATTCCCTGAAAACACAGACAATCAAAGCATAGGAACCTATAGTTAAGTCGGTTAGGCTGGTGATGTGGGTGACAGGCGGTCTACTTTTGGATATTTTATATTTGTAAAAGGTAACCTTGTGACATGGAAAAGTAAGAAACAAAATGTTGTAACTCGCTTAAGTGTAGAAGTTGAATTCAAAGGTTTGACAAATGTATTTTGTGAGACATTATGACTAAGATTCATTTTGTTGGATTTGGGTTATTATCTTAACAATCTATCCGATTGTTTTGTGACAATAAAGTAACATGCGATATCGCGCATAATCCAGTTCAACGTAACCGTACAAGTACGTCGAAGTAGACAAATTTTTCATTAAGGAAAAGTTGGATGAAAGGATTATGAATTTGCCTAAGATTCAATCAGATGATCAGTTGGCTAACATTCTCACCATAACAATCTCAAATCGGGTATTCTTAAAGTTTATAGACAAGTTGGGCATGTGGGACATCCATGCATCAACTTGAGGGAAAGTCTTGAATGAAGTTGTCATAGATTAATTTCTACCTTCTTATTTTAGAATATTATATTTGACTAAGGCTGTAATTGACGGATATGATTTATGAATAACTTGATTATAGGGATTTATGTTTAGAATCAAACTATATATATACTCTGTACATGATACCAAGAAGGCATGAATAAAAGAGATACAATTTAAGATTTTTATTTTTATGAATACAAATATACTATTACAACAATAATAAATTAAATATTAAGTTGAAAAATATTAATTGTTTTTAACTATTTGACTTGAATTTGTGATCTTAATTTAGGTATTATTAGTTTTAAAAAAAAAGGCTTTACCGATATAAAGGTGATAATGCTGGAATTTCCACGACATTCCCAACTATCAATTCACTAATCAACACCTGCAAAACCATGTGGGCGTGGGTTCGTTTTCCACATAGGACCCCAAATGATAATGCTGAAAATTCCATGATAGTCTCAACTCTCAACTCACACAATTCTTGATTAACTGATGTTCACGTTGAAAGGTATTTGACTGATATTATATCTATATCCCCAGTAATTTTTTTACAATTTGCAGGTGTTGATCCGTGTGGAAGTCAGGAAAATCGTGGAATTTTCACGGCTTTACCCGATATAAAATAAATTATTATAATTTTAATTTTTTAATCAAAAATTAATATTTAGTGGTAATAAAAGAAAGAAAAAAAATATATTTTTTCTCTCAGGCCTCTCTTTCAATTTTTTTAGTAGAAATGAAATAAAAGAAGAAAATAAAAATTAAACATAATTTCGTTCATTTCATATAATATTTAAATGTATAAAAGCTAATTAGCCCTAGAATAAATTAATAAGATTTTGCATGTGAATATAGAAAATGTGGGGGTTATAACCGCAATTAAATTTTTTCATTGACAAAGGTGGGTTATATATAAAACCGGCCTCCTCCTTAAAGTAGGTTTTGTTCATTTTTATTTGACATGCCTCAAACCCTAAGCCCTAGTTTGCAGCCGTCTGTTCTCAACATCATCTCCGGCGACGGCGGCGACGTTTAGGTGAGTTCGGCAGTAGTTTTTCACTCCGTCATTCTCCAAATGCCGCATATTGGAGTTTCATCACAAATTGTAACTTCGTTGGCTTAGATAATATTGAGTGGACTTTTCGGATCATATTAAAGCGAAGAGAGATGCTTGAAGTCTACCGTAGCAGCTCATTCGAATGGAAGCCGTCACCGGTGGTAGCCTTAGCCACCAGTGCTGAGGGTTCTCAGGTCGCCGCTGCTAGGGAAGATGGCTCCCTCGAGATTTGGCTCGTCTCTCCCGGTTCTGTTGGTTGGCACTGTCAGCTTGTATGTAGTTAACCTATATAATTAAGTTTCTTTCTTTATGAAATTAATGTTTTTGTTCCATTTCAACTTTGAAGTGACTGAGATTGATTCATCTATTGGCTAGACAATACATGGAGACCCTAAATCAAGAGTTTCATCACTCCTTTGGTGTCGTTCCAGTGGCTTGTTGTCCAGTCGGTTGTTTTCGTCGAGTATTGATGGATCGGTTTCTGAATGGGATCTCTTTGATTTGAAACAGAAGGTGTGTTTTCGTTTATATATAAATGTACCTCAAGTCATTGGTAAAGGCTTTGTTTTTCTCGTATTTTTATACATGTAAAATTTAGTGTTAATGATCCTTAGAAGTAACTAAACTTTACATTTCTACATTTTTGTGAAGATTGTGCTAGATTCGATTGGAGTCTCAATTTGGCAGATGGCTGAAGCCCCCTGCAATGATTCAAAGACCAATACAAAGCCTGAATCATTGCATATTGAAAATGGGCACTCTAAAAACGACGATGTTAGTGAGAGCGAAACTAGTGAGAGTGAAGATGATGATGACACCATTGGACTTTATGAAGAATCCGCTACTGGAAGCACGTGCGCAGCAATTGCCTGCGATGATGGTTGTGTACGTATATACACAATATTTGGCTCAGACAAGTTTACGTACAATAAATCGTTGCCGAGGGTCAGTGGTGAGCTAGCTGCACCTTTTGCTTGGAAAACTATGCCTTCTCGTTTGTTTTCTATTTTTCCCTTCTATAATTATTAATTTTGTCATGCCATCAACGCAGGGCGTATTTTGAGTGTGACCTGGAGTCAAGATGCGAGCACGATATATTCAGGAAGTAGTGATGGGTGTGTATGTTTGTACTGAACTGTAGCGCATGCATCAATGTGAATTTTGAAGGATATTTCCTTTGTTCTTGTGATATATCATGAGGTAATATTACACTTTGTTCACCAGGTTCATAAGATGCTGGGATGCTAAATTGGGTCAAGAAATCTACAGGATAACAGTTGGACTTGGAGGTTTGGGTAGTGGAGGGGAACTTTGTGTATGGTCATTGCTCTCTCTGAGGTAAAATTCATTCATATGATGCTACCATCTGAATGTTGATTCAGCGATGCTGTCATCTCGCTTGAGGTTCACTTTGTTTGTTAGTGTGCACTGCGTTGCTTATGGCTGGTTCTGTTTGTTTCAGGTGTGGGACCCTTGTTAGTGCAGATAGTACCGGTTCTGTACAGTTTTGGGATGGCAAACACGGAACCCTTTTGCAAGCACATACTTGTCACAAGGGCGATGTAAATGCTCTGGCTGCGGTTCCTGGCCATAACAGGGTGTTCTCTGCGGGTTCTGATGGTCAGGTACGCAACGTTGGTTCTTCAAGAGATGTGAAACATGTATTGTTTGCAGTCTCCATATGCATCTGTTTAAACTCCAAAGTCCCAAAAGCATGACCAAGCCGATGTATTGGAAAAAAGAATGTTTGGAAACTTGAATATTTTATTTGTGCATGCTCTTAGGAGTGAAAAGGGACACGAAATTGGAAGACGTGTTGGAGGGGGTTGTGTGTCTAATTTGAAAGTGTAGGGGAACAAGTCTAAATTAGAGTGGGTAAAAAGCAATTTTACTTCTAAATTTTTATTTCATCAAACTTAAATAAAAATTCGAAAAATTAGTGAACTTGATGCTTTGATGAGAAATGAATGCAAACAACTGACACCGTAAATTTGTACCTCTTTAGAGAGAGTTTACCTTGGGTAGATTCACGTATGAGACCGAGGAAAGGGTAAAAAAGAGCCATTCCAAGATTGAATTTGAACTATTCGTTTTGAAAAAGGAATCGTAACCTGAAAATTTAGGGACAAATTGAAATGTGAGTTCATTTACATTATAGAGATAGATGTTAGTCTTCATGCATGAAAAGCTAATTGTTTTTCTAGTTGTATGATAATCACTTTATCCTAAAAAGGACGACATATTTCAAAATTCGCATTATCAGTTAATGAGAGCTAACATGTTGCTGTAGCGTGTAGATTAGAGAGGGAAAAACATGAAAAAGAAAGACCCTAGGTTACTGTTGCAATATTGCGAGAATGGGAACACAATACTACCACATCTTCGTACTTTCCATGCAGATCATCCAATACACGACCAAGATTATTTACTATCATGGTCTTGTATTAGGTATCTGCTTAATTGTTTGTGTATTGCAATATTACATATTGGTGCATGCTTAAGCTTTCATTAGGTAAGGTTTGCGGGTTCCCAGATTGTTAGATTGGCTATTCAAATGTTCTATATCTTATTTTTGTGCTGGTTATAATGGCTATTGGTCTTACACGACTATTTTTTTGCATTGCGATGCCCAAATCCTATGATCAGATATGATTGACTGGGTGCTACGTTACTAAAAACAATTAAAATTCTTCCCTTTTTAGGTTATCCTTTATAAGCTCTCTGGTGAAGAAGTTGGATCTGTTGATGATAGGTCTCTATCTGGAGTGTGTAAAAAATGGGTGTATGTAAGTCATGTGAGAGTTCATACACATGATGTGAGGGCCTTGACCATTGCAGTACCAATTTGTCGAGAAGGTGTGTCTCTTTGTGGGCTCGATTCTTTAATACTGTTAGAATTCCTGGACTCTTTGGTTTTTTGTTTCCTACTTGCTGAAATTTTCCGACTGCAAAATAACTTAACATATTTTTACCACACACAGATCTGTTGCCTGATGAAAAGGTGAAAAGGATACGTGGTAAGGAGAAACCTCTTGATTTTAGTTATCATAAGTGGGCTCATCTAGGTGTCCCGATGCTTATCTCAGCTGGCGATGACAGTAAGCTTTTTGCGTATTCTGCCAAGGAGTTCACCAGATTCTCTCCACATGATATCTGTCCTGCACCCCAGAGAGTACCCTTCCAACTTGTGAACAATACTGCTTTTGATCAGACTTCTCTACTTCTGACCCAGGCTTCTTCCTGGTTAGACATTTCCTCTGCTCATGCCAGAAATGGTGCTGTTGCTGATATGGGTGCTGGTTCTTCCGGCCGTCTCGCTACCTTAGAATTGGTGGCTCGAGTTAAGTGTAAGGCATCTCGCAAGATCATATGCAGCACAATTTCTTCTTCAGGGGTGTTTTTTGCTTATTCTGACCATGTGAAACCCTGCCTATTCGAATTGAAGAGGGGCGGAGCAAGCAGAAGCTCATGGACTGTTAATAAGAGGCAACTTCCGCGGATATTGCCTTTTGCCCATTCTATGGTTTTCAGTTCTGATTCCACTCGGTTGATGGTAGCAGGGCATGATAGAAGGATATATGTAAGATTTCTCTTTCATCTAAATTATTTCTCCCCCTCCTATATGCATCTTTCTTGAGGTCATTGTCTTATTTATTCTCTCCTTTCGTACTTGACGTTTGTCATCTGATACTTGAGAAGTTAATTCATGAATTGGGTGTCGATAAGTACCTTCTTTATATTCAGGTTCAATTTTTTAGATTTTCTTGTGTTGCAGGTTGTAGATGTTGGCACCTCAGAGCTAATTTACACCTTCACGCCTCGTCGTAAAGATCAAGATGAGGAATTACCACCTAGTGAGCCTCCCATAACGAAAATGCTAACTAGTTCTGATGGGCAGTGGCTAGCTGCTATCAACTGCTTCGGAGATGTGTACATATTCAATCTTGAGATACAAAGGTGCGGAAAAAAAACTTCACTAGTTAGCAACCAATACAGATTTTTTTAGCTAATTTGATCTATATCACCTAATCAATCTGCTGATTTAATGTGATTTTTTTGTTCATTTGACCTGCTTACCGCTTCAGCTGTTTTGCAACACAAACTAACAGTTATGTGCTGGAACTTTTTGGTCAAGTATTTCCTTTTTATCTATCAACATTTTAGGGTCTTTTTGATAACTCAAAGCAACACTTAAAACTAAATAATGCACTACTTTAATTGCGTTTGATAAAAAAACAATCACTTAATGCATTAAGTATTGCTTAAAAATAGTCCAAATAATTAGGTGATGTGCACTTGTCTTAGCACTTATCACTTAAAATTGTACAATTTTTGTTAATATAAATATCATTAAACTATAACTATTGGAAAACATAGAGAAAAAATATAAAATAAAATTCTAAAGACAGAAAGTAAACAAAAAATAGTGAGAGAAATTGAAAAAAGAGATTGTTTTTGTGTGATTAAGTTGTAAGGAAACTTTTAGAAGTCAAGTTGTAAAAATATGAACTTATTCAAATCGAAAATGTTTAAAAGAAAATTGCTTAATCAATTCAACACTTGATAAATTCAACATTTTAGTTTTATCAGACCCTTATTTTGTTGCATCTTGTATGTAAGCCACTTGTTCATGCATTTGCGCCAGGCCATTTTTTGTCCAACCCTTTTTTTTTTTTTTAATGTTATATGCATTGTGCGAGATGAATCAACTGTGTAGACATTTATCGTTTCCTTGTGTTAGCCGTTTTTTAAATAGAACATGCTTATGTTTTTTCAATCTTCCATAATAATTCAGTCGTGTTTTGTTGGACAGGCAGCACTGGTTCATACCAAGATTGGACGGTGCATCAGTTACAGCAGGAGGTTTCACTCCTCGAAACAGCAATATTCTCATACTATCCACATCTTCAAACCAGGTTTATGCATTTGATGTGGAAGCCAAACAGTTGGGGGAATGGTCCATGAAACACACATTTGTGCTGCCCCGGAGATATCAAGAATTTCCAGGCGAAGTTATTGGCCTTTCTTTTCCACCATCCCCTAATTCCTCGTCTGTCATCATCTATAGCGCCAGGTATGAAAAATCTGACTGTTAATAATTTTTTTATTTTTGTTTTTAAATTTCACTTTAGCTTCTTTCTCTGCTTGTACAATTTATAAAGAAGCGCTACTTTATAATCAGATCAGATTCTAATGCACATGTAAATGATTTAATGTTTTCAGGGCAATGTGTTTGATCGACTTTGCTATGCCAGTTGATCGAGAAGATGACAATGGATTGACCAACGGAACGGATTCAGCTTCCAGAAAGTTCCAAACAACTCCTCTAAACGGTAAATTAAAGCGTAAATTTAAAGGGCACGAATTAGAAAGCAAACACGGGGGTAGGAAAAATTTTGAATTTTGTGCATTTAGGGATCCAGTATTGTTTGTGGGACATCTATCTAAAAATTCAGTCTTGGTGGTAGACAAACCCTGGATGCAAGTGGTTAAAACTTTTGCTACTGCTCCTGTTCACAGACACATCTATGGAACATAACTCTTGACTCTTTTCTTTGTGATGGTCCTAGGGGGTGGGGTGGGGTTCTAAATTGTGGTCTTGTTATGTATTCCCTTATAAATTTTGTCAACCCTTTAAAGCATTTTTTTTATATATCATTTTTTTTTCTGTAGTAGGGTTTATTTCTGTTTAGCTGCTGCAAATATCTTAGATGTCTTCTGTGTGTTCTGGTTTAATGCCTTTGAAAGATTATCCGTGGAGTATTATATATTGTCATTAATCCAAACAGGCCCCTTAGCTTAGGGGTTATGTTATAACCTGGGCAATCTTACATTTCGTGTGTAACTGGTTGGTTGTTTGGTTTGTTTTTTATTTTTTATTTTTCAACAACGTCGAATTGTTATACCATACGGAAGAGTGACAAAAAATAATTCCTTTTCACAACCATTTAATTTTGGCCCAAACGACTCTTTTTTTTTTTTTTGGGTATACCACGAGTGTCGTTACACTACATAGAATGTGAAACTAATTTTGTTTGGGGTGTGGTTATTCTTCTCAACAAGTGTTTTTCGGCAAGTTGGAATTCCTAACCTTGCAGTGTTCAATTAACTATTTTAAATCAAATGGGTCTTACCATTTGAGTTATACTATGTTGGTGCCCAAACAACTCTCCTGCACTTTACTAGGACCACAAAATTATGTAAGTGTTCGTTTGGCTAAGGAATTTGGAGGGATTTCAGTTTAATTATTTTTTTGGGTTACTAGTAAGGGAAATTCGTAAAATACATTCGAATTCTAAAATGGAGCTTGAAAGAAGGGTAAAGGGAATTTCAATTTTTTCCCCTTTTTTCTGGAATTTGTTCACGTTTACGTACACATAGAGAGATTGTTAAGTGTGCAATCAAAGTCTCACATCGGCTAAAAATTGAGAAAATCATGAGTTTTTAAATATAAACAATATCTTTATTGGTATGAGATATTTTGGGTAGAGTCCAAAAGCAAAGTCACGAGAGCGTAGGTCCACAATGGATAATATCATACCAATGTGAAAATATGTGTGGTTCCATAGTTATAACAAACGGGATAGGTAATATACATATTCCCTATAGGTCGTATTAGAGATATGGTTTTGACTTAATCATGTGGATGATTTTCTTGGAATGCTGAACAAAGGTATCGGGCCTCGGTTAGCTCGCGATCGATTTTGTGGATGAGCTCTATTGGATAGGCGGTGTGCTCCAGATGTTTCGTGGACATGTCCTGACCCCAACACGGTGAAGAGGAGTTGACCTTAAATAGAGAGGTAGGCGGTACTTCGGCACTTCACGTAAGGCGTGTGCTCCAACGTAATGGAGAAGAGTTGACCAAGCTCTTGAGGTAGTTGGTGCTCAGGTGCTTCACGTAAGGCATGTGTTCCAACGCGGTGAAGATTAGTAGTTGACCTCAATAGAGAGTGAATAAATGGATGATCATTTGATGGGAGACTCGCTGGTCTTTTGTTCGAGGGGAAGATTGTTAGGTGTGCGACCAAAATTCCACATCGGTTAGAAGTGGGGTATAAATATGGACAATATCTTTATTGGTATGAGACCTTTTGGGTAAATTTAAAAGCAAAGCCATGAGAGCTTAAGCTCAAAGTGGACAATATCATACCAATATGGAAACGTGTGGATCCATATTTATAACAAGTAGAATATGTTCTCTACGAGATTAATGAAGTTATATGAATAGGATATTGTACTCTATGAGAGAGAGATTAATAAAATTACATGAATAATGTCTTTTTATTTTGTAGAGTACAATTTAATCCTATTTTTATTTTGTACTTCTATGAATTTTGAGGTTGTTTACAAAAATATTTGTATATTCCAGCAATGTAATTGTGAAATTATATAAATTAATTATTGATTTAAAAAATTTATCTAAATAAAAAATTTATAAATGGAATTTTAAATTTATGGATTTTGAAATTTCAATATTTTATAAATTTTTTATTTAGATGATTATTTTAAATGATAAGTATTTGTGCGTAAAATTTTGAACATTACATTTTGATAATAGAAAATGTAAAAATATACCTAATAATATAATTTTTATTTTAATAATTTAATAATATAATTTTTGTATTTATTTAATAATATAATTTTAATAAATCAATTTAATTATACTATTTTTTTTTTACTTATTTTTATACCTATTTTAGTAATATAATTTTAGTCATACTATTTTTTACCTATTAAATAATTTTAATTATACTATTTTTATACTTTTTAATTATATTATTTTTATACTATTTTAATTATATTATTTTATATTAATTTTAATAATATAATTTTAGTAATATCACTTTACCTATACTATTTTAATAATATAATTTTAATAACGTAATTTTTAGTAATATCATTTTAAATATGAAATTTTATTATTTAGTTCTCTAAAAATATTGAACCTATAAAATAGACCTCTAATTATTTTAATTAATTTTTCAATCTCTAATTTTTTTTAAAAATAATTTCTATTCTTTTACTATTTTTTTTAACTAATTTATATAAAAAGTCATTATGTGAAATATAATAATATGTGAACATTTACGTTTTTATTTTTTCTATTTTAAGTATACCTATTGTGAGAATTTTTTTTTTTTTTGATGAGATTTAAAAATAACATTTGTTTCGAAGGGATTTGATTTTTTTCTTTTTTTTTTTTAAATTACATTTTACAAATTCAATGAATTTTACAATAGCATATATTTATCTTAAGTCAAGTGGATCAACTAATAGGAATGGGCCTGTTGAAGATGCCCATTAATGGAATTAAATGGAGTGAGTTTTATAATTATTCGAATTTGGTGAGATCTTGATTAGATTTTATGTATAGATATATAATAGTGTTTTACCATTTGAATTACAGAACTCATATAATTTACATTGAGGAGTATTTGGTTGATATTATACCGGTATTTTAAGTTTTCCACGTATAGAATCTATCAGAGTTTTGAGCATAAAAAAACGTACCTCAAAAGTGAAAAAAATACTGTGATATATTAAGTATTTTTTGGACTAAATTAATATTTGATTTAAGCATTTGAGTCACATGGATTTGAACAAAAAAACATTATGAAGCCAATGGACTAGATGCAACCGTTGCACCATGTCAACAATGCCACGTGATGCAACCTACCAATGAAATATCTCATTTTTTATGATTGGACATTTGTACTACGTCAAATTTACAACCGTTGCATCTAATATTAGACAGTTGTACTGCGTTAGATTTACCGTCGTTGGATTTAATATTTTTTTTTCAATTAACCACACAGAGTCTTACATTTGAACTTAAAAAACTTCCACCTTTATTTTTTATTTTTCCCTATTTTTGTTTTCTTTTTTTTTTTTTTTTTTAAAAAAAGACAAGAATAAGAAGGAGCATTCGGTGGGAGTCCCCTTATTTCACTCTTAATTTTAAAAAAGTCTCAGAGACGGAAACAACTTGTGTTTTAGTCCAATCTATTTAAAAAAAGATGGAAGTCCACTACACGCGCTTGCACATGCGTGGTTACATGTAACAATTTTGTGTATAAATTTTTGTTAAATGTAACAAATATTACTGTATTTTGTAATATGTAACTATTTTGTGTGTAAAAATTTGTTAGATGTAACAAAAATAACACAAAATACATGTAATTAGTTACATGTAACTAATATTAAATTATTTTCTATGTGTAATATTTGTTAAATGTCACAAATATTATACAGATATATGTAATTGTAACAAGTAACCAATATTACATAAATATAAGTAACAAAAAATACATAAATATATGTAAAAATATAATAATTATTAAATTATAATTAATATTCGTAACATTGTAATTAATATTCATTATAATACGAATTTAGTTACCAAGTTCTCTTTCCTGTAATACGAAACTAAAATTCAAAAGAAATCTAACTTAAAAAACTAAATTAAAATTTATATCTTCCGAAAAGCTTTTTTAAAATTAATTTTATTATTTTAGATTTCCGGTCAATTATCGTGGACAATAATCTAACGCCACCCAAAACCTATTTGGTTTGCTTACGCAAGTGGACAAAGGGGAGGTGTGTGTGTGAACACACAGTTGGAAGATTCCCTCACCGGGATCTTCAAACGCAGCCTTAAAATCCGGAATCGGCCGCCTACCTTTTAATTATTACTTATTATTTGTTTGCAAGTGCCAAACCTCATTCTAAGGTTCCATCCCCCCCTTTTTTCCCTCTCTATTTTATATTTATTTATAATTTTTTTTTTTTTAGTATTTATAATGATTATTATTAATATCAACTATACTATTAAATACAAATTTCACACGTACTTAATATCATTAAATCCAAAGTCTTTGTGTCAATCAATAAATGAGTGAGGGATTTTCTCTGTCCACCAGCTCAACAGTCGATACCTGCAAGAATCCAATTAGACCTACGATGTGAGAATCAAATTATGTATATGGCGAGCGTGCAAACTCTTCGTGCTTGTTTAGCGAATCCGTTAGAGAGTTATGGCTATAGTGTGACTTTTCTGAATGGGGGGCCGATCCCATAAGTGCAACGCGACCCTCTCTGAGCTCAATGGTAGAGCTAAAAATTTATTACAAAGGGACACAAAAATACATCAACTTCTTTTTTACCCATCGGAGAATGATTTGATTTTTTATTTTTTTGGTACAAATGTTGGGAGAGATTTTTCTGAACACTAGATCTCTCACTAGGGAGGTATACTAGATTATCGCTAGGACCACAAATGTTGGATTAGCAAAAATTTTGAATGATATGACCAAAAGGAACAAATTTACAGTCCAATTACATATAGCTAATTTAATATTTTTGAAAGTTTTACAAAAAAAATAAAATTCCCCACCTATATCCAAAAATATTTTATCAAGAACTCAAAAAAAAAAAAAAGAATGTTTATTCGATATTGAAATGGGAAAGATACATTTAGGACTTTTTCATAAGTTTAAGTAAAATTGATGGAATAATTGGGTTATATGTCTAAATTTGTAAGGTCTAAATTAATTTTTTTAATACAAATTAGAAACTATCGAAGACACAGTTAAATAAATTAATAAAAAATAGGATAGTAATAGAAATATTAAAAACTTAAGGGGGGATCGCTCCAACAGATAAATGGGTGGTTACTCCCCTGTCCGAGTAGGAGATCTCCACTCCTAGTATTTTCACTCCCGTGAAAGCCTCAACGGATATTGATATGGCTGAACATTTTTTCCGATAAATTTAAGGGAATTTTATTTTTTAGTCCTCTATTAGGAGCTCATTCATTATTCAGACTCCACGACAATGTGTATTAAGTTTTCAGACTATAACAATTCTTTAGAAAAAAGTCTTTCAATTTTGCCCTCCCTGTTACATTTTATTTACGGAACATGCCATTTTGAGGCCACAAATCACAACAACATGAACAATGCACTAAATAAACTCCACTCAATACGTAATCCGCCTCTATAGACCTGATTTCTGAACCAAATCATATAAAAATGTCATCAAATTAAAAAGCTCGCCGATATCTTTGCAATGTTTTTTTTTTTTTTTTTTTTTTTTTTTTAACATTAGCGGATTGCGTTAACGTTGACGTACTGTTAGCAGTCGTTGTGTTACCGCGTCCGTTCTGATTTCGATATGTCCTGCTACCTGTTCCACTATCTGCATACAAAAACCACCTAAACACTCTCTATTCTCTCCACGCTTAAAAACTCCAAAACCCTAAAACTAAAGAGGCGATATAACTAATAATCCGAATGCGCCTCGTCGTCTTCAGATAATGGAGAATTTTGAATGCGCCCTGTCATCTTCCACACAGAAACGAGGAATCCTTAGTACCGACGGTATGTGAAACCCTAAAATCGATACACTTTTGTTCGGCGAAAAGCTTTTAGAAATCAAAATCACAAATGAGACGATGATGTTTGTCTATTTTCCCCAACTCCGACATGCTCTGTTTCCCGGTTTTGGATTTATGTTTTTTTTGATATCATATGTCGTGTTTTGTTTCGTGGGTTTGCGATGTTGAAAACCTTCACGTGTTTCTTGGCTTTAACCACCTGTTGTTTTACCTCCAAAAAACAGAAATTAAAAAAGAATACTTGCGTTAACGTTAATATTAATGTGAGTCTGATGTTTAGATTTATGTATGTTTGTTTGTCTGATACAACACTATGTATTAGGTTATGTTAACGTTAACGTGTAGATGTAATTGCGTTAATGTTAATGCAAAAGAACTTGTCTGTAAAAAAAAAGGGGGACCGTTTTGAGTTATTCGTTTGTAATTGCTATTTTCTCAAATCTGGTACAACATTTGGGTTTTAAGGGGAAAGCGTTAACGTTAATGCGTTTATTATAGTGCGTTAATGTTAACACAAATAGTTGTTTGTAAAAAGAATGGGTCTGTTTGCATTAATTTCTCAAATCTGGTACAATATTTTTGTTTTGAAAGGGGATGCGTTAACGATAACGCGTTTATTGTAGTGCGTTACCGTTAACGCAAATAGTTGCCTGTAAAAAGGGAAGGGTCTATTGCGTTAACGTAAGGCATGAATATTAATTGCATTAACGTTAACACAATCCCAGTTTATCTGTGTAAAAAAGGTGGACCGTTTTAATGCAAATGAGTTTTGATTATAAATAGGGGTGTGGATGAGTAAACTTTAATGTGTATTAATTTTAGGATTTGATACTGTTTTTGCGTTAATTTCTCAAATCAGACACGACATTTTGGTTTGAAAGGAATACGTTAACGTTAACACGTTTATTGTAATGCGTTAACGTTAACGCAAATAGTTGCTTGTAAAAAGGGAAGGGCATGTTGCGTTAACATAAGGTATGAATATTAATTGCATTAACGTTAATAAAATCCCAATTTGTCTGTGTGAAAAAAGGTGGACCGTTTTAACGCAAATGGGTTTTGCTTGTAAAATAGGGTGTGGATGAGTAAACTTTAATGTGCATTAATTTTAGGATTTGGTACTGTTTTTGTTACGTAAAGAGGGATATGGATGACTGCTTTAACGTTAACGTGCGACTTGTAATGTGCATTAATTGTGTTCCTCGTTGTTCTTGAAGTAAAACTCCTTAAGAAACCCAAAAAAGAAAGCTCCAGCCAGTGGACGTTCCTTTATCGCTCCAACCTGAAGCAGATGTATGAACTGCTGAAAGAATACAAACTCAAAGATCAGCATAAAACGCTGCTGGCCAGGACCCCATTTGCAAAATTATTCGAGACGTTATATGAGTAGAGAGTGACTCTCGAAAACATACACAAAAATGATGATCTCATTGAAATGATCATCCGATGCTACAACCCTGGGTGGGAGGGGGGTGTAGGATAGGGGGCAGGCTCATCCGAATAACCCCGCTGGACATACAACTGATATTTGGAATAGCGACGGGCAAAGAACCTGTTGTTGTGAGCCGCTACACAAAATCCGACTCTTCCTTCATGTCCAAACTGACATTCGCAGACCACGGGTTCAGTGTTGCGTATTTGAGATCACAAGTGCAAGCGAATGTGAACGCCACGAACGATGAAACAGTACAGGATGTTGTGCATATGGTCATTCTGCACCTAATGACCACATATTTTTTTGTGACAACTGGGCAGTAGGTCCCAAAGTGGTTAGTTCGCTATGTTGAAATGATTGAAGACATGGCAAATTACAACTAGACAACTGCAATATTTATAGATTTGGAAATGAGCCTCAAGAAATCGTACATGGAACCCCGGTCGGTCACGGGGTGCGTGCTTGCTCTCCAAGTATATACATAAACATTGTGAAAATGTTTTCCAAAATTAAAAAAATGTTTTTGTTGAACCTACTTGACATGGTACAATTTTTGCTTTATAATATTGATTGTGTGAGCACAAAACGTTGGTTGACCACACCGAGGGCAGTGAGCATAGTGTGCCGCGTTTAGAGCGATAGTGCCTCACCATGTTTTCTTCCAACCTTGGTGGCACCCCCCTCAGGCTCCTGCCAGCTGATAAGGTAAACAAAAAAAACGTGTTGTGCTTTAAATAAAAATGAGATTGGGGGGGGGGGGGGGGGCGAATACATTGAAGCTTTTGAACAATATATTGACTCCAATTGACACATCTGATTCTGTTTAAAAAAATAAACATTTAAGTTAACGTTAAAAATGTTTAGATTTGGTTTGTTTATTGGTATGGTTGAACAAGTGTACTAATTTGTGTTAACATTAACGCAATGACCTTATTGCGTACCATTGACGTTGCTGATGATGGTAATTGTGTTAACGTTAACGCAAGTACGCAAAATGTGCTATGTTGTGTGTGCGTTAAGGTTAACGCAATTAGTTATGTAGGTTAACGTTGACGCAATTAGTTTTTTGCATTAACGTTAACGCAATTAGTTATTTTGCGTTAACATTAAATCAAAGTAAGTTATATATGGTTGGATTGGGATTGCGTTACCGTTAACGACTTAGTTGTTGGTTTTGGTTTGTAACTTATGTTTAACGTTAATGCAAGTAATTTATATGTGCTAAGTTATAATTGCGTTAATTTTAACGCAATTAGTATTGGTCGGTGTTGTGATTGTGTTAACGTTAACGCACTTTAATTAATGTGCCGGGTGATGATTACATTAGCGTTAACACAAATGGGTATTGGATTTTGGTTGTAAAAAATGCATTAACGTTAACCCAATCAGTTAGTTGGTTGGGGTGGTGGTGGGTGTCTTAACGTTAATGCGTGCACACATGCCAGATGAAGGACCAGCTCGCCGATGAGACTTTAACAGAGCTTCAAATGGGGATTGCTTTGAAGGAGGAGGAGTGATGACTCAATTAAAGATAGCTCGGGCAATGAGGGCGAAGATCTACATGCTAGTGCTCTTGATGGCTATGATGCAATGGTTGACGACATCATAGGTATGTATCTGACACCCCTCATAAATCAGCCTACTTCTGTCCCAACTCAAGAGGCAACTGATTTAGGTGATGATTCTGCCCCCGCTAAGGGTGCATTTTGCACACCTTCAGAAGGTGCCTTGGGACCACCGTCTGTGGCCGCGCGTACAGCTAATGACATCCGCAAACAGATCAAAGACATGCAGGGTGAGTTCGCACCAAATAAAATCGAAAAAGAGCAGACCATTGCGGCGTTGCATAGGGTAATTGTAATCATAACCGCTGCCAATGTCGAGTAGAAAAAGGAGATTGATTATTTGAAAGCATCGTCGTTGCAATAAAAGAAAAGTTATGAGCGTTCTGTCTCCAACCTCTCTGCAAAATTAGCAAAATCAATTGGGGAGAAAACAGATATCCTGACGGAAATGAGCGTACACGACGTGACTCAGAAGTATAGGGAGCCCCCCGTCGATACAGAGAAAGATGACCTTAAGCGGAGATGTCACGAGCTCGCCCAAGAGGTGGAGACACTGAAAAAAACAATCGAAATGTTGAATCAGCAACATGCTGATGATGCTGATGAAATGAAGAAGAAATATAATGATCTTGCTCTTGACTTGAAAGCAAAACAAGAAATCAACAAGCTGCTGAGGTAGGAGAAGAAATAAATAGCCAAATCAGACGTTAACGTGTGGCGCTAAATAAACAAATACAGGACCTCCGGACAAAATTGAACGCCCACAGGCAAACGGGGGGGAGGGGTACCCCTACTACTCTCACAGTTTTCGAGCCTCAACAGCTCTCTATGGTCATGCCGATGGACGCCCCCGATGCACCGTCGCCAGTCCCGATGCCTACGTCGCATGGGGGGTCAACGCAAAAAGTTAGCTCCATGGTTGGACGAGTAAAGAAAAATGAGAGGCAACCGAAGAAACAAGGCAGTGATTTTGTCTACCCCAAAACAAAAGGGAAGGGGAAGCAGAAAGAGAAATCTGACATAGTTAATGTCGATGAGTTTCCGTCGACGACAATGTATGAAGACAATGCAAGACTGCCAGCTCGTAATGCGACGACCATTGGTGTGATGCTTGGTGATTACGATTGGGAGAAGTTGTCAGTGATTTCTAAAGAGGGCCCAGGGTAAAAAAACAAAAATTAACTCAAAGTGTCTATTTACTTTTAAAATGCATTTTTCTATAAAATGTTTGCTGATCATGTGATATGTTGTTTTTGACAATGTCCCAGTACATTCGTGTTTGGAGACAGGAAACCCATGGCCACGGTTTCATGTGGTGACGTCATTTGTATGCTTATGGAGCGTCATGTGTCGGATAATGTATGAAACCGATTGCATAATGTTTGTGATTGATTAAATGCTTACATTAACTTGTTTCATGAAAAGATGTTTACGTTAACAAACTTTGTGTTAGCGTTAGCATTAACGTACTGACTCCCCCCCTCCCTTTTCCTACAGGTTATCGATTCGTATGGAGAATATTTGGAAGATGAAATTAGATCAATCAATCACATGCGGATGTCAACGTCAATCATGCTGTTGCACGAAACGCGGTTCGCAATATCATGCATTTGGGTAAGACGCTTTAGCACATGTTAGCTTTTTTTCCTTTTTCATCCAAACTTGCTAACACGTAAAAAAAATCATAGAATGTTATAAGAGAGGACAACAAGCGGCTGCTGAAAGATCTCTACTACACAATCTCCACGGCGTTCAACAAAGACAGTCGTTATGTTATGTTCCCGTTGAACACTAACAGTCGCCATGCGTCACCCAATCACTGGACTGTAATGGTGCTGGACATACATGATAAAAAATGGACGTTCTACAATTCCATCCGTCCTAGGAAGAACACGACTGATCATTATTATAACGATGCGCTTACGGTGGTATGTGATTTGACATGGAACTACTTTGATTGTCTGTAACTACACTCTGTTTTATTTGACTAACCTATATTCTGAACAGAAAAGGTTTGTTGAACGACATATCAACATGGAAATATGGTCAGATTGGGGCGACGCACCTATAGAACAATGTCTTGATTCACCACAACAACGCGGGCCGTAAGTTGACCCGTCCGAAACTTGTGTACTAAAAATCGTATGTCTGTGCAAATTTATTATTTTCATCTGTTTACCTTCCCTCCCGTTTGCACGACTGATTGTGGCATTTATGTTATATACATCATGAAACAATATGCTGCAAATATGTTAGTCGGAAAAAAATTGTCGGTGGCGGATGTACGGGGTGTCCGGAAAGACGTAATACATGTTCTACTCAACCATCTGCGCTACAGCTGGGTCCCCGTGGTGGTTGGCGATGTTGAAAAAACCTAACTAGATCGGGGCGCACCCTGACCTAGGGGGGATTGATCAATGATACAAGACAAAAATCTGAGAAAATGTATATATTTCCTTATTTAATTCATTTTTTACGATGATAGCTGCGTGTGTTTGATGGGTGGTTTAATGTGCAAACAACATTAACGTTAATGTGCAAAAATGCGTTAACGTTAACTTAAGAACAAATGTAATTCTTTAACTCTTATTGCATTTGTTAATTTATTGCGTTAAATGTGTTGCCTTTTGACTTTGTTGTTGGGTTGTAATTGTGTTAACGTTAACGCAAGTAAGTAAGTGTGCTGGATTTTGTGACTGCGTTAACGTTAATGCAATTAGTTATTGAGTTTTTGTTGCAATGACGTTAATGTTAACACAATTAGTAATTTTACATGTGCTGGTTGTAATTGTATTAACGTTAACGCAATAAAGGTAAATGTGATGGGTTCCTTAATGCGTTAACGTTAATGCAATTAGTTATTGAGTTTTTTTGTTGTAATTACGTTCACGTTAACGTAATTGTAATTTGCTTGTGCTGATTTGTGAAAATGTGTTAAAGTTTACGCGATTAGTTATTGAGGTTGATTTTATAATTGCGTTAACGTTAACGCAAGTAAGTAAGTGTGCTGGATTTTGTGAATGCGTTAACGTTAATGCAATTAGTTATTAGATTTTTGTTGCAATGACGTTAATGTTAACACAATTAGTAATTTTACCTGTGCTGGTTGTAATTGCATTAATATTAACGCAACAAAAGTAAATATGATGGGTTTTTTAATGCGTTAACGTTAACGCAATTAGTTATTGAGTTTTTTGGTTGTAATTGCATTCACGTTCACGTTAACGTAATTTTAATTTTCTTGTGTTGGTTTGTAAAAAAATGCGTTAATGTTTACCCGATTAATTATTGAGTTTTTGGTTATAATTGCGTTCCCGTTAATGTTAGCGTTAACGCAAAACTGTAATTTGCTTATACTGGTTTGTAAAAAAAATACGTTAACGTTTACGGTATTAGTTATTGAGGTTGGTTTGTAATTACATTAACGTTAACGCAATTAAATTATATATCATTATGACAACGTCAAAAACGTTAAAATGTGGGAATCGTACTTGCGTTAACATTAACACAAAAAAATTTGTGTGTGTATAATAACTGTTTACGCAAAAAAAAAAACACATCCCTTCCCCCGTGATCTTTCTTACCAAAAAATATTATGTGAAAAAACGAGGTCCCCCCCCCCCTCCCCCAAGTGAACATTGGACACAGAAAGTGTTGCTGTGTCAAAACTACATAAAAAGAAATATTTGATGAATGTGTGCTTTAAATTGAAGCGGTGCATGTCTTCCTATTGTGGTGTCTATTCTTTTTGCATCTACCACATCTTATTTCCGGGATCTGACCCCTTAATGGGATGCGTTTCTTCTGCGGTCGACCAGGTTATTTTTTTGTGATCGGGGGGATGATTACAGCTTCCGATGCATTCCATTTCGATTTCTTGAACGTGGGTACACCATATATACCTTCCGAGTAGGTCATTCAGTAATATTCCATCGAGAAAAATGACTCAACGGATAAATATATATTCTGGTTGCTTTTTTGTATCGCCGCACAAGCATGAACACATGGGAAACCGTTTCTCTGCTACCCGAAGCAGGAACACATTTTTTTATCCACATCAACCAAAACGGATGGGATCGAGTGCATTTCGTATACGCTGTTGTCGCACTCAACAACATTCCACATCCGTCCGTCACTTATCATCCGTGACAACATTTGATCGCGTATAGGGCATAGGAAACCCGTCATCAGAAGTGATTCGGTGCGTCTCACTGACAACTGGTTCATTACCTTGCACCTGATTTTGTCGACCATTAATATGATCGGCAGGTACTGGTAATCACGAATCTATGCGTTGAATGACTTCGCTAGGTTGGACGACATCTCCCCATATCTTTTGCCTTTGAAAAACATGTTGCAGAAGTTGTCAGGCAGCACATCCTCTAGGAAATTCTCTACTCATCCCATACTTTCTGTTCTTAATTCTTCCCTCAGCTGGTAGTATTTGTCAAGCGTCGTCGCATATGCCATCATCGAATATTTGTGCACGAGCTTCTCCTTCCACGCTTGTTTCAAACCCACTAATTTGTCCCTCATATTGTTCTTCAGGTGGTTCAAGTAATAAGAATGAAAATAATCCGGGAATATCTTCCGGACCTCTTCAAGAATGTCACTATGTCGATCAAAAATGAAGTTTAACACATGTTCTTTCGCCACAATTTTTTCTAAATTGGTCATGAACCAATACCAGTTGTCGTCGTTCTCCACATCAACAACAATGAATGCCATCGGGAAAAGACTTGTCCATTTATAAAAAACACAAAATAGATCAGCGTGCGGTAAAAAAATATTGTATACATAGCCCGTTTATGTACGTTAACGTTAACACATTTAATGTTAACGTTCAAAAATTTCCCATGTCTCATCCCCAAACATGATCAACTCGTCTCGTCAGAACCCCCCTCCCCCTACCCCACCCCACCCCACCCCACAAAACTGTTGAAAAAATGTAATAAAAAAAAAGAGAAAACGTTACTTGCATCTAATGTGTTAACATTAAATGTTATTACATTTATGTAATAAGGAATCAAACAACGCCTATCATTGTTCCCATTCTTTGCGCTTGCCGCCAACAAACACCCCTTGTACCTACCCCCCAGAAATGTCGAGTCTAGAAACAGCATCGGCCTGCAATATTTGAACCCGTGCACAGTCGCATAGAACGATACAAACAGTGTCTTGAAATGCCATGTTTCTTTATCGTAATCCAACGCCAAATGGCTGCTTGGGTTTGTTTGCCTGCATGCATCCAGGTACCAGCGCAATTGATCATAAGACGATTCGTGGTCGCCATACAAATTATCCCGAGCTTTTTTCACGCCGTTACATACAATGTGGTGTGGGATCTCAATCCCATAGTTGTTCTTGAACTTGTAAACAACGTTAATTGGACGAGTTGACGGGGTATTCCGAACTAAGTCTAAAAGACATAACTTCACAATACTACAGTTCATCTTCTAATTCCTCGTTGTCCTATAAGCAACGCCACAACTATGATTTCTTTGGAACTTCCAAATATAAAAAAAAACCATTCCTTTCGTCTAGTCTACCATGCACTCTCCATTTGCATTCCCTCTCTTCCTTGAGAGAACATTCAGCTGTCACCCTCTTCTTGTCGTTCTTTATGTACTGAAATGTCAAACCCATTTGTACATCATATTTCCTTAGTGATTCTCTGAATTCCGGTATTCCACCCTTAAAAATCTTCCCGGCTTCTTTAAGACCATCAGCCCAATGATCGGACAATAATGCATTTTTAGGCAATGGGCAAAAAACGGACAACAGGTCGTCCTCCCTGTCCATGCCATCTCGGCCGCCCCGGTGATATTCAAATAACATCCTGTCTCGACTGCCACTTGGTCCACTATCGTTGCCGCATACCTTTATCTCCAACCCCACATATTCAAGCTTCATTGCTCGTGCAAGGTTAACCATTACCTCTATGTCGTCCTGACACGATATTAGGCACATGTCATGCCTTGATATAGAATAAAACATCTTGAACGAAACATCCCTCAACACGTCCCACCACGACAACACATTTTAAATAAGCACCGCGTGCGTGAAATCATCATTCACCTTGACGCCCAACGAGTAACCATCAAACTTGCACATAAAAAATATGCGAATAGCCATTAACCCCCTCGTAAATCTGCGAAATCAAAATAATGCAACCCAATTGTTCCGAAAAAAACAATCTAGATAAACATTAATATGCATCGAAAAAATTTAAATTTCAGTATGCTTATTGGTCTGTTCGAGCGCTTATACTGATTGCTTAAACGTTAACGTGTTGATTTGGTTGCGTTAACGTTAAACGCAATCAAGTTGCCTTGTAAAACAGGGGTAACGTTAACGTTAATACTTTTCTGGTCTCAACGCTTAGATTTATTGCATACCGTTAACGTATAAACTTAAAATGCGTTAACGTTAACACAACTAAACTGCTATGACCCCCCCTAGTAAATCTGCGAAAATAAAAAAGAATGCATCCCCAAAATTGTGCGGAAAAAAAAAACAGTCTAGATAAAACATTAATGTGCATCAGAAAGTTTAGATTCCAGTATGCTTATTGGTCTGGTTGAACGCTTATACTTATTGTGTAAACGTTAACGAATGAACTTGATTACGTTAATGTTAACGAAATTAAGTTGCCTTTGTAAAACAATTTACTGTTGCCGTTAATGTTAAACGTTAGTCTGTCCAGTACTTAGACTAATTGCGTAAACGTTGACGCATGAACTTACATGCATTAACGTTAACGTAAATAAGTTATTTGTTAAACATGTTAACGTTAAAATGTTTCATTGAATACAAACGAGTACCTCTGTAGCTTGAATCATCTTACTTTTCAAAAAAAGCTGAAAAAACTGTAAGTTAACTAATTTTACAATGTACGCCCATTCCTTGACTGTATTTGCTTCTATTCACATTGTTATTAACCACGTTCTTGGTACACAAAAATAACACCAAATACGTTAACGTTAACGTATTACTCACGTTCCCTCAGAGAGTGTGCCCTCGAAAATAGGCATTCATTCATCGCCAAAACTCGAACATCCGCTTCGAAACGTTGTAACAAACGCCGAAAAATCCAAAAAATGAGATTAAACGCGATTATATAGCTTTTCAATGAATACAATCGAGTAACTGATCTGCTTCGCGTTTAAACACAATCCGAATGCCGTCGCGTTATATATTCGCTGTCGCTGTCGTTTCAAAATCTTCACCTGGTATCAGTTCTGCAATGCTTACAATTTTGAAGCGAATGTTTTTGAAAATCCACGCTCTGTGTAAGGAATATCGTACATGTATTTGAATCAGTCTGAAAAATCTCTATTTTGTCGCTCACCATAACCGAATTGATCCGTTCACCTGGCTCGTCGGAGTGAACAAGGGTATTATTGTCCATCGCCATTCGCCTTGTCTTCGTCGGAGGACTGAAAATTAAACCCACTGTATGGGATGGTCTGAGCCCTAAACGATCTTGTGAAAATGATTTTAGTTTAAGTGATCTTTCTATGGAGGATTATATAATAAAAAATTCTAAATTTAATTTACTTAATATAAATTGAAGAATTAAAAATTTATTTAAAATACTACAAAAAATGACGATAAAAATTTGTAAATAATTTTTTATTTTTATTTTACAGAAGATAATAATAATAATAATAATAATAATAATTTATTCTTGGAATCTCTGTGCATGTGTTTGTACACGCTTGTCTTGTGCACATATTTACTGAATTATTGAAAAAAAAAAGAATTAATATTTATGTATCCGGAAGCAATCGCGAGGCTAAATGCATCGTATTTTAGTACATAATAGCGACAAAAGCTTGTGTCATTATCGGACAATGGCTTGACTTCTACCATAAGGGGCCGTTTGGTTTTGTGTTCCTGTTTTTTGTTCTAATTTTAATAATTTTTTTTGGTCTCTCCCCCCCCCCCCCCCCCCCCCCCCCCCCCCCCCCCCCTTTTTTTTTTTTTTTGGTATTATAAGAATAAAAAGATATTTGATAATAACCAAAAATAAAAAGATATTTGATAATAATCATTATCCTTAATTTTTTTAATTTACGAAAATAGAAATATAAAATATCTTTGAAGTGCAACATTTTTTTTTTCCCTTTCTTTAAATTTATGGTGACCGAAGGGGTGGTGGGAGCCGGCGGTGTAGTAGTTGGAATAGTGTTGATGTCAAATTTTGGTTGACACCAATAGTATAGCTTGGTCAGCCTTGGAAGATGTTGGGGGGCTCCGGGATAGAGATCTTTGATCCGTGTAGCTCCTTATCCGTGGAGAAACCTTTGGCCGGGAAGGAGAAAGCCGATACTGGGCAAGGATCGGGGGCCTTCCAAGCAGAGAAGAGGAGGAGCATAATGCTTGAGGATCCTTAGAGAGATAAACCAGCACTTTGAATTTTACGCAGATCCGGGAAGAATGAGCGCCTGGAAACCTGCATAAAGGACTTGTCGGGATTTTCCCGGCATGTCCCCTCCAGCGTGAGAATCAGCGTACGGGGAAAAAATATATATGATGGAGTTACTGAGATGAGTGGAGAAAGAATAGTGAGCCAACTTCATCTACCTTTGAACAATTGTATGGTTTTCTTTTTATAGGTAAAGTGAAGATTAGTTTAAGAACTAGGCATGGGTTTAATGTTTCCTGAAGATCACATCATGGTGGAAACTTCGTTAGTAGCCAAAGGGCTCTTGTTTGGCCTTATGTAAAAGATATTTTGGTTGGGAAGATGACCACAATGATGATTATGGATATTTTGGGATATTTGAGAGATATTTTATGATATTTTGGAGATATTTTAGGGGGTTCAATAGGTGGAGAACCGAGCCAATCTGGTGGACAAATGGAGGAGGACATTACCCTGTTGCGGTCAAGATGAGGAACGGGGTTATCGCCCTTCCCGGACGGATGGAGACGGGAGCGGGGGAGCGTTGCTATGACGGAGAACATAGAGATGGGGAGCGTGTACCGATTCCGGCGACTACTTGCGGGACATCCTGGTGGATGTCGAATCCTCTGGGACGGCTATTACAATTGAGGAGGCTTCCCTTCTTGGTACATTTCCTATACTTAGCCTCTGACGTGCTTTGAGCTTTGATTGAATGTTATAGGGAATTAAGTATACATAGCGGTCTTTGATTGGATGCATTGGAGTGACCATTTTTACACTCATCAAATAGAAATCAATTTTTTTTTTCTCAGATTTTTAAGAAATTCAAGAATTACTCTCAAAATTTTGGGAACAAAAACGTGTCTGTCAAAAGCGTTTTTCTACATTAATTTTAAAATTTTGACAATGGGAACAAAAATAAGGGAACAGAAACAGTAACAAAAGGCCTAAGAGACTAGAGTGGACCCTTGCCTAAGCACACTATTTTAAATGGAACACATCTTAAAACACAACAAAATTATTATAAATTATAAAATCAAGTTTAAATACACACTAATTAAATTCATGGAAGAAAACACTAATTGAACAAATTTAATAGTTATCAATAAAATATAAAAAAATATAATTTTTAATTTTTAAATAACTATTTTCATGTGATTATATTTAAAATTATATAATTTTAAATATTTTTAAATTCACCAAAGTGCAATATGAAATTTAAATAAAAATTAAAAGGAGATTAAAAAACAAGGTACAATCAAATATACTTGCTGTAGTCAAGAACTTATTCCAAGTTTCCAACAACATAATTGAATTTATTCAATTGCCAAAAAAACATATAAAGGGATCCCGGTCTATTTTTTATACCAACATGGATAAAATAAAATAAAAATATAAAATATAATATATATATATAAATAAAAATAAAATAAAATAAAATAAATAATCGAAAATTCATACGACATTAACAATATCTCTTTTTCAGTTTTTCATCGACATGTAGAAATAAAAAGAATCGATATTTTAATAGATTCACAATACTCTGTTCACAAATCATAACATGGACTTTCTGAATTTTTTTGACTCACAGTAACACTGTCATTTGGTAAATAAAATTCTAAAAATAACAAGAATCTCTAGAAAATTTGATTTGGTCCTTACAACCAATGAATACGAAATCATGATATAACATTTAAATTATCAAAAACATATTAATTGATTAAAAAAGTGAAAAAAATTGATCAAATATTCATAAACACTTTTCTCACATTTCTAATCGAATACTTAGGGATTGACTTTGATCATATTTAATAGCTATGATAAGAAAAAAAACACAAATTTGTTTTTACAGTTACACTGTTAAATATGTAGTGGTTCGATTTGTTGTGCGGTGGTGGTGTGGCCAATTGGAACTGAAATATAGAAAAATCGTTGCTGTGATGACAAAAGAGAGTGTGGGCGATGGCAGTGGTAGTGTGCGACAACGGTGTTGTGTGGTAGCTTTGTGCATGGGAAAACGAATAGAGAAAGGGGGGATTGTTCGATGGTGTTGGTGCGTATAGAGAGGAGAGAGGGAGGGAGTTCGATCGGTGGTGGTGGTAAGTAACCTGAGAGAAGAAGAGAAGATGAGCGAGCAAGAGGGACTGAAGAAAAGCTGTGAGAGAGAGAGAGAGAGAGAGAATGTAGGTTGAGAGAGAGGGAGTAGGTGGCAGCTGTAATTTACCCTTAACTCTAATTTTCAAAACATGCAAGGTTAATTTGATGAAACAGTGAAAAATATTACTTAATTTGTCTTTTGAACAACCGACTCTTTTTGTAAGCGACCTATTTTATTATATGGATGAGATCATTAAAAATATCAAACAAACCTAAACAAACCTCTCTTGCATAAATTTAAGAAGTTTTTTTTGTGTATATTTGACTAAATTAAAATTTTAGTTTATACAATTAATGTATTACATTAATTATTTTTAAAAAAAAAGTATAAAAGCACTATGATATATAAAATCAGTATTATATAAAAGTTAGTATAATTTTTTTATATCAAAGATTATGGTAATTTTTATATTGTATAATAAATTTTAAATTTTAAAAAATTATTATAACACGTAATAAATAAAAATTTATTAAATGAAATTTGAGTTGTCATAATAATAGGTGTTTGGAACCTGGAAGGAAAGGTGGTCAGGATTTGGGGACATAGAGCTCTGCTAGTCTCTTGTCCTTTTCATTAAATTCACATCACTTTTTTCAAGAAATGGTTCTATTTTTGAGGATTCTAGGTCCTGCAATAAAGATTTCCATGAAATCCCAACCCAAAAAGTTTTTTAAAAAAATAAAAAAAAATTCAATTATTGTTGTGTATATATGGATCACAATCCTCTGTGGCTAGCTGTCATGATGTGGTGGGGTGCTCTTTTTTTTTCTTTTTTTTTTTGTTGTTTGGTAATTTTTGGAGGAAATTCGAGGGTTTTATGGATGATTCATCATATATTTGTTGTTTTTTGAGTTGTTCTTCTTTTAAAATGACCCATCTCCAACCAAGTTCATTTTGGCCTTCTTTGGTAGGTTCAGTTTGGTTCTCCATGTCTCTCTCTCTCTCTCGCTCACACACACACACACACACACACACACACACAGAGACACACTCTCCTGTGTGTTAGTGAGCTGTCTTGTAAGAGATGATTGTCTTCGGCTTTATATATTGGATCAGATAACACAAGTGATGTGAGATTCAATATGTTCTTTCATGTGCAAGGTAGATTTTGACAAACCACTACAAACGGATATCGAGGAGCCACACGTCAATGTGAGATTTAACATGCTCTCTCACGCGCAGGGTATATTTTGACGAACCACTGCGAACGGATATCGAAGAGCCCAACAACACGACCCTCACACACATGGTAAATTTTAACAAACCACTGTGAACGGATATCGGAAGACCCAACATTGATGTAGGATTCAACACCCCCAACATCAAACAAATATTTGACTATAATATAGTGTAGGAATCCAATGAGTCTAACTCAATTTCAATAGACATCTTGTAAGAGGAAGATTACCCTCGACTTTATAGCTCAGGATCAGATAAAACAAGCGATGTGGAGATTCAACACACTCCTCATGCAGCAGGATGTACTTTAACAAACCACCGCATATTGAGGAGACTCAACACACTATGCTAAATAAATTTGGTTAAAATAAAGAAACATAACCACTCTCTCTTCTCTACTTGTGCATTCCGGTTGCTTCCCACTGCTGGGGCAATAACAAGTAACAAGAAGACAGACTTAAAACAAAACAAATAAAAAATAATAAAATGTATAAATTTCATTTTCATGAAAATTCAACAGAAGAACCAGAGAGGCAGAAGTTACATATATATATATAGGCTATTTTGATTTTCTTGACGCAGCTTTTTCGGGCAATGAGGCCTTCAAGAAACCATTTATCTTTCTCTCTTCAGATTTTCCCTGCATACATTTTTTTTTTTAAAAAAAAAAGGAGATTCAATTAGAACCATTACTGTTTTCCCCTAGGGTTTGAAGGTAGAAAAGGATCTTAGTTATATAACCTTATGTTCCTTCGAGAACCCAGAAATATTTTTCGCTGAATCATGACTGTGAAGACCTGCATTCTGCTGTAAAGGACAGCCCGGTTCTACAAAACTCCCGCTAGGAGCAGGGTTCGGGGAAGGGTTGGAACACTTATGTCTATTGTATGCAGCCTTACCTTGTCCACAACTCGAACCCGTGAAGAAGTGTGAGGTAGCAGTGTCATCAAGATACCTGGTGTTCTCTTTCACTCTCCTCTTCTGCTTGATCTGCTCAGAGGAATCAAAGCGAAAACCGCCATTTTCATGGAAATGTGGAGGTCCTGAAGATGCATCAGACACCATGGACAAGTCTTCATCATCTTCTTCTTGGACTGTGCTTCTGTAATTTTCATGATCTGCAGACTGTGAGGATTGATCCAAGTACATTGTCCAACCCGATTCACAACCGCTACTGCATTCAGAAGTTGATAAATCCATCTCTCTCCCCCCCCCCCCCCCCCCCTCCTCTCTCTCTCTCTCTCTCTCTCTCTCTGTCTCTGATTAGGGTTTTTGAGTTCTCTTGTGGAGAAAAAATGGAGGACAAGATAGGGTTGATGCTGATATTTGTGAGCTACTAGTCCCTTTCATCTTGGGTCCTTTATATTGGTGAGAGAGAAATAAATAAATAATGATTAATTCTATAATACACGAACGTGTAGTATTTACTATCATTTTCATGTGCACAAGGGTCAAGGGGTGAAGTTTAAATAAAAGGTTTAATTGCATTTTGCACCCCTAAAGTTTGGATTTGATCTCTCTGGTCAATGTTTTAATTTTTTTCAATTTGCCACTAAAATTTATTTTTGGCGTTGATGTGATCAATTTTATTGATAGAATTAGTCTTGTGACTTGCACATGAGAGAAAACTAAGGCGGTGTTTGGTTAGTGTTTCTACTTTTCTATTTTTACTTCCAATAAATTTAAATTGGGATTGAAATTTCATTTTCATTTTGCAGTGTTTCGGGAATAGAAACATGTTTAGTAACGACCATTGTCCTGAAAATTGTTTTATTTAATTTATGAAAACAGAAACAAGAAACACGTTTGGTTGCAATATTTGTTCTTTTTTCACCCCTTATATGTATGGTGGAAAGCGTAGTGGCAGTGGCCGAGGAGGTGGTAGTAGGAATAATTTTGTGGAATTGAATAAGAATCAATATTTTTGTGTGACATTACCTCCAAAATACTCTCAAAATTTTGGAAACACAAGTATGTTTACCAAACATTAATCCCAGAATTTTAGAAATGGAAACAGAAATCAGAGAGCATTAATCAAATAGGACCTAATGAGCTAAAGAAAAGGTTATGTAGCACTTAACAACTTTGAAATTTGAATTTTATTGCACTTTGACCCCTACTCCAGTAAAAAATTGACCGGAATCAATAAACTATACAAATTGATACGAAAAACAAAGTTTAGATGGAAAATTGAAACATTAATAAACAAAGTGAAACTGCATCCAAACTTTTGAGGGGCACAAAGTGCAATTTAGCCTAAAAATGTTTTGAGAGAAAAATGCATTCCAAAGCTCAAAACAATGGCAATTACATATCACATACGAAAATTCGGTTCTTTTACATATTTAACCCCCTATAGAATGAAAAATTTGCTTTTACGGCTTAATAATTAATTTATAAAGGAGGAAAAAGGTTGTTGAGTTGACATGGCAATTTATAAAACTCATCACTCCTAACATCACCATTGTATAAATTGAACTTTTGCCACCAATGTAATCCACTGTCTTTTCGCCCTTCGTCGCTGCCATGTGGTAGTGTACCATCCAATATCAACGCAATCAAAACCGCAACAGTGGCGTGGGACGTAAATATTACATTAAATATATCATTGAACTGCAATTTAAAAAAAAAAGATAAATATCAACCGTCGTAATGGGAAGGCTACAGGAGCAAGCACGGAAGGCGATGGCAATGGAGTGGAGTCTTTGTGTTTTGTGTATGTTTGTGAGAGAGCGAGAGAGATGAAATATTGAAGACAACGGCGGATTCAAAAAATTGGTTGGGGAGAGGCTAATTTTTTTTAGGGAGCTTATTAGATATTTTTATAAGTGAGGAAGGCTTATGTAAAATTTTAAGAGGTTTAAATTGATCTAAAAATATAGGGATAACAGTAAATTTTCTCAAAAGTTTTTTTTTTTTGGGGGGGGGGGGAAGTTCCCAAGAGCCCTTGATAGCTCGGCCACTGATTGAAGAGAGGCAATGGAGGCTTAACCCAAATGCTAAAATGTTGTTTGATCTCAATCATTGGATTTAAAATTTGATCTAACGCGTAAAATATTTCATGGGATAAAAACTAGGATGTTTTATTATATAGAAGATTTTGATAATTGTGATAGGGGTATTATAGGAAATTTACCCATTCGGACGGCGTGTGGATAGGGCCGAATCTGGAACGAATTTGGTATTCTCTGAAATATTGTGGGAGAGAAAGTCCGATGAAGAAAGAAATTCCTAGGATTGTTTTTGTTCTGTAGCTGTTCAGGTTACAGAACTGGAGAAACCCGAGTCCAGCACAAGCTGCATTTATGAAAAATATATTAAAAGAATCCAATTCCAATTCCAGGGGTTCAATTCGATGCTTCCAAACACTACCTTAAATACGGCAAAAAAAAATAAAAATTTGAAGGCGTTCTAGATGAACGATTACTTACAGACATAGGCAAAGAAGATGCAGTACAAGGCTGCCATGATTGATAACGGTATAGAAGCCAAAATGGCTCCAAATTTCGCTGGTTTAAGGTTTATCAGCATGTCAAAAAAATATTTGCTTTTAAATTTCATATTTCTGAAAAATAGTGAATTGAATGATCACATTAGAAGGAGAAAGGGGATTAAAATTACCGAAAATGGAGAAGAAAATCATAAAGGCAGCCGATATTTGAGCTACTCTTCGGCTTCCAACTCTTGTTAATGCCAATAGACCGGCATTTTCACTACAAAAATAGAAGCATTATTAATTTGTTAATGTGTTATTAAGTTTATTCCTACAAAAAAAAACAGGAAAAAAAAAAAAATGCTCATAAACATGTTTCCAAACAGTTGGGATTTACTCACACTGATGCTGTAGATCCAGTTGCACAACCAAAAATGCCATTCAAAAATGTCCCAAACCCCTGAAACTCAACCAATTTTTCTTTTTTTAAGCAAAAAATAAAAATAAAATCTTAGGTGGCATTTTATTTAGGCACTGTATGGTAATGTTTTTTAAGTACTTTTTAAAATAAAAAAAATAATTTACAAAAAAGTAGTTTTCCTTTAAAAAAAAACCTGAAAAATCAAAAGTAAGTTTGATAGTATAGAGATAATATCTTACTATTATCCCTATAAATGATCTTTTAATTTAGAAATAAAAAATAAAAAAAATATAAATGATTGAAAAAATGGGTGAAGAAGTCTTAGTTCATCCATTTCTTATATTTTAAAAATCGAAGGAACAAATAACAATTACTTTTTGCTTTTTGAAAAAGTACTTAAAATTGTGTTTTTATTTTTATTATTTTTTTAAATTTTTAAAAGTACTTTTTTTAATGAAAACACTTGCATTTAAAAAAAAGTTATTTTTTCTTTCTTAAAAGAAAACACTTGAAAAAATTGTTACTAAACAGTGCCTGCGTTTCTATACCTACAAATTTGTTCTTGATATCGGGGAGTAAAACGGGAATATAATATCTTTTTCTTCCCAAATTTTTGTTTTTGTCCCAATCGTTTCGGGAATAGAAATAGAAAAAACAAAAACAACAAACAGAGGCTTAAAATTCATACCATCCATCCAATACCCCGGCTGAGAACAGAAGGTGGAACAGGCGTGGCACTCCCGTATCTAGCTGTTGCTATAAATACACCAGTAGACTGCAAAAAGGAGAAAAATATAGAAAAACTAGTAGCAGAAACAAAAATGTGTGAACAAAAAAAAAAAAAACTATTTCTGTTCTGCTCCAAATTTAAAATAAAAAAGCAGGAGAGGACTGACTGAACCTCTATAGAAGCAATAATAGAAGCAACCATCATCACAAAGGCATCCCCGGGTGTAAAAGTAGGAGCCCCCCATTGAAACGGATAAGGAAAATAGACCCTGCAGTAAAAATTCAAGAAATAAGGAAAAACGAGATCAAAAAGCTTATGGAAATCACTTAGCTAGCATTTGGTCTCAAAGAATTTGGAATCAGAAATGAACTCGTCTAAAAATCTAATAAAATTGCAGGGGTCGGTTTCCAATTTTAAATCAAAGATTTAAATTCCATGCTACCAAACACTGCCTTATAGAAACTGAATAAATCAAAGTAGTAGTATAATGAACAAACGAAAACCCATTTTTTTGTTTGTTTTATGAAGAATCTAACCAAGGAGATCCGCCAATGAGTCCAGCACGATCAGTCCGACAGGAATTTAAAGCGTCTGTAGATTTGCTATATGCACCACTCCATGTCAGAATTGCTGCATAAATCCATACTATTGCAACAGAAAATAGCACCGCAAATCGATCACATATTCGCCTTTGTGATTTCACATATTTAGGAAGATACTGCAAAAATCATTAGCCATTAAAATCATGATATTTCACATATAATTTATGAGATGAGATGGCTCTTAGAGTCTTGGGTATAACCGTATAAACAGATTAATATGTGAAGAAGAAGATGAAATTCCCCGAAGGACAAGAACGAGTCTCTTGACAAACAAAAAATGCTTACCTGTGAGATGATGATCATCAATATCAACTCCGGAAGCCCAACTTCAATACATTTTGCCAACTACAGGGAAAAAAAAGAAGGAAGAAGAAGATGACATAGTGAAAAGGTTAAGTTTCAAAGCAAATGACTAGATTTGTACATAATAATAGGCTATGAAAACATTAACGGTACAGACAAAAAGAGCAGATTCTCATTAAAGTTTTCCATTTTTTTTCTTCGGTTATTTAAAGTCTGTCATATAACTAATAGAAAACGAAAAATAAAGCAAATGAGAGCATATTTATCGGAAAAATAAAATAAAATATCATAGATCCCCTTACCATTGGGAAACCAAGGTGATACAACCCGAGTCCAGTAAAGGTAACAAGAGGAACCATAGAGAGAGGGGTAAGAAACCTACACCGAATAATAAGGAAATTTAGAATCCAAATAAGCGCAGCTCAACATAAATAAATATGGGGAAAATATTAGATTGTCCTCGAAAAAAAAGTAATTTTTCTTCCTTTTTTTAGTCATAAATATCAATTCGGACTAAAAAATAAGTAAAAAAGGACTAAAAATAAATTGTTTTACAATAGTACTGGAAAAATTGAAAATATTAGATAGAAGACTTTATAATAAGATTCCCCAAAAACACACCTCACAATATTTCTCCACAATCCTAGAAACCCGATGATCATTTGGAAACACGAACCCACGATGAGTGCACCCTGTGCACTTCTCATTGTCTGTATAAATCTCTGAAAATTTAAAACCGTAAGGTTAAAGTTAGAATGACACAAACTACGTCTATTTGAAAAAAGAAAAAGAAAAAAAACACTTATTAGAGATCGGTGAAAAAAGTAATACATCATGATGCTCTGGCAAATTTTTATAGCTTCTGCCTCCAAGAATGGAAATCATGGGAATCAAATAAGTATATGAACCGCTAATAATTGATGGAAGCCTGTTTCCGAAAATGGTCTGCAATAGAGTGTTCAACCCCGAAACAAATAGTAGGGTTTGTATCACTTTAGCCTTCTCAGCCTGTAATTAATTAAAAGAACATAGAAAAATCAAGTCTAGAACAATTAACCAAACAGAGAGGGAAACAAAATTAAAACAACTGGATCCTTACATTATTGCCACCCATTTGAGGAACTATGATACTTGGAATTAAAACAGTAGTACCAAGAGTCAGAAGATAGTGCTGGAATCCCAACAAAACTGCTTCAGCTGTTTTAAGTAACCAAACAGAAGCTGATCAATCGTACTCATCATCTCTATATTATGAGGTCAAAATATTCGACAAAATTGGAAAAACTTCATCGGCTAACACACATCAATTGAAATCAAATGCATTTTATCTAATGAAAACACTTAAAATCCATCAAAACTCATCTCAAAAAAGGAAAAATTATTATATGTTGTTAAATGAAGTAAAACAAGTGAACTATTGATGGATGAGAGATCATGATTGAGCATATATGATTGGTGATAGTAAGGCCACTTGAAGGCCATGGCATTATCAGGTGTTCATTCTTACATGAACATCATCTAGTCTTGTTTCAATATCCACTCCATCTTTGTTGCTTGCGTCCAACAAAAAATGAAATTACAAAATCCTGTTTGCAACTTAACGGAATAGAATTTTTTCTTGGACAAACAGGTAATGCAAGAAACTTTAGAAAGAGAAGAGAGAGAGAAAGCGAGAACATACTCCATGGAGGCGGACTGTTAATGCAATACTGAACCCCGGCGAGCTGCTCCATCACCGGATGCGGATGCAACTCCTCGGGCTTCTTCGCACCATCGCCGCCTGGTTTCGACATTATTCAATCGAAGCTCAGAAATGCTCAGCACAATTAGGGAAACAAAAAAAGTAAATCAAAGCATAAACAAAATTACGATTCAAGATTGGAGGAGATGATACAATTTAAACGCGGCCGTTACAAATCGGAGCAATAACTATACCAGATATGGAATTTAATAAAATCAACAACAACACAATGATTATGAGTGTATCAAAAACCTGAATTCAGCCGTTACATTGCAACAAAATAATAAATGATGGATATCGATTTTTTGACGATTTGCGCGGAGAAAAATTCGAATTCCTCGCAGCATCATGGTGTTCACAATATTTAGCGATGAAAATGGTGATTCCATTATCAAATCTCGGGAAAATCATGGATCATATTTCAAACGCTGGCTCGTGAGTGATGAACTTTCTCAACAAAATCTGGTATCGTTTGAAGCTTACGCTCATGATAGACACAGGCTACTCGATCATTTGTTGGGCCCCAATCGTTTATATTATTTTTAAATAAAATATTATACGTAATACTGAATAATTAGTTTAATTCAAAATTTCCATAAAAGTGTTTAATTTAATTCAAACTAGCGGATGACCCACAACCACCATAAAAAAATATTACCTCAACCACCATAAAAAAAAAATATTAAACTATGATAACGCTACCACCACAATAAATATTCATCATCTAACAATTATTGTCACTATTACAACAAAGGTTCTTATTAGAACCACCACGATAGTAAATATTAATTATTATCACAATAAATATTTATTAACACCATCAAAATCACAGAAAAAAATCTATATCACGGCCACAACCACCTCAACAAAAAAATATCAAAATTATGTATAAAAAAATAAAAATTAACTGGGGAAAAAGACCCGCTACTACCAAAATGCTAGACTAGGCCGCAACTGCCTTGCTATGGCTATCACGAAGGCCAAACCAAGTTGCGATGGCCTGGTTATGGTTGTCGCACTGCCAGATCTAGCCGCGACGACCAGTTTCTAGTTTTAACGACCAGATCTGGCCGGATCTAACTGCAAAGAGAGTGAGAGAGAAAGAGAGAGGGAGGGGTTGTTGGCAACGGCGGCAGCAATGGTGGCCGGTATTGTTCGTGGACTGAAGGTGCGTGGTAGTTTCGGCATGACGGTGGAGCGGCTACTCTGATGGTAGCGACGGCAACGCAGGATCACCATAGGCCGGCGGTGTAGGGGGTGGTGCACGGATCTGGCCAAATTCGGAACTACTACCAATGTATCTGGAGAGACCAAGAAATTAGAGAGAGAAAGAGAGACAGAGAACTGAAATTAGAGAAAGAGAGAGAACGCAGAGAGAGAGAGAGAGATAGGGTAGGTGGTCGTTTCGACAAGGTGAATTCATCGTTTCGCCGTGGCGCGACAGTGCGTGATGTGGTAGTGCCAATTGTGGTCGTCGGGTCTGGTTCGGCCACTATCACCACCGGCAAGGGGCTGCTGCCCGGAGAGAGAGAGAAAGATAGGAGAGGGCAGATCAAAACAAAAATTGCAGGAGACAGAGTAGATCGGGGATAAAATGCAGAAGCAATAGATAAAATGGAGTTATTCTTTTTAAAGGGCAGTTTAGTAATTTAAAATAAAATAATGGGTTCTATTAAGATTGTTTTTATAAACCGTGTCTTATCAAAAAGAAATTTGTGAGCTGGGGCCCATTATAATTTGTTTGTAGAAAACGGGGTTATCTCAAAAAATGCCTTAATTTTTAAACCAAAAAAAAAATTGTATAAAAAATAAAAAAATCTAAAGAATAACAAAACAGTGCTAAAAATTGGAATAATGAAATAAAGGAACTATCAAATTTTATAATTTTATTTTCATCATCAAATAATTCCAATGAAACACAATTAAATACAAATTAATAATACATGTACAAATTTCAGAAAAAATGAAAATACTCCCCTTCTTTATACAACATTCTGATAGTCCAACCCTTGTTTTTACGTGAATAGAACAGTAACCAATAACAATATATAAAAAAATAACCAACATTCCCAACATTTAAAAAAATAACATAATTTGTTTTATTTATACAACATTCCCAAACATTTTAAAAAACAACATAATTTGTTTTATTTATACAACATTCCCAAACTTTCTTGCTTTTAAACCAACATAACAATTGATGAGGGTATTTTTGAGCACCTCTGAGTCAACACTTGGAACCCGGCCACGTGTCAACCTTCGCAATGACAAGGACGTATTCTGGAATCCACAATACCACGCTAGAGCATATACCGACTACAGCTCATCCCTGGAATCCCATTTGCACCCAGGGAGGAGCGAGGAGCCCCGTAGGGACGTGTCGCTCTGAGCTCTGCGCCGTGCCCTCGACGATCAGTTTCAGGGACTCAGTCGTTCACCTCGACCAGCTCCCATTTTCACCTTGTTTCTTCTTCAAGGTTCCACGAATCTCCGCTCTCCTCCACTAACTCATCGCCACAGGCCTGACAAAGGCCCGCGAACTTCGCCAAATGGGCCCAAAAAGCCTAAGCCCAATGATTATCTCCTAAATGCCCCAGGTTATCGGCTAAACACAGGATTTCGACAAATTAACCATGTTTAGGCCCGACTAATCATCTCTAACTCCTATATATATCGGGGGCTATGCAAGCCCGATGTACGCTTTAATGATTGCCATTACGTGCGAGTTCATTTGTTTACTCACTATATTCTGTACCTTTTCTCTCTGAGCGTTGATTACCACGTCGGAGGGGCTTCACCGGGATAAACCCTGGTCTGAGCCTTCTGCAGGTACACTCTCTGAGGAGCAAGACTCTGGGCACAGCAAGTCAGTCCTCCCAGGACCCAGCACAGCTCACGCGAGGACTTTTCAACTGACGACTCCACCTCAATAAGAGGACCCACCTGTCATCCGACTGGACCATACTCGAGGTGTGTATCAATTTTATGCACCAACAGTTTGGCGCCGTTTGTGGGAACCGAGCAAAAAGCCTTCCCCTAATCACTGCTCTCTTTTCAGCTGAGCTTGAGTGATCACAAGGTCTAGTCAGATAGATATAAAACAAAAGAACGAGAAGACATGTCAAAAAATCCAAGCGCATACTCCCCAGCTCCCACCAACGAGGATAACGGCCCCTCCATGGTCAGGCAGGACCATCAACTCTACTACCTGGGCCTGAGGGATAGACCTTAGGAGCTATGGATACATCTCGGGTTGATCTCTTTGAATGCCAAATGCAAGAGTTTAAGTCGTATGTACAGCTCCTCCTCACGTGCCTACTGCTACCCCCGTCCAGGGAGAACCATCTCTACATACTGCAGGGCTCAAGGAGTGACCCCAAGATCATGATACTCGTGTGGAATCTTCGAATGGGCTTGTACCCGAGGGTCGCCCTCCACCTTGCCATACTGGGGCTACCGGACTGGAAAGCCCTCCCCCGGCTATGTCAAGATCCGATTCTCCACGAAGACATGGTGCCAGGGACTGACCAGGGCTACCATTGGGCTCAACTTTCTAGCCACGCAGTAAGGTTCGACCTGAGGGCCCGTCGTGGGCGAGGCGAGACGCCTACCCGCCACCCTCGCGCTACCACGACGTCCGAGCAGTAGCCAACTGTGAGCATGCAACTCAAAGGTGGAGATGAGCAATCCTCCATCCTACCAGAGATGGAGGCGAGTGCCCTCCAGCCTGTCTCCAACAACGACATTCTGACAGCCTGAGTCACGGATGAGTCTCCAGATTTGCATCCCGACTCCAGCGTCGCGAGTGATTCTCCACGGTTATATTCCGATCCCCTGAGTCGCATCCCGACTCTCGGCATCGCGAGTGATTCTCCACGGCTGGATTTCGACCTCCTGAGTCGTGTCCTGGCTCTCTGCGTCGTGAATAATTCTCCACGGTTGTATTCCGAACCCTTGAGTCACGGATAATTCTCCACCTAACATCCCGACTCTCGGCGTCGCGAGTAACTCTCCGCAAGTCTTATCCCAGCGCTCAGTATCGAGGGTGACAACCAGACCCTCTCCAAAAGTCAATAGTCCGTACCCGGGGACAGACCAAGGTCATCCACCAAGGGCGGGGCATTGATCGGGTCTGAGGCCCTGCAGCCAAGTACTTCTCCTTACCAGTCAACTATGAGTCCGACGTTCTAAAAGGGAAGGTGCTTTTGCATGGACTAAATGGAGATAACCTGAAAGGGTTCTTGAATGAGCCTGACTACGGAGAACTCCCTGATGACCGGCCACAGGGGTCCAACCACAATATTGTGCCCCTATGGACTGAGAGGATCAGCTACCCTAGGAAACCCTACTCCTAAGTCCACGGCACATTTTCCTTGCAATTAGCTCGTGTCCCGGACTGGGGGGCTAGTGGTCTATGGCCCTGGACAGATATGAGAAGTTCTTGAAGTTTTTGTAAACTTTTCAAAATTTTACGACTCTAAAAACCATACTAGGTAGAGAATGACCTGACAAAAATGTTAAGAGAAATGAGTAAACTCTGAAGTATCCTAACTATGCCGCTCAAAAGTTTACATGCTCGCGCTAAAAAAAACAAGAATAAGCCAAAAAGAGTCTACAAAATCCTAAGTCCTGAAAGGGCGATGGTCTGAGCTTAGTCCTCTCCACCTTCGTTGTGAGAGGCGTCCGTGCGAGGGGAAGTGGCGTCTATCTCGCCCTCCTCAGCCCCCTTGTCAGCACTCTCCTCCTCGGCATCCCTCTGCTCGACGCCCGTGTGCGTGGCACCGTTTGGGGCATCGGCCTCGGTGTCCCATATCCAGAACCATCAAGTTTGATTGGTACCACCCTGTCGCACTACTGCTAGCCGGCATGGTCCGGGTAGTGATGGACACGGCCCTACCGTGCTACTCCTAGCCGGCAAGGTCCAGTGACGACCTTCTCCAAGAACATCGTCCAGGAGTATTGTCCAGAAATTTCACCACATCTCCTCGGGCTGGCGTTGTCTAATCCGGCTCCTCCTGTCTTACCGTGCTACCTCAGGCCGGGTGGGCGCAGATGAGGGTCTATCGGAAATTTTTCCCTAAAAAAATCCATAAGTATATATATATAAAAAATAATAATAAAAAGATTTTTTTTTTTATTAAAGTTAAAGTTAGGGGGGGGGGGGAGAGGGAAGCCCCTTGGCTTGCCCCCTTGAGGTTGCACCCCACTTTGGGGGCGCAGTACCCAGGGCGCTGGTGTCACCAGCGCCCAGCCCTTAAGTGGGCGCTAGTCACCAGCGCCCAGCATAACTGGGCGTTGGGGACAGCCTAGCGCCAACTTGGGTGCTGGTCAGCCCGGTTGGGCCATTGCTCATTGCACGGCGACGGTCGGCGAGCTCCCAGCCACTAGCCGCGTGTCCGCCACCCTGTGGTTTATTTTTATTTTTTTCGCGCTGAGTGTCAGTCCGTGCTCAGGGCTTGTTCACAGTGAACGTGTGTCGCCTTGAAATTCGAAAAAATTCGGGGTCGCCCTGCCATACTACCTGACCCCGGACCCTGACCATATGGAAGCGTATTTCAAATTAGCTCTTCTAAAAAAGTTAAACTCTTGGAAAATTGTCACCGTGAAATCTAAAAAATTCGGGGTCACCCTGCCATGCTACCTGACCCCGGACCCCGGCGGTATGGGAGCCTGTTTCAAATTAGCTCTTCTAAAAAAGTTCAACTCTTAAAAAATCAATGTCTTGGAAATCGAAGAAATTCGGGGTCGCTCTGCCGTGCTTCCTGACCTTGGACCTCGGCGGTATGGGAGCCTATTTCAAATTAGCTCCTCTAAAAAAGTTAAACTCCTGAAAAATTATCGCCGTGAAATCGAAAAAATTCGGGGTCGTCCTGCCGTGCTACTTGACCCCGGACCCCGGACCCCGACCATATGGAGGCCTATTTCGAATAAGCTCCTTAAGAAAAAACTAACTCTTGAAAAAATATTGATTAGAGGTGTTTCTCGCGCTTCGAAGTCTCCAGGACGTTCGTTTTAGCCAGGAATTGATATCCCTGACCGCCTCGCTTCCCTCGCCGCACAGGGCTAGGGGGGCAACTGATGAGGGTATTTTTGGGCACCTCTGAGTCAACACTTGGGACCCGGCCACGTGTCAACCCTCGCAATGACAATGATGTATTTCAAAATTCACAACGTCACACTAGAGCATACACCGACTATGGCTCCTCCTTGGAATCCCATTTGCACCCAGGGAGAAGCGAGGAGCCCCGCAGGGATGTGCCACTCTGAGCTCTGCGCCGTGCCCTCGAGGATCAGTTTCAGGGACTCAGTTGTTTACCTCGACCAGCTCTCATTTTCACATTGTTTCTTCTCCAAGGTTCCACGAATCTCTGCTCTCTTCCACTAACTCACCGCCACAGGCCTGACAAAGGCCCGCGGGCTTCGCCAAATGGGCCCGAAAAGCCCAAGCCCAACGATTATCTCCTAAATGCCCCAGGTTATCGGCTAAACACAGGATTTCGACTAACTAACCGTGTTTAGGCCCAACTAATCATCTCTAACTCTTATATATATTGGGGGCTATACAAGCTCGAGGTACGCTTTAATGACTGTCATTACGCGCGAGTTCATTTGTTTACTTGCTATATTCTGTACCTTTTCTCTCTGAGCGCTGATTATCACGCCGGAGGGGCTTCACCGGGATAAACCCCGGTTTGAGCCTTCTGCAGGTACACTATCTGAGGAGCAGGACTCTGGGCACAGCAGGTCAGTCCTCCCAGGACCCAGCACAGCTCACGCGAGGGCTTTTCAATCGACGACTCCACCTCAGTAAGAGGATCCACCTGTCATCCGACTGGACCATACTCGAGGTGTGTACCAATTTTATGCACTAACAACAATAACTAAAAATATAAAGTTAACTAATTTCTTTTTTAAGAAAAGGCAACATTTGTTTATACAACATTCTCGTTCAATTACAACAATTAAAACACTTATTGCAAATAAAACTGTAATGCAAATATAATGTGAAAAATAATCAATTTAATCTGCACACAAAATTAACTCAAGACAAAATTAAAAATCTGTGCACGCACAAAAAAAATGCTCACGTACACTAAAAACAACCCTCTCCATCCTCGGTGTCTCGAAATGAAAGGGTTCTAATTTAAGGATTTCTAAATAGAAAAAATTGAAAGAGAAAGAGATGAAGAGAAACATACCTGTGGAATGAGAAGGCGGTGGTTCGGCTGTTTTGGCAGTGGCCTGCAAGGAGGATACCTGAGAGCGAGAGGAAGAGGAGAAGCAGGGGAGAGAGAGACGCGATCTGCAGACGATGGGGGTGTGAAATGGAAGTAATCGTGGGAACGATGTTTGGGAGTCAAGAAAGAGGGAAAGCAATCTCAACCATTCATTCATTTAGATCGATCCGGACCATTAAGTAGGGAAAGAATAAATCTTAGCCATCCATTGTGATAGGAGCAAGGTAATAGAGGACATTGCCAATTCTTAGCTATGATTCATTCCTAGTCATTGTCTTCCGATTTTAGTATATATAATATGATTTTATATAAAAGTGTTTAATTCAATTAAAATAATTTTTGCAAATGATTTTAAAATTTTGACATAATTATTGTATTTCTAAAATTGTAATTTTTTCATATAATAAATTACAGTAATTTTTATGGTCTGCACTGATTTTAAACTTTTAGGATGCGTTTGGTTTAGTGAAAAATAGATGAAGAAGAAAATGAAAAGAAAAATAAGATGGAAAATGAAAAAAAAATAAAAAATTGTTTGGTATGGATAAAAAATGGGAAGAAAAAGAAAATAGGAAAGAAAATGCACTATTCAATTTTTTTTCCACACAAATTTGAGAGAAAATGGGGGAAATGAGTAAAAGTACAATTATACCCTTGATAATATAATTTTTAATTTATTTTTATATTATATGAGGATAAAATAGTAAATTACATTAGAGTGAATTATTTTTCCTCATTTCCATTTTTTTTCCTAATCAAACAAAGTTAGAAAAAATAATTTTTCTTTCACAATAAATAAAATTATTACTATTATTATTTCATTCTTCCAACCAAACTCACTATTAATAAAATTATCATACATTTAAAAATAAAATAAAATATTGTAGTAATTCGATTGGATGAGAGTGAAGTATAAAATTTGAGATTATGATTAAAAAATGGGATTGACTACAATATATTTAGAGTTTTTGGATGTATAAATACATCCAGACAAATGGCAGGTTTATTTTAAAAAAGTTACAGGTTCATTCAAAAGAAGTTGTGTTGATCCTAAAATTATGATGAACAATTAAATGTTGATATTTTTAGTGGAACTAACGATTTGATTGAGTGTTTCAGTTTATTAGTTCCAGTGATGAAAATAATCATGAAGATATTGTAACAATGTTAAAGATGATGACAAAGATAATGGAAGATTAATAGTTTGAAGAAATTGAAGAAATTAGGAAAAATAACTCAGGTTAAATTTTAACTCTTAATGTATCTCGGTTAGGATCACACACGACACAAAATATTTTTTAAAATTATGTGTATTTTTATAGGATCCTAATTAGTTATATTATTTGCTCCCATGTGTAATTGAAAAATAAATAAAGATAATTGATTAAAATTGAATTTAAGATTTTAATGGAGTTAATCGAAAAAAGAAATCGGTTAAAGGGGTGAAAACGTCAAAGAAAATTAATTAAAATTGAATTAAGGAGAGGATTCCAGCATTGATCAATCGACTCGGTCAACAGGTAGGTCAACCTATGGCTAAAAGAGGAAGTCTCTGAAGCTTCCGGTCAACAGGCGAGTCAACTTGTGTAACTCTCTGAATTGTTCGGACGACATATGAAGTATGGGCGGTCCACCGATGGGCGAAGGATTTTTGGCTTGGCTACGTCCTGAATCGGGCGGTCGACAAACGGACCTTGGTCGGTTGACAGATAGATCTGTTTAAGGATTTATAGAATTTCGGATTTTATTCAAACAATAACCGTTACTAGCCGTTTATGGTTAAGATATGCAAGATATCTTAGGGATCTTATATATTTTGAGCTATTTAATTAATATTTAAATATCCCTATAGATATGGTTCAAGTATTTTTTATATTTCTCAATTTGGTACATGTAATTCTTTCTATCTTATCTAATTGAGTTTGAGTAAAAGTTTGAGGGACTTAATTAAATATTTTAAGAGATATTTTAAATGAATTATACAAGGAATTAATCATTATGATATAGAGGGTCTATTGGTGTAATTAAATGTCATGATTTTTGGGAACTAGCTGTTGGAAGGCTTGTTTTATTCCTTTATAAGTAAACCTGCGTTTTTTAGGTTTTAATGAATTAAGATAATCCCACTCATTCTGAATTATTCAGTTTTCGTACTTTCAAAGAGTAATCATACTGAGTGCATTGTGAGATCTTTCTTGAGATTTGTTCTTGAGAAACATTTGCTATGGATTATTACTACTATCGATCTAAAGTGTTATTGCTATTCTAATTATTATTCTTTCGGTATAATTCTGGTGAGATCATTCCAAATTACTTACTATTAATTGTTGCTTGATTCTATTATTTATTATTTGGAATTTGATATTTGAAATTGTTTTTTGAATTTTTTATTGAACATGATTTTTTTGAAACAATTTCTTGAGAAAATATGATTACGTGCTTAATTGCTTGTTACCTATCTTTATTTGAAATCAGATTTTAAAATTCTCACTTTTCTATCACTAGTATCGGGACATTAATTGAGTTTGAATTTATCTGGAGTGGTAGAAACTTCGAGTAAGAAAATCACTTATCAATTGTTTGTAATTGATGAGTTGAGTGTCGGATTAGATACTACTGAGAGTGTCTAATCAAAGATAACTGGTTTCAATCTCTTCTAGTAAAGAGATTGAAGTTTTGATATTTGCTTAGAGTATAAAAATATTAGGCTTTAATTCTTCCTTTATAGAATTGTGAATGAATTGTAACAGTTCAATCCTTATCGGGTAAAAGAATATTTGGAGCGTGTTTGTGAGAGGTTTAATTCTTGAGTCTAAGATATAAAAAGAATTAAGTCGTGATTCTCCCTGTAATAAAATTAGGTTAATCTTTTGCCTGGTAAAAAGATAGAAGTTATTCCTTAACCTGTGAAAAAGAATTGTAAAAGTTGATTCTGAGCCTACGAAAAGAATCATTGTGAGAGTTTGGTTCCTACCTTTAAAGGGATTTTGAGTTTAGTGGGTGGGATTCTCCGTAGAGCTCGGAGGACTGGATTAGCCAAGAGTAGCTAGGTGAATCACTATAAATTTTTGTGTGTTGCATTATTTATATTATTTATATTTTATTGTTTGAGTGTGCACTTAATTGATAACACATATCCGCTGTTATAAAAGATAATAATTAATTTTAGGATAAAATTAATTGTTTAATTTTTGAAGTGTTATATTCTGATAATTTTTTAATACTACCCAATTCACCCCCCTCTTGGATAGCTCACTGAGCCAACAAGTTGGATGTTTATCTAAGAAGTTTTACTTTAACTCATTATTACACATTACAAATTCATTTAAAAAAATTATATGTCCACCTAAATAACATATAATTTATTCAATACGAACATGTAACTAAGAGCGAATCAAATTCTTAAAATATAAATAAACTTTTGTTTGGGTTGCCCTGCTTTGATGTCCAGGTTAGTACCTTCATTGAAATCCAACATCGACTATTCAATCCTAACATTTTATTTTTAAATAAATAGCGCACAAGAACTTCAAAATTGGAGATATAATGTTCAAGATTTCCCTCTTAATTGAATATTTGTTAATTATTTAAAAAAATATTGGCCTGACCCTAACGGCATGTTTGATTGGACGGAATGGAATGGAAGAAGTAATGGAATGAGAGAAGGAATGGAATGGAATTGTGAATAGAATCACTATTCCATTCTCTTGTTTGATTGGTATGGAATAAAAGAAATAATGGAATAGTAAAATATAGTAAAATTTTCATTTTGCCCTCATAAAATTATTATTTCATTCTCTTTTTGATTGGTTATAATAAAATTTGATTATATTTCACTATTTTATTCTTTTTTTCATTTTATTATATTTCACTATTCAACTCAATTTTAAGTTTTTGTTCTCTAATTTCTATTTTTGTTCTCAATTTTCAGTTTCTATTCTTTAATTTCTGTTTTTGTTCTCAATTTTCAGTTTCTTTTTTCAATTTTCCGTTCTCTAATTTTCTATTTTTTGGTCTCAATTTTTTTTTTGTTCTCAAATTTCTGTTTTTATTCTCAATTTTTGGTTTCCGTTCTCAATTTTCTATTATCTAATTTTATGTTTTTGTTCTCAATTTTCTATTTTTATTCTCAATTTTCAGTTTCTATTATCTAATTTTATGTTTTTGTTCTCAATTTTCAATTTTCGTTCTCAATTTTTCGTTCTCTAATTTTATATTTTTGTTCTCAATTTTCAGTTTATGTTCTCAATTTTCTGTTTCTGTTATCTAATTTTATGTTTTTGATCTCAATTTTTAATTTATGTTCTCAATTTCTTGTTATCTAATTTTCTATTTTTGTTCTCAATTTTCGATTTATATTTTCAATTTTCTGTTTCTATTCTCAATTTTCAGTTTCTGTTATCAATTTTCTAGTTCTGTTCTCAATTTTCTATTTCTATTCCCAACTTTCTATTCTCTAATTTCAATTTATGTTCTCTAATTTTTGTTTTTGTTCTCAATTTTCAAGGGTTTAATTACAAGGACTATCATGTAATTTAAGATATTGATTCCATTAAGTTGGAATCCCATTCCACCCCATCTCAAATGGAATCCCATTCCATCCAATTTCATTCCAATGGAATCACAAAAGTGATTCTATTGGAGAACCAAACAACGGAATAGGAATCGAGGGCGGAATGCGATTCCATTCCGCCCTCGATTCCATCCAACCAAACATGCCGTAAGGTCGGTCTTCAATTTTATGCATTTTATAATAGGCAAGATTGGGAAAAGGGATAGAGCTCAATGTCCGAATCAGGCCCAAACCCTACAAATTATTGTAATTTATTAGATTGGGCTCGGCCAAAACCTGGCCCATAAACACCTCTAGTCCCGGAGAGTGTAATTTATAATTTATCCTATTTTAATTTTAAATAGAATATAAATCTCTCTTAATTATATTTTAAATTGTTTTTTTGTGAAAATAAAATCTGTGGCAGAACTAAAATGATTTTCAATTAACACTAAACGTTAACAACAGTTTATAAATTGAGTAATTAAAGAATAATACAATTTGTGACAACCAAATGGGCCCTAATTAATTGAAACATACAAAATATATTTTTTTTAGTACAGAATTCCGAAAATGATTTAATAAATATTAAAATGTTGCCCAAAAAAAATAGCAACAAAATTTAGACGCCCGGATTGAAGCATCGGGGTAATACTTTCTTGTAGAGGGGCCAAAACATAATTTTCAATAACTAGAAGTCCTCGTCGGTGTTGAACACAATTTTTGCCACTGTCGTGCAGGCTCGACATAACTGAAGCTTTCTGATATTCGCCCACCCTTCTCTCGAAGAAGTTTGTTTTTCCTCTGCCAAAAAAAAACGTTTAGGGCCAATTTGGTTACTGTTTTCGTCCCTCGATTTCTGTTCATGCTCCCAAAATTTTGGAGTTTATGTACATAAACCCGTTTAATAAACATGTTTTTGTTCCAAAAATTTTGAGAATATTTTCTGAATTCCTTAAGAATCTGAAAAACAAATTTTTTTTTTTATTCCTATACACAAAACTATTCCTACCTCCACCCTGTAGGCCACCATTCATTTAAAGAAAAAAAAAAGTTTATTGTTTTTGTTCTCATAAATTAAAAGAAGCAATTTCAGGACAATAGTTGTTACCAAACATGTTTCTATTCCCGGAATACTTCAGAATAGAAATAGAATTCTCATCCCTAAAATTTATTAAAAGTAGAAACAAAAATGCAAAAACAATAACCAAACGCCACCTAAACAAATGGGGACTATCAGTCATGTTCCAAGCTCTAAGGGACTGTTTGGGAGCATGTATTTAAATCAAATGTATCTAAAATTTTGGTTCATTTCAAACCCCAATTCCAAGGATACAATTCTGTTCAACCAAACACTCCCTAGAGTGTTTTTTTTTTTTTTTAAATAATAAAAAATATTAAATGCAGTGTTATTTTGCTCATCAAAATACTTCAAATAAATGAACTCCATCCAATTAAATGGATTTTCCACATTGTATTTCTTGTGATACCCTAAAGCCACCTGAAAGAGAAAATAAAATAAAATAAATAAATAATTAAAAAATCACTTTTTTTTTTTGAGTTTTTGACACTTTGTGCACTTGAAGTACCGCGATCATCCCACTTCAAGCCAAATCAATAATTTCATTACAATTTTGGACGACTCAGTCAATTACCGGAACTTTATGAGCATTTCTAACTTCTTCTTTTTTCCCCTACAATATTTCTACAAAAAAAAAACCTATATATATATATATATATATGTGTGTGTGTGTGTGTGTGTATTTCTAAGTATTTGGGGGAGACTGTTGCAATTCAATGGGCTTAACTCAAAAAGACGTTTTGTAAGAAGAGGAATGCCCCAAGCTTTATATATAACTCAGGATCAAGTAACACAAGCAATGTGGGATTCAACATGTCCCCTCATATGCAGGGTGAAGTTTTAACGAACCACTGCAAACGAATATCGGATGGAGGGGCCAATGATATGTGTAAAATACCTATCTAATTCTAAACCGAATTTGCCAGTTTTCGAGTACTTTATTTAAGTTTGAATATCATTTTAGCTATTTTTATTAGTCAGGAGCATGGAAGTAAATAATCGGCAAACCGAGCGAAATGGTGCAAAAAGGGTAGCCAAAAAGATGAAAAGAGGAAGTTTCAAATAACAGAGCAATTCTGCCTAGGTGAAGTTTCCACCGCCTAGGCGGAAATTCAGCAGAAAGATGCAAAAACTGAGGATTTGAAATCCGCCTAGGCGAAGTTTGCACCGCCTAGGCGGAAATCCATCAGAAGGTTGCAAGGGCTGATGTATTGAATCCTCCTAGGCGAAGTTTCCACCGCCTAGGCGGAAATCCATCAGAATGCTGGATAGACTGAACTACTAGATTGAGCTACACTGCTGTAAATCCGCCTAGGCGAAGTAGCTACCGCCTAGGCGGAATTCCATCAGAAAGATAAGGAGCCAAGAAGTTAGTCATCCGCCTAAGCGAAGATTCTACCGCTTAGGCAGAATTCTAACCGACTTAAGCACCGCCTAAGCGAAGTTTCTACCACTTAGGCGGAAATTGCAGAACAGGTCAAAATATCTGTTTAGATATTTTTAAACCCCTAAGCCTATAAATACCCTTTGGCCACGTCTGAAACTTGTTGTTGAAGAACCCTAACCCTAGATAAGAGCTCTTAAGCTATATTTTGAAGATCAAGAAAGAGGTTCATCATTCGGATAAGGAAGGATAACTTGCGGATAGATCATTAGTTACAGTGAACCATTTCACTTCCAGATTTGATCGTTTCTCTCTTGTTTTATTCTTTGTAATCACTTTTTCATATCTAAGAATGTTGAATCCCTCTTATTTTGCATAGTATATGGCTAAGATCTTGTAGTAGTAGTTAAATGTTACTTAGGAGTAGTCGAAATCATGTAACCATTTAGTTGAGTAAATTTATGTTACTTTAACGTGTTGTTTGTCGAAATCCGATTGTGGTTATCGTTATTCTTGATATTATGCTTGTATTGATAAACCGAGAATACGGGGTTTGACACTCGGGAGAGGTAACCCCGGATTCAGACTAGGGTAAATACAACGTGACATTCTAACGGACCGGGAGGGCGTTAGAACGTATGCAACCCATGACGTTGGCTCAAAACTTACGCGACTTAGGGTCATTTAGGCGTTGAAGGGGACTTCTTTGTTGACACGAAGTCGTGTAATCCCTCATTTTACACTCGGAAGAGGTAGCGGAGGAGTTATTGATACAGAGGTTGTCGGATTAGATAAAAACCGTTATAGCTAACTAAATGAAATCGATTATGCATTATATGAAAGATATTTATACCTAAGTAATTAGTGTAATTAAAACTAACTTAATAGTTTTCATTTATCTTAGTATAGTAATTAGAAAACAAACAAAATTTGATTAGTCGAGATAATATGAAACTATTGAAATCGCAATACTCAACTGAATTACCTGCCCGTCCCAGTGGAACGATATCCGATCCTAAAAAGATCCATTATATTAAAACCAGACCTCGTATACTTGCGAGTTGTCCAACTACCGCGAGGAGGAAACATGTGTGAATCTGAGCGCGTAGCACCCAACATCGATGTGGGATTCAACAAGCCCTCTCACCTGTAAGATGGACTTTTTGACAACCACTGTGAATGAATATCGGGGCTCCCACCATCAATGTGGGATTCAACATGCCAAACATCAGACAAGAATCCTGACTTTGATACTATATAGCAACTCAATGGGCCTAACTCACTCTCAAAAGACAACGCCTTGTAAGAGGGCAATTGTCCTAGGCTTTATATATAGCCCAGGATCAGGTAATATAAGCGATGTGGGATTCCACAGGGACGAAAAAAAGGAGTGAAGAAGGCAGCTGGAATTGCCTATAAAACCTCTTAAAAGTCGTCATGTGCATGTCAGGTGACTATTTTCTGTCCAAAATTGTACTGGGAATATTGACTTAGGACAATGGTGGGATGATCAAGAAACTTTAAGGTCTCATATGTTCAAATTGAAAACATTGCGACCAAAGTGAGATTTTGGTGAAACTCCAGGGGTAAAAAAAAACTTTTTTTAACAAAATATATATACACACACACATATATAAAGGGCAGCCCAATATACGAAGGCTTCCGCTATTTCGAGGTCTGGGGAGGCCGAGAGGGTCAAATGTACGCAGTTTGACCTCTGTATACAGACTATACAGGGAGACTGTTTCCAAGATACACAAATATATATATATATATATATATAAGGTATATACCAAAGACCTCCCTTGTCTTTTAGCCCTCATACCAGAGACCTCCCTTCTTATTTAACAAATACTAGTCACCCCCTTATAGTTTTACAATCTAAACCACTTACCTCCCTTGTCAGTGAACAGTATCTCACACATCATTATTATGGACAAAAATACCCTCAAAATCATTTAACTTTAATAAAATGATATAACTAACATTTCTTAATTTAATTTGTTGGACAAATATACCCCTTGATTCTCTTCCACCTCTTCCTTACCTTTTTCTATTTTCTTCCCTGCCTTCTTCTATTTTCTTTGAGGCAAGCTGGAACGATCGGAATATCTCCTGGAGCTCCACCAGTTTCTCGTCGTCTAATTGCATTGGTTTTTCTCTAGCTTTCAATTTTTTTGTGTAGCTCATCCAAGATATACGAAAAAAAACTCTTCTCTCTCTCTAGAAATTAAAATTCGATTTTCAATCTCTCTAAAAATCGAAAAGTGGGTTTCAATCTCTCTCTCTCTCTAGAAATCGAAACTGCGTTTCAATTGAACTTTTTTTTTTTTTTTTTTAACAAAAGCCAGCAACTTATCTAAACAAAGAAGGCTGATATTATGTGAAATACACAAAATTCATGTTCATAACAATCTACTGTTTCACAACCCATTTTTATTGAACAAAAAAGACAACAGAAATTCATAAACAATCACAAATCATACACATCAGCTGAGTCGTGTCTTCTCTCATCGATTCTTCCATTCGATGCCACAGCTAATGTTCACGTCCATCAATTGAACCCTTTTTCATATCATGGATGATGAAACAATTGAAAACACACAAAACCCATTTCTCAAACAAGTAGAGATGAAAAATTATGTCAGGAAAGTAGGTTTCAATCTCTCTCTCTAGAAATCAAAAAATTGGGTTTCAATTGAATTCTTTTTCATATCTCGGCGGCGAAGGATTGGAGACTAACAAAACCTATCCCAACTGCCACACCGTGAGCGTAGCAGAGGGTAGAAGTGGGGAAAACGTACCTGCCTGCAACAATCGACACCGTATGAGTGCCGACTCCTAAATCGACGCCCTATGAGTCCCGCTGCGATGATGGTCTGAGAGATGGAAGGCTGATTTCTTCTTCGGCTGACAAATCGAAGCATGACAGATCATCGTAGGCTTAGAGATCTTTCTTCTTCGACGACGAATCGACAATCGAACTAATCGACAATTGAACGAATTGACGACGACGAATCGCTCCAGATCTGTCATTCTTAGGGCCATTGATGGTGTCGGAGGTAATGAAATCGGATGGAGAGTTCGTCTCTTCGTCTCTCTCTATCTAGAGCCATCGGTTCTACTTCCTAGCAAATAAAGAATAAAGGAGTAAATCGGTAATTTTACTTAGAGTTTTTTTTAATTGTATAATATCTAAAAAAACAAGGGTAAAATGGTATTTTTACATAAAAATATTGGTCAATGGAGTTGACTGATATTTATCAAATGACAGGGGAGATTTCGGGTATAAGGCCAAAAGACAAGGGATGTATTTGGTATAAATCCTATATATATATATATATATATATATATATATATATCACAACATATTTACATTTTGAGCCGTCGGATCGGATATCGTACGACTGAGATTACACTTGGAGACATTTTATATTTGAAATATTTTAAACCCTTAGATTGATATCCAATTGACGAAATTGAATAATAGAGGAGACATTTTTGGCCATCAGATCAGAATAAATCATGGGTTGAGATTTTTTTTATCATTTTTTTACCGTGGGATCGTTTCGATCCAACGGTTATGAATGAATATTTTTTTAAAAATATCTCAAGTCACAACACTATCGTTTCCCTATCTACAAATAAACCCCCAAATCTCTCACAATCCCGCCATAATTGCGACCGCCTTATTTGATCTCTTAATCTTATAACCATCCTCATTCCCAAAATTTGACCTCCACCTTTCCTTTTCAGATCTATTCCCAATCCGTCGTCGTCGTCGCTCTCTCTATCTCCAGCGCATCCGCTACTACCGTCGCCTCGCTATCTCCATCGCATCCGTAATTGCCGTCGTTGTCATCGTCTCCTTGAACAAACGCCGTCTTTAGGTACGATTTTCTCCGATTCATCTCAGATCCATAATCAAGAATTGACCTACGATTTTCTTCTTTCATTTTTTATTTCATTCATCTCTAGCGCATCCGCTACTACCGTCGCCGTCGTCGTCGCCTCGACATCTCCATCGCATTCCCAATTTTCGTCGCCTTCATCGTCTCCTAAAACAAACGCTGCCTTCAAGTACTATTTTATTCGATTCATCTCAGATCTAGAATCAAGAATTGACCTCCGATTTTCTTCTTTCATTTCGTGACAGAGGAATCAATCCAGATCCATATCAATTAGGTAATCGACGATGCACTTTTCTCAGATATTAGCTCCATTTACTTTTGATTACCTCTGATTTTCTCAGTTCACTATCCCATTCTATCGTCATCATCACCATCCCGTTCCATCGCCATCGGAGATCAATCACCATCACCATTCACTTCGCTCCTCTTCGTACAACCAGCCTGAAGTCCAAGTTCGCAGCCGAAAGGTTTCAGGTTCTACAATTCACCGTTTGCCCTTTCTCAATTAGGGTTTCCAACGTCGTCGCCTACTCGTGAGTACTGGGTACCCCTGTTCTCCTTATCTATCCACTCACTTACACAATTGCAATTCAATTTCTATTGTGAAGTCAGATTATCAGCCCTGATTCAATGAACAGTTTTGCATTTTACGATAATACTGATGGATTCCAGAATGCAATAGATTAATAGTCTTTCAATTGCCTAAATGTTATGTATTAGATACTATAGTGAGAAAGTTATTATTATTATTATTATTATTATTATTATTATTATTATTATTATTATTATTATTATTATTTTTCTTAATTTATTTCTTCATGTTTTTTCTTACAATTTTTGCAGTTTCTTTTATGACTTCAAATTTAGAAAATTGAATATCTAATTTCACCTATTTATTTAAACCTAAATTTTTACTCTTTGATCTGCATGTGAAACGTAATAGTTTTCTTTGATGAAGTCTTATTTTTCGTCTATGCTTGAGTCCGACAGAAGTACTATTTACTTTTGATATCTGCATTCGAATATCGTATGAGAAATCTCTATAACTGTTGGAGCCTATCAAAGAAGAATATTCTTTTATTATTGGATAATTAATTACACCAATCTTTACAATATATATACAAGAGGAATGAGAGCTGAACTAATAAACTTTCCTAATAGCTCTAACATAATATAACAAGCAACTCTAACAGACCATAACAACTAATATTCTCTAACATTGCCCCTCAAACTTAGAGTGGGAATCTTTATAACTCTTAAGTTTTTCACGAAGAAGAAGAAAGCGAGAGATTCCTAACGCCTTAGTAAAAATGTCAGCCATTTAAGCACAAGAGGGGACATGTTTGACAATGATCTGTTTTTGCATAACTTTTTCATGCATGAAGTATAGGTCCAATTTCTGTTTCTGTCATGCTGCCATTTGAGTCTGCATTAGTTTTGTTTTTTGTAAATTACGCAAATCTTTATTCATTAATTTGATCAAATATTATTATTTTGGTTTTATATTTGCAGGTTATTAACCACTGCCAATGGATAAAATAACTCTTTACGGAAATGTAAATTTCATTATATCTCAAGTTTTTAATTTTTTTAATTTTTTTTTCTTTAACAATGAATCTTGATAATCATTTTTGTATTTTCATATAGGAAACTACTGAATTGAAAAAAATGGTTTGGTCAAATCATTTTTTATTGAAAATACTTCATTTAACCATTTAATTTATTATTTTATATTTATATACATAAATTTTGACAGGTTGAATTTTTTCAACAAAGAAATGTCCAAGTTGAAATTCACACCGAACAAGAATACAACGCAATGTGTATTTCAAGAGTAAGGATGTTATAATTTTGTTGAGTAATTTTTTTTTATTATTATTTCAAATCTTTTTATTGATGTGGTATATTTGTACCATTAATGATTATTCATTCTTATTTGATTTTGGGCAAATCCCCTTTAAGCCCTATTACTATTACCTTACTACTACTTAACCCTAATCTAATTTTAATATGTTTTAAGTGCAAGCTCAACATAACATCTTCTTTTTCAATTTTATAAAATTGAATGAGTTATTAAGCATTTGGTTAGTTTATATTAAGATAAAGTAGAAGGGTTAAAATGATTTTTCCTTGAAATCTGTGTGATATAAGTTGGTAATGTAGTTCTACTTCTTTAATAGATTATAAATTTTGATTGGTTTGGATCTTCTTTTAACTATTTGTGGTAATACATTTCATTCTTATAAAAATAAACATTTGGCCATGCAAAATAAAGAAGCAAACTACAAAGAAAAAGGAAAGGAAAAAGAGAATGTCTCTTCTAATGTGGTATGTATGCGTTATTTATTAAAATTTATTTATGAATGGTCATAGTATTATTTTGTAATTCTATTAGATAGATGATTGACTATTTTTTAATGATCGAACATGGTTCATTCTATTTCCACACACCATGTTTATCTCATTATTATACTTTGCAACTATTTTATCCGTTATCTACAACAAATAAAGACTTGAATTACACTAAAAAAAAATTCTCATAATTAATCCTAATTTAATAAAGTTGATTATTGGTACAAAAAAAATTATTCATAATTCATTCTTATTTGATTTTAGGCAAATCACCTGTAACCCCTATTACTTTTACCTCACTACCACTTAACTCCAATCTAATTTTACACCCTCATATTAAGGTGAGAAATTAATATGTTTAAATGCAAGCTCAACATAACATCTCCTTTTTTAATTTTATAAAATTGAATGAGTTGTTAAGCATGTGAAATCTAGGGAGTGTGGTTAGATAATTGTAAGATAAAGTAGAAGGTTTAAATGAATTTTACTTGAAATTTGTGTGATATAAGTTGGTAATGTAGTTCTAATTCTTTAATAGGTTATAAATTTTGATTGGTTTGAATATTCTTTTAACTATTTGTGGTTATGCATTTCATTCTTATAAAGATAAACATTTAGCCATGCAAAATAAAAAAACAAACTACAAAGGAAAAGGAAAGGGAAAAGAAAATATCTCTTCTAATGTGGTATGTATGCGTTATTTATTAAAATTTCTTTATGAATGATCATAGTATTATTTCGTAATTTTATTAGATAGATGATTGACTATTTTTTAATGATCGAACATGGTTCATTCTATTTCCACACACTATGTTTATGTCATTATTATACTTTGCAATTTTTTTATTTGTTACCTACAACAAAAGACTTGAATTACACTCAAAAAAAAAATTCTCATATTTAATCCTAATTAAAATTAATTTTAATAAAATCCTAATTTCATAAAATCCTAATTTCATAAAGTTGATTATTAGTACAAAAAAATTATTCATAATTAATTATATAGAGAGAATCTTGACCCCCGCTCACTTTTACCTTACTATTACTTAACCCCAATCTAATTTTAAAATCTACATTTTACACCCAAGGTGATAAATGAATGTGTTTAAGCGCAAACTCAAATGAATATATTTAAGCGCAAACTCAACATAACATTTTTTCTATCAATTTTCTAAAATTGAATGAGTTGTTAAGCACGTGAATTCTAGAAGATGTGGTTAGTTGATATTAAGATAAAGTAGAAGGTGTTACAAATGCATTTGCCCTTCAAATTTGTGTGATATAAGTTGGGAATGTAGTTCTACTACTTTAACAAGTTATACATTTTGATTGCTTTAAAACTTCTTTTAACTATTTGTGGTTATGCATTTCATTATTTTAAGGATGAACATTTGACCATGCAAAATAAAGAAGTAAACTACAAAGGAAAAGGAAAAGAAAAAGAGAATGTTCCTTCTAATGTGGTATGTATGCGTTATTTACTAAATTTTCTTTATGAATGGTCATAGTATTATTTCGTAATTATGTTAGATAGATGATTGACTATTTTTTTTATTATTGAAATGGGTAATTCTATTTCCATACACACTGGTTATGTAATTATATAATTTTTGTAATTTTTTTTATTTGTTTTCTAAATAGATAAATACTTAAACTATACTAAAAAAAAAAAAAAAACTTATATTTAATCCTAATTAAATGAAGGGATTTCATAATTAATTTCATACAATGAATCTTGATAACAAAATTACATTTTTCACTCCTATCTCATTCTATATCCCTAACATTCGTGCCCAATTTTCCCCAAATCTCTCTGAATCCCACATATCTATCTACCTATGCACCATAATCATTATGCGTACAACTTGAAGCAGTTTTATGATCGATTGATTGTTGCCTCGATCTAGTACCTTTGATCTTGATCTCAGATCCAGATCCATATCAAGTTTACAATCGATCTTGGTTTCTAATATTAGATCCGTTGATCTATGTGTGTTGATCAGTGTTCGCGATCCGTCGTCGTCGTCACTACCTCCATCAAGAAAATAAATCAAATTATCGCTTAGATTCCCAAAATAAAATGTGTTAAAATACTACAAACAGTCACTAATCTCTAACTATAGTTTACTATAGTCATTTGAGTTTGATAATTGTATTACAATTATATATAGAACATATCAAAAGCTACTATTGCACAATGAGCTAGAAGGGAATGTGAGAGATTAAATCGTCGAACGATGTGTCCTGCAAATGGTCAATCATCTATGATTGCAAATCCACAAGCACCCATGGTTGTGGACGTCTTCCATAATCAAACTACTACATTAATGGTGGATTCCAAAACGAGAGGTGCTATTCATGAAGAATCTATATTGCAAGATGAACAGGTATGCTTTTCTCTATGTGTTTCGAATAAAATGAATCAATAAATCGCTTAGATTCCAAAAAAAATTGTGTTAAACTACTAAAAACAATCACTAATATCTAATTATAGTTTCCTATAGTTATTTTAGTTCAATCAATAATTGTATTAAAATTATATATTGAAGCTATCAAAAGCTGCTATTGCACAACGAGTAAGAAGGGAACGTGAGAGATTAAATTGTCAGACGACGTGTCCTGCAATTAGTCCAAATATGACTGCAGATCCACAAGCACCCATGGTCAAAGGCGCTTTCCAGAATCAAACTACTATACCAGTGGTAGATACTGAAATGAGAGGTGCTGTTGATAAAGAATCTATAGTGAGAGATGAACATGTGTGTCTTTCTCATGGTTTTTCCAAGAAAATGAATCAATAAATCACTTAAATTCCAAAAACAAGTGTGTTAAACTACTGAAAAATATCACTAATCTCTAACTATAGGGTTTTATATTTATTTTAGTTCAATTGATAATTGTATTACAATTATATATAGAAAATATCAAAAGCTGCTATTGCACAACGAGCAAGAAAGGAACGTGAGAGATTAAATCGTCGAACGACGTGTTCTGCAAATGGTTCATCTATGACTGCAAATTCACAAGCACCAATAAACCAGGACATCTTCCAGAATCAAATTACTACAACAATAGTGGATGCTGAAACAAGAGGTGCTATTGATGAAGAATCTATTGTGCAAGATGAATAGGTGTGCTTTTTCTCATTCATTGTGTTTCCAAGAAATGAATCAATAAATCACTTAAATTCCCAAAACAAATTTTTTTACACTACTAAAACAATCACTAATCTTTAACTATTATTTCCTATAGTTGTTTTATTTCAATTGGTAATTGTATGACAATTACATATAGAACATATCAAGAGCTACTATTGCACAACAAGCGAGAAGAGAAAGTGAGAGATTAAATCGTCAAACGATGTGTCCTGCAAATGGTCCATCTATGACTGCAAATCCACAAGCACCCATGGTTGTCGACGTCTTCCAGAATCAAATTACTACACTAATGGAGGATACTGAAACAAGAGGTGCTATCAATGAAGAATCTACTGTGCAAGATGAACAAATGTGCTTTTCTCATTCATTGTATTTTCAATAAAATGAATCAATAAATCACTTAAATTCTAAAAATAAATTTTGTTACACTACTAAAATCAATCACTAATCTTTAACTATAGTTTCTTATAGTTGTTTTATTTCAATTCATAATTGTATGACAATTACATATAAAACATATCAAGAGCTACAATTGCACAACGAGCAAGAAGGGAATGTGAGAGATTAAATCGTCAGACGACATGTCTTGCAAATGGTCCATCTATGAATGCAAATCCACAAGTATTATGGTTGTAGACGTCTTCCAGAATCAAACTACTACACCAATGGTGGATACCGAAATGAGAGGTGCTACTGATATAAATTTACCTTCTGAGGCCAATATTGATGAAGAATCTATAGTGCAAGATGAACAAATGTGCTTTTCTCATTGTGTTTCAAGAAAATGAATTAAAACATTACTTAAATTCCAAAAAGAAAATGTGTAACTACTAAAAACAACCACTAATCTCTAACTATAGTTTGCTACAGTTATTTTAGTTTAATTTATAATTGTATTACAATTATGTATAGAAGATATCAAAAGTTGCTATTGCACAACGAGCAAGAAGAGAACGTGAGAGATCAAATCGTCAGATCACGTGTACTACTAATGATCCATCTATGACTGCAAATCTACTAGCACCCGTAATTGTGGACATCGTTAACAATCAAACTATTCCAGCTATAGAGGGTCCACGAAATATTGATGAAGCTTTCTATGCTGAATCAAACTTAAATTCTACTCACAATCTCTGTGAAGAATCCAGAGTGGAAGTTGAACCACCTATTTTATTTGAACGTATATGGTAAAAAAAAAAATTCCTTGATCATTTAGGTTGTTATGATCAAATGAATGAATCTAATTTTTCTTTGATGTAGGCCAGCGTCTGCGGATGAATATCTTGATTTAAGTCAAAACAATGATGACTTAGAAAATTTACCAATCAATCATTTGAATGGTATAATTTCAAATCGTCATACTCTCGGCCAAATGGATGTTGTTTGTACTTACTGTTCAGATTTGCATTGGATGGATGAAAGATTGTCAAAATCAACCACAACGTGTCCTTTATTTGGAACATGTTGTTTACAGGGTAAAGTTAAATTACCTTTGCTAACAACACCACCTCCACACATTAAAGCATTATTTGATAGTGGAGATGCTAAGTCAAAATCATTTCGTCGTTACATTCGAGAGTACAACGCAACAAATGCTTTTACAAGTCTCGGTGCTAAATTAGATCAAAGGGTATTTAGCGGAAGAGGTCCAACATCATTTACTATACATGGTGAATTGCGCCATCAAACGGGATCATTGATTCCTGAACACGAACAAAATCCAATTTACTCTCAATTGTATATTTATGATCCTGCATATGCTCATAGCGTTAGATGTCGGAGAAATCCTCATTTGAGAAGTGATGTTTTGCAAATTATTCAAGATAGTTTGTTGCAACACAATGCCTTCGCGGATAAGTTTCCTCAGGCTCACGCAATTCTAAATCAGATGGATTTGAATATGCAAACTTTGCCTACTATTCTCCAGTACAATGCATCTACAGATCGTCGACAGTATAATTTGCCTGCAACAGATGAGATAGTTGTAATATTACAGGGGGATGGAACTCAGTTTTGTGGTATGAGAGATATTGTTCTATATTTAAGGGGCGGTAATGAATTAATGCGAATTAATGAATGTCATCCGACTTATTTACCGTTGCACTATGTTTTGTCGTTTCTTTTTGGTGAGCTTGGATGGGAACTCGAATTTAGACAATGGGATGTGTTAAATGGCCAACATACAGATAATCGATTAACTCAGATGCAATTTTATAGTTATCGATTATTTGAAAGACCGACCGAGTATTCAACGATTCTAAGGGGTGGAAAGTTATTCCAAGAATTTTTGGTAGATGCTTGGGCTGCAACAGAGCAAAATCGGTTGAATGACTTTCGACTTAATCAATCAAATCTACGTGTATATCAAAATCTTACCAATTTACCATTTGATAAGTTGAGACCTGATCAAATAGGTAAGCGAATAGTTTTGCCATCTTCATTTATTGGTAGTCTAAGGCATATGTTTGAAATATTTTAAGGTTCAATGGCGATAACGCGACACAACCATCATCCAGACATTTTTCTAACTATGACTGCAAATCCTGATTGGAATGAAGTAACTTCAGCCTTATTACCACATCAAACGCCAAGTGATCGCCCAGATTTGATTGCCCGTGTTTTTCAACAAAAAAGGATTGCTTTGATGAAAGAGGTTGAAAACACTCAAGTTTTCAGGAAAAATGTTGCCCATGTTTTCACAATTGAATACCAAAAAAGAGGTCTTCCACATATGCACTTGCTTATTTTTCTTGACAGTCCACACAAAATTCGAATGTGTGCTCAAGTAGATCGAATAGTTTGTGCAAAATTTCCTAACTCAAAAGAAGAACTAGAACTTTTTGAAACTGTCAAGAAATGTATGGTGCATAGGCCATGCGGTGCTCGAAATCCACAAGCTCCTTGCATGGAAAATGGTAGATGTACAAAAAAGTATCCACGGGTTTGGGCAGATGAAACAACCATGGATTAAGATGGTTATCCAATTTACCGTCGTCGTAATGATGGTAAAGTTAATACTGTTAGGAGACAACAAGTTGATAATAGGGATGTTGTTTCTTACAATCCATACCTTTCAAAAATATTTAATTGTCATATTAATGTTGAGTTTGCGAGGGAATTAAATGCGTGAAATATATTCACAAGTATATCTACAAAGATGGCGATCGAGGTACATTGACTTTGGGAGAAATAGGTGAAATCAAACAATATCTTGATGCAAGATACATTGGATCATCAAAAATGGCTTGGCAACTTTTTAGTTTCCTTTTAGATGAAGGGATTCCAACTTTTGTTTGATTGGAACTCCATATTCCTAGAATGCATCACGTTCTTTTTAGGGAAAAGTACAATTTAGACCCTTTAACTATTGATACATTTCTAAGTAGCCCTTCTAAGTTTTGTCGTTTCATTTCAAACCCTCTACGTATCGAAACGGCTTTAATTGGTCCTTCTGTTAGAGATTCTATTAAAACTAACAGAATCTCAGGGGCAAAATAGTATTTTCACGTTTTTTAAATTTTTTTAATCATTTTTAATATAATATTTTTTTTTTGTTTTTTTTTTTTATTTCTCTTTCTTCATCTCTCCCTTCTTCTCTCTCCCCGCCACCTCCCTCCCCCCCTCTCTCTCTCTCTTTCCCTCTCTCCGCCACCTCCATCTTCCTCTCCCTTCCTCCTCGTCACCCCTGCAACAGGGGGTGGTTTTATACCCTGTTATGGGGGTGAGTTCCTATCTCCAAATTTCCTATTACGGGAGGAGACTGGAGAGCTTTTGCTGTCGCTCCTGATAAGCTCAACTAGCCGGAAAACCTGAGCTTATTGCCGTAACGCTTCGAGACGCAAATATATAGAGGCTTCACCATTTTTAGATATCTATGCATTGCTTCTTTCGAGAATCGCTTCTCCTCCGGTGTCGCCTTCTCCGAGTTTCACTTCGGCGTTTTCTCCTTTGAACTTTTCGAGCTATTGTCTCTACTAAACAAAGACATAATCGGAACTTCTTCGACGTTCAGCTTCACTGTGAAAAACTTACTTTGCGTTTTCGTTTTCGTTTGGTTTTGCTTCTCCGATTGATTCTCCGGTTGTTTCTTTTGCCGCGGCTTTCGGTTTGGCGAAATCAAAATGCTCGTTTCATCTCTGTCCACTGCGTCAAATTTTGATTTCTTCAGCTTCAACATCATTACGCGAAACTTCGTCGCCGATTTCAACAGCGAAGCGAAGAACTGCGATTTTGAAATCGATTCAAAAGGCTCAACCGGAACAAGCCGTCCATTAAAGAATAGATCGTCGGCGGGAGAGAGCATGACATTCGGATTTGTACAGTCAGCCCTCGAACCGAAAGAAAGCTCAAAATCAAAGCCTATCTTGTCCTCCTCCTCGTCTTCCTCACAATTTCTCTCAATGTTTTCGCCATCCCTCGCATCTCCACCTCCCTTTCCGTCATCTTCAACAGCGAACTCCGAGTAAAAAAATAGTCCGCCATCATCGTCCTCACTCTCTGACGAGTACGCACTCACGGCGCCAACAATCGTTGTAGGCTCAGAGCCACGAACTTTAATAGTAGCACCGTTGTCGAAAGCCGCACATCCACCACCACCGCCAACTCCACCGCCTCTCTAGTTCAGCAAACTAAATGCCTCTTTGGTCTCTTTCTCCAAATTTCCCAATCAAGCTTCAAACAGCAGCCGCTACTCTTTCTTTTTCTAGGTTTGAGTAGTAGATTGGCCATCGGTGCCACGATTTCCATGCAACGCACTCTCTCTCCCGCATCCCATGATTTTCCAACAACGTGCCATGCAAACGTGCCTCTCTCTCTCTCTATACGATTGCATACAACACTCTTTCTCTACCTCATCCACGTTTGATAAATGTGATGTTTATTCTTACCCACATCATCCATGCATGCCAACCCATGTCTCTCTCTCTCTCATCTATGCATGCCTATTGCCTACCCACGTCTCTCTCTCTCTCCACAAAATCTCCCATTTCTCTCTCTACCATGTTTCCACCGCTCCCATGCACCAACCTATCTTGCGCCTGCGGGGGCATGATAGAATGTGATGTCCAACTCTCCACTCTCTCACCCATGTTCATCTCCAAGTTCCAACCCCAAAACAGGAGGTGAAAACACCCCCTGTTACGGGGGTGACGAGGAGGAAGGGAGAAGGAGAGAGAGAGGGAGGTGGCGGTGAAAGAGAAATAAATAAATAAATATATTATATTAAAAATGATTAAAAAAAAATTAAAACGTAAAAAGACCATTTTGTCTCTGAGATTCTGTTAGTTTTAACAGAATCTCTAACGGAAGGACCAATTAAAGTCGTTTCGATACGTAGAAGGTTTGAAATGAAACGCCGAAATTTAGAGGGACCACTTAGAAATGTATCAATAGTTAGAGGGTCTAAATTGTACTTTTTCCTTCTTTTTAATCCTAATGACACTATGGAAGCTATTGTTTCTAGGGCTCAATTACAAGTATCAACTCTAACGGGTTATTTTGCCTATTGTGCAGTACATGAAGATGTGCATGCGTATACTTATCAGGAGTTTCCCCAACACTTTGTTTGGAATAAAATGAAAAAGTATGGAAACCACGACAGAGGGGATTTACTATTGGTAGAATGTACTTTGTATCTCCTAATTCGGGTGAACGATTTTATTTGCGTCTGCTATTAATAGTTGTCAAATGACCAAAATCGTTTAAGTGTTTACGTACAGTGAACAACTTTGAACATGCGACATTTAAGGCTGCATGTGTGGCAATGAGACTCTTAGAAGATGATGGTGAGTGGATACAGAGTCTTCAAGAAGCGTCCATAATGAGAACTGGTCATCAATTGAGGAGATTATTTTGTGTACTTCTTACTCAATGTTCTCCGGTAAATCCACATGAATTATGGGATCGATTTTCAATGTATATTTGTGATGATATTCCACATAAACTTTGCACATCATTTGCAATTTCTGATCCAACTGAAGAGCAAATTAAAGATTACGGTTTGTATCTTTTGAATCAGCTACTGCAAGAATCAGGTAAAAGTTTAATCGATTTTCCATCAATGCTACTACAGGTAGAAAATTGGAATACGGTTGCTAGAAATAGGCTAATATTGGAACACAAACAACTACAACATAATGCGCAACAATTGAATGTTGATACCAACGTTAAACGCCTTAATGTTGAACAACGAGTTACTTATGAAGCTATAACTTCCTCTGTATTTGCTAATCGAGGAACTATGTTCTTCTTTAATGGTGGTGCGGGTACTGAAAAAATATTTCTCTATAATACAGTTGCAACAAAATGTCGTGGTCTTGGTCATATTGTTGTTGCAGTCGCATCGTCTGATATAGCATTGCTATTGTTAGAAGAAGGTCGAAAAACACATTCTACATTCCGTATTCCGTTGGATATCATTGATAATTCAGTGTGTGGATTTAGTAAACAGTCGTTGTATTTCGAGTTGTTCAGTGAAACCAAACTTATCATTTGGGATGAAGTTCCTATGCAACATAGGTACTGTGTTGAAGCTGTTGATTGCACGTTGCAAGATATTCGCGATAACAAAAAATCATTTGGGGGTATAACCGCAGTTCTTGGGGGAGATTTCAGGCAGATCTTGTATGTTATACCCAAAGAAGTCTGCCAACAAATTGTTGCTGCGACACTGAGACGTTCCAACCTTTGGAAAGATGTTAATGTCTTGACTTTGGAATTAAACATGCGCTTAAGCAGCACAAATAATAGAAATACTGAGTTTTCAGAATTTCTGCTATAGGTAAATTTTAAATATTATTTTTGTGAATACATATTTACTTATAGATAGACTAGTAACTAAATTGGATGTTATTGTTTTAATATTTCAGATTGGAAACAATCCACAAGAAACCATACAATTGCAATCAACCATACAAAGTTGTTGTAATATGGATGAATTAATATCAACTGTTTATCCAGATCTTAATACGCCGAGTATTGTTATTCCTACGTTTCTAACTGAACGTACAATTCTTTCTGCGCGAAACAATAATGTAAGTGTTGTAAATTCAACTACATTAGAAAGATTTCCTGGAGATACAGTTACGTATTTGGCTGCGGATAAAATGTCTGAAGATGATGGATCTGATCCTCAAATTACAAACCGGTATCCTAATGAATATTTGAATTCATTAGACCCTCCTGGGTTGCCCCCGTTCAAATTAGATCTGAAAGTAGGTTCTCCAATTATGTTGCTGTGAAATATCGCACCGAATGAGGGGCTTTGTAATGACACAAAATTGATGGTTGTAAGATGTGCCTCGCTTGTAATAGAGGCTCAAATTTTAACCGGCAAAAAAGCTGAAAATATGGCGTTTATTCTCAGAATTTCTTTGACACCGTCAAGTACTGAATTTCCATTTCAAATGACAAGACGTCAATTTCTAGTTTGTCTGGCGTATGCCATGACGATAAATAAATCTCAAGGACAGTCAGTCAAATTTGTCGGAGTCGACTTAACCACACCAATTTTCAGTCATGGCTTACTTTATGTCGCTTTATCAAGATGTACATCTTTCAATCGATTAAGTGTCCTACTTTCTGATCAGAGATCTTTATCAATTACGAATATTGTATATCCTGAAGTTCTGTTATAGTTTATCTTAAATAAAAAGGTACGACAATTAAGCATATAATTATCTTAATTTTTGTTTAAATTAGCAAAACAATTATTCGAATTTGATTTTACAGGATTGGGAGGAAATGACTCGAGAGCTTGGACGAGTAAATAAGAGGAATTTATTAAAATTGAGATTTAAACAAGAGGTATTCAATTATATTTATTGTTTCAAACTAAAATAATTTAATTTATTGCCTTGATTTTTTTTTTTAAACTAATTTGTATATTTGTAAATTGTAGATTATTTTGGTGGTTCCTAATGAGCCAAGATACATTCGCATCTCTCTCCAAACATTCTGAAATGTGATGGAGAGAATTTATAGTTACGTGCTTCGATAAAATTGAAATTGATGTTTTTTAAAATTATTATCGAAGTCTTTTAGGAATAGTGGATTATAGATAGATGTAATAATTTGTTATTATTTTGTTATTTAAGTGGTCACGATAGTTTCATGCCAGACTATTAAGAAATTAAATGTACTTGGAACAATTCAGGTAAGTTCCTGGACCTCAATTAAGGTAAGTTCAACCGATTTTGCTTTTCTTTTTTCAAATATCAATTCTTTGGTTAATGGAATATTGTTACAAATATTACGTTGGTTATTTGGCGCGTCTGTTGTTGTTTTCATGCTTCAATGTGCCAATTACTTTTTTTTATTTTTAATTTTGAACATCACTTCTTTACTTAAAGGAATATTATTACAAGCATTATTTTGTTGGTTATTTGTCACGCCTGTTATTGTTGTTTCTATTTGATAAACAAAGTGGACTATATCAAATTCTCTTTAAATTTTGTAATTCGCCCTTACAGTTTTAAGATAGATTTCAAAATAATTATTTATTATTTTTGGAATTGGTTGTCTTAATTTCAAAAAGTAAGTTAAATCCTAGGTAATGTTGAATAAGTAAAGCTTATTTCGTAAAAGTAATTGTGTATTGTTTGAAATGGTTGAGTTTATTTCACAAAGAGTGGAGAAATTGCAAATTATAATCTTTATTCTTTGTGCAGATTTTAAACTGTATTTTACATTGGTGCTTGATTGTGTCATTATAGTTAAATTGTGATAACTTTACTATTTATTATATGTAATTTTATTCAATATTGTTAGTATTGACTTACTAATGCAAAAATTATTTAAATTAATCGTTACTTTAATATTTAACAACCCTTTTCGGTAGATATGTAGGTTATTATTTGAATTTTAAAATTAAATAAAAATTTCTTTCATGATAGTATTCTACCACTATTTAGTTATAACTAAATAGTGATCGAAAAACAAAAAAAGAAATTTTCTCTATTTGAGTTGCATTAACTATTGAATGAGAAAGTTTTTTGCAATTTTTCTAATTTACTTTTTCAATTGATTTCGGTATTCACCGATTTCTGTTCATGCAATTGGTACGTCTTCTACATGATTACCTCTCCATTTGGTTTCAATTTCAGTTTGTTCAAGTTATCTCTGATTTTAATAACATGTAAGATGATAATGCACGCCCTTTCTTTTGTTTCCAATCACATTTGCTTTATGTTAACAGTAATTTCCTTACCTATTAACTCCAATGTGAAATTTAATGCTCTTTTTTATATTTGAAGGGAAATTTTCCCTATTTGAGTTGCATTAACAATTTCGGTCAATAAATTGGACAAATTATAGCTAAATATGTAACTCTTTCAATTTTTTTTTTTAAAATAGTAATATCGCGGATATTATCACAATTATAAAGAAGTTCAATGAAAATACGTGATTTAGCAATCAATTTTATTATAAATATCAATTTTTTGTAATTTCCAGTAGTTCTTAGTCTTGGATTTATTTTTTTATTTATTTGTCTTCAATATTATACTAATTTATTTATTTGTCCAATTGACAATTATTGTGTTTCTTTTTCATTGGCCAAGATATATATGTTTGTCACTTCAAATATTTCAAAAATATTTGAAGAGAATCTATGGTTTTCCCATAAAATACGCAAAAAGAGAGGTAAAAACAATTTGGAAAGTATGGTCATGTTGGAAGCCAAAGTATGGTCTCAGGAATGAACTGGCTGATTTGGACTTTCCAAATATTAATATTTTTGGATCCAAGTCTTCATACTGTGAAGACAACAAGCCATACATGAACCATGATGTAGGGTAAATCTAATACCACCGAATCCACCACTTTAGGATTTTTTTTTCATATGGTTATAAAAATCAAGTTAGATTGTATTTATCTATTTTTTTTCACCTGTTTTTGTTTGTTATGATCGATAGAAAATATTGTTATTTGAAAACCAGATGAAAAGTTTATTGGTCCTAGCTGTGGAAGCCTGAGAAAAGACTCAGTATAGTGTACATTGCTGATGACAATATTGAAGCCACTTGGAGATTAGCACTCAAAGAAACTATTAGCATCTCAAGGTAAACATATTGATAGAAAGTTCAGAATGTCGCGTAGAAATACCAAAAAAAACCTTATAGAGTGACCAGTAGTACCCTATTAATGGGTATGTAATAGCCACATATATAATTTACTGCAACAGTATATAGGTTTTCTCTATTGTAACTTACATAGTCAATAAAATGATTATTGTTTATAACACGATTGTGTTAGTTATTGTCGTGCTTCATTGTCATTGGCCATGTTTGTTAATGTCGTGTTCAAAATTTAGAATGTACTATAAATAAAGGGGATTATGTCTAAATTTTTCATAACATATTTTTTTAGTTTTTGTTCTGGTACCTGTTGAATAGTTGTTTCTTGCCTGCTTCCTGTATTTTTAGAAATATTATCATTTTTTTACTTATGTATTTAAATGAGATCTAATTATTTGTCTTTTTTTTTTTTTTTTTTGCGTAGTGCTAATTTTTTTACAAGATTATTAAAAACTAGAGTTATATTTGTAACATTTAGTATAAATTTCAATTGTTTAGTATGCTCTAATGTCGTCTTTAATTTTTGGTTTGAGAGTCCATGTTTAAGGTAATTTTCCCTAACCATGAGTTGACTTATTTATTTGTTTGTCTTAAATATGATTATAATTTATTTTTACAGTTGATAATTATTGTGTTTGATTTTCACTAGATGATATACAAATATGTGTCACTTCAAATATTGAAGACAAATGGAGAAATCTATGACTTGACAAAGTATAATTAAGGTAAGTTCCAGTAGCCCTGGGTGGTGGGCTCCAGTGTCCTGGGTGGTGGACTTATATTACTAAGTTTATAATGTATATACATAGTTATTATTCGTCGTATTGTTAAAGTTCATATTGTAGATTATGATCTTATTGTTGTATGATATGATTGTATTCGTTGTTTTCGTGCTTGATTGATATTGGTTGTGTTTGTCAGTGTTGTGTTATAAAATAGAAGTTGATAATTTTGAATGTCATATAAATAGAGGAAGTTATGTCCAATTTTTTATTTTTATTTTTTTTACATTAATTATTGATTGTCTTCATTTGAAAATAACTTTCGAATATTGGAGTGTGTCGTATAAACAAAACAAATTATTACAATATTTTTAATTTTTTAAGAGTGTTTATTCGATAGGGAGCATGGTTGATTCATTGCCCAAACTAGGAGTGTTTATTCGATATGGAGCATGGCTGATTCATTGCCCAAATTAAGCAATACAAATAATATACAAGTGCATCATATGTTAACAGTAATGTTAACATTGGTAATAATACTAAAAATTCAAATCTTGGAGGTCCATCTATGCGGAATATGACTGGAATTGGAAGTGGAATGAGTTCGAATAAAGATCCATTTGGTTCGTTGTTCGATTTTGGATCAAAACGTGGTGTTTGTCACTTCAGGAACTATAACCTGTTTGGGAGATAGATAATTTGAGAATTTTCAAAATGCTTCAAAATCAAGTTGATCAACGATTAAAAATGTGAACATCAAAAGTAGAAAGTGTTTTGATTGATCATAAAAATGTTTTTTTTTTCTTTGTATAATTTTTTAAAACTCAACATGGTATTAGTCCTAAGGGTTGTTTGGTTTGCAATTTCATTTCTAAAGTACTTGGAGTATATATTAATATGGTAATTTAATTAATTTTAAATATATAAAACAAAAAGTAAGAGAAAAAAAAATTACAAATTGTGGTATTATTTTAATAGACAAATATCTAGGTTATTAGATAGTGATATTTAAATGTTAATTATTGTTGATTTTTAATAAAACATGTGTAGAATGTTGTATAAATAGAGGAGTTTATATCAGTTTCTTTTAGGTTCAATTTTTTTTTCGCCTGTGCCTTCAGGCACGGGTTATGCCCTAATATATTAAAAAGTTATGATGATATCTTGGTAGGTAAGCATCAGTGGCTTATAATACTTAAAAATATATTGATTTTATCTTAAAATTAATCACGGTATAGGCGATATGTAATTTATCACTACCCTTATCAGTGGCGGATCTGGAAAAGTCATTTAAGATGGCTGGTTTTTTAGGGAGTTTATTAGATATTAAAATTAGATATCATTTTGCAAATCTTACAAATATGATCATGAATATGTAATTGGGTTAACAATCGTTTTTTAGTATTCAACGTTTAATTTGGATTATAAAAACGAAGCTCGAATGGGATCTATTTTTGCTATCCAGTCCGATTTTGCAGGAATAAGTTACTTTAGGAAAATTTTGACTCCATATTCATGGAAGATACTAACCATTATAGGAACAAATCTGATCGAATGATCACAAATGATTAATTAGTAACCCACTAAAAAATGGGTTAATTTGTAATTTTGCAGCCTTAATAGGAACGGTTGGTAACTGTTCTTTTTTTTAAGTATGAGGGTAATAGTGTAAACATTTAAAAATTGAGGGGTACTTGAGTCCTTCCAGGACTAGGAATGGGCAACGGTTGGATTGGGTCGGGTTGAACAAAACCGTGGGCCAAACTGAACATATTCGGGTTTATTTTTTTTTAAATTGTGGGCCGCCCATTGTATTCGGGTTTCACCTTCTTATCCTTCTTTTTCCTCATAGAGATTCAAGTAAGTTTGGTTCGAAGCTTTCACTTCAGCTCACCGAGTATTTGCAAATCCTAAAACCCTAATAAGTTACCAACCATGGCAGAGATACTTGGTCGGGTTATGATCATGTGACCCGATATTAATATGTGTCATTAGGGTTGTGCAAAATTTTTCGTAACCCGCGAACCCGCCCTGCCCGTTTTGAACCTGAAAATAGCCGGCCCAAGCTGAACCCGCCATCTAAACGGGCCTGTTTTCTCCAACCTGTAAGGCCCATGTGCGGATCGCGGGCCTATTGAGTACACTCGCGGGTTGACCTGACCAGCCCGATCATTTGAGGAGAGAGGCAGAGAGCCATTTAGAATAGGGTTTTCTGAATTCATCTTCCCTCTCGAGTCTCAATCATTTGAGGAGAGAGGCAGAGAGCCATTTAGATTAGAGTTTTCTGAATTCATCTTCCCTCTCGAGTAGGGTTGTGCAAAATTTTTCGTAACCTGCGAACCCGCCCCGCCCATTTTGAACCTGAAAATAGCCCGCCCAAGCTGAACCTGCCATCTAAACGGGCCTGCTTTCTTCAACCCGTAAGGCCCATGGGCGGATCACGGGCCTATTGAGGACACTCGTGGGTTGACCTGACTCGCCCGATCATTTGAGGAGAGAGGCAAAGAGCCATTTAGAATAGGGTTTTCTGAATTCATCTTCCCTCTCGTGTCTTGATCATTTGAGGAGAGAAGCAGAGAGCCATTTAGATTAGAGTTTTCTGAATTCATCTTCCCTCTCGAGTCCCGATCATTTGAGGAGAGAGGCAGAGAGCCATTTAGATTAGGGTTTTCTGAATTTCTCTTCCCTCTCGAGTCTCGATCGATTTCACGCCATGGAAGTTGAAGAAGAGAAAAAAGAGAGAACCAATAAGAAGGAAGAAGAAATTGTCGTGAAAATCGAGACTACTGTAGAAAAATCTAATAAGATGTCACCTATCGTCGGTTACTTCCCATCCGGATTCAACCCCCTGAATAGGGGTGTTCAAAAAACCCGTTGACCCGCCCCGAACCCGCGAAAATAGGCCCGCAACCCGCTGAGTCAACTCAGCAGCGGATCTGAATGTGTGTAACCCGATTTGTGCGGTTTGAAAACGGGTAAGGCCCTATGAATCGCGGGTACACCCGATCCGATCCGACACTCCTCTTCAATGAAAACCCTAGGGCAGTTGTTCACTGCTTTCATTTCACGCTCGGTCATTCCTCTCCATTTCGAAGCGGCGGCTTCCTCCTCCTTCTTTTCCTAGTCTCTTTCCCAAATTCTTCCAAAGTTTCAATTTCCAAATTGGATCGGGAATTTCCATATTTGTAGGATTTGTAGGCTACAAATATGGATTTGTTTCTCCTCACCTCTCTATCTCCATATCGATTTTGAGCCCTAGTTCTTATTTTTCTTCCAAGCCGACGATGAAGATGACGACGATTGGCCCTAGTTCGCTTACCAGATCGACAACGACGACAACGACTTCGCCGTACCAAATCAACGACGAGCAGCCTTGACCCTGGTTCTCTCATCTCTATACCAGTTCGACAGTTCTCGCATCGTCTGATCTGTATGTTTTCAATTCCTTTACCTTCCTTATTCTTTAATTTCGTTTGTTTCGTATTGTTTGATTGTTCTATATGTTCTCTCATTCATGCTTGTTCTCTGCTTGTTTGATTCGCCATCTTCGTGTTTGTTTACTTCGCCATCTTTTGTATGTTTCCTTGTTGCATATGCCTATTTTGAATAGATTTTGTTCTGGATTTAATTGCATGTCTATGTCTAACTAGTGATTTCGTTTCTATTCATACAAACGAACCAAATATTGATGGAACTAAATAGTATTTTCTATTCATATTGATTATCGACCAATTATTTTAGATTCAAGAATTATCCTGATTTCTGAATTTGATTAAATAGCGAATTGGACAGAGTATTGATGAGATTCAATTCGGATTCATATGCCTATTTCTGAATTGAACTCAAAATGAACATTTCTGATTCGTTTGCCTATTTCTGAATTGTTCATATGCCTATTTTTAATTCGTATGTTTTGTTGTGTAATTGCATGCCTATTTGATCATATTCAGTCTGTATGTATGTTGTGCCGTCTGATTTATACTGATTGCATGCCTATTTGATCAGATTCGTATGTGTATGAATTTCTGAATTGGATTTCTAGACCCAATTTTGATCTGATTTCTGAGTTTGATTTCTGGATTTAACCAATTAAATTTGATGTGTATGTATTTAGTCTATGAATTTGATTTCTGATATATGAGTTCTGATTTCTATATGATCCATTGATTCTCATTTAATGAATTAACTGTTAGTTTATAATAGTTGATTTATTGATTCCCGGCGGAGTAGTGGAAGTAGTAGAACAATTTGAAAATATCGAGGAAGGTAATATTTATTATTTTATGTATTTTTATTTTAATAACTCTTCTATTTTGTATTGATTATTGACTTACTTTAATTTCTTTTGTTCATATTTTTCTTTTGTATTAGAACTTGTTGAATTGAGTTCCTCTTCCCTCTCGAGTCGCGATCGATTTCACGCCATGGAAGTTGAAGAAGAGGAAAAAGAGAAAACCAATAAGAAGGAAGAAGAAATTGTCATGAAGATCGAGACTATTGGAGAAAAATCTGATAAGATGTCACCTATCGTCGGCTACTTCCCGTCCGGATTCGACCCCCTCAAAGATCGTAGAGTTCAAGGCCTAGTGGAAGAAGAGGAAGGATCATCGATGGCGATGCCGTCGCTGAATGTTACGGTTTATAGGCACGTGAAAAGAAGTAATCGGTTAAAGATGGTGGTGCGGCCTACCGACGGCTCTCGAGTGGATTTCGTCGGTACCAGCTATACTGGTGAAGCGGCTGCTCCTCAGGTCTACACTTATGCGCTTGGGGTTTTTGATAAAGCCACGAAGACGCTCAAAATTGTACCGATTGCTGCCAATAAGGTAATGCGTATTGAAGTTGCTTGTCTTTCTGATCTGTCAAAGAGAATGAGAATTTGATAGTAACAAAGCTTGACGGATTTAGAAGTCGAAATGTTTGTGATGCTAAACATTTTTTAGAAACTTTGTCTAAGCTTGAAAGAGAACGATGGAGAAAATTAAATCTGAAATCTCAACTGATTAAAATGCAAAGAAGAGAATATGTAATATGCTTCTATATGGGCATGTATTTCTTTCTGAATCGAGTTAAGACTTGAAATGCTTAGATTGGGCAACATTAGTAGACTGATTGTTCTTATGAATCTAAAGAACTGGTAAGATCTTCTATGACTGTTATGTTGGTTATGATTCTTATTAATTTAGTTTTTCGGAGTATATTGCATTTGAGCTTGTCAGTTCCTTGGGCTCAAATTCCATTATAATGAGAGAACTCTATTTTTAATCCATCAAGAAGGGCAGGAAATTCCATAATGACAATTTTGGTTAGAAACCCCCCCACTAATCTAATGACCATCAGTTAAAACCGGTCTTCGTTTTTCTATAACCATGACCTAAATCCACCAATATCCAGAGAGTGGGAAGTAGAGGTGTTATTTCATTAATTAGAGATTTATGTCATTGTTCTAAAGAAGGTAGAGAAACTTCTAATCATTTGCGGGGCAGGGCCTATTCATAAATTAGTTTGTGGCTATCATGTAGTGAAGCGTGATTTTGATAAGCATTTGCTATCGGATCCTTTTTGTTTTGTTAGATGGAATTGGAATATTATGTTGCGTTTGGATAAATTCATGAAATTTGTAAATGGTGGGACTTTAAAGTTTGAATATCATCATTTGCAAATTCGGTTTTTGGTTATATTTTTTTAAATTGAAATATATTAATGTAATTTCTTATCAAAATCAAACACTCGCAAATTCCTTCATACAAAAACACACCCTTAGATTGTTTCTTGTGTTTGCAGATATTTAGGTTGGAACCAAAAGTCAGAGGGTCTGAAATCAACATAGAATTATTTAAATGACTATTTCACACTTTTAGAAGGAAATCATCATCGAATTATTTATCTCTCAATTTTTTATTTTTTATTTGCAATTTTTTGAAAAAAATTATAAAAATATAAAGATGTTAATTTATAACGCAAAATAATTTTTTTAATTTTTTAAAAATATAAGAATATATTTAAATTACTATTTCACAATTTTAAAGAAACCCCAATATATGATTTTTTATCTCATAATTTTTTTATTTTTTTATTTTTTGTATTTTTTTTTTTTAAATATAGAAATATAATGTTAATAAGTGAGTATTTAACAATTTGTGGGGAGCAAAGTCAATCCTCACATTACATATGGCTCCGTCCCACTCCTAGCTTGGTTAGGCCCCATTTGGATTTTGGTTATTGTTTCCGTTTTTTTATTTCTGTTTTCGCTCTTAAAATGTTGGGATTAATGTACAGAAACGCATTAGGTAAACAAATTTTTATTCTTAATTTTTTGGAAATAATTCATGAATTCATTAAAAATCTGAAAAAAAAAGAATTGATTCATATTCACTTCCAAAACTATTCCTACTACCACCCCGCCAGCCACCACCAACCTGTTGGTCATCACCACCCCTCCGGCCACCATACATTTAATGAAAAAAGAAAGTTAGAACAAATGTTGCAACAAAACGCGTTTCTTATTTTTGTTCTTATAAATTAAAAGAAACAATTTTAGGTTAATGGTCATGACCAAACACTTTTCTATTCCCGAAATACTCGAGAGCAAAAATAGAATTCTCATGCCATATTATTGAAAGTAGAAACAGAAAAACAAAAACACAAACCAAAAAAATATTAGGCGGAGTACAGGTCATACTAAAAAAATATTTAGGCGGTGTATTGAATTATTTATTTTTTTTATTTAGTATTTTTTAAATTAATTGCCTTTTAATTTATATTTTAGCATTCTTCTCAGCTTGACTGTTCCGGAGCGGGACGATTTCCAGGGCAATAGACGGAACATGTACCCGGTCGCGTGGTACTGTTGATACAAGTCGTTGGACCATATGGAGCTTTTCAGTTAAGGAAGAAGCAGTTAGACCACGCATTGATTATCGCGTTAGTCGAGAGATGGCGTCAAGAGACACATACGTTTTATCTTCCGACTAGTGAGATGACAGTGACACTACAAGACGTAGCAATGTTATTTGAGCTGCCCGTAAATGGACGACCAGTTACCGGGCCTGAGGACATATTACCGATCCCACGTTAGCAGGAACTTTGCCGAAATCTCCTCGGTCACACACCTCCGGAGGAGAAAATCAAGGGCGGTTGTCTGAAACTGAAATGGTTATAGTTCACTTTCGATCGTGTACCCGCTGACGCCAACGAGGGCATTATACAGTGTTACGCCAGAGAGTACTGTCTGATATTGATCAGCACAGTGTTGATGCCGGATAAATCAAATAATTTGGTTAAGTTAGGGCTTATTTGATAACAATTTAATTTTTAAGTGCTGAAAATTTAAGTGCTGAAAATTAAGTGCTGAAAATTTAAGATGGTTATTTGATAAAATTGTGCTGAAAATAAAGTGCTGAATTTTTTTTATTTATTTGATAAATACAAAATTTGTATACTAAAAATTGTTTAATTTACATAACTACCTTTGAATTAAGATAATGTGAAAAAAAAAAAAAAAAATTGAGAACAAAGCAATAAAATTAGGGTGTTATTTAAAAAAAAAAATTATATTAAAATTAAAAGTAGAAATTAACCTAAAAATATGTAAATATTATGTGTTTTTTATGTAGTTTGATTACTTAAATTAAATTATAACAATAATTTAAATATAAAATAAACTTAAAACTATAAAATAATCTAAAATTAATTTAATTCTCATTAATCATAATTTTAATTAAACCCTCGTAGGGGATTAAGGGTAAAATGGTCAAAATATAAAAAAAATTTAAGTGGGAAATAATTGAGTGCATTAAGCAAAATAAAATAAGTGAAGAGACATTGACTTAATTTTTTATTCACATTTTGACTTAATTTTTAAATTAACTTAATTAATTAAGTGATACTAATTACATTTATCAAACAAATTTAATTAATTAAGTACTTAATATAATCAGTTTTAAGCACTTAATTTTTTAATCAAACGTGCCATTAGCCTACTTACTACTGTTGCGCGATTTGTCTGGGTCGCATCCATATAGTTGGGGAAGTGCCACTCTGGTAATACTGTACCGGGAGCTATGCCAGGGATGTCATAAAGAGACAAAAAAAAATTATGGACCCCTCTTCTTATTACAGTGTTGGGCATGGGAACGACTCCCGAGACTATGGCACGTGTCTTTCTCTACAACTGGCGATTGGATAGGTGACCTAAAAATAGAGGACTTGAGGTTCCCAGACGCCCCTTAGGGGTCTCGGTACGTTATTATATAATAAAGGTTTACACATTTCAAATATTTCATTTCATGTATTAATAATTAATTTTTATTTTTGCATACAGTTGGAAAGTATCTTTCAATTTGGATAGCGAGCTGATGCACGTATTGATTGTGTATCGTGATCAATTAGATCGTCTATAGGATAACGAGGTCAGTTATAGATTTACGTAAGATGTTACTGATATTTATTTATGATTATATTTATTAGTTAATTAATTTATTTGTATGTTATTTGCAAGATGATTTGGATGTCGTATCTAGCTGACCTCTTGGAGCAATTATCAGCATATTGTAGGGTTGGCCAAGCAATTTGGATGACATCTGTGCCTCTAATATACTACGAAATCATAGAGTATTATTACCCTCATCGTACGCTACGACAGTTTGGATTTCGCCAAGAGATTCCACGGCTAAGCGACACATATAAGGATTTGTATTTGAATAGCCAGAGAGGAAAATTTGGTATAGACTGGTTGATAGTGCACGAGGCACATATATGGGCATGGGATAGCCGGTGACCACCTGATTTGAGTAACCTTCAAGTTGGTACAAGCGTCCTTGATGATTACATGCCCTGGTACTAGGAAGTTACCAGCCCTGGTACTAGGGAGTTACCAGACGGTTCATAGTAAACCCATCTTATCGACCGAACTTCGGCTATCATGCAGTAAGAAGTCGTTCGACAATAGAGGTATAATTTAATTAGAACATATATTTATTATGTTGTGTAATGTTCATTTACTTAGGTGCAATCAATTTTATGTTGCAGAACTAGATATTTCTGCCTTGATGCATATGAGCGAGCTTGCATTGCGAACAAGACAACCAGGAAACTTTGAACAGGTTACACACTTATCGCACAACATTTGTTCCCGGGCCTATCGTCGGCAGTTGCCATATCAGATGCCGAGTGACGTTGCTCAGGGACAGGAACACATACCGAGCAGGCGATATAGTAATGGACGACGCCAGTGCCGGATCATCTACGTACGAGATAGACGATTTCTTTTCACATTATGGCACCGAACTGGATGTTAGTTACGGATTGTCACTGAGGAGCACATTTGTCACCCCGATGATGGAGCATCCATCAACGAGCTCAACACCCATTCCCAGTGTGACACGTGGCATACCTAGTAGAATTCAAAGACACGTGTCGTCGGGCCCTTGGGCGCCAAACGATGAACATTGGTTGTCCATCATGGAGGAACCATCGTATCCATCTACCATGGATTTGAGACACATTACTCAAGTCGATCTTCTTCAGTCAGATGAGACGAAGGAACTTCCACTTCCTTTACGGCGGTAACGGAGAAATATCAAATATAGGGGGTGTGGTACATAAAACTCAATGACATGTATTATAATTTGTAAAAATGTATTATATATTCACGTGCATTTTTTTTTCCCATTCCAATTAGTGTAAAGGTATAATTTTATTTCCATTCCACTTTGTGTGAATTTATTTTTTTTTATAAAAACGCATATGTTATTTACGTTTTTTGTGGGATCATTTTACAATAATCAAAAACCGAAAAAACAAGCTTTATTTATTTATTTTTTTTAACGCAAACATAAAAATGCAAAAGCATTATGCATTTTTTAAGAAACGCAAAACGCTTTTGCGTTTTAAATAAAAAAAAAAAACTGAGCAACCGTAGAAACGCATTTTAGAAATACATTTTTCATTTTTTTTTAAATGCATATCGAATATGTGTTTTTATAAAAACATATTTTCCAAATGCGTTTTATTTCGATTTCGTAAGTAAATTTGAAGGATAATGTTTTCAAAAATTAAGTTTTTAAAATTTATTTTTGTGGTCACGAACTCTTTCTATGTCAGCGACTAAAATTAAAATATTTATTTAATTTTAAAATCTTTCATTAATTTTGTGTGAGTTCCACTAATTATCTCATCTTTCTACAAATGGGACCCACTACTGCACTACTTGCTAAGTTGTAACCTTTATTTAGCGGCGTAAAGTAGCGAAGCTCATAGGTTGCCAAAAAAAGCAGGCACGCTTTTCAAGGAGTACAACCCTCTAAAGCACATCGACACGTTACGTCACAATTCTCCTCGTGTCACTTCTGCATGCAATCTTCGCATCCCTGTCATCCAATCACAGCCCAACCTTAAGTCCGCGTCTCCACCGTACGTTTTTATTATATATATATTTTAATATATCAACGAATATCTCCACACTCACACAGACGGTGAAACTAATCTCGTTCGAAATTCCGTAACTGTCTTTTACAACAAGTACTTTTCTACCGACTTAAATTTCACTTATGATCTTATAGAAACCCATCATTTGCTTTAATTCAAACGTGTTTTGCTGCTTATGTTTGCGGGAATCCAACACCCTGGGAACCACAGAGTTAACGTGTTCCGGCAAGAGGGGGGTAAAAATGGAATTTCGGAAAATATCAAAGAAAAAGGGGAGTGTGTTGATAGGTGTAGGCATGCATGAAGGCCAACACCACGCGTTGCGGAGCGCTTCATTTCGGTTCGGCGCAAAGGTGCAAGCGCCCACCGCTTCATTAATAACATTTTGAGACACTTTTACCCCCTCCACCCGTTTTGTTTCTAAAGGAATTTACACTTTCACTCCCCCAACGGCCAACTAAACAAAAATTCTTGTTTTTATTTATGATGAATTAATCAGTAATTAGAATTTGATTTAGTGGCCAATTTTATAGTTTTATGATATAATTGGTGACTACTCAAAATAACGAATGTAATTTATTATTAGTCCCATTTAAAACATAAATTTTGATTTAGTCCTTTAAATTGGTATTTGTTTCCTCATTAATTTTGCATGTACTCACACATGTGTAATATTAATTACATATAACTGTATAATATTAATTACATGTTATAAGTTATATGTAATTATGTTACATGTATTTGCGTAATATTTGTTATATTTAACAAATATTTTACACACAAATTAGTTACATGTAACTGCGAGAGTGCAACGCGCGTATTGGGTCTTCCTTCTTTTTTTAATGCGCAGGACTAAAACATAAGTTGTAATTACATATGAGATTTTTTTTTAAATTAAAGGTAAAATAAGGGACTTGCCACAGAAACATCCTAATCCTAGTTTTATTGTGATACAAATTTTAACAAAAAAAAATATATATTTATATCCGGTTGATAAAAAAAATTTATTGTTAATAAAAAATATATATTAACAAGTCACCTTGTGGTTTTTTCAGTATCTCATACCGATAGATTTGAGATTCACCATTTTCAATTGAGAAAACAACACACGAGCCAATATATTTGAATTATTAAGTATTAATTAATAATCCTACAATCAGAAACATTTTAAAATATTTGATTACCAAATATTTATGATTTCACTACTTTTTAATCTCATTAAAAAATGTAAGACATTTCGATCAACTATCTAAGAAATCTAACAACTATATAATACATACGTGATTATATGTAAAGTACAAAGTTGGCATATGAAATATCAATTTTGTCCTTTTTATTTAATACTTGAAATTATTTCTAGAAACAAGTACGTTTAGTATTGTTTATGAAAGACTTATTAACAAGTTTTTCATCTCCTATAAATATAAAGAGAGGGGTCTAACCAAATATGTTCACCTTTTCTAATCATTAAGATGCTAAAATATCATCAGAACACTGTTGATTCTTACACTGACGATACAACACTCGCAGTTCCACCTGCCGTACAATATTTTGACGAATATAGTTAAATAGAGATAAAATATTAAAATGCCATTAATTCTTAATTTTAGTCTCTCTCTCTCTCCATATTCCTCTCTTATCTCTCTAGAAAAAACGGTGATATGTGTAAGCTTGCATGGATCCAATTGGGTCCTCCAAATCCCACATGTCGTCATCTCCAAATCCTCAAACACGTACCCCGCAAAACACCTCCACGTGTCACCTCCTTCTCTCTCCTCCCTTCTTGCTTGCCCTTCCCTCATTTGCCGCCCCACCCCCTTAAAAAATCCCCCACTCCACTCCCCCTTCTTCTTCCTACCGAACACCACTCTCCGGTGGGACCTCAAACTCAAAAACCATGATTCAGGCCATGATCCCTTACTCCACCACTGCCAAAACGGCCGAGATCATGGCCCGGTACCGGCCGATTGCACCCAAGCCAGAAACGCCGGCGGATTCGTCGACGGCGACGGAAAATCAAGCGATGTCTCAGACGATACAGCGGTCGCCTTATCTGAGGAACGTTTGGGCTAACTTGCAGGAGAGACCCACCAGGACTAGGAAGAGAGGGAGGACGTCATTTGCTCCGGCCGCCGTCAAGAGACAAAGAACTTGTCTCCAGGGTCTCTCTCCTCCATATCAGGTACCAAAATTTATGGAGAAAGAATCATGAAATATTGATCATCACAGAAGAAAATAATTCCTAAAAAAATAGAAGAAAATGGATTAGATGTTATAACTTTTGGGGGGTAAAGTTTAATATTCAAGAAATTCGGAATGGTAAAACTCAATGGGTGTTACTTCGATTGGCGAGGGAAGACGTTTTCTTTTCTTATCAATCATAGTTCGACTCTTGTGAGAACATTTCGGGAAAACGTTTGAAGAATTAAATTTTGAATTTAATCCGTGTCTTTAATATCGTTTGGAGAGGGGTGATTAGTCGAGATCCTCGTGGCGCCAGGACACACCTCACCGTTCAATAAAAAAATGTAAAATTTATCTTTTTGGGGGGTAAGATGTGTAATTTTCTTTTACAGGGATTCTCGCATGTCCCACCAAATAGCCTTCCTCAGCTTACTTCACTCCCAAGCCTCGCCGGTTTAAACTGCAGCTTCATGATCCCGACTTCCAATCCGGCGAACTCCGCAGTCACTCTCCCGCTTCTCCGATGTACTTCTCCGCCTGAATCCGACGGAAACGGAAACACCTCCGCCGCCCTAGACTTGAACTCCGTCTCCGCCTCAGCCATCCCGGAGGAAAAGGACTTGCTCCAGCAGCTCCAAGGACCGACCACCCCCGGAGTCATCGCCCCACGCCCGATCCGACCCGTGGGATCCACCATCACAGTCGGGTGCATCACCGACGACCCGGAACCAAAACCCGGCTCTGCAAAGAAACCGGAGGAGGTGGAGACGGAAGTGGAGTCGGAGGCGTTGCCGACGGTGGTGTCGGACTGGTCGAATCGGGTGAGGCTGGCGAATTCGGCTTACCGTGAGATGGTGGGGCAGCCGGAGTGCCCGTGGTTGGGGTCCATGGGAGGGAGTGCGTTCAAGAGGATCGGGGGGGAGGTGATGATCCAGTTTTTGGATCCGAATAGGGGGATTCGGGCAAACGGGTTTTCGGGTTGGGCGAGGATAGAGTGGGGGCAAAATGGGAAGAAAAAATTGGTGAATGCTTTTTGTGAGGTGGGGAGATTGGCGTGTGAGTCCAAGGACTACGTGTTCGCGTGGAGGTTCCACACACGAGAGGCGTCTGAATCAGCTTCAAATGTTTGAATTTAAAAAAAAAAAAGGTTTTTTTGGACAACTTTTGTGGGGAAATCTAGTACAACGTAATATGTATCTTTTTGTGAAGAAACTATATATATGTATGTATATAGCGAACTATATATACTTTTTGTGTTTTTTTTTGTTTTTTGGTCTTCTGATCATTTCTTTTTTCTTGCTCTTTCGCTTTACTTTTCACTAGGGGTGTGCATGGGTTGGGTGGCTCGGTGGGGTATTTTGGACAAATTCAAGACCCGACCTGTCTAAATCAGCTTCAAATGTTTGATTTTTTTTTTAAAAAAAAAAGTTTAGCTTTTTTGGACAGTTTTTGTTGGGAAATCTAGTACAATGTAATATGTATCTTTTTGTGAAGAAATTATAAATATATGTGTGTGTATAGTGAACTATATATACTTTTTGTGTCCTTTATTTTTTCTTGGCCTTTTGATCTTTCCTTTTCTTTTGCTCTTTCACTTTACTTTTTAGTAGGGGATGCACGAGTCGAGTAGGGGATATTTTGGACATATTCGAGACCCGACCCGAATGTGTCGGATCTGAAATTTCTAAATCCGATTTCGACTGAATAGAGTGATAATCCGACGGTTTCGGGTGTTGTCAAATTCAGTCGGATTCCAATCAGGTGAGGTCAGATGAAGAATAAAAACAACCACGTAAACAAATAGAACAAAGAAACATACAAGACATTCAAATGTATAGCGAAACTTAGATAGATTCAACAGAAACAAAGCACAAATCGAACTAGAACAAAGCTTAGAACATATTCAATAGAAACAAAAAATGAATTACAACAAAATTTTCACATACCTGTGCTCACTCCTCACATTTTCGTTAACAATTGCCCCTACATCTTCATTAACTGCCGGTTCTTCAGACGGTAATAATAGATCTAGATGAGAATCGAATACATATTGCGAAGAAGAAGAAGAATCGAAGCAATCGAAGTCTATCTTCGGACAACATATTGGGAAGAAGAAGAAAAAGAATCCAAGACGAAGAATCAAAGAAGAGAATAGGAAAAAAAACGAAGAATGAGTCTGGAATATTTGGGTTTACCCTATTTCTCAAGGTGGGAGAAAAGAGGAAGAGAAACTCAGAGACGATGGAGAAGATCGACTTGCGAAAATGAGAGGCGGCGTGCAAATGAACCCTAAAAACCCTAAAATCCTATAAATATCAAGGTTAGACGGTCGGGTCGGGTGATGTTCGTGTGGGCGATGTGTACACCCGCTATCTGATTCGAAATTGAGAAAATATATCAGGTTCACCCGAGCCGACCGAGTCTTAACACAGTAAACCCGAGTTTTACGGGCCGGGCTTGTCGGTTATGGCGGGTGGGTCGGGCTAGACGGTATTTTGCACAACCCTACTTTTCAATTTACAATTTTTGCATAAAAAAAAAATTGATTTTTTTTGTTATATATTTGACGAAAGGTAAAATGGTCATAAGTCTTATGTATGAGTCATAAACAGGTCGAATCAGAAATTAGGATTAAGTCCAAAATTGGGGTTTGGTTTGACTAGAATGTTTATTTGAGAGAGTCATGTTGTGCATGCTTAAATGTGGAATTTCATGCTGAGAGCATTGTTCTCCGATGGATTGTTACTATCGTTGTTATGTGTTCTTTCTTTACTTTTTTCTACTAAATAAGAAGGAATTGAGTTAAGTTCTAAAATTCTACATATTCAAATTAGAAGTTATATTCATTTTCTTTACTTACTCTTACGTCGAAGATTTTTTACCGAAATCCAAACCTTCAATGTAAGAATTCTTGCAGGTAACGCTCGTTGCGAGGAGCTAAGGATCATGGGATACCTCGCTAAATTACTGTGTGATGTTAATATTTGGATATCATCAATATTTATTCATATTAATTAATGTTTATTCAACTAAAAATTAATAAACAAAAACAATATCCAACTAAAAATTAAAAAACAAAAACAATATCAATAAGTAGAATTTATATAATATCTATTATTAAATTAATTAAATATAATTATAAATATATTCTTTATTTTAATTGCTATTAAATAATCAAGGCAGATTGATCGCACCGCATTTGTGCGATTTTATACCTTTAAACTTAGGTTTGCTAATCGTTCGAATAGTGTAAATTATTATAAATAGAGTTATTTTAGTTATTTTTATATGTTTATGAAAATGGATCAAAACGGCGTTAAGATAGGACAAATCGGATTAAAAACAAATAAACTACAATAAGTTTTTCCACACCTCTATAGCAATTTCATCTGACCCTACTGTTTTTCCAATTCGCATCTTCCTTAGTATTATTCTAACTTTCGAAGTCCTAATTCTTCTATGAAACCTATAAATCTTATATCAATATAAACTAAGCAACTCTAGTCTAGATTCCTCGACGTCATTCACATTAAATAAATTATAAAAATAACTTCTCCATCGTTCTATAATCTCCTCATCTTTCACCAGCACCTTTTCATTAATGTCTTTGATGCATCTGACACTTTCAATATCTCTAATCTTTCGTTCACGTTGCCTTGTAAGTTTAAATTTATCCTTCTCTCACTCTTTTGTATTTAACTTTTGATATAAATTATCATACATCGTAAATTTTGATTCCTTTATTACTTTTTTCGCCTCCATTTTTGTATGTTTATACTTCTTCAAACTCTCCCGACCTCGATATTTTTGTCATTCTTTAAAAAAAAGGGTAAATGAATAGATTTTCAAAATTCAAAGATTTTATTGGACAAAATTAGAGCTTCATAAACTATTTTAACAATATTCTAAAAATTTACCATTAAACCCTCGATCATTTCAAAATTTGTCTATAAAGTCTAGAATTTTGAACTTTTTATATCAAGTTGATTAAACTTATTTTGGACAAAAATATCTGTATTTATTCATGAAATTCACAATAAAAAAAAATACCGTCATTTTCATCATCTGTAACTTTAAAAATCACAAAAAGTTGATTCAATCAATAATATGAAGTTGAATGTAATCCCGTTATATTTATCTTACGATCGATTACTATTAAAAATTAATAAGAAAGACATGTGTCATTTCAACAGGACAACTCGAACTTATTATTAAAAAAAAAAAAAAAATCACTAAAGAAACATGTTAACTTGTTTAAGCATAGGCATATTAGGCCCTAAAAATTTAGGCTCGTGACAAAAAAAAAAAATTACTATATTTTCTTATTAAACACCTCCATATCATGAACGATCCCTAGAAATCCACAACTACTTCTTCCTCCTGAACTTGGAGGGCAGTTAACTTTGGTTCTCTTAAATAGTAATAATTGTTGTTGGTGTATGAATAGAATGGGCTTTGGAGGCCTATCAAAAAAACCCTAAAATTTAAGAAATAACGATGAAATCTTTAAAGCTTAGCCCACACAAAACGTTACTTGAATAACCCTAATTGTCACGCCTAACTTTTCAACTTCAAATTTTTAACCTAACTTTTCAACTTCGAATTTTTAACCTTGTGAGATGATCTAAGTGTTATCACAACTAGTCATCCAAGTGAAATCTTACAACACAAAACAATACATCGAAACAGACAACACAAAACACACCCACATAGGCACAACAATTATAGGCACCCAACTTGTATTTAACTTAGGAACAAATAACCAATGTCTTATAATTTGGTTTGATTCACAGGCACAATACACATTTTTGAACTAGACATGTAAACAGCTATTTATAAGGAACAAATAACAATTGACAATCCTAACTGTCAGGACAACAAACCAACACATGTCATGACACTTATCCAACCCATAATATAGGAATCTTAATTCATTCACTTCATAGTCTAATACAACAATTGTTCTGCTATATTTGCTAGCAACTGTCTGCCACATGTCTTGCACATGCACCATATCTTCCAGGACACTTAGTCTTTCACAAGCTAGTACTCAAGTACTGCCTTCTAGTTGTTTGATGTTGTGCCAACCCACTGCCCATTATGTCGTCTTGTTCCCATGTTTACGTCGACATTTGTTAACGCCTCGCCATGCCATCCGCATTATCAGAACGTGTCTTGCACCTACATTCTGCCTTGTTATCGTGCTCAAGTTTACCTTCATGTTACGCCCATGAATGTCGATCCTAGCATTATGCCTAGGATCGCCACGTCTTGTTTTAGTGATGTCTGATGTCCACCAACACAGTCCAGCGATGCCCATGTGTTCCCACGCATGCCGATGTCCATGAATATTGATTCTAGCCGTGCGTTCTGCCTCGATGTCACTCAATGCTTGCTAGTATTCACCCGTGAAATCCTATTTTGTCAATGCTCATCGTGTCTCGTTTTTCACCCGTACCAAGAATCTTGGATAAGCCTTACTCACAACTTCCTATCACGTCTTGGTCCTTAGATACGCCTTGTCTTCCCATGTTGACGCCCCTTAGCACCCCTAGGGTCCAGCCTTGGCGAGGGTTTGGAGGGCAGAACACTCCCTTAAATATTTTATGTAGAAAAACTCAAGCGACAACAATAAACATTAAAATGTCTGAGGAGGCATAACAGAATCAACAATGGGGCCTAGCCACGGTTGACTCTGTTGGTGTAGTCCAACGCTAAGTCCGGGTGGTGGCATACCACAAGACTTCAAAACATGGCACTATACTTGTTTAGCCTAAGTTAACCGAGTTCGGCTAACATGGAAAAGACGTTGGTTTAGACATTGCACCGAAATCCAAGCTTTCGTCTTGTCACACTTTCAAATGGCTAACACTAGCTCACTTTGGGCCCGAGTGCTTAAGGATAATCTACTTCTCTTCGACAAATCTGTGGCAAGGAAAGAAAATCTCCAGAGCTACATGGAGTTGGACTAGCATCCTTGAGGATCCAAGCATCGTCGAAAGCCAATCCATTATGGCCATAAGAAATCAGACCACCTCGACCTATCCATTTCCTGTCACTCCATCTTTCGGCTCCAAGATTGGCTCCTCTCCAACCTCTCTTTGTTTAGCCATTCCAATTATATTTCCTCCCTACTAGTTTTCATCCACAAACCTCTCAGGGGAGATGCTTTACTTTTGTTGGTCAAGAAAGCCGTCAACGAACTCTTTTCCACTCTTTTTGTTGTGTTTCTCCGTGGAAACGACTGGTTATCTCACCTCATAAGCTAACTTTTGGAATTTAGAGATATCCAAGACCACTCTACACTGACATCAGAACCCAAATTACAACAATTCTAATCCAATAATCACAGAAAAAGAGATTAGTCAAGAATTATTCGACCTCAATGTTTGAGGAAAAAATTGTTGAATTTATTTCACATTGAAAGCTGGTGATAGTCAAGTTATATGTATGAGAAAAAATCTCAAATTTTGAAATTGAGAGAGACCGAAGATCACTCAATCCTTTTCCATCCCCGGTTTGCCTCCCTCCCACTCCCACTCCCACTCCCACTTCGAGGGTTCAATCTAATTGTTGGTCCCCCCATCCCCCCTTGTTGGGTTAAATTTACATCGATGGTGCCTATGGCTCTCATTCGCTTGTTTTCTATTTGGGCTTAAAGGGCATTTACGAGAACCATGAAATGGTTATGTAGAAAGCCCATTTAAAGAAACGAAGAAAGAACTCAGATTTGTTTACAAGCACATCCGCCTGCAAAGCAATCATAAGAATTGATTGACATACCAATTTTACCCCTCCAAGGAAATGGACCGTTTGGACTGGTTCAACAAACCGGCTAGGAGTCTCCGGAACGATCAGTTGTCATCTTTCGATTCGCAAATGCCATTTGTTATTCTTAGTTTCCATCGAGATGTATTTCCCTCCGTCTTCTTCCCCCTTCTCCTCATTTTAAATCCTCAATTTGCAGAACACTTCCGCAAAATCAACTCTCTCTAGAATTCTCAGTTTTCTCTCTCTAATCCTATGTCCATGGAGCTCAAAGACGATGATCCAACTCTCTCTAAGCTCGAATCGGCATGTTCTGATCTTAAAGAACTCCTCCGGACCTCGTTCGAGATGGAGGATAGCCTAGGGAAAATGGACAAGAATTTCTACGCTTTGCAAGAAACTCTGACGGTGACATCGAGGAGAGTGGCCCCTCTGCAGACACTATCGATCGCGACGAAAGCTCTTGACACGAGAATCAACCGCGCGATCTCACCGGCCCTAGCCCTCCTCGACAGCTTCCGCCTCTGCGAATCGCTCCAGCACAGGCTACTGGATCTGTCTTCCAAGCTCTCGGAGGAGAAATCGCCGAAGAAGAGGCTGAGGCGGCTGATCAAGTACGTGGACTGCGTGGAGAATCTGAACGCGGCGATCGATTCGATCGGTCGGGACTGCGAGCCGGCGATACAGAAGTTGCAGGAGGTGGTGGAGTTCTTGAGCAGGACGAAGGCCACGGATCAGTACAGGACGCATCGGTTGAGGGAGACTATGATTACGCTGAAGGCGCTGTACGAGACGGAGGTCGACGCGATGAGGTTCGAGGGGTTGCTGGACGAGGCGTTGCTGAATCTGCAGGATGAATACGAGGGGATTTTGCAGAAACTGAGGCATCGGAATGTTGCGGCGGCGAAGAGAGAAGATGTTGATTCCGGTGAGAGAGTGGGATCGAAGTTGGGGAGTGAGCTGGAGGTTGAAGTTCTTAGGAGAATTTCGGAAGCACTTGCTGCTAATGATTGTCTGGATATTTGTATCGATATTTTCGTCAAGGTAAATTACTTTTTACTTCCTTACTTTCTACATTTTTTTATTTTTTTTAACTTTATCTAATTATTATCAGCATTCCTCTATATAATCCTTTTGTATTCTAAGGGCATCTTTGATTGGGCGGAATCTTAACGATGTCATTCCGCATTCGATTCTCATTCTATTATTTGGTTCTATAATAAAATCACTTTGGAATAAAAAGTAAGAGAATGAGATTCCATAATAGATGGACTGGAATTAAGTCCAACCCAATGAAATCAAAATTAAAATTACAAAAAAAAATTCATAACATGGTCTTTAGAAATTAGAGAACAAAAACTGAAAATTGATAAGAGAAACAGAAATTAGCGAACAAAAACATAAATTGGAGAACAGAAACTGAAAATTGAGAACAGAAACTGAAAATTGAGAACATAAACAGAAATTTGAGAACATATTAGAGAACATAACAGAAATTAGAGAACAAAAACTGAAAATTGAGAACATAAACTGAAATTAGATAATAGAAATAGAAATAGAAATTAGATAATAGAAACAGAAATTAGATAACAAAAACTGAAAATTGAGAACAAAAAAAAATTGAGAACAGAAACAAAAATTAGAGAACAGAAACTGAAAATTAAATGGAATAGTGAAATATAATAAAATGGGAGAAAGAATGAAATAGTGAAATATAATAAAGTTTTCATTATACCTCATTAAATTTTGTTATATTTCACTATTTTATTTATTTCTTCATTTTATACCAACCAAACAAGTGAATAGAATAATGATTCCATTGATAATTTCATTTCATTTTTTCTTTCATTCCTTACTTCTCTTATTCTATTTCACCCCATTCCAACCAAACGAGCCATAAAGGAAGGACTTCACATTTTATTAAAAAAAATTGAAAATGAATTATTATTTTTTCATTTTTTAAATTTAATATTTAAAGGTAAATAATGAGAAAAGCTTTTTAAATTCCCTTCTCTTGACCTTCTTTTTTGCCCTTCTTTTCATAGGATTTTTTTTTTTTTAATAAGAATTTTAAATCAACAATTTAGGAAATTAAAATTTTAACTCATAGTCTTATAGTAAATTTTTCAGAAATTCAAAATTATTGTAATGTGTAATTTTTCTAGGTAAAAAATTACATTACTTTTTATAGACTATAATAATTTTGGAATAATTTTAACGTCTATAAAAAATGACTGTAGCACATGAACTGCACAAGTTAAAATTTTAATTTCTTAGATTATTCACCAAACAAAATCCTTTTTAATAAACACAAAATAAATTTTTTTTTTTAAAAAAATAATAATTTTGTTCATTTCATATAACATTTCGAAAAAAAAAATCAACTATTTTTTTAACATATAAAAAAAGGGATGGTTGGTGATTAGTCCTAGATAGTGGGTGTCTATTATTAGTCTCATTTAAAACATAAATTTTGATTTAGTCCCTTAAATTTATTTTTTCTTGCATATTAGTTCCGCATATGTTGATCCCCTCTCTGTAGTATTAGTTACAAGCTGGCTACAAATTACATGTAACTACATTACATGTATTTGTATAATATTTGCTCTATCTAACAAATATTTTACACACAATTTAAATACATGTAACTGCGAAAGTACAACATTTGTATTGGATCTTCCGTTTTTTTAATGCACGGGATTAAAATACAAGTTGCAATTGTGTATGAATTTTTTTAAAAATAAAGGAAAAATAAAGAATATCGATTTTTATTTTTATTTTTAATTTATTACAACTAAAAAGGGGTAAAGCTTAAATTAAAGTGAACCAAAATAAGGGGCTAAAAGAAAATTAATTTATAGTTAAGAAAGTACCATTGTTCTTCCTCATTTTTTATTTATTTTTTGGACTAAATCTTTAATTTCTTAATTATTTAACAGGTGAGGTATAGAAGGGCGGCAAAAGCATTAATGAGACTAAACCCAGATTACCTGAGAGCTTACACGCCGGAGGAAATCGACAACGTGGAATGGGAGAGCCTCGAGACGGCCATTACCCTCTGGATCCAACACTTCGATCTCGCCGTCAAAACCGTTCTAGTTTCCGAGAAGAATCTCTGCAACCAAGTCCTCGGAAACATCGTCGACGGAGTCATCTGGCCGGAATGTTTCGTCAAGATCGCCGACAAGATCATGGCCGTCTTCTTCCGATTCGGCGAAGGCGTCGCCAGAAGCAGCAAGGAGCCTCAAAAGCTGTTCAAGCTCTTGGACATGTTCAATTCGTTGGAGAAGCTCAAACCGGAGTTGACCGAAGTCTTCGATGGCGAAGCCGGAGCCGACATATGTTCCAGATTCAGAGAGTTGGAGAAGCTTCTCGTTCATTCTTCCGCCAGGGTTTTCTGGGAGTTCGGGCTCCAGATCGAAGGCAACCAGGACGGTTTCCCTCCGCCGATGGACGGATCGGTGCCGAAGCTCGTCCGGTACGCCGTCAACTACCTCAAGTACCTGTCCACCGACGCTTACAGTACTTCCATGGCGAACGTTCTCCGAACGGAACAGATGTGGAAATCCGGCGTCCTGTCGAAGCCGGAAACCGACGAGAATCTACTCAGGGACGCGATCTCCAACGTAATGGAAGCGCTTCAGAGAAACGTCGACTCCAAAAAATCGCGGTACAAGGATAAAATACTCCCTCACGTGTTCGCCATGAACACGTACTGGTACATCTACATGAGAACTCGAAACACAGAGCTCGGGAAACTACTGGGAGAACAATACATGAAGAATAAGTACAAAATCGTAGCAGAAGAATCGGCGTACCTGTATCAGAAGCAAGCATGGGGGCCTCTGGTGAGACTACTCGACAAAGACGAGATGAAGAGAGTGAACAAAGATGGAATCACAGCGCTCGCAAGAGGAAAAATGGAGGCGTTCACGAAGGCGTTCGACGAAATTACGCAGAGACATAGAAGCTCCTATAACATACCTGATGCCGATTTGAGGGAGCAGATCAGAGAGGCTACCGTTAAGCTTGTTGTACCTGTTTATGCGGAGTTCGTGAACAATTACTCGTACGCTTTACAGGCGAACTCGTATGTGTCGCCGGAGTTGATTCAGGGGTCGTTGGGACAGATCTTTGACGGCGGTGATAGGCCGGCCGGCGACAAGGCTAGCCTCCGGCGGCGGGATTCGAACGAGCGGATGGAGGGAAGGAAATCGATGTCGGTGGAGAAGTCGAAGGAGATCAAAGATTTTCGGCGGTTGAAATCGAATACAAGTGATACGTGATAAAAATATTCAACTAGAAATGTAATTTTTTGTATTTTTCAAGGACAAAATTTTTAAAAATACAAAGAAAACATCGCCAATAGATGTGCAAGTCTAAATCCCCTAAAAAATCAAAATTAAAAAAAAAATTATTAGTTTTATTTTATTTTATTTGAGTTAAATTAATTTATTAATTTTATTTTTTGTGTTCACTTTAAATTATTAATTAAATTATGTTACAATTTAATTTAAATTAATTTAGATTCAAATTGATTTATTAAGTTTAATTTAAAAAATTTAATCATTAATTTGATAGATGCAATATGCAGATACATAATATTAATTTAAATTCAAATTAACTAAAAAAATTAATTTCGCTCTTGCATCTATCAAATTAATGATTAAACTACATGCTCGGTACAACTTATTTTTCATCCAAAATAATTAACAATTTTGCGATATTGAAACAAAATTAAAACTTGAATGACTAAGGCCCCATTTGTAACATAATTAAACACTTAAAACTGAATATATTAAGTATTTTTTAAATTGAGTTTGATAAAAAATAAAAAAATTACTTAAAAAATAATGATCACTTAAAAAATTGTTCAAAATTTTAAGCTTAATTTTTTAACACTCACACTTAATATCATAAAATATTTAATTGTCACTACAACTATTTTATATCAATACTGTAAAATCTCATAAAAAAGAGTTATATATAAAAAATTATAGATGAAAAAAATATTAAATTAAAAAAAAAAAAATAGAGAGAGCTATAAAGATAACATTTTAGAAAAAATAAAATTGTAGAATTATTTTAGGAATAAAAATTTGTACAAAGATAAATTTAGTACTTAAAATTCAACACTTAAAATTTTCAACACCTAAATTTAAGTAGTTATTAAAGATACCTAAATGTGAAATTTGACAAACCTCATGGTCCACGTAGATACTCACCCTATACTTTAAAGACCAAAATGTACCATTGTAATCCTTGGACCATTGGTCAGCCGAAACTTTTGGTGAATTCTTGGTCTAGGGTTCAAACAATGGTAGCCAAGCAAATAAAAAGACCAAAATGTAATTTTCCCTAAAATAAAGGGAAAACTTAGGTAGTGTTTGGCTGTCTTAATTGGAGTTCAAACTCCAATTCCATGCTTCCAAACACCACCTTAAAAGAAACCCTTTTTTTTTTTTTTTTCCTTTACAAACCTTAAAAGGAACTAAGGGCATGTTTGATAAAAAAAAATTAAGTATTTAAAACTGATTTTATTAAATATTTAATTAATTAAATTTGTCTGATAAATGTAATTAATATCATTTAATTAATTAAATTAACTTAAAAATTAAGTCAAAATGTGAGTAAAAAATTAAATCAAAGTTCCTTCACTTATTTCATTTTACGCACTCTATTATTTCCTACTTTAAAAAAATTATGTTTTGACTATTGTACCCTTGATTTCCTATTAAGGTTTAATTAAAATTAAGATTAATGAGAATTGAATTAATTTTGAATTATTTTATGGTTTTAATTTTATTTTATATTTAAATTATTGTTATAATTTAATTTAAACAATCAAATTACATAAAAAAAAAAAAAATACATAATATTTACATATTTTTAGGTTAATTTCTACTTTTTAATTTTAATATAATTTTATTTTTTTTAAAATGACATCATGATTTTATTGTTTTGTTCTCAATTATTATTTTTTCACATTATCTTGATTCAAAAGTAGTTATGTAAATTAAACAATTTTCAGCATACAAATTTTGTACTTATCGAACAAATAAAATAAAATAAATTCAGCACTTAAATTTTCAGCACAATTTTATCAAATCACCTTCTTAAATTTTCAGCACTTAAAATTTCAACACTTAATTTTCAGCACTTAAAAATTAAATCGTTATTAAACAAGCCCTAAGACAACATAAAACTAGACCATAATTTGCAAATGAAAGATGAATATTGTAACACAGTCATGGAATAAAAAATAAAAAATCACTAACGAAATCAAGGGATGACAAACATTTCAAAAAGGAAAGATAGAGCCACTTAGGTGGTGTTTGTTTAGCATTTCTGTTCCAAAACAACTTAGAACAAAAAATAGAAACCCGAGAACACTTTCGCTTTTCTCCCCAATAATTTGTTGTATAAATCTGAGAACATGATAGAAACATTTTTTTAACTAATAAATTTCTAATTTTGTTTCCAATTTTTTGCAAATGGAAACAGAGATCTCATAACAGAATCACTAAACAAACGGAGCCTTTAGTTACTTACCACTAAAAAATAAAGCACTCTTACCAGAACTCAAATGAAGGTTCATTCTTATTGTTCTTCGTGGTATGGAGGTGTCGGATCGACGCAAAGTTCTTCATCATCCCCGTCATCCTCATCTTCATCAGCATCCACCCAGTTACTAGGATGATGCTGTGATAAAGTACGATTGTTTTCGATTTCCCGTCCTAAAACCACGGGCACAAACGATATTAGTTAATGATAGGATGATTAAATTTTGCAAAGGTTAAAAGAAATTAAAAAAAAAAATCCAGATTATCGACTGACCTCGGGGTTCTTCCACATGATCTGGTTCCATGTGAGGGAAGCTAATAAATTAGTTAAGAGAATAATCAAACAATTCTTCTCAAATAAAGCAATGAAATTTACTTAGGGGTTAGTTGCCTGTTAGCCGGTTGTATTTTGATTTTGTTTCATGGTGTCCTCTGTGTTTTAAAAAACTAAACTTTACTTCCTTCTACTTATAATATAAAAGACAGTCCGGTGCTACAAAGTTCCTGCTATGCGCGGGGTTCAGGGAAGGGTTGGACCACTTAGGTCTATTGTACCTTGTAAGCAACTCTACCTTGCTTTTTTTGTAAGAAACTGTTTCTACGAATCGAACCTGTGACCTCCAAGTCACATGACGATAACTTCTACCATTGCGTTAAGACTCCCCTTCCCTTCTACTTATAATATGTTGGAAAATTAATTTTTTTTTTTTTTTTTTTTTTTTTGTTGTTGTTTAACTTAACGGGATATGTTGAAAAAATGGTAAAATTAAATATCCCATCAAAATTTTACATGATTAGATAAATCTACCCTTTTTTCAATTTTCATTTCATTTTGTGTTTGATAAAAATTAAAATAAAAATAGAAAGAGAGAGAATGTTAGTTTTTTCCTGTTATTATCATTAAATATTGAATTTAAATTAACAAATAGAAGGTAATTAAGTCAATTTTATATATTCTTTTAATAAAATGTGAGTTTTTCCCTTTAGTCTGTTAGTAGAAGGGAGTGATGTGTACATTTTAAACATAGAGGGGCTAAAACAAAACAAGACTAAAGTACAAGGAGGATAAAAGGCAATTAACCATTTACTTAAAGAAGCGTGTGTATACGTGGTTATCTCCAAAAATCTCCTAAAAAGTGTTTGTTTTTGTTTTTTTTTGTGTGTGAATCTTTCCAAATGAGACCGTGAAATTACGACAATAAAATTTCATTTAAGACAACATAACCAAACAACAAGTTTATGAATGATGGGATTTTGAAATTTTTCGAAATCCCAATTTTTCTAAAATCCATATATTTATCAAATTCCTTATTCAAAAGCACGAATTTATAGTTGATTCAGATTTACGATGCTTTTATCATCTTATTAGTCTCCTAGATTATATTTATTGCAATAGATATATATATGTGTGTATGGATTGAAATACTCCGGTCTCTGGCCAAAAAAGAAAGAGGAAGAAGAATAAGGATACGAATTAGAACCTGCAGGCAAACCTACTCCAGCAGGGGGGGCAGCCTTAGAAATGTTTATTGTGCTAATCCTTTGAATCTCAACTTGTTCATTGGCATTGAAGTTTCTTCCCCCATGAGCCTGCCTTTCTTCAGCACCGCTACCGCTTCTTGCAGCACTCCCTGTATACAGGAAGAGGACGAGATTGAATTCTCAGAAACAGAAAAAAAAAAAATTTGATTTCTCAGATTCAAGGTTGCATTTGGTTTGATAGATTTGAAATGCATTGATTTACAATTGAAAATTTTAACTCAAATTTAAAATTTATACTAAGAGATGAACATCAAGAAACTAAAAACATACTAAATGAAAGGATTTGAAATGACTTGCTAAAAAGAGCTATTTGAAATCCATTCTACTGACTTAGATCTTATAGCAGTTCTTTCTTTTTTTCCCTACAAACTTACTTTTAAAGTCCCATACTCTGACTTAATTCTATTTACTTTGATGAACAATATTTTTATGGGCTTCTTAGCATAGTTTAACAAGGCTCGAGGCACAAAAGTTCCGTGGAGCCAAGGAACAAGGCGAGGAACAAGTCTGAGTGAATAATGTATACAACATACAAAAATAGAGAATAATTTATAATATTATTATATTGCAAATCTACAATCAAAAATAGTAAAACTATGAACTAAAATTCAATTATTAAAAATAACACACACTCATATATGAGTCAATAAATAAAAGGAAACAACTAATTTGATGGCTACAAATAGAGATTTTAGCATAAAATTAAATAATTGATGAACAATTATAAAATAAAAACTGAAATCTTTAAAAACAACCTTAAATAATAAACATGAAAACTAGAAGGAAAAAAAAAAGAAGAAGAAAATAAGAAAAATCAGGGTTGAAGAAACAGTAAAAAAAACATAAGCAAAGGAAAAGCACAGAAGGAGAAGGAGAAGAAGAAAGGGCACAGAAGCAGGGACACAAAAAAAAGAACAATAAGTAGAAGCAGCGAACAATGTGATAAACCACCAATTAGGTACACCTATGCATGACACAAGAAAGGAAATATAATAATTACCTTGATTTAAGGAGAGTTTTGGGAAAGTTGTTTTGGTGAGAATAGGAAACGACGCAAGAAAGAAAATATAATAACTACTTTGATTTAAGGAGAGTTTTAGGAAAATTGTTTGGGTGAGAATAGAAAAGTTATATTTGCCTTAAGGGGAGGAGTTTTATATGGTAACATGTAGGCAATAAAAGGGGCACAAGGGAGTGTGTAGGGGATATCTAGAACTATTTTGTATTGAACTTTGGCTCTGGAAGAGAACCAGGTCTCTCGAATTACGTGGGTGTTTGATTGTTCCCTTTTATTTTAATAAAACACATATCCCTTCCCTCTCAACATGTTATTTTCATCTTTTCTAAACCTAGGGCTCATTATTTGGCATCAGAGCAGGTGTTGGACCAATGGTGATAAGGATGGATGCTAGGGTTGAGACAGTAGAAGAAACCGTTGAACATAGTGCAGGAGAAATTAGGAGCAATAAAGAAGGAGATGATGAAAATACCTAGTCTGGAGCAAGGGCTCACGGCTTGGCTGAAAAAATCGACCAACTCTTGAAGGTTCAGAGTGAAACGGCGCGAGAAATCATAGCCCAGGGCCAGAATTGTGCAGCAACATCGGGGAAGACACCGGAACAAGTGAGCGGCGCAGCTGACGGCAGCCATGGCAGGGACTGGACACCGACGATTGACCTCCTCCGATTCGCAATCAATGGGACCTTCAACCTGGAAGAATCGAGCTCTCCTCCTTTGTTGGAGAGAACCCCGACGGCTGGATACTAAAGGAGGAGAGGTATTTCGCCTTGCACCAGATGACTAATGTAGAGAAATTAGAGACAGCCATCATCAATTTTGAAGGAAAAGCACTGGTCTGGTTCGGATGGAAGAATAAGAGAAGGCCATTCCTGAGTTGGGAGGAACTCAAATCCCAACTCCTATTGAGATTCCGATCTCTCCCCAATGGCTCAATATATGAGGAATTTATGGCCCTTAGGCAAAGTGGATCAGTGAGGGACTACCGAAGACGGTTTGAGCAAATGGCCTCTACGCTAGAAGACATTTTTTAACATGTTTTGGAGTCTACATTCATAAATGGGCTGAGGAGTGACATACAGACTGAGCTGAAGGTATTGCGCCCACAAGGGCTTGAAAGTGCCATGGAATTAGCAATGAAAATTGAAGCTAAAAATTTAGAACTTAAGGGTAGTCGAGCCTCAGTTGGGCCCGGTTATTCATGTGGTCCTGGGTACTCTAATTACCCACCTACCAGAACGCAAGCAGGACGAAGCACTAAGGCATTGGAGACCATGGTTCCAACAAAAGCTCACGAAGGGGAAGGATTTCGAAGATTAATGGAGGCAGAATTGCAATACAAGCGAGATCACGGCCTTTGTTATAAATGTGACGAAAAAATTTCACCAGGTTATCGTTGCAAGAAGCGAGAACTACAAGTAGTTCTACTCCAAGAATATGAAGTAGAGACACAAGTTGTGGAAGATAAAGGTCAAGAAGAGGAACAAGAGGCCAAGCTGGTGGAGGAAGTTGAAAATTGAATGATAGAGGTGTCCTTAAATTCAGTGGTGGGACTTAGCTCGCCCAAAACACCCAAACTGACAGGCGAGATTAGTAACCAGAAGGCTATCGTACTTATCGACAGTGGGGCATCACATAACTTTATCTCAAACGAGCTTGTATCAGTCTTGAAGTTTCCCATCACTAACACTGAACCTTGCAGGGTAATTTTGGGGACAGGTTCAGCCACCAAAACTCAAGGGATATGCCGAGGAGTAGGCCTAATTTTACAAAGAGTGGAGATAGTAGAGGATTTTTTACCTCTAGATTTGGGTAGTACTGACGTTATCCTGGGAATTCAATGGTTGGAGACTTTGGGGGCGACTCACATTAATTGGAAGACTCATTCTTTGGAATTTAATATGGGAAATACACCAGTAAGTTTACAAGGGTATCCCTCTCTACACAAAACACTAGTATCACTCAAAACCATGTCTCGCACCATTAGGCATGAAGGATATAGGTATGTAGTGGAGCTTAGCGCTATAGGGATTGCCAAAGAAGAGAAAGTTATTATTCCTCATGAGATCTAGGCAGTATTAGAAAATTCCGAGCAAGTGTTTGAGATGCCTATGGAATTACCACCAAACCGTGGAAAGAAGCATGCCATAATCCTAAAGGAAAGAACCTCACCTATCAGCGTACATCCTTACAGATATCCCCAGGTACAAAAAGATGAGATTGAGCAGTTAGTACGGGAGACTAATTCTTCTCCCCTCTTGCCACCATAATTGTTGCCTGATCCGGAATTGTTAGTAGAGCCTGCTGAAGTTTTTGGAGTGCGCAATCTGAACACTGATGGTACTACTTTTGTTGAAGTTCTGATCCAATGGAAAGATTTGTCACAGTTTGAGACCACTTGGGAGAAGTTTGAAATCATTCAGCAATAGTTTCCTCAGTTTCTCCTTGAGGACAAGGTGAAAGTTTGGGCGGCAGGTAATAATAGACTACCAATTAAGTACACCTATGCACGACGCAAGAAATGAAATATAATAATTACCTTGATTTAAGGAGAGCTTTGGGAAAGTTGTTTGGGTGAGAATAGGAAACGATGCAAGAAAGGAAATATAATAATTACCTTGATTTAAGGGGAGTTTTGGAAAAGAAATAATAATTACCTTGATTTAAGGAGAGTTTTGGGAAAGTTGTTTGGGTGAGGATAGGAAAGTTATATTAACTTTATGGAGAAGAGTTTTATATGGTAACATGTAAGCAATAAAAGGGGCACAAGGGAGTGTAAAGGGGATATCCATAACTATTTTGTATTGAGCTTTGGCTCTGAGAGAGAATCAAGTCTCTCGAACTACCTGGGTGTTTGATTGTTTCATTTTATTTCAATAAAACACATATCCCTTCCCTCTTAACTTGTTATTTTCATCTTTTCTAGACCTAGGGCTCATCACAATGTTCAACAGAGAAGAAGAAGTTGCGCCATAGAGCCTGAAGCGTGTCTACCTTGCGCATGGAGCCTTACACTTCACACCGTAAGGCGTGCGCCTTATGCAACCTGATGTAGAAAGAAAAGCCACTCCTTGCAAACCGCAACCTGTAACAACTGATAAGCTCAAGAGAACACCGATGTAATCTCAATCAAAGAACCTCCGGCGTAAGAATAAGTTAATATGCTCAGAGAGGATATAAAGTTTTTTCAGTTAGTAAATCATCAGAATCCCCTTTGCATTTATACGGGTAACCACACGTTACCCTTTGGTTCCTTACATCGTGGATGAAGTTGACTGGTAACGAACTTCCCACTTGACCCATAGGCTGGCAAAATATGTATTTACACGATAGCACAACACGCGACCGATACCAAATAATTGAGTATGGGATTTAGCTTATTAGATAACAGGTCGTTATCGGGTCTGACCCGATAAACACCATAAGAAATAAGTCAGGTTATCGGGTTTACCTGATAACTTGATAAGCGACACGATAATAATTTATCGGGTGTTCAGATTATACGATAATAAAGATCTAATAGGTCACACAATAATTTAAATAAATTATTTTAAAATAAAAATATGCTAATAAATATTTATAAACATCACCCCATTTATATAATATTATAATTTAGTCCATATTATATTTTTATCTTCTAACCCTAATTCAATCTCTCTTACTCTTCTCACTCTTCTTCACATACAGACATTCTCGGACTCTTAATTCTCATCATAGACGCACACATTTCTCACTCACTTCTCCAGTCAAACACTGCCAACCGTTGCCGCATCCATCAGTCCACTGCAGCACCTCTCTAGCCTCAAACCAAACACAATCTCCAACTCTTTATCTCTTTCAATCCCAATTCCCAAATCTCTCTCATTTCTCTCCCCAAGCGATTGCGACAGCGAGAGGCTGAGGATCTACAATTGTTCCATTGTATTGGTGATTTTTTTTTTCCATTAGTGAATCTTTTATTTTTTTTTTGTTATTGTTTTGTTTGGTTTGTTTTTCTTGAAATTGTATAACTTTTTTTATGTTTGTTCTTTTATAAGTTGTGTTAAATGTTAACAAGTTTTTAATGTGTAATGGGTTAAATCGTGTTAATATTTCATGTTATCGTGTAACACTATAAATTATCGTGTCGTGTCAACTCGATAAATTTCGTGTTATTGTGTAACACGATAAATTATCAAGTCGTGTCATGTCGACCCGATAAGTTTCGTGTCGTGTTCGTGTTCAGGTTTTGTGACACGATATCTTATTGTGTCGTGTTCGTATTTCGTGTTATCATGTTCGTGTCAGACCATGGCACGACACAAAATACGACCTGATGACACGCTTTGCTAGACCTACCCATGCAATTAAACTGCCATAATTGGCCCAAAGTGGTGATCGTGAGTTGGCTATTAGAATGCTGCTAGATTTCCTATTTTTCAGGCTGGCCCAAACGTTCAATGGGCCGGTGTTGATCATCTCGCTAGGCTTGATCATCCGTTAGGGGTTTATTAGGCCCGTAGGTCCAATGGTCATTTTGCTAACTGGCTTTTCGGCCCATCCGCTGAGACCATTCTTCCCGCCTCTAAATAACCCTGGGAATTGATCAGGCTCAAACTCTACCCCTATCACAACCCATGCGCCTTGAACTAGGCGAGGCGAGAGGCATGCGCCTGTATGCATCTTGAACCTAGGCGCATGCCCAGGCGCGCTTTTCATAACTTAGTATAGCCCTTTACTTTTGGGTTTTTAATTTTTTGATTTGATGACATTGAACGTAACTAAGGGAATGACCCTTGATTGTTCATTATGGCGTAAGCGGATTCATGTAATCGACCTTACTTACGTGGAACAAAGGCGTACTTGTTGTTGTATCCTACTTATAGAGCAACTTATTTTTTAGTCCTTACCATATATTTTTAATTTATTTTTTAGTCCTTAGTTAACATCAACTATGACACCTACTTAGTTAACATCAACTATGACACCCACCACCGCCTTTTACCGGACTCTAGCGGCATGTTGCCGGACCTCCATTGTCGATCGGCATGTTGTCCGACCTCCATCGCCGGTTGCCGAAATCCAGCTTCCATTGCCGGACTTCCGGCTGGCGCTGGTCGGACAGATAGCGGATCTATGGCCTCTGGTCGCTGATTACCAACCTCCACCGCCGGTTGCCGGACCGCCACCGACCACCACCAATAACAACAATCACTGAATCAAATACAAGTTCCATATCTAAGATAACATTAATTCAATATATTTAATCTAGTTAATGTTCACTCGAGAACAAAAAGCTATTGAAAGGACTTGAACAAAATTGAAGTTAAAAGAATAAAATTGAGTAGTTTCCCCCATTTTTTTGCAATGAAAATGTTTAAATCACTGGATTTCAAATCCATCCATCTAAATGGAGCCTAAAAGAGTGAAGAAACAATTTACCTGAAAGTTCTGACCAAATTCTGGTTTGATCAGAGGAAGGATTCCCCCTTGACCTCTCCTGTGCTTCGGACTCGGTCCTATGATCAGCATCTACAGTTGCTGCAGCACCACCAGGAGAAGGTCCAGTCGGATTTCCATTATGGAGCTGTGATATAAGCATAGTTGCAAGTACTAGGGTCGCATCAAAGTTCGAAGCAGATGCTGCAGACCCATCATCTAGACCGAATTTTGGTGCCATTAGGATAGGCCTGTTGATAGTTTTTTCTATATCAAAATAGCATCTCGAAGCCATATATCTTGCGGCTAGAAAGTCTATATCTTTTCTACTTAATTTTCAGTTCAGAGGTGAAAGAATGAGCAAATAATCTCGAAAGTGTAGTGGACATTGATAGCTAGTGATGCTGCAGATGCATCTTAACTGAACATAATTTTGAACATGATCAAGAACGGTTAGAAATTGATGAGGTTTTCGATCAAGAAATTGATGAGGTTTTCGATCAACTTTTCATTCAAATCCTGATCTATTTTCATTCCACAGATGTGCAAACATATCAAGCAGCTTTAATTTATCGTTGTTTACAACGCTATAAAAAGGCAAAATCGGGAAGCAAATTACAGTTCGGTTATTGTTAATATCGGGGTATCTTTTGAAACTTGATGTAGAAAAAATCAACGCACAAATTCCCCAAAGATGAACTTTCGCGGTATATTTGCGAACATGGAAAAAGGTCGAATCATTACCCAAAAGTTCATGTATGTGGAACATGGTGATTAAGATCTAAATATTTGAGTTATGTCGACACAACAGATCTAAGTCGTATTTCATACCCTAAACCCCAAACCCCTAAACCCTTCAAAAAGATAGTCACTTTTGAACACTTCTAGGCACATAACAACTTCAGTTAGAAGAGGAAAGAACAGGAGGGACAAAACAAAGAGAAAACTCTGTCAAAATGGAACAAAAACAAAAGCAAAGAGGCAGAGAAAGTAAAACAATATGAAATTTGAAATAAGTAGAATTGTATTACTCTCCAGCTTTGTCAAAATATAAGTGAATGTCAACTTCACATCCCTCACAGAACGATAGAAATGCCTGAAATTCAGAATTAATGGAGATAGATCAGTTGATAAGTCAGAAGCTAATAAAATGGCTTGTGCATGCCAGAGACGGGCTACATAGATAAATGAATGAAATAGAATTGCAATCATAATCATTATGATCTTGATCTCATCTTTGAGAATGGCGGGTCCAACAGTTGAGTGTCAGTTATCTTGGTATTACAATTTATAAGACAGTGTGACAAAACATACATCATGACTGACCCGTTAATCAAATTTAAGAAACATAGATGAAAGAATATTTTTACATCACACCTTCAGTTCTTTCACACCAAATGTCACATCTACTGGGTCTCCAGTGTGAGTGTACTGCACAAATTCTTCACTAGGATCTATCCAAAGCTGAGTGTATAGTGATGCATCATTATCTAGAATGAAAAAATTTGAAGCTCAAAATAGTATGTAGAATAAACTCAAAAGACAAAAGAACAGAATAATAACAGGACCTACCTTTCGTTGGATCTATGTAACTTCTTAGTTCAACAGCTTTCCCTCCAATTTCTCTTGTAGCATCTGAAGGTAAAGAAGCCGGTTCTGTTGCAATGATAGTAATTTCCTGAAGATTCGATTGGAAATTAGCAAGCAATCTGTTAAGCTCGCGAGGCCTCGCCACAAAGCTACTTGGAAGCCTTCTTCTATCAAGTGATAGATGTTGCAAGTCAGGTTCTGCATTGCAAGTAATCCAATAGGATTTCTTCATTCCTGCAGAACCCACATTAAATTGCTCAGAACTTCATCTTAACAAAGTAATCAAAGAAAGTTCCACGCTGCAACTCCAGGTTTTATGTAGTTTGAACTTTGAACCAATAGATTAACCTAAAAGCGACAAATAGCTCAAAGGACAAACCCCAACATAGGTTAGATCCCGGGTAGATCTTATGTGGAGTGGCTAAATTAATAGCTGAAAAATTCAAAAAATGCCCAATTCTAGAGACCTTCATTACGCCAAAGTTTCTTTAGGACATGTAAATTCCAACTGCCTTTCAATATGACAAAACACAGGAGTATAAAACTGTTATAGTGACTTTATTAGGATAACGCAACTCGAAACCTCCAATAACATGACACATATTTCAATGAGATTTCCATGTCAAAGACCAACATATATTTCTCAACAAGTATGAATTGCATCCAAATTTTGATAATTTACTCATTACATATAAACTAAAATTCACATGCAGTGATGAATGATTGTGTAGCAACTTGTATTGACAAAGGAACAAACTGTTATTTTTGGCCTGTAGTCAAGTATACCAACATAAATTATGGGTTTGTGAACTTATTTATACTGTACCGTACGATGTTAAGGCAATGATTGTAACAGTCACAATATCCATTGAATTGTTTTTGAAATTGAAAGGGACATTGAAACAAATAGTTAGCCACAACGAAATCCTAACAATCTTAAACAGATCGCCAAAAAAGTACCTACATTGTTATGCTGTATAATTATAAGCGTTTCTTGTGCAAGCATGATGACAATTATCTTAAGAACCTATAGGTAGTGTTTTGGTTGCACGGGATTGCAGCCTTGGAGTTCAAATCAAGAATACACGCATGCAAACACCACAAAATCTACAAGTCGAAATAATAACTTGTAATAATTTGAAAACCAGCTTACCATTGAAGCATTCTAAAGTCCACTGCACTTTCGATGCATCAGTATTGGCTAGCAGCACACTCAAACGATCAATACTTGCAACCGGTGTCCTAAGTACAGAACAAAGGGCCTGTTATGCAACAAAAGTTCAATAAATACATTATATTTACGCAATGAAGTTAGTCTTAATAAGGATACAGACCATGAAACTGTACCTTCACAAGCACACTGCACTGTACCAGGGTACCGGAAATTGTATAAACATCAAAGAAACCAGGCTTCAATGTGATAGATTGATAGGCTGACCTCGACGTGTTGAGAGTATGAAAGGTGAGCTGCCAGTAAGGAGAAATTCATGAATGAATAAGTACTTTTATCAAACAGCTTACAATTAATTTTCCTCCATTTATATATAACAATCACGCGAACTCGATCTAATACAGCTAAAACAATGGCTGCGAAGGGATCACGAATTTCAAAAACTGTACTGCTTTATCCGATAATTCGTCAATTACTCAACGTAATTTACCAATCAATAGAATACAAACTGTTCGATTCTTAACAAATACCTTCTCAAAAACGTAATTCAGTGATCACGGATCGCAAAAAACGACGAATCGTACGAAAGAAATCAAATAATAACATAATCGGTTGAGTGTGAACAGTGAACTGTGTAGATCACAGAAATGTTTTGCCGTGGACTGGTGCGACGGAGAAGCGAAGGGAAAGAAGAGCAAGTAAAGTACCTGAGTAGGAGAAGCTTGAATGACGAGCTCGTTGTCGATTCGTGCGAGGCAGGAGATGGACCGAGCGAAGGTCTTGAGAGCATTCCCGCTTACACTGAACTCCATTTTTGTTTTCAAGCAGAAGGATCACTCTCCTTCGCCTGCCAGAAGTCTAGGGCGGTTCGTATAAACCCGCGAACGGAATTTTACAGTAAAACCCCAAAGCAATTTGAAGTCTTTAATTACCATCAAGGGGGCAACTTAATCTAATAAAATAAAATTTGGGGGGATGCCATTGACGTTAATTTACACTATAACAAATATTTTCTCTATTATTTTGTAAATATCAAAGACCTCTCCTATTTTTTTCTCAAACACTACTTACCTTCTTTATTGATTAAAAAAAAAAATTATAATACCAATTTTACCCTTCACTATTTAAAAAATAATTGAATAATAAAAAATTAAAATATATAAATAACCCTTTAATTTATTGGGGTAATGTCATTAATCTTCCCTGTTATTTTGCACTATACCAAATACTTTCCCTATCATTTTACAAATACCATAAATTTTTCTTGTCTTTTTCTCAAACACCACTTACCTCCCTTATTAATTAAAAAATAATAAAAAATTTATTATAATACCAATTTTATCCTTCACTATTTAAAAAATAATTAAATAATAAAAAATTAAAATACATAAATAACCCTTTAATTTAAATATATTCATCACCACCTCCTACCACCGCACTCACAGCCATCATCACCTCCTACCGTCACCACCACCTGCCGCCACCTCCCACCACCGCTACCCACCACCTCCCACCGACACTACCACCCATCGACACCCTCCGCCGCCTCCTACCGCCATCCACCGCTACCAATATTTTGATGTAAAAAGACATAAATGTCCTTACAAAAATATATTTTTATTCTTTTTAAAAAAAAAATAAAAAAATCATTAACATCCTCTTTATTTTTTAGTTATTCTTTGCACCCATTAAAGTGCAATTTAAGACCAATCCAAAATTTAGGGGTAAAAGTACCGATCTTCTTCTCTTATTGATTTTTTTTATTTTTATTTTTTTTTCATTTTGTTAAAAAAAAAAAAAAATATTATTTTTTAATAGAAATGTTAGTGTAAAAAGTAAAGAATTGTAGCATTGGATGGCGGTGGGAGGTGGTGGTAGGTGACGGCGGTGGGTGGTGGCAGAGGTGGAGGTGGGTGGTGGGAGTTGGGCGGTGACGGTGGGATTTGGGTGGTGGTGAGAGGTAAATATGATTATTTAAAAAGTTAAGGGTAAAAAATATAATTTTAAAAATATAAGGGTGCTAATGAATTTTTTTTAAAAATAACCTAAGCGCAATTTTGTCCAAAGAGAGTTAAGTGGTGTTTGAGAAACAGATAGGAGAGGTATTTGGTATTTTCAAAATGACAGGGGAGATATCTGGTATAGTGTAAAATGACATGGAAAATTAATGGCATATATCCAAATTTTGTGGGTGTCTTTTATTTAATCATTAATTTACACTTCTTTACTTAAAAAACCTACATTTTACCTATTTTTACTTTTAAATAAAGTGAAAAATTAACTTTTTCTGATTAAATTAACAGAATGGGTAATTTTGTATATTTCATCTAAAAATTGGATAAAATTTTTAATTCCATCTATTTTAAAGCATATTTCGTTAATTTAAATAAAAGAAAAGTAAATCCCCGTTTGGTAAGTGTTTGATGTGGCCAAAAAATCCTTAGCACGTGTAACGGCTTCGCATATGCCAGAAATCTTCGCAACCTGTATCTTCAACCTGACAATTGATTGCTCAAAAATAATATCCTTAAAATGGTACCGCGATACTAATGTAGTACGAGTTCAAGTAGGGTGTTGAACCACAGAGATCGGTTTTATAATTATCGATTTCTAATTATTCTACTCTTCGAAATGGAAACAAATTTTGATTTGAGTTTTGGGTTTTAATGTAAGAAAATAAAATAATAAATTTAGACAATGAATATAAGGAACCGGGTTAGAAATTGTGGATTTTGTATTTTGGAATTATATTTTTCTCGTATTTACTTTTTAATTTAGATTGTGTAAACGAACGTTTCGAACTACAAGCCGGAACTACTCAGAAAGATTCGATTTATCATTTTTCGGTATGATTTATCTTCGATATGTAATTTCTACGTTAATCTAAACTAGAATGAATTACAATTTAGGTATAAATCATCCAAACCAATAATTAAATCCTAGAAATACGATTATATGATCGTTAGATCGAAACCATAGGTGTCACAACCCGTCTCGAAGTGCCGATATCCTGGGCTGGCGTGACGACATCATGACATCACCGAAAACAACCAACCAACCATCTATTACACGACAATATGCATATATATAAACAACTCATCATCTATATGAAGCTATACATATTTCTGCTATGAGAATACACCCGTTCCCCAAATATACTAACAGTAAAATATAATACCATGAACTCCTCACAGGTTCGCCACATAAAGCTCGTCTCAACCCTCCACATGACTTTATTGTAAGACTCTACCTAGCGTCAATAGGGGACCGACTCCTAACTGCTTTACCTGCGAGTGAACTGCCTTCTTAGTAAAAATATTTTTAATAATAACAACTTATTCTACAACATCTAAATAGATCAAGTGTAAGTTTATAAATACCACATAACTCGTAAAATTCCCAGTATATAAGTAGGGAAAATAAAGCGACATAATTAAGTTCTATTCAAATCCAATTAATATAAAAATCATACTAATCACTATGATAATAAATATCAAATCAACCAATATACGTAAAACACCACATCTCCAACACACACCTCAAACACACACACTAGTCAACCCTAGTGATCGTTTTAACCTCACGATCGGGAGTTTGCAACGGTACCGTACCATCCGTAGGATATGCCTTCCTACGAACACCCATCACTCCGCCGAAGCGGATAATCACTGCGCAGTATAAACGTCTAACATCACTCTGCCGAAGCAGATAAATATCACTCCGCCGAAGCGGATAAATATTATGGCATCGTCTAATCAACAACATCGTCAAATTAATAACATCATCATCAAATCACAATGTAAAGATATCGTCTAATCAACATCGTCAACTCACACAACCACCTCTCTTTCCCAAAACCGTCTTTTTATCCGAAAATCATATTTCTCACTTTCTTTTAAAAAGGAAACGTATGATTTTACCAAAACCACTTTTTCACTCTTTATTTTTAGAAAACCAGACATATTTAGAAAAACAGATATTTTCCACTCTCTTCTAAAACTATCAAATCCAACGAAAATCATTTTCACCTTCCTTTTGAAAACCATCGTAATCTCACAAAAATCCATTTTTACCAATTTAGCCAAAACCTGCTTGATCCACAAAATTTTAAAAGCATCTAATGTAAATACAACCATTTTTTATCATATATAGATATAAAAATAGTTTGGCAAAAAGACAGTACACTCACCTGACTATCTGTTCCGAACCGTTTTTACTGGCTATCTTCTACCGATATTCCAGTGCCTGCGAGCCTAATAGTGATAGGGCCTAAATTAATATTTTATGTAAAATAACCGAATCATGCAATGCAGGCTCTAAATTCTGTAATTTTCCCCGTACCTACTTTTTATTACGAAAAATTGTTATTCGGTAAATTTCGTTTCGTTAATAATTACTGTACGCATTTGTTAATATGGATGGTAACAAAAATTAGTAGAATTAACGATTCTAAATTATAATCCCGTTTGCTATTAATTCAATTTAACAATAATGGTAATCGATTTAGATTTTACCTGCTCCGAATCGTCCGTCGGTCGCAAGATAATTTTTTGGATTTTTATTGGGGGGGTTTGCGTTTCTATTTCCTGTTATGCTGTCTCGCTGCCGCCGACGAGATCTCGCCGTCGATTAAGCCTCGCCGTCCCACCAATCGAACACATGCACCACCAGACAAACAAACCCACACACTTCCACGTCTACCCCCTCATGTATTGCCGATCGTCCACACACCCACACACTTACAGCTCTCTCTCTCTCTCTCTCTAACTTTTCGACGAAAACTCCAGCGACCACCATACACACACAACACGCACACACCATGCAGGGACAACACACACCGATTGAGCAGAGCCACCAACGCCATCGCACATGCCGTCGATCGTCATCGTCGGACAGAACGGCAAACCCATAAACACACACTGCACAACACAGAAAACAGAAAACTAAACAGAGCAGAGAGCACACACACATCACAGCATCAACAACGCCCACCGGAAGCTCACCGTCAACCCAGCACACCACCGCCGGCTGCTGAATAGCCCACCGCCGAACTGACCAACGGCAACCTCCGACGAAACAATAATAATCACCCCATCGGCACTCCACACCATCGACAATGAACGGGACATCACACCGTCGGCACTACCAACGATCGACCAACGACCGAACAAATCGCTCACACCCACGCTTGTCGGATCTCACTACCCCCTGACCGCCGGACCTATCCCTCTCTCTCTTCTGTTTCTACTCCTCCTTCATTTTTCCGTTGAAGATCACGATTGCATAATTTAAGTAGATCAATTTATTCCTAGCTTGCAACGTCAATGGATCTCGATCCTTTCTCTCTCTGTCTCCGGTTGCTCTCTCTCGGCACATACACACCATATGCGTATATATATATATAGATTTATATAAAAATCTTTTATTCTAATTACTCTTTTCTCCCCCAAATTTCTTTAATTACTTATTTTAGCCTAATTCACCATTTATAATTTTCTTCAAATTGTAATTTCACCCCTAAAAGTTTAAATGTTATCAATTGAAAGATAATTTGAATCCTAAAGGTTGGATTTAATGTATACAAATTTACAATTCGCCCCCTAAACTTTTAATTTAGATAATGATTAATTCAATTCTACTTCATATTTTTCCCAATTGTTCTAAAATGCAACTAAAATGGCGTACGTACTAAATCGGGGTCTTAGAATAGGTACAAGATCTAACGTTCTAACAATAATTGAATCTAAAATCGAAATATCTACAAGAACATTTCGAGATTAAATTCAATCACGATTTAAACCATATATCAAGCACAAAATTCATCATCATATAATTGTTTACACATAAACTAAAATTAAACTAGAAAATTGTAATATTACATAACCAAAATACATACCACAATCCTAACCTGGTTAGGAGAAGATTAGCCACACATTGAATTGTTTTTCATTTGATCTTCACTTTGCATTCCCAAAATTTTCAAAGTATATATAGAAAAATAAGAAAATACAAAAGAATTCTCTTCCTAACCCTACTGTTGCCGAAGCCTCCTAAAAAGAGAGAAGAAAACTAAAAAAATCAAAAGTCCAAGCCTCTCTTTATTGTCGCTACATACAACATATATATAGTGAAAGAAAAAAAAAACATGGCTAGCCCTAAAGGAGAAGAAATAATTGCATTTTGACCCCTCTAATTTCTTATCCTTTTTCTTTTAACTGCAAATCTCTTTAAATGGGCCTAATTGCCCATTAATTGCAAGAAACGCTGGCCCAGTAGGGCCTGGCCTTATCCGCTTTAAAACAAGTCAAATTTAGTCTGCTGACAAGGCTCGAAAGCCTTGTGCGCACGATACATTGGGCAGATAGATACGATTAACTTCGGACGACTGTATCTTTCTCATATGATCTCCGATTTTGCCTTGTGACTAGTCGTTAGAAAGCTTATAGAGTCTACTTGCATATGCAACTTGTTTTATTCCAAAATTCTAACTGTGTGATTAGTTATGACCAAACAAAGTAGACAGTAATCTTCATTCTTGTGTCGCCAATTGCAGCTTCTATTCGCTTGATTATTTTCTTGTGCAATTTGCTTCCAAAAAGTGCTTTTTTTTATCCAATTCTTCAAATCTATAAAAATAAATTAAATAAATCAATTATAATAATTTAATTTATTCAAAATGATAACAAAACCTAGATTAATAATATTAGATCGTGTAAATTGTGACGCGATCACACCCCCAAACCTTAATTTTGTTAGTACTCGAGCAAAATCAAATATACTAATTAAATAACATGCCACTTTCGTAGGGAACACAATTGCATTTAGCATATGCAATAAGCCGTTAAACCCTTAGGTCACCCCTAGTGGATGAGTTTTGTCTCGTGAGGGTTTACAGAGATGACACCCACAAACAACAAAATTCTTTTTTTTATGAATTTTATTCCTCACAAAATATTTATCAGTTCTGTCTAATGCAAACATATCAAGTCAAGATCATACAAGAGTTATTAAAACAATCATTAATCTCATAGCACATTATTCCTAGCAATATCCATTTTTACACCCACAACATACATAGAATTCTCATTTATAATAAATTTAGCATAAGTAGCTAGTCAATTAGTTTTAAACAATTAAATAACTTTTTCCTGAAATAAAAATGTATTTGTCTATATATATATATATATCTATTATATAAAATAGGACGGCTTTTTGGCTGACTAGGACAAGTTTATGACTAGGACAAATAAAATTGCTGAAGAGGATAAATTAATTTGCTGACTAGGATGAATTCGTCAAAAAGGAAATTTTATTTTAGTTAAATTTTATTTTAGTTATATTAAATTTATAAAATAGGAAATTTTAGAAAGGTACTAGAAAATGGAAATAAAACCTTCCTACTTCGCTCACTGCTCAACGTTGCCTCCCCTCTTTCTTCGCTCACTGCCGCCTCCCTCTCTCTGCCTCACGAAGCTGCCGATCGATCAATGTTCGTCTCTTTCACTCGATCTATCTATGGAAGTACAGCCCTCTTGCCAGCTCGATTTGGGGAAGAAATTTCCACGCTACCTCCCTCTCTCTCGCTCAAGTTGCCGATCGATCCATCCCTCACGCCAGCTCGATTTGGACAAATCTATCTATGGAAATAGGTATGCCCTTCTCTCTTATTCAATTGATTGATTTAGGGTCAGATTTAGAATCAAGCCCTAATTCCTCAAATTTAGGGTCACCGATTGATTTAGAATCAAGCCCTAATTCCATAATCCCCTCCCTAATTCCTAATTCCTCTCCCTCGAATCTCTCTCTATATAGGCCCCCTAATGCCGATAGTCGATGTTTACACCTCCACCGTCATCTTCCTCTGCTTTCGCACACAGTTGAGTCACCGTTCAGCTATCGAGCAATCAACTTCCGCCGTCGCACAAAGGTGAGCCGCCACGGTTTAATTAGATATTTCTGTTTCTGTTTCATGTTCTATATTAGAAATTCATGTTCTATATTTATGATTCATGTTCTATATTTATGTTTCATGTTCTATGTTTCTGTTTCTGTTTCATGTTCTATATTTCTGTTTCATGTTCTATATTTCTGTTTCTGTTTTTGTTTCTGTTTGTCCTATTCAGTGAGAATGTTCTATATTTCTGTTTCATGTTCTATGCAGGTTTCGGTTTCGGTTTTCCTATTTCTGTTTTTCTGTTTCGGTTTCGGAATTCAACAAACCTCTTAAATCATGTTTTTGTTCAAACTGTTCAAATAAATTGTAAGTGACCCTAGATTATTGTAAGTGACCCTACAATTTGAATTTCATCTTTTTTATTTTATGGTTGTTTTTTTTTCTTCGTTCTTCTTTTTTTGTTTTTTGTTGGCACATGGCTGTTCTGAGAATTACTGATGTGCTATCCTTTTTGCTTTGAGATTTCCTTAGTGCTTGATGTGTCTCAACAAATTGAAAAAAAGGACGCAAAAAGTACCTCATGGATCATTGAATTATGTTTAAGATACTATCAGTAACAAGGTTTCAAATGTTGATTTCCTATTTATATATCTGCCTGCTCTGAATGATCCAAGAATTGGTACGTGCCCTTCTTTTTTTGTTTTTTGTTGGCACATGGCTGTTCTGAGAATTACTGATGTCCTATTTATATATCTGCCTGCTCTGAATGATCCAAGAATTGGTACGTGCCTGTTTTCTGTTTCTGTTCTGTTTCATGTGCTTGTTTCTGTTCTGTTTCTGTTCTGTTTCCAATTCCTGTTTCTGTTTCTGTTCTGTTTCTGACCTTTGTTTCTATTTTTGTTTCATTTTTTTCCCCCCAAAATTTCAATATTTTGGAACAGAAACACTAAAAGCTGGAAAATTATATTTTTATTCCTGCATCTGTTCCCTGTTTCTGTTCTGTTTTCAGTTCCTGTTTCTGTTTCTGTTCTGTTTCATGTTCCTGCTTACTGTTTCTGTTCTGTTTCCAGTTCCTGTTTCTGTTTCATGTTCCTGTTCCTGCTCTTGCTTACTGTTTTCTGTTTCTGTTCTGTTTCATGTGCCTGTTTCTGTTCTGTTTCCAATTCCTGTTTCTGTTTCTGTTCTGTTTTTGACCTCTGTTTCTGTTTTTGTTTCATTTTTTCCCCCCCAAAATTTCAATATTTTGGAACAGAAACACTAAAAGCTGGAAAATTATATTTCTATTCCTGCTTACTGTTTTCTATTTCTGTTCTGTTTCATGTGCCTGTTTCTGTTCTGTTTCCAATTCCTGTTTCTGTTCTGTTTCTGACCTCTGTTTCTGTTTTTGTTTCATTTTTTCCCCCACAAAATTTCAATATTTTGGAACAGAAACACTAAAAGCTGGAAAATTATATTTCTATTCCTGCATCTGTTCCTTGTTTCTGTTCCAGCTTCAGTTGGACCGAATTGATAAGATTTTTTTTTTTTTTTTTTTATAAGCATGATTACAAACTATATAAACCACAAGTAATTCATTAATGGAGGTCGAAAAAGAAATGCATGTACTCCTATTTTGTTTTCTATATTGATGACTACACATTCAACTCATAAATTATATATGAAATTAAAAAATCATAATTATTCATGATGAATCCCAACTTAAGTGGATGTCATCTCTTTGTTTCTATTCATGTTTCTGTTCTCTGTTCTTATCATGTTCATTTCTCAATTCTGTTTCTATTTAAATTTATGATTATGTTTATATTTGGACTAATAAAAATTAGAAATGAAATTATAACGTTTAAAGTTAGAAATTAGAAATGTTTATATTTGTGTTTTTAAAAATTTGAAATGTTTTTAGTTGCATTAACTTTGACTTAGCTTTGTATGACTCTATCTAATTCACTATTATTTACTTTATATCTCAGGCAATATGGTACGGCCTCCTATAGTTTTAAGAACGAGTAATAGACTCAAGTTACAAGATGAAAAATATATTTTTTATGAAAGTTCATTTGTGGAAACATATCCTGTAAGGGACTATGGAAATTGTAAAATTAATAGTGCAAGTGAATTGCAAAAATTTAGGTGGAGATTAATTACTCAGAAACAAATAATTCAACAAATTGTTGAGGGATTGCCATCAAGATGGAATGTTGCTGTAGAGAAGATATTTGACAAGTATCAACCTAGGACTGCACAAGAGTTTGTGCATCTATTAGAAGAGGCCGAACGTGACATCCATCCTTTGTGGGTTAAATTTGAGAATGAACAAATGGATGAACAAATGAGCGTTAGAGAACATATTCTCAACAAGGAGCGTTTGTACAAGAAGTTAAAATATTATAGATTCCGACCCAATATTGCAGTACTGGTGTACGCAATAGTGCATACGCTTCCACCTACGTGGCCAAGAACTAAAATTCACAAAATAATTAAGTATAAGTTTCTAGACTTGAGGGCGTTATGAACTACGTTAAAGATAGTAGAAGATGATATGATATGTTTAAAAGCATTGGAGGAAGTGGAAGATAATCTACATAAGTATCTACAAGCATTGGAATCCGAGAAAGACGAAAAAATGGAGTAAAAGTTGATTAAGGTACATATTCCTTTTAAAAAATTGATTTTTTTTAATAAAAGAATAACATTAGTTGCAATTTCTTAACTAATTGTAGAATTTTTTATTATTTTTTGTAGGAGACATCATTTGAAGTTTGTTTTTCTTTGATTGCTGAAGACACGAAGATCATAGGGATTATTACTTAATTGACTTTTGTTATAATTAATTTTGTTTTGATTTGTATTTCATATTTTGTTGTTATCATTTGAAATAATTTTTGAAGTATAATGAGATTAAAGTTTTGTCTTTTTCTTCTCAATATTAGATATTAATACAATTTATTTTTGAGTTTTTATTTTTCGTATGTATTGTACAATTGATGGTCACATTATTTGACGATAACTTTGCTTTGATCTTGTTCTATTTTTTAATTTGTGTTGGTGGTGATTATCTTCGTTATATTTAATTTTTTTAAACCCGTCACTTTAAGATTTAACAACATAATTTTGTTCATTATTTTCAGGATTCTGTAAATTTTGACAATGAATGATACTACTCTTCCAAAAAATGTAAATTTATCGTTTATTTTATTTTATATTTTACTATTTCTAATAATATATGAAATTGATATCATTTTATTTACATTTAGGTTGTTCAATCAGATGTTGGGGATTTAGTTTATATTGATCATGATAATGTAAACGTTCCTACTTGCAAGGTATGTCCATTTCCATACAAATAGATTGTGAGTGACTCTAGATTATTTTAATTTTAACCACTATTTTTTTGACTTGCTCTTCAGTTGTAGTTAATTGTTTATACACATTCGTATGCGATACACATTTGAAATGACAACCTAAATGAAAATCTAACACATATGGTAAATATAATTTAGGCTTATTTAAAAATAGCCCCATTTCTAAAAGAAAAATTAGAATGGACCTCAGGCCTATCTTTTATTTCCTATAAATATATAAGGATAAATGTGATTTCATTAAATTTTAATTTGATGACATTTTTTAATATTATGGGAGTAACACTTCACACCCCTGTGGTATTTCCGTTACTCATCGTGGTTCAAATCAAAGTACAATTTGTACCCCGTGTCTAAAGGCATCGTAGCACATGGTAATTATCTTTATACGATATGAGTGAATCGTATGCAATGCATGTCTATATTTATAATTGAAGTATAGATACTTTTTAAAATGTCCCAATCATGTCGTTATCTTTAGGCGTCAAATAATAATGTCATATCAAAACGTGCTCTATCTCAACGACTTCGAAGGGAACGAGAAAGATCGAATCGGAAAAATGACAGTGAAAACGTTATCTCAAAAGCTACTATAGTACAACGAGCAAGAAGGGAAAAAGAAGTATCTAAATGCGCTGATGTTGTGTCAAAAGCTACTATTTCGCAACGTTCAAGAAGAGAAAGAGAGAAACTTGATTGTCGCCGTTCTTTCAATACAAATGAGATCCCTCCAGTACTGAGATTTGTTGGCTAATCTGGCATGAATAATCAAGATTTATCGTCCCAGGTTGTTTCCCCATCAAGTGAAATCCCTAGGACTCAAGGTGAAATGACCTGTGATGTTGAAACTAACTTACCTTCTCTAATCAATATTACTGAAACATATTCCCCTAAAACTCCAACAACAAATATCCTTCGAGTACATACAACTTCACCAGCCATTGATGTCGAGATGGTCCATGAAGATACTTTAACACAACGAGCAAGAAAGGAAATGGAGGTCGCTAAACGCACTGTTGTATTGTCAAATCGTACCCTAGCGTAACGTTCGCGACGAGAAAGAGAGAAACTTGATCGCCTAAATTCCTTGAATCGTGAGCATTTGGAGATAGGTCAATTATTGGTAGGACAATCATCTGCGACTCCGTCAAAGCGAAGAAATACGAGTCCATACACTCCATTAACTATGGATAGCGAAATTACCCGTGACGTTAGAGTGGACTTGCCTTCTCCACGCAACTTGGATGCAGAGTTGAGTCTTTTCAATATAAATGAGGTCCCTCCAGTACATAGATTTGTTGGCCAATCAAGGATAGAAGATCAATATTTATCATCTTATCCTCCAACAATTGAAATCTGTGGAAGTCACGGCGAGTTCGAAACGATTTTATCTTCTGAACTCGATATTGGTGAAACACATTTTTCTACAACTACAACAATGAACTCACTTAGGGAGCATACTACTCCACCAACCATTGATGTCGAGATGGCTCAGGTAATTGAAGGTTCAAGTTTACAAGTTCAACAACGCGGTTTACTGTCTGCAAATATATGGTCAGTTAATATCATTATTTTTTTATATTATAAATCAAGTTATAACTACCTAAACATATTTTGCTGAATACGCATAATAACCTTACTACATTATGAATATAGGCCAACATCTGCCAACGAAGATATTTACGAGGAGCAAGATATTGACGGGTTCAATGTTACATGTAATGATCCTGCCATTCATATAAACAGTTATCGTCATTATCTTGGTTTAATGAATGTTTTTTGTTCTTATTGTTCTGCTTTGCATTGGATGGACGAAAAATTGGTAAAATCATCCAAAAGACGTCCTCTTTTTGGTACATGTTGTTTACAAGGAAAAGTTAAACTGCCTTTGCTCCTTGCACCCCTTTCACAAATTAAAGCATTATATGATGGCATTGATGACATGTCGATATCATTTCGTCGTTACACTAGAGAATATAATGCAACAAATGCTTTTACAAGCCTTGGTGCCAAGCTAGATGCAAGAACACTTACTGGAAGGGGGCCAACAATGTTTACAATACATGGACAGTTGCGCCATCGAACAAAAACATTAATTCCACAACCTGGAGAAGATGCAATATACTCCCAACTGTATATTTATGATCCTGATTCTGCCTTAAACGTACGATGCCGTAGGAATCCTAATCTAAGATCCGACGTTCTACAAACTATTCAAGACTGTCTGTTGCAACATAATGTATTTGTAAATAAGTTTCGTCAAGCTTATGCAATTTTAAGTCAATTGGATTTAGAACAACAGACTTTGCCGGCAATTCTTCATTATAATACAAGAACAGATCGTCGGCGATATAATTTGCCAATAGCAGATGAAGTAGCAGTTATATTACCAGGAGATGGAACTGAGACGACTGGGATGAGGGATATTATTTTACATTTGAGAGGAAGCAATGAACTAATGCAAATCAATGAATGTCATCCTGCTTATTTACCATTGCATTATGTTTTATTATTTCCTTTTGGTGAACTTGGATGGGAACCTGGATTCAGACAGTGGGATGTGACCAATGGTTTATACACAAATGACCGACTGACTCAAATGCAATTTTATAGTTATCGTTTGTTTGAAAGACTAACAGAATATTCTACAATTTTAAGAGGAGGAAAATTATTTCAAGAGTTCTCGGTAGATGCATGGGCTACCACTGAACAAAATCGCTTAAATTACTTTAGGCTCAATCAAAAAAATATTCGTGGTGAACTTTATCAAAATATATGTGATGGAGCAGTAAATGGGTTGGAACCTGATCAAATAGGCCAACGAATTATCTTGCCATCATCTTTTATTGGCGGTCCAAGACAAATGTTTGAAATTTTTCAAGATTCGATGGCTATCACGCGGTACAATCATCACCCAGATGTATTTCTCACCATGACTGCAAATCCTAGGTAGACGGAAATCACTTCAGCTTTGTTGCCGAATCAAAATCCAACTGACCGCCCCGATTTAATTGCCCGTGTGTTTGAGTTGAAAAGAAATGCACTGATGAAAGAGATTGAAAAGACACAAGTATTCGGAAAAAAAGTTGGTCATGTTTATACAATTGAATACCAAAAAAGGGGGTTGCCGTACATGCATTTATTAATATTTCTTGACGGTCCAGACAAAATCCAAACATGTGAACAAGTAGATAGAATAGTTTGTGCAGAATTTCCCGATCCAATTGAAGAGCCAGAACTTTTTGAAACCATCAAAACATGTATGGTGCATGGACTATGTGGTGTTCGAAATCCGCAAGCACCTTGCATGGATAATGGTCGATGCACTAAGAGATACCCACGAGCTTTTGTAGACGAAACCACCTTGAATGAAGAAGGATATCCTATTTATCGTCGTCGCAATAATGGAAAAGTTTACAAAGTAAGGGGACAAGAGGTTGACAATAGAGATATTGTTCCCTACAATGCATACCTCTCAAAGAAATTCGATTGTCATATCAATGTTGAAGTTTGTGCTGGACTTCGATGTGTTAAATATATTAACAAATATATTCACAAAGGAGTTGATCGAGCAACATTGACTTTGGGAGGAGTAGATGAGATTAAACAATATCTTGATGCGAGGTATATCGGACCGTCTGAAGCAGTTTGGCGCCTTTTTAGTTTTTCCATGCATGAAGAGATTCCAACGGTTGTTTGATTGATGCTCCATTTGCTTGGGATGCATCGTGTTGTCTTTAATCCTAACGAGTGTATGGATGCAATTGTTTCTCGGGCTCAATCACAACGTTCAACTTTAACATCGTTCTTCGCATATTGCGATGCACATGAAGATGCGCGGGTTTCTACTTATCAGGAGTTTCCTCAGCATTTTGTTTGGAATAAAAATCAATAGGTATGGACACGACGGTCAAGGGGGTTTGCTATTGGTAGAATGTACTTTGCCCCGCCCAATTCAGGTGAACGATTTTATCTTCGTCTGTTATTGACTGTGGTTAAAGGACCACGATCATTTGAAAACTTATGTACATTCAATAACATTGAATATCCAACATTCAAAGCTGCATGTGTAGCAAGAGGGATTTTAGAAGATGATGGTGAATGGGTGCAGTGCCTTCAAGAGGCATCAATTATGACTACTGGATATCAAATGCGGAGATTATTTTGTGTTATTCTTACACAATGTTCTCCAACAAATCCGTGCGAATTATGGCATCAATTTTCAATGTACATATGTGACGATCTTGCTCACAAACTTCGTAATATATTTGTCATTCCATCTCCAACCGAAGAACAAGTAAAAGACTATGGGTTATATCTTTTGAATCAACTTCTTCAAGAATCTGGTAAGAGTTTACTTGATTTTCCATCGATGCCTCAACCGGTAAAAAATTGGAATATAATAGTTGGCAATAGACTAATATGGGAACATCAACAAATGCAGATTGAAGTGCAACAACTAAATGTACAAGTTAATATTGATTCCCTCAATCGTGGACAACATGTTGCTTATGAAGCAATTACTTCATCGGTGTTTGCTAATCAAGGTAAAATGTTCTTTCTAAATGGTGGTGCTGGTACTGGGAAAACATTTTTATATAATACAATCGCAACAAAATGTCGCAGTCTTGGTTATATTGTTATTACTATAGCATCGTCTGGTATTGCCTCATTGTTACTTGAAGGAGGTCGAACTGCACATTCCACGTTTCGCATTCCGTTGGATATACTCGATAATTCATTTTGTGGGTTTAGTAAACAATCATTGCATGCCGAGCTATTTCGAGAAGCAAAACTAATTATTTGGGATGAAGTTCCTATGCAACATAAGTATTGTGTCGAGTCGGTGGATCGCACATTACAAGACATTCGTGAAAACCCAAGACCATTCGGGGGTATCACTATTGTTCTTGGAGGGGATTTCAGACAAATTTTACCTATTATACCTAAAGGTGTTCGTCAACAAATTGTGGCTGCATCATTCAGACGATCGTTCCTTTGGAAAGATATACAGGTGTTGACTTTGGACGAGAATATGCGCTTAAGTAGCGCAAATGTTGATAATGTTGAGTTCTCGAGATACTTACTACAGGTAAAACTCAGTTTAATAATATTATTATTCTTTAAGAACTCATCCCATATATTTTTATGATAAATAACCTGTAATATTTTGTTATTTTTTTTTAGATTGGAAGCGATCCGTGTGAAATTGTACAATTACCATCAACCATACACAAGTGTCGTAATATGAAAGAATTGATAGTTTCTGTTTATCCACGTCTTGATATGCCTGGTACTGTTACTCCTACATTTCTAACCGAACGGTCTATTCTTTCTGCACGAAATGATGATGTCAGTAAGATAAATTCAACAGCATTAGAGATGTTTCCCGGAGAAATTATCACATACCTAGCTGCAGACAAAATGTCAGATGATGATGGATTTGATTCTCAACTTACTAATCGTTATCCTAATGAGTATCTAAATTCATTAGATCCTTCAGGATTACCACCGTTGAAGTTAGATATAAAAATAGGTTGTCCTATAATGTTACTGAAAAATATTGCACCGAATGATGGACTTTGTAATGGGACTCGGCTAATGGTTGTTAGGTGTGCTTCGCGTATAATCGAGGCAAGAATTTTGACCGGTGATAAAGCTGGAAATTTGGCATCTATTCCTAGAATATCTTTGACTCCATCATCCTCTAAATTTCCTTTTCAAATGACACGACGACAATTTCCTATTCGTTTGGCATATGCCATGACAATAAATAAGTCACAGGGGCAATCTGTGAAATTTGTTGGAGTTGATTTAACTACACCAGTCTTTAGTCATGGCCAATTATATGTTGCTTTATCAAGATGTACATCATTTGATCGGTTAAGTGTCCTTCTCCCTGATAATGAATCTCTCTCTACAACGAACATTGTCTACCCAGAAGTTCTATTGTGAAGATATCAACTTAATAATTGGTAAGGTAATTCCATTAGTATTTTCTTTCGTTGTTCTTTTGTTTATAAAATTTTTATCATTAATCATTCATTCACTTTGTTGATTGTTGTAGGAATTGGTTTAAAAAGTTCTACACTGGTGGAGTTGTTATAAGGTAATTAAGTTATTGTTATTTGTTTCAGGCATGGATTTATTGATAGACATTTTGACAACACATGTTAACAATTAAAATTCATTACTTTTGTTGATGTTTGTTGTTGTGGGCGCTTGCAATATAGTCTGTATTGATGTTTTGGTGATAAATAATACAATTTATTTTGCTTAATTGTCCAAATATTAGGTTATTTATTTACGCCCGTGCCTTCAGGCACGGGTTATACACTAGTATATATATATTGTAAATATAAAATAAACAATTTTCTTTAAATAAATGACTTGTGCAATGCTAACCCGACTGGGCTTTCTAAGGTGTCCGTGTAGCGAGTGTTAGACCAATGTTCCCAATCCAGTTGGCTTGAGGCTTTAGGTGTTAAAGCACACTTCAGGCTTAATAACTCGAACATCTTAGGCTTCGAGATTAACGAGTCACTTTATTGTCTTAACAAATCACTTTCCTCTTTTGACACGAACACTCAAAGCTTACTGAGGTAAGAGGCCCGGTTACTCAGCAAAAGTTCATCATTAAGACAAAGTATTATTATTATTAACACACATATTTTATTTTTATTATTATTATTTATTTTTATTTATTTTTTAAATTTCAGGGTTAAGTTATTCTCATGCCAAAACTTAGCAGACCAGCTCATGTACTAATTTTAGAATAAAAGAAAGTTAGCATGCATGTAAGGGTCGAAAAATAAGATATTTTAAAAAATCAGTCCTATGTTCCAATGATTATTTTAGTAAACTTAAGTTTGTACCCGATAGACATGTTATCATGGAATAAATTAAAAAAAAATTAAGTGTGGAATAAAATACAATTATCAGCAAGAGAATAAGCATTCACCTCCCCCCCAAACCTAAATTTAGCATTGTCCTCAATGATAAAAGTACGAAATAGTTTTGACAAGGAAGGATACTACATGGCGTGTCCATAAGTATAACATAACTAAGTAGGTGTTGAATGCCTGCAAACTTGTCTACCAATACACTCAAGGAAAATCATTAAAATAAAGTACAATAACACTAAAACTATAATAACTAAAATGAAATAACTCAATACTCTAAAATGACAGTGGGTTGCTTCCCACTTAGTATTAAGTTTAACGTCTTTAACTAAACGTAATGGGGTATCATGAATAAATTGGGTCAACCAAGTTGATCGCCTCGATGACGCCCCGCTTCTCAAAACCTACCATATGCTTCAATCTTTGGCTGTTAACCTTAAGTTTTCGACCGTCTCTTAAATCGATTATTTCCACTACCCTACTAGGGTGTGCTTTTTCGACCATAAACGAACCATCCCATTTAGATCGAAGTTGTCTAGAAAAAGTCTCAACTTTGAGTTGAATAACCACACATTTTGATTAGGGTGGAAAGATTTCATATTAATAATGTTATCATGAAACGCTCTCGTCCTCTCCTTATAAATTCTAGAATTTTCGAAAGCTTCATTCTGTAACTCGTCCAACTCCGAGAGTTGAAGCTTGCGTTCATCCCCTGCTCGTTTAATCTCAAAGTTCAACACTTTCGTAACCCAATAAGCATGATGCTCTAGCTCAACAGGTAAATGACATGCTTTTTCATACACCAATCTGTAAGGTGACATATCGATAGGAATTTTGTAGGCTATATGGTACGCCCATAAAGCATGAACTAAATGTTTTGACCAATCTTTACGGTCGGGACGTACCGTTTTCTCTAAGATCTATTTTACCTCTTTATTGGACAATTCTGCTTGACCATTAATATGAGGGTGATAAGGTGTGGCCACCTTGTGAGTCACGGAGTACTTGTGTACCAATGTCTCAAATGGCCTATTACAAAAATATGAACTCTCATCATTAATGATCGCCCGGGGTGTCCCGAACCTGCTAAAAATATGCTCCCTCAAAAAGCAGAGCACCACCCTATGGTCATTAGTTCTGGTAGCTATGGCCTCAACCTATTTCGATACATAGTCTACAGCTAACAAGATATACTCGTAACCAAAAGATGTTGGGAATGGTCCCATGAATTCGATGCCCCATACATCAAATATCTCAACTACCAAAATAGGTTAGAGGGGCATCATATCTCGGCGAGATATTGATCCCGTGTGCTGACACCTGTCACAAGCCTGACAGAATCGGTGCGCATCTTTGAATAAAGATGGCCAATAAAATTCACATTGTAGCACTTTTGTGGCTGTCTTCTTTCCCCCCAAAGTGTCATCCGCATTCCTGAGAGTGACAAAAATTTAGGATACTGTCAAACTTGCACTTTGGCACACATCTCCTTATCACTTGATCCGCACAATACTTGAATAAGTGAGAATCCTCCTAGTAAAAATGTTTGGCCTGTGAGAAAAAACGGTCCCTATCTTGTTTGGTCCACTGGGAAGGAATCTCACCTGTAGCAAGGTAGTTCGCAAACCAAGGTGGGGACACTTGAGCTATAGAGAATAGTTGTTCATCGGGAAATGAATCTCCAATGGACTCTTCTTTCTTGTTCTCATTAATAAAAACCCGAGATAGGTGGTCGGCCACGATATTCTCTACTCCCTTTTTATCTTTAATCTCAATATCAAATTCTTAGAGTAAGAGAATCCACCTAATCAGCCGAGGTTTGTTTCTTTCTTTGACAATAGGTACCTTAAAGTTGCATGATCTGAGAATATGATAATTTTCGACCCTAGGATATAAGATCGAAATTTATCCAATGCAAAAACGACTGCCAAGAGCTCTTTCTCGGTAGTAGTGTAATTCACTTGTGTTTCCACAAGTGTCTTACTTGCATAATATATCACGTGAGGTACTTTATCTACTTTCTGTCCCAAAACAACGCCGACAACATAATCGGAGGCATCACACATAATCTCGAAAGGTCGAGAGTAATCTGGGGGCTGGATGATAGGAGAAAAAACTAGTGTGGCCTTAAGTGTCTCAAATGCCTTTTGGCATGACTCATCAAAACGACGGACACATCTATAGCAAGTAGATTGCAGAGGGGACGTGCAATCTTGCTAAACTCCTTAATGAAACGTCGATAAAATCCCGCGTACCCCAGAAATGATAGAATTTGCTTCACCGTTATAGGCAGTGGAAAATTCGCGATGACATCAACCTTAGCACGATTCACCTCAATCCATTTCTTTAAGACCACATGTCCCAAAACAATGCCTTGTTGAACCATAAAATGGTTTTTCTCTTAGCTCAACACCAAATTAGTTTCCTCACACCTTTTTAAAACCTTCTCTATATTGTTAAGACATCCTTCAAATAATGTCCCAAAAACTGAAAAGTCATCCATGAAGACTTCTAGGAAGTTGTCAATCATATCAGAGAAAAATGCTAACATGCATTTTTGGAAGGTTACTGGTGCATTGCATAGCCCAAAGGGCATCCTTCGATATGCAAAGGTACCGAAGGGGCACATGAATGTGGTTTTCTCTTGATCTTCGGAAAACACCGGGACTTGGTTCTATCTTGAGTGTCCATCAAGAAAACAGTAGTAAGGAAATCCCACTAATTTCTCTATAATCTAATCAATATATGGTAGCGAAAAATGATCATTTCTCGTCATGGCGTTGAGTTTTCGATAATCAATACAAATTCGCTATCTTGTGGTTTCTCTGGTAGGGACCAACTCTCTCCCAGAATTCTTTACCACTGTGATTCCCGACTTTTTTAGCACCACTTGAACAGGACTCACATACTTGCTATCAGAAATCGGATAAATGATACATGCATCTAATAGCTTCAAAACTTCTTTCTTCACCACTTCTCTCATGTTCGAGTTCAATTTTCATTGAAACTCTCTCGTCGGTTTTCCATCGTCTTCGGGGTGGATTTTATGCATACACACCGAAGGGTTGATCCCCTTCAGATCTGCCACCTCCCATCCTACAACATTTTTATATCATTTAAGGACATTGACCAACTTTTCTTCTTGCTCACCTTTTAGTTCGGCCAAAATAATCACAGGTAGCATATCATCGTAGCCAAATAAGGCATACTTGAGTGAATCCGGAAGAGGTTTCAACTCAAGTATCGGTGGGGATTCAATTGATGGTTTCAGTGGCTCACTTGCTAACAGCGTTAACGGTTCAAGTTTCTTAAACCATGGGGTTTCATCATGGTATATCCCTAACACGTCATGGACTTCCTCGCATAAATCCTCAAGTCCCAACCCTTTATCATCCATGTACATGACGGTTGCTTCAAGGGGATCCCCGGACAACATAGAAGGTAAAGACTCTTCCACTAATTCATCGATTTGATCAACCCCAAAGCAATCTGTTGAGTTCTCATCAGGGGGTTGGTTAATCGCCTTAAAAACATTGAGTCTCACCTTCGTGTTTCCGAATGACACATCCATGACTCCCGACCTACAGTTAATGCAAGCATTGGTTGTGGCTAAGAATGGACGTCCCAATATAACCAGGATATGATGGCTAGGGTTGCTGACTGGTTCCATGTCTAAGACTATGAAATCCACGGGGTAGAAAAGCTTTTCTACTCCTACTAGCACATATTCAATTATGCCCTTTGGTCTTCTAACTGACCTATCGGCTAACTGGAGTGTCACCGATGTAGGCTTTAGATCTTCTAAACCTAGACGCTCATACACAAAAAAATGGCAGCAAATTTACACTTGCACCCAAATCTAGGAGAGCCCTTGCGATGGGCTGGTCTCCTATCACACATGCTATAGTAGGGACTCCAGGGTCTTTAAACTTTGGTGGGGTTTCACATCCTAAGATGGAACTCACTTACTGTGTTAGTAAGACCTTTCTTGACACGTGTTCTAGATTTTCTTTTCCGTGTACAAAGGTCCTTTAGGAATTTTGCATACGCGGGGACTTGTTTAATAGTATCCAAGAATGGAAGTCTAATCTTTACTTGTTTGAATGTTTCTAGGATATCTTCCATTCTAGCACTATCTCGACTGAATGATGAAGATTAAGTCGAGCATTGAGGAAATGGAGCCCGATGAACTGAACGTATTTCCATAGGTGTATCAAATTTGGAGTTCGAACTTTTGGACTCCTCAACTTTCTTGTTTGGTTGTGGTTCTTCAACCATCTCTTCATTTTGATTTTCATCCTTTTGAATTCTCTCCTCAACACCCACCCGATTGTCAACTTTTTTTCCACTCCTAAGGGTCGTAATTGATTGAACGTGCCCATAAGACTCGCTCATTTATCCAATAAAGTGTTGACCCCTAGGATTATTTATTGGCTGGCTAGGTAACTTTTCCTCATCCCTCTTATTCAAAGCTTCAGCGATCTGCCCGATTTGGGCTTCTAGCCTAGCTGGGGACTAAGAATGCGAATTTACTTTTTGATTTTGCTCTTGATAAAGTTTAAAAAATTGTTGCATCTCAGTTGGCTGTGTATTTGCTTGACCTTGGGATTAGTTAAATCTCGGGGGTGGGTTCTGGTACTAAGGTCTAAAGGGTGGAACAAAAGACTGTCCTTGAGTGGGTGTCTTCCATGAAAAATTAGGGTGATTTCACCACCTCGGATTATAATTGTTGTAGTATGGGTTATTGTCCTGTCGGGGATACGTTTGTGCAACATTAATATGTTCTTGAACATATTCAGAAAATTGAGCCTCTGCAGGACACTCAATGACAGTGTGGGATGGGTTTAGGCAAATTGAAAATGCTGTAGCTTGAGGAGGAGAAAAAGGTGGTTGATTTTGTAAGATGATTCGATCCAACTTTTGGGAAATCAAATCAACTTGTGTGGCGAGGTCTACTTGTTTGATCTCGTACATCACTCCTCGTCATGTTTGTTTAAGGCCCTCTTGCCTACTAGCGGACGTATGTTGTAAAGAATTTTCACTTAAATTCTCAAACATGGTTCAAGTCTCATCCTTGCTTTTTGCTAGGAACGTTCATCCGCAAGACGCATCCACCATATGGCGATTGCGTTCAATTAGGCTTTCATAGAAACTTTGCACTATTTGCCATTTTGGTACCCCGTGATGTGGGCATTACCTCAAAAGATACTTCATTCGATCTCAACATTCATGTAATTGTTCAGTTGGTTGTTGGGATAATTAAGTTATTGCCTTCCTAATTTGGTTGGTTTTCCCGATTGGGAAGAATTTTTGTGGGAAAACTATTTAAAGCCCTTCCTAGGTAGTGATGGATCCCGAGGGTAAGGAGTGGAGCCATTCCTTCGTCCAATCTTTTAGAGAGAACGGAAAAAGTGTAAGATAAACAACATCCTCAGATAGGTGGGGCAATTTGAATGTGGTGCAAATTTCTAGAAAATTATTAAGATGTCTATAGGGATGATCGAGACTAAACCCATGAAATGATGAAAGCATTTGGATAGTCGATGACTTAATTTCAAATGAAGTCACACCCCCTAATTCAGACAACTTAATGCATGAAGGCGATGTATAAATTGAGGGAACGTAGTATTCCCTCAATGGTCGAGACGGTTCCGCAGCCATTCCAATGGGTTCAATGGTTGCAAGTTTATTGGTTTTATTTTCAGTTCTAGGTCTCCTAGGAACGTTCTCTAGTATTTTATTAAGGTCAATTTCGTTCGGAATGTTGGGTTGTTTTTCCCTGGACATAAAACTGAATACACCCCAAAGACCACTTGTAAATTTTAATTTATTATATTATTTTTATATATCTTTTTATATTATTTCTCTATTTACTCTTATTATTACTACTAAGATTTTAATTATTTGACTTGTTTAAATTCTTTTTAATTGCTACTGTTAATTTTTTTTTCGGACAACAGTGGCAAATCAAAAAGAAAATTAATGAACACCAAAAACCAAAAACCAAGCCAAAGCTACTGTTATTGTTTTCTTATACTGTTTTTTTTTTTTTATGTTTTTTTTTTTACTTAATTAAATATTTTATTTTAAAAAAAATTACACAAGCAAGAAAAATAATAATTAAATTCAATAATTAGCGATGTCGATCCCCGAAAACGGCGCCAAAATTTGATTGCTAAAAAATAATACCCTTAAAATGTTACCGCGATACTGATGTAGTACGGGTTCAAGTAGGGTGTCGAACCACAAGGATCGGTCTTGTAATTATTGATTTCTAATTATTCTTCTCTCCGAAATGAAAACAAATTTCAATTTGAGTTTTGGGTTTTAATGTAGGAAAATAAAATAGTAAATCTAGATAATGAATATAGGGAATCGGGTTAGGAATTGTGGATTTTGTATTTTGGAATTATTCTTTTCTCGTATTTACTTTTTAATTTAGATTGTATAAACGAGCATTCCCAACTACAAGTTAAAACTACTCAGAAAGATTCGATTTATTATTCTTCGGCATGATTTATCTTCGATATGTAATTCTTACATTACTCTAAACTATGGTGAATTACAATCTATGTATAAATCATCCAAATCAATAATTATATCCTAAGAATACGATTATATGATCGTTAGATCTCAACCACATGTATAAGATCGAACGTTTTAGCAATAATTGAATCTAAAATCGAAATCTCTACAAAAATATTTCGACTTTAAATTCAATCACGATTTAAACCATATATCAAGTACAAAATTCATCATCATATAATTGTTTATACATAAACTAAAATTAAACTAGAAAATTGCAATATTACATAACCAAAATACATACCATAATCCTAACCCGGTTAGGAAAAAATTAGTCGCAAATTGAATTGTTTTTCATTTTATCTTTACTTTGCATTCCCAAAATTTTCAAAGTATATATAGAAAAAGAAGAAAATACAAAAGAATTCTCCTCCTAACCCTACTGTTGCCGAAGCCTCCTAAAAAGAAACAAGAAAACTAAAAAAATCAAAAGCCCAAGCCTCTCTTTACTGTCGCCACATACAACATATATACAGTGAAAGAAAAAAAACATGGCTAGAAGGAGAAGAAATAATTGCATTTTGACCCCTCTAATTTCTTGTCCTTTTTCTTTTGACTCCAAATCTCTTTAAATGGGCCTAATTGCCCATTAATTGCAAGAAACGCTGGCCCAGTAGGGCCTGGCCTTATCCGCTTTAAAACAGGCCAAATTTGGTCTGCTGACAAGTCTCGAACGCCATGTGCGCGCGACATATTTGGCAGATAGATACGATTAACTTTGAACGACTGTATCTTTCTCATATAATCTCCGATTTTACCTTGTGACCAGTCGTTAGAAAGCTTACAGAGTCTACTTGCATATGCAACTTGTTTCATTCCAAAATTCTAAATGTGTACTTAGTTATGGCCAAACAAAGTAAACAATAATTTTCATTCTTGTGTCGCTAACCGCGGCTTCTATCCGCTTGATTATTTTCTTGTGCAATTTGCTTTCAAAAAGTGTTTTTTTTTATCCAATTCTTCAAATCTATAAAAATAAATGAAATAAATCAATTATACTAATTTAATTTATTCAAAAGAATAACAAAACATAGATTAATGATATTAGATTGCGTAAATTATGACACGATCAACAACCTGCAAAACTGATTGGTTCTAAGGGGACACCGGTGTGGTGTCAGCCAAATAATCTCTGGCGTGAGAATAAGTCAGTATGTTTTAGAATATCAGGCAAAAGACTGTATTGTAAAAATAATATGATATTTTTCCCTTATTTATAGACTTAACAGATCATGACCATTGGGTATAGGTGACCTAATCTTTGATGACTTGGTCTTCTCCCAATTATGTTGCTATTCAATGGGGAGTTACAATATTTTTGGCTCCCTATTATATGATTATTTAGTGGGGAGTTACACCCTTTTCGCTACCCCATTAAGCGTGAATTACGTTCTTTGACCTTCCACTTGATGGATTTGTGCATGGATCACCAGTTTGGACCATCATCCACGACCCGGCTCCTTTTGAGTATTGGGCTTATCGTGATGAGCTTTTTCTGAGAAGTGGAAATTTTTCCTGCATCAGTGTTCCCAACCCAACCCAACCCAACCCAATCTAAATTTTTTAGGATTGATGTTTGGGAATGCATTTGGTAACCACAAAACTCAACCCAATCCAACCCGAAAAATGAGAATTGATTATTCAAAACCTAAAGAAATGAGAATAAAAAAATATATATAAGTTTTTTTTGTGCCCAAAAAACCCATCTCATCCATGAGGACATGCTCGGAATTACTTGAATTGTTAGTAAGTTCCCATGTTCCACTTTTGTTAAGCTCAAAACAAGAAACTTTTATTTTTATTTTTTCCTGCTATGCCCTTCCCATTTCTGCAATCTCTCCATCGTTCTCGTCTTTTTGTGTGTCTTCTCTCCATCGTTTTCTCGCTACCATCGTCATCTTCGTCTTCGTCTTCTCGTTACCATCATCGTCTTCGTCGTCTCGTTGCTCCATCACTCTTGCCATCGCTGCTCTCTCCATTTCGTTGTTGCTCGCCATCGCTTAGCTAACGACGGACAACGACGAAGAACAACGAATTTGTCGTTCAAGAGGCCAACGAAATAGCCATCGCCTATGAAATTGAAACCCTAGCTCGATGACAAAATCGATTTCGTCAACGAGCCAGGGTTCGTGAAATCGATTTTCGATTTCGTTGTTTAGGAAATCGATTTCGTTTCGTCACTCCATGTCGTCAATGTTTTTGCTGGTTTTCGGTTTCTATTTCGTTTTTCAAGAAATCGATTTTGATTTCGTTTCGTTAATATTTTTGCAGGTTTTCATTTAGATTTCGTTGTTTAGGAAATCGATTTCGATTTCGTTCTTGTTGGGTTTGTGTTTCTTTGTTCAGATGAGTGATTGATGATTTCTTGTTCAGGTGAGTGATCACTATGTTCAGGTGAGTGACCGCTCTGTTCAGGTGAGTGATGATGATTTCTTCATTTTCTAATATCTCGATTCGATTTCTTGATGATTTTTTATTTTGGTTTATGATTCATTCTTGATTTCTCGATGATTTATCAGAAATAGTGTTATTGTTCTTCGGTTAAGTTTAAATAAATAAATAACAATTGTGAGGAAATAATTCTAGGATTATATTGTTACCAAACGTGATTCTGTTCCCAAAATAAAAAAAATTATTTCCGTTATCACACACAATTCTGTTCTTAGAAGAAAACAAAATTTCCAACTCAACCCAACCCAACCTATCTCAGGTGGGTTGATTAAAGTGGGAACACTAACCAAACGGCACCTTAGGTGGCGTTTGATAACCGTTTCTGTTCCCATCCCAGCAGTGGGATGGGATAGGATGGGATGAGAATTTTGTTTTCTTCTTGGGAGTAGAATCGCGTTAGGTAACAGTAATTTTTTATTTTTTTTGGGGGAACAGAATCGCGTTTGGTAATAATTTTATCTTAAAACCAAATTTTTTTTTTGGGGGGGGCGGACGACGATGCCAGAGGTGATCGGCGACGGTTGTCGGAGATGGCCGGCGGCGGCAAAAGTGGCCAGTGGCGGCGGCCGGTGGCCAACGGATGAACAGTGGCAGTGATTTTGGGAATGAGATGTGAATAATGAGAAACAACTTTTTTGGTTTCTCCTTTCTTAAGAAAAAAATGGGCACAATTCTCAAATGAGAATGGAATAGGAACGGGAACAAAAATTACCAAACACTATTCTCAAATAGAAATTTCAAAAATTTAGGAATGGGATGAGAATTTTTGGGATAGAAACGGTTACCAAACGGGACCTTAGTTTCTCAATTTATTCAAAAATAAAAGTAAGTAAAGTGTAATTTTTTTAAATAGAGAGAGGTAAAGTGATAATTAAATAAAATAAAAGGGGTAAAAGACATTTTACCCAATTTTGTGAATTGTCATCTTAAATTAATTTAATTTAATTGGTGAAATATGATTTCAAAATGAATTGATTGATACTGTAGCCCCAAAAAATGCAATTTAGGGTGACAGGGACAAGCAACTACTAGAGGCTCGATGCAAAGAGTCATGTTTTCATTCCCATTGAGAAAGAATAAAGAAATATCATAGCTCCTGAAATTGTTCAAGTTTGATAAGCGATTGAAACTTTTACTTTTGATAAAGATCGTGCGTAAACTTATAAGTTAAAATAAAAATATCAGATGTGATTTTACATTTTAAATTATGTATTTTTACCTCCTCGTATTGCTGGTAATATGAAAATTAAACTCCGTCTGTGGGTGTTCTATTATTTATTCTTTACACACAGTCAATCCCAAGTCTAAATAAAAGAGGATTGCGTTAGGTAGCTAAAAGTCAGCAAAAAATTTTGTCAGAACCATAAAAATTAATATAACCTAAAAAATGCAAATGAATACATAATTTTCATGTAAGTTTAGAATAAAAATTTGTATTTTCAATCACTTTTTCCAATAAAAAATATTAGAACAAGATAAAGTAAAAGAAAAACTATCGAGATATTAGATAGGCACATTCATTGTGCAAAATTTTATACATCATACACTTTGAAAACTCATACACATCATTATTGAGGAGTTTGAAATGAATATGTGTTTACACAACACTTAAAAGTGTAACATTTATGGACTGAACGAACAAAATTAAGTCCAAAACATTAATGAAATTTTGTTTTGAATGTGAACCGAGTTTCGTGGGTTTGTTAGTGTAAAGCGATAAATAAGGTGGCGTTGTTAACCGTTTCTGTTTCCATTCTAACAGTGGGATGAGAATGGGATGTAATGAGAATTTTCTTTTTTTCTTGGGAGTAGAATCGCGTTTGGTAACGATATAATTTTTTTTTGTTTTGGGAAGAGAATCGTGTTTGGTAACGATTTTACCCTTAAATCATTTTTTTTTTTTTTCGCCAGCGGCGACGGCGGAGGATTGCTGGCGATAGGCGGCGCCAGAAGTTTTCAGGTGGCCGACTGTGACGGTGACCGGCCGATGATGTCGTAGGTGACCAGCGACGGTCGCCGGAGATGACCACCGGCGGCGGGCAATGGTCGGCGGCTGCGGGTAGCGGTGGACGGTGGTCGGCCGCGCGGATGAATAGTAGAATTGGTTTTGAGAATGGAATGAAAATTATGAGAAATAATTTTTTTTTGTTTCTCATTTCTTAAGAAAAAAATGAGCACAATTCTCAAATGGAAATGAAAACGAAAACAAAAACTTACCAAACGCTATTCCCACACTTTTTATTGGACCAAATTAAAATTAAAGTGAAATATCGAGTGGAAATGTGTTACTCTCCAAAACTACAAGGACCATTTAAAATTTACCCTAAGCTTACGGGTAGAAAGTGCAATTTCTCTATATTAGGGTTTTGATTACACCATGTATATATAGACGCATATATGGCTTCGCCTTCCTCTTATCGTCTTCTCCTTCGTCAACCTTTTCCGATCGCGAGCAACCAACTCATCGTCCAGAAATAGGTAACGTCCAGAAACTGCATCTCGTCAATCTGCTGCTCATCATGTTCGTAAAATAGTTGATGATAAGCTCAGTAGTATGTTTGTTAATAATTTTGGTCTGGTTGGGAGAGGAGATCTAGGTGATGTTTGGTTAGTGTTTCTGTTTTAATGTTTCTACTTCCAATAAACTGGGATGGGATGAGAATTTTGTTTCTGTATTGGAGGACTCAGGAAATAGAAATATTTTTGATAAGATCATTTTACTGAGATTGTTTATTTTAATTACTGAGAATAAAAGCAAGAAAAGGTTGGTTGCTACATTTTTTTTTCTTCTGTAAATGTATGGTGATTGGCACGGTAGTGGTGGCCGGCGGATGGTAATGGGAATAGTTTTGTGGGAGGGAATAGGAATCAATATTTTTTTTCTTCTTATGAAATTTAGAAAATAGTATCAAATTACTCTTAAAATTTTGGGAAGAACAGAAACGGGTTTACCAAAAACCTTTTTGTACATTAATCTCAAAATTTTGGGAATGGGAACATGATCGGGGAATAGGAACCGTAGCAAAACGGGGCTAGGGTTTGAGACCACTCTGATGAATTTTGAAAAGATGAAGATAGGAAACTTTTGGCCATGTTTATTTGAATAGCTGCAGATCCATAGTGCCTCGTGCGAAGCTTATGATAATTTTTGTGATAATGTAGTCAAAACAAGCTTATTGTTGCTTAAATTATTATAATGATCAATTGAAGGTGTGAAACCACTTCAATTATCTTCTGATATTCCCATTTTCACTCTGGTGTAGTGAATTTGGTGGTTGGTCGAAGAATTTGCAAAGATGCAGAACGATGAGGGACAAAACATGGATCTGTACATCCCTAGGAAGTGGTATGTATGTCTATATATATATATTATATGACTTAATGCTTCTCGCATTGGCTTCGGATTGATTGTCTGATGAATAGGTATTGTGATGCTTATTTGTTGTTACAGTTCGGCCACAAACCGGCTGATCACTTCGAAGGATCATGCCTCTGTCCAGATCAATGTTGGGCATTTGGATGAGAGTGGCCGATACACCGGCCAATTCTCCACCTTTGCCCTCTGTGGCTTCGTCAGAGCACAGGTTAGTTTCTTGCCTACTGTTCTTGCTTTGATAGCTTTTATCTCGTTTTTGTCCTAAGTTCGCATGTTTAGTTGCTCTGTACCTCGCTGTGTTTGCTTTGAAAATCATATGAAAGCTGATCAAGTAGACAAGAGTTTAAGGAACTTAACATGTTTGGTTGGACGAATCGGGGGCGAAATGGAATCGCATTCTGCTCTCGATTCCTATTCCGTTGTTTGGTTCTCTAATGGAATCATAAAAGTGATTCCATTGGAATGAAAATCAAGGGAATGAGATTCCATTTGAAATGGGATGAAATTAAATCCAACACAACGAAATCAAAACTAAAATTACAAAAAAACTCATCGCTGATCCAGTCTAATCTAGAAATTAGAGAACAGAAATAGAAATTAAAGAATAGAAAATTAAGAACATAAATTAAAAATTGAGAACAAAAACAGAAAATGGAGAACAAAAAATTGAGAACAAAAAATTAGATAACAGAAATAGAAAATTGAAAATAAAAATTGAAAATTGATAACAGAAACAAAAAATTAGATAACTAAAAATTGAGAACAAAAACTGAAAATTAGAGAACAAAAAATTGAGAACGGAAATTGAAAATCGAATGGAATAGTGAAATATAATAAAATGAGGGAAGGAATGGAATAGTGAAATATAATAAAATTTAAAATAAGGGTATAATGAAAATTTATTATATTTTACTATTCCATTTATTTCTTTATTCCATATCAACCAAACAAGTGAATGGAATAGTGATTCTATTGACAATTTCATTCCATTTATTCTCTCATTTTATTACTTATTCTATTCCATTCTACTCTCATTCCATTTCGTCCAACTAAACGAGCCGTTTGTGTTTTGCCAATTCTTTTAGGTGCTATTTGGTTTAGTTTTCTTTTTTTTTAAACAATTCTGGAAAAATGGAAACTAGAATATTAGGTCCCTTTTGGTTACTGTTCCTTGATTCTTGTTCTCGCTCCCAAAATTTTGAGATTAATTTACAGAAATGCGTTAGATAAACACATTTATGTTCCAAAATTTTGAGAGTAATTTTAGACTATTTTCTGAATTCCTCAAGAATTTGAGAAACAAAAAAAATGTTGATTCCTATTTATCCTCACAAAATTATTCTCACTACCATCTCGCCGGCCACCACCACCTCGCGAAGCACCATACATTTAAAGAAAAAATAAGATCAAATATGTGTTTTTAATTCTTACTACCAATACACAAAACTAAAACAATTTATAAATTGACTAAATTGAAAAATAGTACTGTTTGCAACCAAACGGGCCCTTGGTTTATTTCGGTTCATCTCTTGCAATTGAGTATAAAAATAATGTTTTTTTTGGCCATTTGCCATTTGCCCCAAAATTTGTGACCAACATGCATGCAATCCAACAAGTTACCAGGGTTAGTTGGTGATCTATTTTGTATGGCTATTTTTGCAATATGTTCCAATTGTTTTGTTCAAATGACGCGTATGTCCTCTTATTGATTTTCCGGAGTAGCTGATCATAAGATTTAAATATTACAGGATTATGTTCAAATCTATATTATTGATGGATTTCATATAATCTTTTGATTGCTGATTTGCTTTATATTTTGTGCAGGGAGATGCTGATAGTGCCCTTGATAGGCTGTGGCAGAAAAAGAAAGTTGAAGTTCGCCAACAGTAATCAGCATACATCTTTTTGACTTGTGTGTTTACATCGATGTTGAGGGGCAAATTAGACATTCACAAGCCATGAGGACTATGCATTCAGTTTTTGTTTTTTTGGGGTTGTGTATGGATTGGTGATGGAGTACGCAATTTAAATTTCATAGACCATTTTAGCCTTTTCAATTTTTCTGATTCTTAATTTCATTTTTCCTTTGGAGTGTGTTTTAAGGGAAAGTTATACTTTTCATCCCCAAAGTATTTGGTGGGTGTTTATGTGGACTTTGAGGTTTGTTGAATTATACATTTGGCGCTCAAGGTTTACGTTTGTTTAATTATACAAAATTAAAAATGTAAATGATTTTTTATGGAAAATAAAATTTGTTCAGCAGGGTGGTAGGTTTATTTTTGTTATTTTATTATTTTATAAATCTAAGATGTTTTCACTTAAATGTTTTTTGATAAAAGATTTTTTTTTGAAAAATGTGAGAAAAAAAATTGAATTATTGTAAAAAAAAAATATATTAGGTTTACTAAAGTGATAAAATGATAAAAGTAAGAAAATATTTTTACTAGAATCAAGTTTTGAGAATAATTCGTTTTTTTTGTGTAAAATTATTAATAATGTTTTTAATTTTGTTGGATTGAAGCAAAAATAATATTTGAGAGAACAAATATATAATTTGACAAATCTAGAGACACTCACTATATTTTAGGGGATCGAAAATGTAAATTCCCCCTTTTGAAATAGGGATATGTTTGGTTGTGGGTAATGGAATGATATTTCATTCAATTCTATTATCTCCGGCTAATCATGTCCTCAGTTTTACAAATAATTGAGTTTTTACTTGTCAAACGTTTGTTTGGTGTTTCTGATAATTCATATTGGATTGTGTTTCTGTCTTCGTTCTGTTTGAATTTTTAAAATAAGTTTTCTAAGAAGAAAAAAAAGTGTTTTGAAAATAAAAACAAGAATTTAAACAAATGTGATTTTACAAAGGATTTAAGATCGTTGAAAAATGTAATATAAAATTTTAAATTCTAATCTTAAAGTTTCAATTTACCTTAGATTTTTTATTTTTTTTATTTTTTTATTTTTTTTTTGAATTTCAATCTATAGGCATACTATGATATTAAACTTGACTGAGGGGATGACTCTTGTTCGATTACCATAACGTAAACGAATTAGTCGATCTTACATAAGTGGGACAAAGATTTAGTAGATGGAGGGTTTTATTTATTTTTTATTTTTTATTTTTTATTTTTTTGTAAGCGTACTAATTCTAAGTACACTAATGCCCTTGCTTTATTTTTTATTTTTTTGTAAGCATGCTAATTCCAAGTACACTAATGCCCTTGCTTTGTTCAAAGGAAACTTCCTTAGAGCTGTGTCTTCTACCCCCTTCCTAAATCCTAATCCCCCAGCCATTCCATTCCACAGAGTATTGCTCAATCGCAATCCAAACCGCCAATCAATCAAATAACGATTAAGAAAATGGCGAAATTGAACGAATCGAATGAAGTGACTTCGTTATCGTTCTCGGATTTCCCGGAGGACGTTCAGCTTAGCATTCTCTCGTTTCTGATTCCGTCGGAGATCGCCACTTTCGCTTGCACGTCCAAACGATTCGTCTCTCTCTGCCGAAACGACTCCAAGCTCTGGTTCTCTTTGTGCGACCGCCGATGGGGATCGAAGACCCAAATCCGGAAATGGGGCAACGGCAAGATTTTGTACAGGAAGCTTTACAAAATCCTCGACGAGTACGAGAACCTCATCGGATTCTGGCGCCGTAGCGGTCAAACGACTAGAAGTTCCACCGCCGTTAATTCGCCGCCACCGCTCGTCTTCTTCGACTGGGGTCCGTTTTCGATCACGGCGTCTAGGGTTTCCCCCTCGAAAACGGTTACGTATAATGTGATCAAATCCCCGTTCCTGTGGATGGGAGTCACGGCGGACGGTGAGCCAATTAGCTTTCTTGATCCCGAGTGTAGACTCGAATTATCCGAAACCGCGGTCAGTTCAGGCGAATTAGGGTCTTCGGAGAATCAACTAGTGCCGGTGAACGTCAATTTCATGGGCAAATTTCATCTGCTGATCGAAGAAAACAACGGGTCTGCATATTGGGATTCACCAGAAGGAAAGAAAAATAGGGTTCTTAGGGTTTCAAGCTCCGGTAGCGTAGGGGAAGAAGAGTATGGGTCCCCGGGAAGCCCACTGGACCAGGTGATGTCGGAGATTTATCAGTACTTCGCTAACAGAACAAATCCAGGCAGTAATGGGTCATCTAGGAGGCAGAGGAGGAGGGAGAAGGTGAAGCACGGGAGGAGGAAATGGGAACCAGAGTATTTCGTGAAAATCGTGAATTGCTCTCCCACCCCTTCACGGCCATTGCAGGGTCTATGGAAGGTACAATTTCCATCATCTTCTCTCTTATATAATTTAAGGATATTGTAGTTAAACTTTAGAACTAATTCATTATACTGATAGCTTAAGCTGAAGTTTTGAAGTAGCTTGAACCAGAATAAGGACCTGTTTGGGGAACGCTCATTTTTCGAAAATTGATTTTAGATTCGCAAATTATTGTCTAGAGAGAGGGTGAGCCTTGGGTATGTTTTACTGTGACTTGGAGGTCCAGGTTTAAATCTTGGAAACAACCTCTTTGTATATAGGGTAAGGCTGCATATGTTTGACCCTCTCTGACCTCGCAATGGCGGGAATCTTCGTGCACTGAGTTGTCTTTTTAAATTATTGTCTGAGAGATCTCCAATACCTCTTGATATTTTCTTTGATGAATATATAGATAGAGATCATTCCATATTTCTTTTGTTCAATCAAGTAACATGTAAATTTAATAAAATCATATGCAAGTCGAGAGATATACAAACCAATTAATCCAAAATAGGATAGTTTAAGACAACCAAACGGGGCCTTATGGTTCATTTGGATGGAGGGGAGGAAAGTGGAGGGTGGTGGGAGAAGGGTGAAGGGAAGGAGGATTATCTTTTCTTTGTCGGGTTTGGACTTGGGATGTGTAATATGACTATTCTATCCTTTATACATGTATATGTACAGGAGATTAATAAAATAAACGGTACTTTCTGAAAAAATAACATAAATAGGTGTAAAGTAGTAAGAGCAGGAGAAAAATTTGACGGAAAGCGAATCCCTCCGCCTTCTAAATCTTCCTTTCTCCCGTCCTCTTTCCCCCATCCAAACACAAAACTCCTTTCCCCCTTGCCCGTCCCCTTCTTTCCCTCGATCCAAAAAGAGTGTTAATATTCTCTCATTGTTTTCCGGTTCTTATTATATAATCCTCCTTTTTTTTTTAATCTTATTTATCGAACAATTTTAGTCCTTACCAACTCATTTTACTTATCTCTGCCTATGATATTAATATATTATATACAAATTCCACATCTAATTGCCAACTTTATAATTTCAATCTCTTTGATATTAAAGAGGGTTTTTTACACTTTATACCCTTGAAGTTTGACCAAAATTTTACGTTGGTGCCCATAGTTTTAATTTGAACATGTAATGCCTTAAAGTTTTTTAGTCATCCCACTACAGTCCAGTGTGCCCATTACAATTTTGAACAAAAACAGTCATCTGCCATGCTCTTGATTGTTTTTAAGAAGCTTTATGTGCAATTCCAACCTCCTCCTTCCCAAATACTCAATACATACATATATATATATATAGGTCTTTTTTATAGAAAATTTGTAAGGGAAAGGAAGAGGTTGGAAATGCCCACAGAAATAGTTGGATGCACAATAGTGGACAGTTTGTTGTTCAAAATTGTAAAGGAGTTATTGATTTAGATTGAGGTGGGATGATTACAGAACTTCGGGGTTTTATGTGTTCACCTTGAAACTATGGGGACCAAAGTGAAATAATGGTCAAACTTTAGGGGTGCAAAGTATCGCAACCCCTAAAACTTTTTCGAGGGACTGAAAAATAAAGATAAAAGGAGAGGATGCAAAATTGTTGATGGCTTATTTAGAGGATAATCTAATAAATTTTCCTCTTTTATTTTTGATGCAGGGTATTTGCGATGACACGAAATTGGATTTTTATCTAGTTGTATACGATGATATTGGCGGGATCGCTTGTCGGAGTGTTGGTGATTCATCCAAACCATTCTCGGGCTATGCTCCCGTTTTTTGGACATCAAACACCACCTTCATCGAGCCTCCATTTTCTCCCGAAGAAAACTATACATACGAAAATCGTATCCATCTTCAACCACATTCTGATGACATGGCGGTCTCTCGAATCCTTCCCATCAACTCGAGTTACGATCTGGTGATTCCCGACCTAGCAGGTTCAGTGAACCCTCACCAGGTGGAGGGAAGGATTTGGCAGTACGAGGATGGAACGTTTGGGTTTGGTTTTCTTCGCGATAATTACATTATCGACCTTAAACATATCGCTCGAAATGGGTTTCTTCTGGATACTTATGAGAACATTGTAGCAATTGATGATCTTTCTTAGGATTTTTTTCGTTTGTCTGAAAAAATAAATTTGTGTGAATTTACAAGAATTATTATAATGTGAATAAATGCATGATTTCTTTTTTCTCTATTTTTTATAAAAATCTCTATATGTATCATCTAAAGTCTGCTACTAAGTGTCTATCAACAGGATTTGGTGCGGTCTGGGAACATGGAAGGCACATAAAGAAGTGGTTTCTGGTAAGCTAGGTAGTGTTTTAGTTTAGTGTTTCTGTTCCCAAAAAACTTGAACAAAAAAATGAAGGGCTTTTTGAAACGAAGGGTTTTATGAGAACAGAAATTCTGAACAAACAAGTTCTTACTGTACTGTTTGTGTTTTAAGATTTCTGTTTCCATTCTCAGAACACAAGCAGAAATCTGGGAACAAAACAGAGACGTATTTTGCATTCTTGTATTTCTGTTTCTATCCCCCCCCCCCCCCCCCCCCCCCCCCAACCCGAAAATATGAGAACAGAAACACTGAACAAACAGGGCAGCCCTATGAACTTGTTTGTTTAGTGTTCATGTTCTCAGATTTCTAGAAACCGTAAAATGAGAATACAAAAAATATATGCTTCTAATGTGCTATGAGATTAGATTTTCAGAACAAATTTCTTTGAACATAACATAGTTTTTTGTAGTTTCTGTTCTTGTTCCAAGTTTTCTGGGAAGAGAACAGGGTTGGAGCCACTAAGGGTCGAGGGAGGACTCAAGCCCCCCTTCCAACGTTTTCACTATTACCCTATACTTTTAGGAAAAAAAATTAAAACCCCTTAAAATTTTACATAAGCCAAAAATTTAGACCCCCATCAACCAAATATCTGGATCCCCAGATGGAACAGAAACATAAAATTTGGGAACAGAAACACTAGACAAACACCAACATATATAATTGATTCTTATTGTCCTCTGGTTGCAATTGTTTTTATTACTGATATTGTTTGTGGTTCTGTTTTCATATGATTTCAATCGCCTGCATTACAAAATAAATTAAAAAAAAAACACCACCGCAATCCAAAAACACAATCCGATGTTCATGAAAACCCCACAACAGAAACACGGAAAAAACGGTTTTACAAATATAAACTGAAAACACCCCCAAATTTCTTGTTTTGAAAAAAAAAAAAAACTCATTTTAATTGCAGGAACCGAATGAAACCCAGTGGGTGGATGCTTATGAATTTGCAGCAGCAGCTTCTTGTTCAGTAACGGCGTTCTTGTCTCCCTCGAGCTGGCTCAAGTTGCCTTTCTCCTTGATGAGCTGAATGTGGTGGTGTTTGCAGTAAAGCCGGCCTTCATGAGCTATGTAGTTGGATGGGCTTATCGTGCACCCTCCATGGCTGCACTTGAAACAGCTCTTGTGGTACGCACTTCCATTCACCGATACCTTCAATCAATTTTCACTACTTCAATTTTATAATTTTATTTTTTAAATTTGAAACTTAAATTACCGTCTTTTATTTTTTACCTTTTCGGTTGGATACACGGTGTTCTTACAGCCGACACACTTGTCTCTTGTTCCCGCAAACATATTCGACATTTTATTTGCCGATGGTTTCTGTTCAAAACCTCAAGAACTTAAAGTTTAGAGATTTTTTTTTTAGAAACTTAGAAAAGGCATGAACCGTTAGGCAGTGTTTGGTTTAATGGAATAAAAAAAAAAAATCTACAAATTTACGTGTTTTATTTTCCAATTCCAATCCTTCAATTTTGTGCTACCAAACACTACCTGAAGGGTACGTTTGGTTGGGAGGATGAAAAAGAGAAAGGAAAAGAAAAATGAGAGGATAATATTTTTATCCATTGTGAAAAGAAAAAATTCCCTATTGTTGTTTGGCTATGAAAGAAGGATAATTCGCTTTAGTGTAATTTACTATTTTACCCTCATATACAACAAAAATAAATTAAAGGGTATAATTGTAATTTTATTTTCTTCTTGAAAAATTCTCCCTCCCTTTCCTTTATTTTTCCCCCAAATTTGTGTGGAAAAAATTGCTTTAAAAATTGTGCATTTTTCTTCATGTTTTCTTTTTACTCTTTTTTTTTTTCTCTATACCAAACAAGTTTTCTTATCCATATTTTTTTCCACCTAAACAAACGCACCTTAAGTTTTTAGAATAATTACCTCTCCGTCAATGGGTTTCTCTGGTTTGGCGATTTTTGGTGTGCCTGAAAGGAATATGAGTAAAATATAAGAAAACTAGGGATTCCCAGTGTCTGGAGGTGCTGTTGATTTTCTAATGTATAATTATGAGAAGATGATAAATAATAAATAAATTTCAAAATTAAAAGGTACGTAATATAATTTAACTCATCCTCATGAGAAGTGGGGGATGTGAAATATTTGGACAGGAATTTCACCTCTAGAATTTTTGCAAAATGATTTTTTCCTAAATTAAGTTCAACCGTTTATTCAAAGATATTTTTAAATACTGTCTTGATTTATAATATAGATGAGCAAATTGGGCTATTATGGAATCAGATTCTGATGGAATGAAATGGGTTATGAATGAGCGTCTATGTTAAGAAAAAAATCCGTTCCATCAAAATGCTATTTCATTTCCGCCCACCAAACATGCCCTTAGAATTTTGTTCTTGCTATATATATGTGTGTGTGTGTATATATATATACCTTCGAAGCTTTTGTCGAGGCTGCCGGTTCTTTTGAAGAGTTGATCAAAATGTGGCCTGCAATAAAGAACTCCCTCAAAGGAATTGTAGTTGCTTAGCTGCAAAAAATAAAATAAAAAAAGATATATTTAATCACATTTTGTACCAATTTTTATGTAAAAAGAATTATTAATATTTGCGTTGAAGATTAGAAATTGAAAAGTTGTCATAATCATTAAATCTGAAAGGATTAGATTAGGGTTTAGCAAAAAAAAAATCTTAAAAAAAAAATAAACAAAAAAAAATAAATAAAAAAAAATCAAGAAAAACTAGGAAATATTGCCCCATTGGTGAAAATTAAATAGGAAAACAAAGATTAAAGGATTTTATGAGATATTTTAATCCTTTGGATTCGATCTAAGGACTGAGATCATAAAACACTTAACAATCAATTTAGATCTAACGGTTTAAATCAAATAACATTTTAAATTGTTATAATTTTATATCATATAATATCTCTAATAACTATCAATTTATCCCAAAATATCTCACATTAATCTATATAATAAATTAAGACAAAAAGTTTTGGAGCGCAAAAAATATTCAGAACTGGATAGTTAAATCAAATTAATTTTTTAAGTCTTTAAATTTTACAATTATAATCAATTGGTCATTTTTTATACGCATATAAATTAAACAATTAATATAGCGCACGGGGAATAGAAGAACCTTGAGAGTGCCCTTGCAATGGTGACATCTGAAGCAGGCTTTGTGGTAGACACGGTTATCAGCCGTTAGCTTATCTACCAAGTAGACTGTCTTCTCACACGCCATACATTTCTGGGTTGTTCCTGCAAATGCCATTTCTCTCTCTCTCTCTCTCTCTAGAACTCTTTCTCTCTCTATGTGCAGAGGCTAGTGAGAGAGAGAGAATTGAGAAGGGGGGAAGAAGAAATAAGAGGAGTGAGAGAAAATATGGGCTGGGCAGGTTTGAGGAAACGAAAGGATACAGATGGTTAAAAGAAAGGGGTGGATGGCCATCATATAATCATTTTTGTCCAAATATGAAGCACCAACTACTCCCCTTATCTTTACACCCTTAGGTGGCGTTTGTTTCTTGTTTCTGTTCTCAGAAATGTTGGAACAAAAATGATAGAGGTTTTTTGACACTTTGCACCCTTGAAGTTTGACCGTTATTTCACTTTGGACCCCATAGTTTCAATTTGAACACATGACGACACTGAAGTTTCATAATCGTCCATTACAATTTTTGGATAGCACCTGACTGCTTTTAAGAGGGTTATTTTTCTGTTACAAATTTTCTAGAAGGAAAAAAAGGAATTTTTTTATGTGTATGTGTGTGTATTTTACTTGGGAGAATGGGAGGCGGGATAAGAGGAGGCTATAAATACCCATAAATCCCCTTAAAAATAGTCGAATGCACGACGAATAATAATTTTTCATCCCAAATTGTAATGAGCATAATGACTTGGATTATAGTGTTATGATTAGGAAACTTCGGTGGTGTTTGGTTTGTGTTTCTGTTTTTCTGTTTATACTTTCAATAAACTGAGATGAGAATTCTGTTTCCGTTTTAGAATATTCCGAAAATAGAAACATGTTTGGTAACGATAAAAAACAATAAACACTTTTGGTTCCAACATTTGTTTTTTTTTTTCTTTAAATGTATGGTAGCCGGCGTGATGGTGGTGGCCAACGGGATAGTAGTGGGAATAGTTTTATGGGAGTGAATAGGAATCAACATTTTCTTTTCTCACAAAATTTAGGAAATAGTCCCAAATTACTCCCAAAATTTTGAGAATATAAATGTGCTTATTAAACGCGTTTTTATACATTAATCTCGAAACTTTGGGAGCGGGAACATGAATTTGGGAACAGTAACCAAACGAGGGATGTTCAAATTGATACCATGGGGACTAAAGTGAAATTTTTTGTCAAACTTCAGGGGTGCAAAGTGTCAAAAATCCAAAAATAATATATTTTATGTTTCTGTTCCCAAAAATTTTGGGAACAGAAACACCCTATTATCTAACAAGTTTCATAAAAACTGATTAAAGCAGAAACTAAAGAAGAACTTTGGTTGGTGAATTTCTTCTTTAAACAACATTGCACATGAAAAAGAATCATTCATCATCATTATCTATCTTCTGTGAACAGAGTAGACGCCTATGGGTCTTCATATTAGTTGGATGGTTGTGCAGGATAAATAATTGTGGGTCCTTTATCAATAATAAATAAATGTTGGGGGGACCATGACCTTTTTTTTTTCTTTTTTTAAAGTTATTTAAATTTCAAAGTTGAGTACTTGCAATGTTTTTCTCTGTTACCAGACATGCCAACCAGTTAACACAGTTAAGGCTCGCTTGAGCTAAAGTAGTTGAGAGATCTCTGTAAGGTCAGACGTTCGAGTATGCGAAAAAATATTTGTTGGAAAGGATAGTCCTACAACCTGAATGATATTAATCTTACATCATGTGTGTGTGGACACTTGGGTTTACCAAAAAAAAAAAAAACATGCCAACCAGTTAGCACCACATATTGAAGCTTAGTCTTCGTTGGTGGAAATTACACTTTGTACCCCTGAAGTTTGTTTTGATGTTCACTTTGGTCACCACGAGGGGGTTCCATCCTCCTCAGTTCGTCAAAGTAAAGGCCCGGGTTATGAGGATGGTTTGGTTTGTGTTTTGGTTTTTCTACTTCTAATAAACTGGAGTGGGATGGGTTGTCTTGGAGTATTCCGAAAATGGAAATGTGTTTAGTAACGACCATTGTCATGAAATTGTTTCTTTTAATTTATGAGAACAGAAACAAGAAATGCGTTTGTTTGCAATATTTTTTTTTTTTTTTTTTTCTTTAAATGTATGGTGGCCGACGAGATGATGGTGGGAATAGTTTTTTAGGGGTGAAAAGGAATCAATATTTTTTTATTTTTCAGATTCTTAAAGAATTCAAGAATTAGGTCTAGATTATTCTCATAATTTTGGTGGGAATATTACCAAACGCGATTTTGTACATTAATTTTAAAATTTTGAGAGGAAAAATAAGAATCACGAACAGACACAGTAACCGAACAGGGCGGACAGTGCCGACATTTCATTGTCTTACAGCTAGTTTTTATTTTATTTTATTTCTTTTAGGGTTTAATGGGCCTCTACTTATAATATCTTTGGGAGCAAGCATGGCAATTGGCGAAGACCCCACCCCCACTGTCACTTAATGAGTAGTGAAGTTTTTCACTGTTTTGTAAAGTGAAAATATATCATTTTTTTTAATATTATATTTTTTATTATTTTAATATTTATTTTTTTACGTGGAAGGAAGCCTTTACGCAACGGTAGAAGTTGATCTCTGTGTGATCCGGACGTCACACATTTGAGTCGTGCATTTAGTCTCTTGCAAAGAAGGTAAAATCGTGTACAATGGATCTAAAGTGGTCCGGCTTTTCCTTGATTCCTTACATAATAGGCGCTTTGTAACCGTAGGTTGCCCTTTCTATTAATTTTTTACATCTCTTCAAATCAAACATTTTGATCATTATATCTCTTTCAACAACATATTTGGATCAATCATACATATAACTTTTACGTTCAAAATTTTAATATTCTATTTTTTTCATAAACTTTCAATAAAATCAAATTAACTTCTCATAATATTCAAAAAATCACATTTCTCAAAATACCATCAAAACTTAATATAAATTTATAAGAATATTAGAAACAGAAAGGGCATTTGGTCTAGTGGTATGATTCTCGCTTTGGGTGCGAGAGGTCCCGAGTTCGATTCTCGGAATGCCCCAAATTTAATTCTTTCATTTTTGGTCATTAATTATTCCTTTTTCTTAAGCCGTAATTGCTGAGAAAAATTATTGAAAATTCAGCGAAATTCAGGCAAATAAATAAATTTCATAATAGATTGTGAAGTGAACTTTGTCAATCTTAGCAAGAACTTTCAAATTATGACTATTTCTCTTTCTTTAATCACGTTTGATTCATCAATAGCTTAACATCTTATTTTTTATATTCTTTCTAAATAATGAAAATTAAAATTTCAAGGGTTGATTTAGTCAATTACAATAAATATGGAGTCCTTATCTGTTGATTTTTCTAGTGCTGCATTCATCCATAATTTATCCTATTTTAATTTTAAATTAAGTATAAATTGTTTAATTCCGTTTATCTTGTGTTTAAGTGACATGATCAATACTCTTTTATATTTTTAGTCAAATATTTTCAATTAAACTTTGCATTGTTGCTCGCCGTCGGACCTTAGGCCTTTGGTCGCCGAAGTCTAACCACTGATCGCCAGAATTTTTTTAATTACATGTAATTGTTTTTTACTGTAAATTTTAATTACATGCAACTATTTTTTTACTGTACTTTTTAGTTACATGATTTTTTTTTAAATGTATTTTTAGTTACATTTTGTAGTGATATTTAGGGAAAATTACCGGTCAATCCCAATTTTAACGTGAAACTATCAATCAAACCCGCATGTTTAAAAATAAACTAAATAATCTCAATTTACAGATTTTTTGAACAATCCCAAATTTTAAAAAATGCAAAAATTATATGACAAAATTACCCCTGTATGATTTTCCTTTTTATAATTTCTTTATTTGAAGGTTTTACACAAAATTATTTTATTCAAATCAAAATAATTTTTATTATACATTTTTTTTTTACGATATAATTATACATTTAAATTCGTGTTAATGAGATCTTCAAAATGATATCACATTCAATATTTTTATTTATTTATTTCGAATTTACGTTACATTCAACATGAATGTTACATGTAATATTATTATTACATGGATATTACATGTAACATTACTGTTACACCATGTTACATGTAATATTCATACTCATTACGATATCCGATTCAATACAGACAATATTACTTTCCATATGCAATATGTTTTCCATTGACAGATTTGCCCTTGCATTATATGCGAGTTTCTTTAATAGGGATTGAGAGTTTCCATATTCAACAAAATCATTTTATTAAAATGAAAATAACTATTATTGTACACATTTTTTTTACAATCTAATTATATATTCAGATTTGTTTAAATAAGATCTTCAAAAATATATCCAACTCACTATTTTTTTTTTTATTAGTTTCAGTTTTTACATTCATGTTACATGTAACATGATATTTTTTGAATTTTTAGTTCCTACGAATTATAAGATATTACATGTAACATCCCATGAAATGTAACATGATGTAATTACTAACCTTTTGATTTTGGTTTTGGTTTGATTTTGGTTAATGTTACATGTAACATCTTCTAAATTATAGATATTATATTTCTCACGTAGAATGTAACATAGATGTGAAAACTGAAAACTAATAAAAAAAAATAGTGAATTTGATATCGTTTTGAAGATCTTGTTTAGATGAATCTGAATATATAATTATATTATAAAAAAATGTGTACAACAATAGTTATTTTCATTTTAATAAATGATTATCTATTATCTAAATTAGTTCCGCAAGATAGGGATGTATTATGTAGGAACAATAATTAGGGGTATTCTCGTCACAAAAATGGCAAAAGGATCTTTCGGATCATGAAAAAAAGAGCGGGTGTAATTGATAGTTTTCAATCATTTTTGAGATCTCCCGGTAAGCGCCCTTATTATCTAGTTACATTTCCAAAAGAGAAGGACATTTCCCTTTGAGGGTAGAAAAATCACGATCGGGAAAGCGGACCAAGAGCTATGGAACTTGGGTGTGGGTCTTTTAGGTAATATTTCGGCGATTGACAGCTAGAAAATTAATTAAATGTAACTAAAAAATATAACTGAAAAGTATAATAAAAAAATTCGATAATAGGCGGTGGTCGAAATCCAATTGCTAAAGTTTTGTGGGCGACAACGGTAAATGGTGTAACCCTGATTAAAACATTAGTGTTTCTGATTAAAACATTAGTATTTTTATAAATTTTAACAGATAGGACTAAAATTAAATTACTTATTTAATTCAGTGTCATAAGAGGACCTTCTACCAATTATCGTATCTATATAGTCAACTATTTTATTTAATTAATAACGCACAAATTGTAAATAAACAGTTCTATATATCAAACACCCCATTGAGCTTATCTTCTCTTATTAGGGTTCAAATCATTAGCATCTCCCAATCAATTTGACCCAATAAAATTCAAAGGACACTCATATAAAATGCAATTATGATTACTTGGAAAACAATTAGTCACAACTTGTTTTAATTTATATAATAAATTAAAAACCGAGATATCTGTGGAAAAATGTAATTTACTCTTTCATTTTGTTGTCTGACTATTCATTAAATTATATCTACCTGATTTGTGTTTGGTTGAGTAAAAGATTTGACAGATCACAAATTATTCTGTATTTGACTGAGTAGACATTCGACTAATTACAAATTATTCTGTATTTTGTGGAGAGGATAATTTGTTAGATCACAAATCATAAATAAAAAATTATTGACAAAAATTTGGGTTATACCAAACCACTTTAGGACCTGTTTGATGACATTTAAACATCAAATGCTGAAAATTTTAAGTACTTAAAATATTTAAACTTTGTTTTATAAAATTAAAATTTGATGAGTTGATTTTTTTTAGTGTGTTCAGTAGAACAATTAAGTAACCTACATTTGATTAAAAACAGTTATCAACAAATTTATTATAAAAAAAAATAATATATATTTAAAATTGGAAGACCCTACGGGTTATCATATTCTCGACTTTTCTTATTCATTCAATTTTTAGCACTTAATTGAGTTATCAAATATGACTTTACTCTTTTATGGTGTTGTCTGACTGTTCATTGAATTATTTCACACGATCAGTATTTCATTGAGTAGAAAATTTCAACAGATCACAAGTCATACATTTTGTGTGTTAGATTTCTATCCCACATCGATAAATTGAGCGTTCTCAAATCACTATATAAGTCATAAGAGTTACTCCACTTGATGTTATATGGTTTTAAGTTTGATCCTTCTAACATGGTATCAAAGCGAAGATTACAGGAATTCGCCTCTCATTCCTTTGTAATTGATCAATCGCAGATTTCTCATGAATCCCTCGTAGTCAAATTATCCGTGCAAATTGGGACTTACACTTGAGGGCGGATGTTAGATTCCTATCCTACATTGATCACTTGAGAGTTCACAAATCACTATACAAGTCAAAGGTATTACTCTATTTGATACCATATAATTTTAAGTTAGAACCTCATAAGACTATGCTTGTAAGTAGATAATCTACTGATCACGAATTATCCTTGATAAGTGTAAAAATGGTCACTCCCACGTAACAAATAGAAGACCGTCATGTGTCTACAACTCTACACCAAGATCAACTCTCACCAAAGACTAAGTGTGAAGATTGTGCGAGGCAGGGGTGCACCTTAAACCTATGTCTGTCATTCCAAAGGCCTCACCAGCAACACTCTCCAGGAAAAACTGGCAAAACCACCGTCGGGATGGGAAAATCTTCCCCATCTCGGCATTCTCCACAGCGATATTGCCCATCTCGGAGATTGATTCCACAAGCTTTTCAACAAAGTCCCTCTTCTCGTCTCCGGCTATCCGGGCAGGACAGGGTAGAAAGCTTCTTACAATTTCCCCTTTCTCGTCTCCAACTTTCTGGGAAGGGCAGGGATCGAACTTTCTATCTAGGGTACAACAGGAAGGAGTCATTCTCAGACCATGGGCTAAGCCACTTCTCCAATTACAAATATCTTCTGCCATGTGCCTTAACAAAAGGGCCAAAAAGCCTAGGCCTACAAGATAAAGCCCTTCACTCGCCCTCTCATTTGCCACGCGCCGAGATGGGACACTAATTCTTACTTAAACCCTTAAACTAATTCATCCATTACCTATATAAAGGAGTGCATACCGATACCCAAAGGTACATCAAATTTGCTTACTTTTCTCGGTAGTATCTTTATAAATCTTCTTCCTGAGTGTTGATTCTCACGCCGGGTTTATCTCGACAAGTCCTTTGTACAGGTGTCAAAGTGCTGCCCCATCCCAGCTCAGACTCATCCCAGCTCGGATTCATCTCTCCACGGATTAGAATACTGAAAGGCAATCGAGCTCATTCCAGCTCAGGTCCATCTCTTCTTGGATCGAAAGGTATTTGAATCAATTCCAGCTCAGACCCATTCTTTCTCGGTCGGAAGACTCTCTACGGGTTAGAAGACTCTCCACGGATTAGAAAACTCTCCACGGATCGGAAGACTCCCATGTTACTTCACTGCTCAGTTCCCATCCTGGATCACACCACCTCTGCCCATCCCTGGCCAAGTGGACTAATCCCGGACCTCTCCATCCCTATCCCAGCAAAGGCAAAGATTTTCATTTCATCAACAGTGATCGGACCATACCATTGAGGTCGTCCAAAATCCAACATCAACAATCTTGTATTTTGATAAGTGGATAATTAGACAGATCACAAATCATTCATTTTTTTTTTTTTAATTTTTAAAAAAAATTAACAGAAAAAATCATAAAAAGAATACAAAATATTTTTTTTTCACAAAAATTTCATGACAACATGGGTGATGTTAAGTCTTCGAGAAATGTATGAGAAAATTGATTTCTAAAATTTTATTTTCAATCCACCTTAAAGTCAATATTTCTTGTCATTCACACATACATATATTAAATTCCGTCAACTAATCCCCTGGGACTCTAAATTGGTAATCTAGAAGCAAAAATAATTGATTAAAGTTGCAGCAACATCTCAATCAATAATGAATCATAGATAGAGATGCCCGGTTTCGGTCCGATTTCACATAAAATTAAAATCAAAATCATTAAAAATATTTTAAACCAAAATCGCAACTAAAATCATCGGGTTTTTTTAAACGATTTTAAAACAAAATCATTTAAATTTATACAAAACCAAAACTGCGAAACTAGAAATAGTTGATATTTTTCAATTTTTATAAAAACCAAAAACAAAACTAAAACCGTGAAAAAGTGAATCGTTATTTTTGTATATAAAAACAAAATCATAACTAAAATATAAAATATAAAAAACAAAATTAAATTATAAAATAACCATAATTAAAATTTATAACCCGTAATTATCATTAGATTTTTTAACCAGTAACTATAATTAAAGGAATTGGGAAACGGCTGTGAAATCATTAATAAGAAATGAAACCTTAAATCTATGCACATATATAATTGGAGGAATAAAAGTGTAAATAAATATAAAAAAAAAACATACATATATTAGGGTTAACCTATGAGTATATAAAAAAAATAAGGTATATAATTAAAATATATCTGAAATATCGGTTTTGCGGTTAGATTTCGTAGTTCGGTTTTACGGTTTCTATCCCAAAATCGCAACCAAATCATTTAGCCGGTTTTAAAACCGAACTATTTGGTTCGGTTTCTAGCGGTTGCTATTCGGTTTGGTTTTTTGTGGTATCCCTAATCATAGATAGAGTCTAGACAATCCTCTTCCATGTCACGTATTTAAATTAATTTTTGTATTTTTTATTCGGCAAACAAATTAATTAGGCCGGAACCTCCAAAACGAATAAATTTAATAATTGTTTAAAACAAAATCTATTAAAGGTCTGTTTGATTGTCAAAGCTATTTGATGTTTGAAATTATTTTATTTTGGATGAATCAGTATGTATTTTCCTTCACTTACATTTGATTTTCTTTTTTCTTTTAAAAAAAGACTATATATTATATTTTCGGTCATTAAAGTATAGGGTGAATGTCTACGTAGACTTTGAGGTCTGTCAAATTACACATTTGGCCTCTAAAATTTCACATTAGATTCTGTTAGATTATTGTCCCACATACATTACTTGAGAGTTTTCAAACCACTATATAAATCAAATGATCTACTCCACTTAGTACCATATGCTTTTAAATTAAAACCTGCTAACATGGTATCAAAACCAAGATTATGGTATCCCAAGACTTGCAATTTAATAAATATTTAGTTTACCTCTTTTGTGGAAGGTTTAGATTGAGTTCAACCCCCTCCCTAACATAAGTACCACAAAAAAAAGAAAAACCAAGGTTATGGGTCTTTCGTTCCCTCGTAATCAAATCACCTATACAAGTCGGGGGGCTCTTGTATTCAAATCATTCATGCAAACTGGGGGTTGCACTTAAGAACGGATTTTAGATTCATGTTCTACATCGATTATTTGAGAGTTCTCAAATCACTATAGAAATCAAATGTGCTACACCACTTAGTATCACATGATTTTAAGTTGGAACCTCTTAACAGTTTCATTTTAGATAGAAAATAGAGTGTGTTTAGTACATGACATTCTAATGAGGATATTTTTGTCATTTCATCATTCCACTAAATCTAAGACGTTTTCTCCTAATATTTTTCTAACAACAATTTCTCGAAAGAATGAGAGAGATAAGACTGAATCATAATTAAAAGAAAAAAAATATCTTAGATTTAGTGGAATAATAAAATAACAAAAATATTCATATTAGACAACCAACACATTTTATGTCTAAAATCATTAATAACGTTTTCAATTCTACGGAAATAGAAGTAAAACTTAGAGGGATCAAATTTGCAATTTGATAAATTTCCAGGTTGTTAGGGTCTTGTAAAAATGTAATAGATGGTCCTTTGTAGGGTTTCTTTCAATCCGGCCCTTATAGTTCAAACTTCTATCAATTAAGCCCTTTTGACTTTTAAAATACTCACACACACACATTTTTTTTTTTTGTTATACGGTAAGGTATTGTCCGGGCCAGCATACTTACACTTCAACTAATCACTTTTTCGGGTGATCTTAAGGACACACACACCCACATCGATCTGATGCATTCAAAATTAAATAAAAAATTTAGTTCTCTGAGTGTTCTCCAAAAAAGTTGAATCCTGGTTGATAAAGAATGATTACCTCTCCTTACCAACTCCCCTTACCCCTTACCAACTAGGCCAACAGGTAACTTTCGAAATATAAGGATAAAATAATTCATCAATCCAATTTTCTCACTAGACTTCATAAATTATTTAACCCCTTGTGCAAGAAGTCAAACCACACCAAAAACATCGATACAGAACCTTCTACTAAGCCTCGGTTCTTCTTTGTTAAGTCTTTCAAAATCACTAGTTTGACTATTCATCCTCCCTTGTATTGAATTGATCTAATCAAAACCTTCCCAAACAGACCCTTATATTAAATATAAACACACGTCGGGTTCAGACCAAAACCTAAACACAAAAACATTCTCATTTTTCTCGAATCAAAACCCATGTTAAGTCCTTTCATTTGTGGTTGTGGAGCACCCCACAATCAATATGATGAAGATATGGAAACCCTAAGCCCACCCTATTCATCGCCAAAATCATCAAGAAAGAGCACTTCATTCATCAGAAGAAGAGACAACGGCAGCAAGAACCCTTATTCAGGCCGCGGGCTCGACAAGTTTTCTGAACTGCTGGCTGATCTTGAAGACAAGAGGAAGAAAATCTACACGCAGATAGGCGGCCCAGAAGACGTTTCCTACGTTCGATTCTTCTACTCAAACTCAAACGATTGTAAACCGATCGTCGTGAGGGTGAAGAATCACAAGAAAATGGAAGAAACCCATTTGGAAAATGACCCAAACAGGCCCTTAAATCATGCTTCAGAAGCTTCCAATGATCAAAATCATGAAGTTGAAGGAGGAGAGGAAGAAGAACAACAACCAAGGGTAGAATTGGAAAAGAGGATTTGTAAGATGGAGAGCTTCAAGAAGGATATGATGAGGTTGTTTGATTGGAGGCAGCCTTTGGTGTTGGTTTTGATGTTAATTTTGGTGCTTTTGGTGGTTTTTGGGAGGTCTTTTGCTATATTGTGCACTTCTATTTTTTGGTATTTGGCCCCTTCTCTAAAGGGTAAAAGTGGAATTGGATCAAATTCAATGAAGAAAAAGGTGAGCAAGAAGTATTTAAGAGGGTTTAGTGAGAATAGGATTGCAAGTGATGGGACGTGTAATTCTCCTAGAAGTGTTCTCCACGGGTTGGGCCGACAACGCCACCACCGAGGAAGCTGGTGAAAGATGGTTTTCAGTATCTGTTTGGTGACATTACAAAACTGCGCAATTTGAAAATCCAAAATCAATTGGTGTGAGATGTCTTAGACCGAAATTTGGAATATCTAGGGAGAACCAAATGGATATGGTTAGAGCATCATTTTTTCTACATTTTTTTTTTTTTCATTTTTTGAAATTTTTTGAGTGTTGAGTTCATGATTGTACATAGAATTTTTCTTCTTCTTGAGATTTTGTTCATCAATGTAAAAATTATATTGAAAATTCTTGTGACATATTCATGAATGTAAACTACGTTGAATATCCCAATTTGAATTGTTGGTATATTTCATGGGGGATTTAGATAATGATTAGCAAAATGTCACTGTACGTCACAAAAATTATTGAAATTTTTTATCTGAAAAAAAATACAACTTATTTGTATCACAGTAACTTCGAACTTCAAGAAAATTTACTATAGCGCATAGACTGCATAGACGAAAATTTATATTTCGTAGATTGTTCATCATCAAAACTCCTTTATAATTATTAGGGATTCTTTGTGGATAAACACATTAATTTTTTAATTTATAAGTATAACTAGTAAATAATAATAAAAATAAATAAATTATTAAATACAATTATAAAATTTAACAGGTACAAAGTATAATTTAATTTTGAATGTCTTAGAAGTGGTGGCCTAAGATTTCTGAGTGGAATTTTGAGTGGAATTCTTTTCTCACGAAACTTTTATAATTGTCTAACAATTTCTCACAAATCAATTACACTTTTTTTTTTAGCTATATTTCCCATAACTTACACATGGTGTGAGACTAATCTTGCTCGGAGTGCGTGACTGTCTCTTCCAATAAGTTTTTTTTTGCAGCCTTGAATCCATAAATTTGCAGAGGTCTCTCAACTGCTTTAACGAATTTTATCACTCGAGTTACTCTATGTTGGTACTAATTACACTCTTCACGAAAAAGTATTGAAAAAAAAAATCTTTAATTCATTATATAAGATTATTGGTTCAAGGTATTAGAAAAGATGAGGCTTAATTTGCTAAAACATGTATACATGGAGGGTGGAAACTGTAATTTCTTCCAATTTAACGCGGCAATCTGCTATTCCATCCCTTGTCGTGTACATCACGGGATTCACGGCGTCGCTTTCATTCCACGAATACAACGCCGGCACGGTACCTTCCCGTCGCTATTCAACCCTGAGAGGGAGAGAGAGAGAGAGAGAGAGATGGGGTGCTTCGGATGCTTCGGCGGAGGCAAAGAACAGAGAAAAGAAGAAGAACGATTAGCCTCTCAAGAAGCTCGAGCCATGGCTGCGGAAGCCGCCCAAAAAAGGCAATCTCTCTCTCTCTCTCTCTCTCTCTCTCTCTCTCTCTCTCTCTATATATATATATATATATATGCGTTCTCACTGGATCGTCAATCTGTTCTAGATTTCTGATTTTGATTCTCACAATTCGATCTCTGTTGTCCGGATTACCCGATAATTACTACGATCTGTCTAATTAGATTCTCATAATCTCCCAATCTATTAATCCTTTTTCATCGAGAATTTAGCTAAACTTTTGTTGAAATCAAAGAATTAAAAACAAGAACAATTTTGCAGGCAGGAACAATTTGAACAGTCCGCCGCAGGGAGAGCTGCACGAGCTCAGATCGCTGCTACTGCAAAACAATCCGGAAACCCTAACAAAGGCGAACCAGTTCTTAAGGTTATTATTCTGATTCTCCTTAGTTCTATGATTGTTGATCTTAATGTTCTTCAAAAAACAAAATTAAGATTCAATTTCGAGATTTTTACTGATTTATTATGTTAAATTGCAGTGGCAAATGGGATGAAATTGGCAGTTACCCTCTTCTCAGCTGAACCTTTTTCATACCCGGTCAGTATGCCTTTCAATTTTCATTGTGAATAATATGTATTATCAGAAGAAATCAATGAAAATCTGTGTAATAACTGTACAGTGAAAGCTTGTAATAACAGCATTGATTTCTTTTTTTGCATACATTTTTAAAGTTGAACATGAAATGATCAATAATTAGGAATGCTAATTAGGAATGTATATATACGGACTAGTAATCCTTCTTCATACAAAGGCTTGAACAGGTTCAGACATCTTGAGCTCATATGCAGCTTGAAAAAAATCGGCCGCCTGACTCATCGACCCTTCCTTCTTAGAAATTAGCCCTAGGTTTAGCCACGCGTCGTGATTTGTGGGATCTAATCTCAGTGCATTCATTAGGAAACTTCTTGCCGTGGGTAGATTTTGATCCCCCATTTTCATCAACACTTTCGCCATTGAAACAATGCTCAGAACGTAATCCGGTTCTATCGAAAGTGAAACCGAGAACGAAACAACCGCCTCTTTGTATTGCCCTTTAGCTTCAAACATAGTTCCTGCTTGTGATTAAGGCACATGTAATCAAGTTTTATATATATATATATATATATAGAGAGAGAGAGAGAGAGAGAGAGAGAGAGCACATTATACCTGTGGTATGCCATCCTCTAGGGCAATAAAACCCTAAAACCCTAGCCTTGTCTATGCAAATTTGAGCATCACTCCATGATTTGAGATCACTATAAATCTTAGCTAAATCAAGCCAAGCTTCAACCTCCAATCTTCTTCCCGGATTCAATTCCTCATTTTTGAACTCCATTTGCGCCTGAATTATAGCTAGCATAACCTTGTATGTCTCTATAGCTTCTTTCGGCCGTTCTTGACAAATTTGGAGAACCGCTTTTAACCTAAGAAGCTCCAAACAGTCGATCGTTCCGCTCTCGTCTATAGCAAGATCGACTATCGTTTCAGCGTCTTTAAATCTCTGTTCCGCCGATACAACCAAAGCTAATAGCTTCCATCCTCTTACAAAGCTTCCAGAAACCATATCAGAGTACAACATAGTATTACTAAAGGCTGCTGACAAATTCCTCTGTTTTGCGTGTTCTAATCCAAGCCAAAACCTAATCTCAGGATCATTGTCTTTACCAATTTGAATGGCTTTATTTAGGGAATTAAGCGATTCTTTTTGGAATAAAACACGTTCGGAATCTGAAATTGAAATTCTAGTTGCATTTGAGTAGCATAGGCCGAGGAATTTATGGCAATCCCCTATGAAATGCTTGCTATTGTGGCTAGCATTAGCAAAATCGATTGCTTTTCGCGCGAAATCCAACCCCTTTTGAGCTAATTTCGGATCTTGGGAACACAGTTTCGCTCCCAAAATCAAAGATGGAACACTGGTTTTGTTCCTTGATTCGGAACAACCCAAAACCTTGTTTAGAAGATTCAGGGCTGTTTCGTTCTGTTTTGCAGCGCTGAAACAGAGTGCCAAAAAGAACCATCTCTCTGCTCTGTTATAGCAACCGGGAAATGCTTGCTCCATATGATCAGCCAAACACTCGAATTGCCCAGAAATCGAAAGGGCGAAACTCAAATGATCCATGACTTCCGAATCCCACTTTATTTCCCGGAATAGAATCTTTTTCATGAGTACTAGTAAGAGAAGAATCGCTTCCTCTGTATTGTTGCTTTTGGGCGTAATGCTCGTTGATTCGACTCCCCCGTGGAGTAAAATCGAAGCTAATTCTTTCTGTATTGCAGCCAATCTTTGATGATCTAAACCCCATGGCTTGATTAGAGCTTGGCGATAAGCAGTTACGGCTTCGTCTAGAAACCCTGCTTTGATCCAGAGTTTAGGAAGCGATTCTAGAGCTCGGTGAAGCACTTCCTGGAGCTTACAGTCTTCGCCAATGGTTTGGGGGATTCCGTTAGGTAAAGCTGATTCGACTATGTCTAGAATCACTTTGCACTCTCTTGCAGCCTCTGGTTAAATAAACATATGTCAGAATCTAATGTAAGAATGATGAAGATGAACCCAGAAAACAGAGTATTGAAAAAGTCCTTTGAAAACTAACATTTTCCGTTTTAACTTAAAAAGTATTAAAAAATTGGCGAAATTAAATTCTTTATCCAAATTCTACAGAAAATAAATAAAATTATCCTTTCTTATACTTTTTAATTTTATTTTAATTTTTACTGAAAAAGGTAAATCAAGAAAAAAAAATGCGGAAGATTGTTAATTTTCCCTCTTGTTACCTTTTAAGTATTAAATGTAAATTGAGAAAATAAAAATAAAAAAAATAGAAAATTGAAAACAAAAACAAAGCGTGTTTTATATTATAGGGATTGCATATCTAAATATTATTCTTATAAAGATCTCTTAATCTAAAAAAATCATAAATATTTTAAAAATTGTTCCAGCAGAGGTCCTAGCCCATGAACCTCATTCAATCTTTTATAATATAAAAATTGGAAAAAAAAAAACAAAAATAATATAATATATAAAAAAATTATGTTTTCATTTTTAAAGTGTTTTTGAGTATAAAATAAGCGATAATTTTAAAAATAAGTATTTTTTATTTTTTTAAAAAAAACATTAGAAGGAATAAAATAAATGATTTTTTGGTGAACAATATATAAAATTAAAATTTTAGTTTATAAAATTTACACGCAACAATAATTTTACTATAAAAGTTCAAAAGTCACTGTACTTTATAAAAATTATTATAATTTTTTTTAAAAAAAATTATAATAATTTTTATAAAAAAATACTATAACACATGGATTTTTTAGTCTAAAATTTTAATTTTGTAGATTTTTCACCAAAATCCCTAAAAACAAATCTCTAAAACAAAACAATCAAAATGGTGGGGTGGACAAAGTTAGGAAAATTTGGTGAAATATCTTATTCTATAAAATCATCAAAGTTCTGTAACAATAGTTTTTTAACATTTTTTAACACATGACATAATCTTTATAATCCTTAGAAAATGATATTTTGAATATTGACACATCATTTCCAAATTATTACCCTTAACATGGTAAAAGTTAGAAGAGGGAACATGTTAACCTTTGAGTAGGCCGAGTTCTTCCAGTGATTTTGTTTTGAGGAAGATGGCTTCCAGAAGTAGGCTGACTGAATGGAGAGACATTACTCTGGCACCGGGATGCACATTTTCACCTTTAGTGCGTGTTTTTCTGGGTTTTGTTCTCTCTGCAATGGCCTTTGTCATCCTCGGAGATAAGCTTCTGATGTCGATTCCATGGAATACTTGTAGAGCTGCATCATAATTCCCTCTTTGGTACTCAAGCCTCCCCAACAAAGCCCTAGCTTCCTGCAATTACATATATAGAGAGAGAGGTGTGTGTGTAAACTGAGCCGGTAGATAACACCTTACCGTAAAACAAAAAATAAAAAATCATGAAATATGTAATGGGTTGATGTTAATTTCACCTCGTAATTCAAGGATAAAGCTTCCTTGAGAGTGGATTCAGCTTCATCCACTTGGGCGTCTTCCAGTTTGGACTCCCAATCGCCGTTTACAGTCCTGGAGGAACGACCGCCGGCGGAGAAATCTCTGGTGGCAAGTGACTCCGGCGACTGTGGCGCCGTCTCTTCGAACTGGAATTGTTCGCCGGAACACGCGCACAACATCTTCTCGTAGAAGAGAACGATCCTTTTTCGGTTCAAAAATGGTCACTTCACAAAAATCGGTTCAAAACCCAAATTCAAAAACAAAAAGGGTTTCTGATTCTGATTGGAGCGTTGAAAAAGCTCGATTTTATGACCCAGACAACGAACAAAAGTCCAAAAGAAAAAGGGAGATCGAAAAGGGCGAGACGATCAAAGAAAACAGAGCATCGGAATTACCGCAGAACAGAGTGCCATGAAAAAGGTGATTCCAATCTTCTCTGTTTTTCTTGAATCCAAAAATATTTTAGTGTGATGCCAAAACCAGAGATTGAGATTAATAAGAAATGGGTTTTTTTGGGGGAAGACCTGAGTTCGATGGGTCGTTTGAATTTTGAAAAAAAAAAATGTTTATTAATTATATAAATGCTTGGTGATTTGGCAGTATGGGCCAAAGTTGGTTGGCAGCTGTTTCATAGAGATTCTCTATTTCTTTGTTTTTTTTTGTCTTTGAGGCTTTGTTTGTTTCTGCAATTTTTTAATCATGGCTTTGATAAGGGCACTGATTGGGGGGACTACTTGCTTTCACAAGTAACCAGTTTCCTCTCAGTCCGGTTTTCAAAGGGAGGTGTTATCTTTTTTTATTAATAAGGATTCAACTTTTATGAATTATATTTTAAGAATTAAATTCTGAATTAATCATAAATGCATCAGGCTCGTGTGAGAATATACATTTTTAAAATCGTCGGGTGAAATGATTAGTCCAAGTGCGTGTAAGTTGGCTTGGATATCGTCAAACCAAAAGAAGAAAAAAACACAAGTAACCTGGTGCTCTCGGTAATTTTTTTAAGGATAAATGACATTTTATGCCCTATAATTTACTCACTTTGCAATTAACTCACTGTGTTATTTTTGTAAGCATACTATCCTCTTTGCTTGAGTTTCATTACGCAATTATCAGAGATTATGTGGTTAGGAAATGTTTAAAGACGAGAATTATGTGTTTACGAAAATAGTGTGCGTAAAATGCAATTTGCGTAAACAACGGGAGTAAAGTGTCGTTTAATATTTGTTATTTACGCCCATGTCATTTGACAAATGACAACATACCTCCCTCATTACTTTGACAAATATTGATGAACTCTTTATGATTTTGGTTGAATATCATTTAGTTCATTTTATGTTAAAAATTTACTCAAATTAAAATTTTATTGACAAATTTATATTTAACAATTAAACAGTAAAATACACAAATATCCTTCTATTTTATTTATTTATTTTTTATATATTTTTCTTTCTCTACCTCTTTCTTCACTTTCCCTCATTTTCTTCTCTGGCGGCAGCGGCGCACAATCTCTTTCTCATCTCTTCTCTCTCAGTTTGTCTTTGTCTCTCTCTCACTCTCTCACTCTCATCTCATCTTTCTCTCTCTATATAAGGATCTACATTCCAACGCTTAGATCTTACATAAATTAGGGGGTGGGGGCTACCGTAAGGGGTAAAATTAAATAAAAATAAAAGGGTAATTTTACCTATTTCTCTAATAAAAAATTTAATTTCATCTATTTTTAAGTATATTTTATTAATTTAAATGAAAAAAAATTAATTTTTTACTTTGTTCAAAAGTAGAAATAGATAAAATGTTATTTCAGGATAAAGTGTTAATTAAATAAAATAAAATAAAAAGACAATTTACCCTCATAGTAATTTACTTTGACCTTTTGTGACTCACTGTGACCCTCATACATACTCACGGTGCTCGAAACAAAAGAAGGATTAATTAAGATCATGCCCTCGATATTGGCGGCTTAATTATCGTTTCATTATCACTAATTGTCTAGTTATGATTGCATTATTATTAGACTTTTTTGTCATAGGTCCAATCTTTTGGGCTCAATTGTCCTGTACAACGAGTTATCAAGTTTGATTCGTAAGTCATTTTTTATATATTATTTTTTTTAGTAGGTCCAAAATGTTCTGTTCAAATGACGGATATATTATTTTATTAGCTTTTAATTTAATAGCAGTTGTCACATAATTTAAATATCTAGAATTACATTCAACAAATCAATATTATTAATCGATTCCGTTTCTTAAGTTAAATCAATTTTTTGTGATATTTTTTTGTGAGAATTGAAAAAGGTGATTTTTTTTTTTTAAAACTCCGATGAAGAATTATGGGTATTTTTGTTCAAAATAAGTTTGATGGGTTTACTATGAAAGGCCAAAAAATTTGAATCTTATGGGTCAAAATTTTGAAACACTAAATTGTTGACCGATAGTCCATTATTATCATTATTATAAAGACAAATGTATTTTTTTTAATATATATATATATTTCTAATTTTATGGGGAAAAAATGAAAAAATAATAGGAACATAGAACAATTCAACGCCAATTGATGAGCTCACCACTTTACAAGTTATTCATAATGATTAATTTTTCTCATATAAGAAATTAAATTTATTAATTAATTGCTAATGATTCATGTGGGTTGAGTATATTTAATTCAAGACAAAGTGGTTGTTATACCTAGAAATTTCTTAATTATTTGTTTTAATTGAAGATACCCAAACATCTTCCCAAAAACATTTTGCCATAAAAGTCCATCCTCACACATTCATACTCCTATCAAGAGATGTTACTGTGTTAGTCCGGTTAATAAGGAGATGTGTTTTTTTTTTCTTATCAACTAAGATTTGACTCTCTTAGAGAACATTCCAAAAATAAAATCTTGAATTTAATCTTGAATAACTAGACCTATGTGGGGAGCGTATCCTTAAGATTTCCTGAAGAGGTAATTAGTCGAGGTATGCGTAAAATGGTCCAGACACACTTTACCGTATAAATAATAATAACAAAAAAAAAAGCTATTTGTACTCCTAAATGTGATAAATTACTGTATTCAGTGTATAATCTAATCTTTATTGATATTTAGATTTATTTAAATTTTGTAATATTAATTTATAAAATATTAAATGTATATTTGTTCATAATGAACACATAATAAATATTTTATTTTTTTATGCAAGTTTAATAAATATTTTTATTTTTTTATGCAAGTTGTTATATAAATATTTTAATTATCGTAACATACTCAAATTTGAACAGTTTACACTACATGATACTTTGTACTTAACCATAGAGAATTTATTCTTTTGAATTTCACAAAATATATTGAATACAGGAGATGATAATAAGTATGTATTCTCCACCTAGTATTCAAATGAGTTCATACTTCTCCTATATATATGTATTGATTTTATATATTAAACTATTCTAATATATGCATCAATTAAATGCAGCGATAAATAAATTATCAATTTCACAAGTGAATAAATAAACCAAATAAGTTGTTTTGGTGTTCTAAATTATTTTATTTTTTTTGCGAATTAATTTATATATATTTCTCTATTTATCTCTAATTTAATCAAATTTAAACTGATTTATTTCAGTAAAATAAAACAATCCTTTTAATTTAAATAAAATTATAAAATATATTTTAATAAGAGTAATAAATATTTTTAATTTTTATAACCAAATAATAAATTATAAAAAATTATAAATTTAATTATTGAAAAATAATATAAAAGGTCCCTTGATAAATTAAATAAAGATATTCATAAATTAATTTATTAAAAAATAATATAAACGGTCCCTTGATAAATTAAAGGGTGATTAATTATATAATCCCCCAAAGATAGTGAAATTAGAAAAGAAACATTTGACCCAATTATTTAAGTTTTTAGTCCTCGTAGAGTTTGTAGAAAAAAATATCTAATATTATCTCTAACTGTTCACTCATATTTACGGATTCTACTATGTCATTTGTTACAAGACAAAAATAATGGAACTTCTCATATTTGCATAAAAAACATCACTATTGTAAAATCTTTTTTTCATAAGCATAAAACAAATCAAAAAATTCCGAAAAAAAAATATCAAAATAACCTACAGAAAAATATCTACACAATGATGTAATCAGATTTTTTTTTGTCACTTTAAATAATATGTAAACGTTAACGTAAATCTTAATTAATTGAGGTGAAGGACGTTAACGTAAACGTTCAAGTAATACATCTTACCTATATTACAACTACGATTTGAATTTCACCTTTTAATAATACGTAAACCTTCGAGTAAAACATTTTTCAAACTCTTAAATGTTTGATTAAGATACATTTCTATTCTGTGGGTAAATGTTCAAGCAATACGTCTTTAAAAATACACTTTTCAATCTCTTAAAAATGTTAGGTTTGATCTCCTTTCTATTCTGTGGGTAAATGTTAAAGTAATACACTTTCCAATCCCTTAAAAATGTTAGGTTTGATCTCATTTTTATTTTGTGCGTAAATGTTCAAGCAATACTTTTTTTCCTATGTTGCTTGTTCGATTTGAATTTCACAAACAAATACCATTTAATTGTATGTAAACGTTCAAGTAAAACATATTTTACTCTTGAACAATATTAGACTTGAATCTCATATCCATATTGTGCTTCTAAGTTAAAATAATACATATTTCACTATATTAATGTTGACGTACTATTCACTCAATATTTCAATTTTTATTCGAATATTTTGTGTAATTGTTTATTCAATATTTTAAAATAATATTTCAGTTCACTTAATTTTCATTCAAATATTTTATGTGAATATTTACTCAATATTTCAAAATACAATTTCAATTAACTCAAATTTATGTTCACTCAATATTCATTAAAAAAATTCAGAATAATCATTTACTCAATGGTTACTCAATTTTCACTGACAAAAAATAGTTGACACATCTGCGTCAATATTCACGTATCATATTTAAACATAAAAATGGGATATAACATGCTAACATTTATGTAAATCGTCCGTTAACACATACGTGAATATAATTTTTCACAATAAAACTACAAAAATTAATAAATGAACATTCATAGTTCTTTTTTCACCAACACATACGTGAACATTCTCTTTCTCTATATTACATGTTCGATTTGAATCTCACCAATAAATTAATACTTTTAAAATTATGCGTAAATATTCAAGTAAACATATTTCACTCTCAAACAATATTACATTTAAATCTTATATCTATATTGTGCTTAAAAGTGAAAGTAATACATACTTCACTATGTTAACGTCCAATTTTTTTCACCCAATGTTTAAACAATTTACACATTGTTGAAACAAATGAATTTTAATTTAATTTTTAAAATAGAAAGTGCCAAATGTGAAATTGGTTTTTCCCTCAAAACCTTTTGTCCCACATTGGTTGGGAGAGGTAAAATTAAAGTGGATATCTAGGGGTATGTGAGACACTTGGGGTGTGTCCCAAGGGGTACCCACATTTTGTGGAGGGGAGATGAGTTACATCCCTACCAGTTTACCACACGCGCGCGCCGCCGTCCGGCCGTGCCGTGCCGAGCCGAGTCGCGCGTGTGATGAGGTGGCACTTATTTACTTTTTAGAAAATATTTTTTAAAAAAAAACAGTTTAATTAAAAATTTTTAAAAAAAAACTATCCGTTTAAAATAAAAAAAAAAACGTTTCATTTGTTTTTTTTTAAAACGTTTCATTTGATTTTTTTTGGAACTTTTTTTTTCTCTCCTCCTATAAATATAAGATTTTTTTTCATTTTGTAGAACGAAAAACAGTGTTATGTTCCCTCTTGTTTCTGCACTATTTCGGCTTGTTTCTGTTTCTGATTCGGATTTGTTTTTGTTTCTGCTTCTGTTTCTGTTTCTGTTTCGAAACATTTTCGGTTTGATCTTCCGGAATTGTTCCGATCTGTTTCGGTATTGTTTTTTCAGTTCGATTTTGGTTTCCAAGCAGTTTGTTCGTTTTGCGAACAGTGTGTGAGGGTGTTTGGTTTTCGGGACTTCTATAGTGCAAAGAACGTCCTAGACAGAGGAGAATTCTGGGTTGTTTTATCCTGGGGACGACGGGACTAATACACTGCTTGCACGTTCTTGGGCAGAGCCGCGAAACGTCTTAAAGAGAGCGACCTAGTCCGCGACTCATCCCAAGAAATTTTGGTAAACTCGTACTTTATTTATTTTCTGCAACAACAATTTTAAGACGTTCAATAGCTGTTAAGATGTCTGCTGATCACGATTTTAAACAAGTAACTGTTGATCTCAACAAACCCTTTCGTTTCGAAGGGTTTCATTTTAAAAGGTGGAGACAGAAAATGTTATTTTTTTCTTACTATCGAAAAAGTAACATATGTCTGTACAACCGAAAAACCTCAATTACCTCAAGTTCCTACAGACGTTCAGATTCAAGAAGTTAAGTCTTGGGAGGAAAATGATTTCCGTTGTAAGAATTTTATTTTTAATGGTATGTTTGATGATCTGTATGATTATTACTGTTCTAACAAAACTGCAAAGGAAGTTTGGGATGCTCTTTCGAAGAAATACGACACTGAGGAGGCTGGAAGTAAAAAATATGCTGTTAGTCGGTATCTGAAATACCAAATGACCGACGATAAATCAGTGGAGGTTCAGTCTCATGAACTTCAGAAAATCGCTCACGAAATAATTGCTGAAGGTATGTCCCTTGATGAATAATTTCAAGTTGCTATTTTAATTGACAAATTACCCCCCTCCTGGAAAGATTTTAAGAATACTCTAAGGCATAAAACTAAAGAGTTTTCTTTAGAAAGTTTGATCACTCGTCTTCCGATTGAGGAGGAGGCTCGAAAACAAGATCAGAAAGATGAAGTGCTTGTTGTTTCTAACAACGCTCACAAAAAATCATCTTACGCTATTCTGAAACCTAAAGGGAAAAATATGAAAAATCAAAATCAGAATCGCAACCACAATAACCAAAACAGAAATGTGTATCAAAATCAGAATAGAAACAAACTCCCTTCAAGAAATAATTCTGAACAGTTTACTTGTTATAACTGTGGGAATGCGGGCCATTTGGCTCGGAACTGCCGGCAAAGACGTCGTCCTGTTCCACAGGCGAATCTTACCGAGGACCAACTTATAGCTATGATTTCTGAAATCAATATAGCTGGTGGATCCGAAGGGTAGTGGGTAGACACTGGTGCTTCACGCCATGTCTGTTATGATCGTACCATGTTCAAATCTTATTCTGAAAGTGAAGACAAGAAAGTGTTGCTGGGTGATTCCCACTCTACTATTGTTGCCGGTTCTGGTGAAGTGGAATTAAAGTTTACCTCTGGAAAGACAGTCATCCTTAAAGATGTTCTGCATACTCCAGAGATGAGAAAGAATTTGGTTTCGGGCTATCTTCTAAACAAGGCGGGGTTAACTCAAACTATTGGGGCTGATTTGTACACCTTAACCAAAAATAATATTTTTGTTGGGAAAGGATATGTAACTAATGGAATGTTCAAACTAAATGTTGAAATTAATAAAATTTCTTCTTCTGCTTACATGTTGTGTTCTTTTAATATTTGGCATGCTAGGCTTTGTCATGTTAACAAACGCATTATTAAAAACTTAAGCAACTTAGAACTAATTCCTAAATTGTCTTTGAATGATTTTGAAAAATGTGAATTTTGTAGTCAAGCTAAAATTACTGAAACCCCTCATAAATCAGTAATTAAAGAATCGGAATCTCTTAACTTGATACATTCTGATATTTGTGAATTTGATGGAGTCTTGACTAGTAATGGTAAACGGTATTTTATTTCATTCATAGATGATTGTTCTGATTTTACTTATGTTTATCTCATGAAAAATAAAAGTGAAGTTTTTGAAATGTTTAAGAATTTTGTAACTGAGATTGAAAATCAATGCAATAAGAAAATTAAGAGATTACGTAGTGATAGAGAAACAGAATATGATTCCGATATTTTTATTAATTTTTATAAATCTCATGGGATTATTTATGAAAAAACTGCACCGTATTCTCCTGAAATGAATGGTAAGGCTGAAAGGAAAAATAGAACTTTTGCTGAATCAGTAGTTGCTATTTTACTTAACTTCGGTGCAGCTTCTCTCTGGTGGGGTGAAATTTTATTAACGGTTTGCTATGTACTTAATAGAGTTCCCAAATCGAAAAGTAAAATTTCACCTTATGAAGTTTTCAAAAATAAGAAACCAAATTTGTCTTATTTTAAAACTTGGGGTTGTTTGGCATATGTTCGAATTCCTGACCCCAAAAGAAGAAAACTTGCCAGTAGAGCTTATGAATGTGTTTTTATTGGTTATGCGGTAAATAGTAAAGTTTATAGATTTTATGATTTGAAAGATAAAGTTATCATTGAATCAAATGATGCTGATTTTTATGAATATAAATTTTCTTTTAAATTGAAGAATAGTGGGGGCTCGACTTCTAGTAATGAACCTATCTTTAGGATTAATGAATCTAATAAGGAATTAGATATTGAACCTAGAAGAAGTAAACGGCCTCGTATAGCTAAAGACTTTGGTTCGGATTTCTATGCATATACCTTAGAGGAGGATCCACTTACCCTCCAAGAGGCATTATCCTCTATAGATGCCAGTTTATGGCAAGAGGCTATAGATGACGAGTTAGACTCTCTCGAGTCAAATAGAACTTGGCATTTGGTAGATTTACCTCCTGGTTGTAAAACAATAGGATGTAAATGGATTCTTAAGAAGAAATTGAATCCCGATGGAACCATTGATAAATATAAGGCTCGTCTTGTAGCCAAAGGGTTTAGACAAAGAGAGAATGTAGATTTCTTTGATACTTTCTCATCTGTCGCTAGAATTACATCTATTCGTGTACTTTTATCTCTTGCTGCAATTCATAATCTTATTGTACACCAAATGGATGTTAAAACTGCTTTTTTAAATGGTGAATTAGAAGAAGAGATTTATATGGACCAACCTGAAGGATTTGTTATTCCTGGTCAAGAAAACAACGTATGCAAATTAGATAAATCTCTTTATGGTTTGAAACAAGCACCTAAGCAATGGCATGAGAAATTTGATAATCTAGTCATTTCACATGGTTTTAAAGTAAATGAAAGTGATAAATGCATTTACTATAAATCTGAAAATGATGTTTGCACTATTATATGTATTTATGTGGATGACTTGCTAATTTTTGGTTCCAATATTCATGTTGTGAATAATGTGAAATCCATGCTATGTGCTAATTTTGATATGAAAGATCTTGGTGAAGCAAGTGTAATCCTTGGTATTAAAATAACTAGGTCTAAACATGGAATTTCTTTGGACCAATCTCATTATATAGAGAAGATTCTAAAGAAATACAATTATTTTGATTGTAAACCAGCATGTACTCCTTATGACCCTAGTGTGAAGTTGTTCAAGAACACCGGTGACGGTGTTAGACAAACTGAGTATGCGAGCATCATAGGCAGTCTCCGATATGCCACTGACTGCACTAGGCCCGACATAGCGTATGCTGTGGGATTACTATGCAGGTTTACAAGTAGACCTAGTATTGAACATTGGCATGCTATTGATAGGATTATGAGATATCTAAAGAGAACTATGAACCTTGGATTACATTATCAGAAGTTTCCCGCTGTTCTGGAAGGATATAGCGATGCTGATTGGAATACCCTTTCAGATGACTCCAAGGCAACTAGCGGCTATATATTTAGTATAGCTGGTGGAGCCGTTTCTTGGAAGTCTAAGAAACAGACTATTTTGGCTCAATCTACTATGGAGTCTGAGATGATTGCACTAGCTTCGGCTAGCGAGGAAGCAGGGTGGTTAAGGAGCCTGCTTTCTGATACCCCTTTATGGGAGAGACCGATTCCAGCTGTCTTGATCCATTGTGATAGTACCGCGGCTATTGCAAAGATTCAGAACCGTTATTATAACGGAAAAAAGCGACAAATACGTCGCAAACACAGCACTATTAGAGAGTATATCTCTACTGGGGCTGTGAGAGTGGATCATGTACGGTCTGATGATAACTTAGCCAATCCTTTGACGAAAGGATTAGCTCGAGAAAAGGTTTACAAAACCTCAAAAGGAATGGGACTCAAGCCCATAGATTGACGAGTCACTTGTGAGGGAAACCCAACCTATAGACTGGAGATCCCAAGAAATAGGTTCAAAGGGTAATAACAACTCATGAAGTGATATGAGAAAAATCATGCTATAAATTTGAGTTCTATTTCATAAATGTGCTGTTTGAAGCATGATATCTTGAAGCGATCGAAGGTTGAGTTTTTATTAACTCTTAATGAGATCTATACTCTATTTTGGAGTGGAGTACCTAGCTACAAGAGTACTCTTGATAGATTCACCTATGTGAATGTGGAAGTGTGGCCGCTTCCTATGGAATTTTGGGCAAAATTCTCTAGAGCATTCACTATACTGGGATACACGCGCATGGCCATAAAGCACTGGCTTTTGGACTACACCCTGATAGGGTTGTGTGTGTGATGTTGTTAGAGATAGAGTTCAAAACTACGAGTTACTCTAGTATAATCTAAAGCATCTTCACTATGTAAAGGTTCAAGTCGATAGACACCTTTTCTTATGCACAATCTTATATTGAATTATACTGTTCGATGAAAAAATTGTTTTTAAAAATTCAAGTGGGGGATTGTTGAAACAAATGAATTTTAATTTAATTTTTAAAATAGAAAGTGCCAAATGTGAAATTGGTTTTTCCCTTAAAACCTTTTGTCCCACATTGGTTGGGAGAGGTAAAATTAAAGTGGATATCTAGGGGTATGTGAGACACTTGGGGTGTGCCCCAAGGGGTACCCACATTTTGTGGAGGGGAGAGGAGTTACATCCCTACCAATTTACCACACGCGCGCACCGCCGCCGCCGCAGTCCGGCCGAGCCGAGCCGAGTCGCGCGTGTGATGAGGTGACACTTATTTACTTTTTAGAAAATATTTTTTTAAAAAAACAGTTTAATTAAAAATTTTAAAAAAAACACTGTCCGTTTAAAATAATAAAAAAAAAAAAAACGCTTCATTGAATTAAAAAAAACGTTTTAACGTTTTTAAAAAAACTGTTAAAACGTTTTATTTGTTTTTTTTAAAAACGTTTGATTTTTTAAAACGTTTCATTTGATTTTTTTTTGGAACGTTTTTTTTTCTCTCCTCCTATAAATACAAGATTTTTTTTTTCATTTTGTAGAACGAAAAACAGTGTTCTGTTCCCTCCTGTTTCTGCATTGTTTCGGCTTGTTTCTGTTTCTGTTTCTGATTCGGATTTGTTTCTGTTTCTATTTCTGTTCCGAAACATTTTCGGTTTGATCTTCCGGAATTGTTCCGATCTGTTCCGGTACTGTTTTTTCAGTTCGATTTTAGTTTCCGAGCAGTTTGTTCGTTTTGCGAATAGTGTGTGGGGGTGCTTGGTTTTCGGGACTTCTACAGTGCAAAGAACGTCCTAGACAGAGGAGAATTCTGGGCTGTTTTATCCTGGGGACGACGGGGCTAATACACTGCTTGCACGTTCTTGGGCAGAGCCGCGAAACGTCTTAAAGAGAGCTACCTAGTCCGCGACTCATCCCAATAAATTTTGGTAAACTCGTACTTTATTTATTTTCTGCAACAACACACATTTGCATCAACATTTACGTATGATATTTAAACCTAAAAAGAGAACATACACGTTAACATTCACGCATAAACGCGAGTTAATACATGCCTGGACATTCATCAAACCACAAAAAAAACTACTAAAATCACAAAAAAATTCAAATCTGGGAATTCACTCAATATTTGAGAACGCTCAAAACATATCGGTGAATAAATAAAATTTCACAAAAATCAACAAAAAAATTCTCATGAATATTCACTATTTCACGGCGACAATCTAACATTCAAATAAAAAAGAAAAAGAAAAAAAAACTCAAATTCACATATCTAAATGAATAAACAAAACTCAAATTCATAGATCTGAATGAACATAACGACAAATGGTGAGCTCAGATCTGGGAATCCAGATCTGAATTTATATATATATATATATATATAGAGAGAGAGAGAGAGAGAGAAGTTTCTTCACGACATTTAGTTATTTAGGTGGCGTTTGGTAACCGTTTCTGTTTCCATTCCAGCAGTGGGATGGGAATGGGATGGGATGCGATGGGAATTTTTTTTTTTTTTTTTTGGAGTAGAATTTCGTTTGGTAACGATAACTTTTTTTTTTTTTTTTTTTTTTTTTTTCTCTTTTCAGTTTTGGCCGGCCGGCGGTGCTCCGGCGACGCCCGCTGACGGTTCTCCGGCGTCGGAGACGGTGGTGCCCCTGCCGGCGATGACCGGACGGCGGTGGCGCCATCGCCGGCGACTGCCGGAAGTGGCCGGAAAAATTTCGGTCGGACGGTGACCGGCGACGGTAGCCGGAGATGATCGGTCGGCGGCGGCGGCCGTCGGCGGTCGGCCGGTAGGTGAATAGTGACCATGGATTTTGGGAATGGAATGGGAATAATGAGAAACAACTTTTTTTTTGTTTCTCATTTCTTAAGAAAAAAGTGAGCACAATTCTCAAATGGGAATGAAATGGAAACGGAAACAAAAATTACCAAACGCTATTCCCAAACATAATTCCCAAAAATCTGGGAATGGAATGGGATGGAAATGGTTACCAAACGGGGCCTTAATGGTTGTATCTGAGGAGTTTCTTCAGATTTGGTCATGGTTGTATCCGGAAGTCTGACTATGAACCTTGTAATTCACCTTAGCCGTTGATCGACTTTTCGGATGTTGCTTCACCGCACTGTTAGCAAGGGCCCGAGATTTCTCCGGCACTATAAGGATTTGGCGGCGGATCGGAAGGATACGGGAGAAAATTCTCTGATGAAAAGAAAATAGATCGTTAAGAGATTGTTTGTGCCTTTGCCGCTGCTTGAAGAGATGAGAGCCATCAGAGAGAGAGCACCGGAACCCTAGAAGAGAAAGAGTCGCCGCTTGAAGAGATTTGATTAGGTTTTTAACATTTTTATCATTTTCATCTTAAAAACATCCTCAAGAGAGGTGCTAAATAGAAAGTAGGAAATGAGATCTCTATTAATTTTTGGATGGATTGGTGGTGTGGGGATAAACCCTTAGGGTGTCAGGATCTCCAAGATGCCTTTGATCTCAAAGTTGCGGATATTGTTGATGATAATGGTAATTGGTTTCTTAATCCTATTTTACATCTAATTGATTTTGAGACTATGTCTAATATTCGAGCTACGAGACCTCCCTCGGTTAATCTCATAGATAGACTTCTTTGGATGCCTAAAAATTCCCGGATCTTCTCCATCAAAACGGCTTATTAGTTGGGCTCCAATGAAATTGAGATCAACGGGAATGATAAGAATTGGAACTGGATATGGAAACTTTAAATTCCCCAGAATTTGAATTTTTTTTGGACTATATTTCATAAAAGGCTAGTTACTAACTCTTTCCGAGTCTCTAGAGGTGGAGAAACTTCGAGTATTTGCCAAAGATGTAATAAGACTAATGAAGATATTGAATATGCTATTCGTACTTGTCCTAAAGCTAACCATATTTGGGATCAATTTAGCTGCTCGAGTTTCAAGTACAACTAGTCCTCCTCATTGCTACTATTTGGGAAGTTTGGAAAGATAGAAACAAAAAGGTCATTGAAGGGGTTTGCGATTCTCCAAGCTCTACCCTTGTGAAAATTGCTAACTATGCTTGTGACCTCTCTAAATCCTTCTTGGAATCAAATTTCCTAAATAATTTTAAAAGATCCCATATTAATTGGTTTCTTCCTATAACAGGTTTTCTACAATTAAATACGGATGGAAGTGCCAAAAGAAATCCTGGTAAGGGAGACTTTGGAGGTTTACTTAAAGATAATCTGGGTGCGTGGAAGATAGGATACTTTGGTAGCATTGATAGTTGTACTGTGTTGGAGGCTGAGATTAAAAGTTTAGTCATGGGAATCAAGATTGCTGCTGACAGAAACTACCTGAAAGTGCAAGTTGAAACCGACACTGTTGAGGCGGTGGCATTAATTCAAAACCCCTGTCCGGAAAATCACCGATCCAAGGAGATTATTGAAGAATGTAAAAGTATTCTTATGTTGAATGATTATTCTCTCCAATTCGCCCATTGGGAAACTAATCGGTGTGCTAATATTTTGGCGAAAAGAGGAGCGAATGAACATTGTACCCTAAAGATTGTGGATACCCCGACGATTGATCTTGAAGATATAATTTTTAAGAGACGAATAAAAGGGCCTTAGAGAATTGCCTTGAGTTGTAATTTTGTTTGTTTTCCTGTTCTTTTTTTTTTTTTCCTCTTTTTTAATAACCAAAATATATACATATACAATGGCATAATTTTCTTTTCATTAAAATAGTTAATGGTCAAAGGATAAAAAACTTAATTGGTTATACTGACAGGTTCAAAAGTTAACACAACTTTTCATTTGGACTTTTTTCTTAATAAACTGTTGTTTTAGGACTATTAAATAAATATCTCTAAATTAAATAAGGATTTTTTTAGAACTAACCCCACTTTCAATCATTTAAATAACATGGACGCCACGGACTAAAGCCTAATATGAGAAAAAATATTTTATAAAGAACTAGCCATTCCTCTTCCAAATTCCCAACATCACTTCTCCTTCTCGTGTCCTTCCTCTATCTCCCCTAACCAGCACTCTCACCATGTTCATCGCCACCAGGGTTACTCCGTGCCTAGATCTACGATCAAAACCCTAGCTGAAACCTCCATGGATAATTCCTTTGTGAATAGATCTGGTTGACGAAGGCAAGATCTTAAGTTAACGCCCTAGATATGGTCGACGACATCCAGATCGTCAGATTTTCAGTTGATATTTTTTTGAAGTTATGTTTTTCATTGTTTTCTTCTTTTTTTTTAGTTATTTAAAATTTTAGATCTTTTAGGTCTATGTCGAAATAATTTATTTATTTATTTATGTTTTTGAATGTATAATTTTGATATTTGCTTTTAACTTTTTGATTATTTGTTGTGGTAGTTGCGATGGTGAAAACAAAAATTTATCGTGTTAATGGCGATAGCAAACATTTGCTATGACAGTAATAGTGGTGATATCGAATATTTGTTGAGGCAGTAGCGGTGATTGTGAGTATTTGTTGTCTTGGTGGTGGTGACAATGAATATTGACGGTGATATAGTGCATATTTGATTATTTGTTACGGTGGTGGCGGTAACGATAATAAATGTTTGTTGTGGTAGTGACTGTGACGACGGATTTCTGCCGTGGTAATAGCGGTGATAAAAATATTTATCGTGATGATGACAGTGTATTGAATATTTTTTTGCAGTGGTCAAAATTTATTATGAAAAAAATAATTAAAGAGTATTTTTATCATAAAATTAATATATTTTTCAAATTAGAGTTTTTGTTAAAAAAAAAAAAAAAAAAAACTTGGAAAGTAGTGGGCTTATAGGGCCCAAACCCAATCGTTAAGGAATATTCTGGGCCTTAATAAAACGGGCCGTCTTTTATTTGGAGCAATCTAAAGATCCGACCCGGAAAAGAGCGCCATTGTAGAGCCGAACCACAAACCACCATTATTGTTCTCTTTAGTTTGCGACCACGGAGGAGGAGGAAGAGGGAGGGAAGAAGATTGAAGCAGCGGAGGACAGATATAGAGAGAGAGAATCGAGAAATTGAAGGTTTCTGATTGCTAATTTATCCAAGTAGTGGCGGTTGATCACTTCTGGTTGTCTGTTTGTAAGGGTGCCGGTGTTTGTACAGGCGGATTTGGACGGATTTTTCTGTGAAGAAATTGAAAGAGATTAGGTTTAGAGGAGTGATTAGGGATCGGGAAGGGACGAAGATGCGAGGAAGATGTGGAAGGAGATCGGAGATAGAGAATTGGGTAAGCTTCGTCCTAGTCTATTTAGCAATCGGATTAAATCGGATAGAGTCGCGTCACTTCAGCTCTCCAATCACAAAGAGATCGTCTCTCCTCATCGTGGCTCTGTAAACTCGCTTCAGGTTCTCTCTCTTCTTCTTCTTTTGGAATTTCGGATCAATGATTTCGTTTTCTCCTTCGATTTTTTTGTTCAAGTTTCACAGCTTCCATATCTTGTATTATTAAATTAGTTACTCAGAAAGTTTGCCATTAGCATTTACACTGTTTATGGACATTTAGGCATGAATTTATGTTGAACTAGAGATCGTGTTCCCAAGAGACTGAAGTCGGGCTCTGAAATCTACTAACTCTGTTTCGTCCATACACGATAAGCCCAGCTGTAAGAACGCAAAATAAGCCATGATCATAATTTTACAATTATGAGAAGAAGCCTAAATAAAGCAATAGAGACCACTGCCGAGACAAGTATGGCGAGTAGAATATGCGAAGTCTCCCTTAATCCAATATAGGTGTTCAAGATATGTTGTAGTGTAGTTGTGTTCTACTGTTTTTGTCTAAGTATCTTTTGTATTTCTCTGGGCAGAGCAACTCCAACTGGAGAGCTATCTCATGTGTCATCCCATTTTTTGGCGATTTTGAAGTCAAAACGCTCCCCAACGGTGTGCTATGGGCACATATGCTTGTGCCAAATATGGCACCGGGCAGAGCAAGAGCCAAAATGTTGGGTTAGTGGGTGGGTGGGTTAATTAGCTGATTTGTGTCTAAATATGATTGGATTAATGTTGGGCTTGTTTAATTAGGGTTTGGTAGGATTTGTTTGGTTAGATTTATATTGATTTTGGTTTAATTAAATTTAATTGGGTTTATATTGGTTACATTTATTTGTGTTTAATTAGGTTTGGTGGAGATTAGTTGATTAATTTCATTTTATTTGGGTTGGGTTAGATGAATTGGTTACAAAATAAAATATGGCATGCCAATTTGACCCATCCAAATAATAGTGTGCCATACTACTATTGGTGTGCCATATTAGGCAGATGACACACAAAAAATGGCACAACAGTTGGAGTTACTCTTTTTCTCAAAGATCTTTTGTGTTCATGATGTTGTCAAAAATCAGGTTGATTTGACAGAAGGACGATATCTTTTATCTGGTTCATCTGATGCATCAGTTGCTGTTTATGATGTTCAACGTGCGACCGATTATGATGGAGGTGGTTTGGTTGCAAAGCATAAGTCCATATTTGTCATTGATAAGCAACACAAACAAGGCCACAAATATGCCATATCGTCAGCCATATGGTATCCAGTTGACACTGGACTGTTTGTCACTGGTTCATATGACCACTATATCAATGTTTGGGATACGAATACCACTCAGGTTGACATCTCTTTTACATCCTGATATATGGTTTTACGATTTTCTTTGATTCCTGTATTTGATTTTCATATTTCATTTGTTTGTATGCAGGTGGTAATGAATTTTAAAATGCCAGGAAAGGTTTATAGGACCGCAATGTCTTCGCTGGCAACAGCCCACATGTTAATTGCTGCTGGAACTGAAGATGTTCAAGTTCGCCTTTGTGATATTTCTTCGGGGGCATTTGCTCACACATTGTCCGGTCATCGTGGTATGCTTATGATTTATACTCATTAATCCGCTTGCTATTACGTTTATTTTGTGGTAAATAGTAAATACTTGTCCATATGTGTTAAAATAGAGTTGGATGGAAGTTTCTTATTAGCAGGAAAAACCATGCATAGTTGGACCTTTGGCATGTAACATAATGAGGTCACCTTTTTCCATTTTTGCTCCCCTTTTGTTTTGTAAAATATGGAAAAGACACCAATCTCATTAGCCTGATCTTCAATTGGAGTGTTTTATAGAAAAACTAGGGATTCATGTGTGTGAAGTCACTATACAAAATTTGCCAATTAAATACAAATGTAGATCTTAAAGGTTACAAAATATAATTTAATTTAATCGTCTTAGAAGTGTGGGTTTGAAATTCTTTGGCTGGAATTTTTCCCCCTCAAAACTTTTATAATCCAATCTCATCCCTCTGTTCCCCTAAAATCAATCCTAACCCTTGATGAAAAGACATTAAGAAAAACAGCCCTAATTTACTATATACATTATCTTTGGTATTAAATTTGCTTGCTTGAATGTGAAGTCAAATTGTGATGTCTTGTATGATGTTCTATCGGGTTCATACTTCAGTTCTCCCAATAGTTTGAGTTGTATAGCTTGGGTTTTCTCATGTTTTTTTACCTTAGATTCATGTATGTGTTTTCACCCACGCATCTGCTTTGAGTTAGCTATGGATTAATATAACTTCTTTTTTAAGGCTTGTTTTGAATTGTCTGTCTATTCAATTTCTTCTTACTTCAATGCTAATGAGATTTTGCATTATATAATTTCTTGGGGTGGTAGATGGTGTTATGACAGTGGAGTGGTCTACTTCTAGTGAATGGGTTTTGATAACCGGGGGATGTGATGGTGCAATTCGTTTCTGGGACATTAGACGCGCTGGATGTTTTAGTGTACTCGATCAGTCTCACTCTCAGCTTGGAGTCCGCCCGCCTCTACGGGAACAATCAAACATAAATAAGGTTCCCTTTTCTCCCTTGTGTCCCTAAACTTAAGTATAACCTTCTATTTAGCAAAGATTATTTCCCTCCTCTTGGAGGAATATACTTAGGACCCGTTTGATAACATAATTAAGCGTTTAAAATATATTATGTACTTATCAAATTAAGCTCGTTTGATTTCAGAATGAAGCAAATATTTAAAATTTAAGTATCACTTAAAAATAGGTAAAAGTTTAAGTGATGTGTGGCTCACTCATTTTTTAGGATTTTAAGTATCACTTAAAAATAGGTAAAAGTTTTAAGTGATGTGTGGCACACTCATTTTTTTAGCACTTATATCAAACATATAGACACCATAACTAACATTAAACGTCATTATAATAAATTCTTTGAAAAACAAATTATATAAAAACAATTTTAGAGAGAAAAAATTAAAGAGAGAATCTTTTTAGAAAGAGAAAAGTAAGATTATTTTAGAGAGAACTTGGCCCAGCGATAAATTTATTGAAGTTGAATTTTTTGAAGAAAAACACGCACTTAATACATTCATCATATTAACAAATTCATTAAAAAATTGTCATCACATAATTTCCAGTGCTATCAAACAAACCCTTATTGTCAACTTCTCAGATTTTAATTGGCTTAAGCCTTTTTTTTTTTTTTGTGTGCGCCCGCGCGCCCGCGTGTGCGTCTTATGCAGAATTCAACATCAAAGTTCTATTCAGCAGGCCAGAGTTCCTCTCAAAGGAAATCTACCAATGGAAACGTTTCAAAACGGTCTTCTATTGGTAAAATATCGAGTCAGGTTAAGGGACGTGTGAAGCAGAGATTACATCCCGGAATGTTGTCAAGTCAAGATCGTGCTACTGCTCATTACGGTGCTGTTATTGGACTAAAAGTGACTGGAGATGGCATGTATCTACTCAGTGCAGGTTGCATACCTTTGACCTTTTCTCTTGTATATAATAATTTATTTGTCATTTCTTTGAAGCATGCGATGCAAATACACACACACATATATACACATTTTGTTTATGTATTTATTTTATTTATTAATATTATAAACTCTTAAGACGGACAAGAAATTGTCATGTTATAATTTTTTTGTCGTCTAGGAGGGGGGGAAATTGTAAATGTGTTTATATTTAAATTACTTGATATCATTTTAGGGGTAAATGCTAAGAGATAAGGTAATTTAAAGATGATAATGGAATTAATTATTTTAAATTCATTAATTTGTTATACTTGAATGAGGAAGACAAAGATATACCAAGAATATACTCTATTGCGGGCTTGGGTGAAGGATTGGCTAAAATGTTTTCTTTGGATATCCTGAAAGGAGCTTTCTCTTCGACGTTCTATTCCCAAAGATAAGACTCTCGTCTTCTATTTCTTCTACTATATGGGGATTGGGTGAGTCCCCAAAAAGGTTTGGTAAGTCTACGAATTCATTCTCGAATGGGTTAGTAACCACCTCTGTGGCATTTGGAAGCACCTCCTTGGCTCCTTGGTAGTTACCATTGGATTTTTAGATGATAATGAAATTCATTAATTTGTTATTCATGTGGATTTTTTTCGCCTTAAAACCTATAAAAAAAAAAGAAGAAGATAAAAAAGAACAGTTCGTTTAGTATATATAGAGATTAAAAGATTTCTACCTTCTATTTCAGATTCAAAATATTCATCAGTGTTCACTTGTTTATGTGATCCCACAATTCATTAATCGAGCGTTTAATTTTGTTTAGGTTCCGATTCAAGGTTAAGGTTGTGGGATGTTGAATCTGGGTGCAATACACTTGTTAATTTTGAAACCGTGCGCCTACAAACCACCAAGTCATTACAGATGGCCACGACTCAGGATTCGTCTCTTGTTTTTGTTCCATGCATGACAACCGCAAAAGTAATGTTTTTCTTGATTCTTCACTTCTCGTTCCTTTACGGTAGCATTTGGTGACATGGAATCAAAACCCAAGAATTGGAACTGAAATTGGAAATGAATGCATGTATTTTTTTTTTTTAGATTTTGACGTGCGTTCATTTTTAATTCGAATTTAAGGCTCAAATTCCGTGCAACCAAACATAGAATAATTTTTTCGATATTAATTATGTCTAAATTTATATAAATTTGTTAGGCTTTTGATGTATGGTCGGGGAAGACTGTGCATACTTTCCGAAGCCACTATGAATATGTGAATTGTTGCTGGTATCATGCTTCGGATCAGGTACATCTCGCCTCTCCCCTTTCAGTGATGGAGCCAGAAAATTTAAGTTTGGGGCCAAATACACACCCCTCTTTTGCCAAATATACACCCCATTTTAAAAAAATAAATCAAAATTATTTTCAAATTACTTTTTTACCCCTTTTAAGATAACTTTTATTTATTTTTTTACCCATAAATTTTCCTAAATATACACTAACCCCCCCTCCCCCCAACTCACCGGCCATTCCCACCCCCACCCCCCTGCCCCGCCGGCCGCCCATTCCTTGCCACCGTTGTTCCCACCTACCTTCTTCTTCTTCTCACTCTCACCCCCCCTCTCTCTCTGTATATACACATATATCTATATAATATATATTTAGGCTCGGATTTGTAGCTATATAATATATTTTTGGGCTCGGATTTGTAGATCCGATCCTGAATATATATACACACATATATGTGTGTCTGAGTGTGTATATATGTATATGCAGGGAGAGAGAGGGGTAGAGTGAAGAAGAAGAAGAAGGTGGAGGTGGCAAGGCGGGGGGGGGGTAGGGAAGAGAGAGAGACGACTCCATTGCTAGTGACCACTCCGGTGGCCTAAGTTGCTGGAGAAGAAGGTGGAGGCAAGGGGAAGTGTAAAAAAAAATAAAAATAAAGGATATATATGTTAAAAATTCGAAGGGTAAAATTACTATTTTATTAAATAATTTTGATTTATTTTTTAAATGGGCGTATATTTATTAAAAAAAGGTGTATATATATAGAAGCTCCCTATTTATATCGTAATGGAATTTTTTTTTGTAATTTTTCTAACACAAATAAAAGATATAACGGTTACAAGTGAATATAATTACAACTTGAGGGGCGGCCATGACCATTCTCAAATCCTACATAGCCTCGCTGGTCCCCGTTTCTAGCTTGTCACTTTCAAATTGAACAGCTTGGGTTTCTTGTGGTGCAGGAGTTATACACGGGTGGCAATGACAGGCAAATTCTGGTCTGGTCACCCTCCAATTTTCTTGCTCATGAAGTGGTATGCCCCACTCTCTCTCTCTCTCTATATATATCTATATAGTAACCTCTATGGCATAAATGTATTCATGTAACTGACCTTACTTATAGTATATATATATATATATAAACTTTTGTGAATGATTTATCATTTTAATTATCTCGAGTTAAGCAATAAGGTCTTTGTTTGGTTGAGATGCAGAATGACTGGAGAAAAAAAGGAGATGGCCCTGCTCCTGATGAGGACAACTGGAGCGATTAACGTTTTTTACTGTATGTCTGCTTCTTTCCCATCCATCTTTATCGTTTTATTACATGTACATGAAATCTTTTAAAATCATAATTTAATATGTCGTTACAATTATTTGTTTACTTTACTTCATGACATAATTTTGCTTTGGAATCATAGTATGCTCAATTCATTACATACCAAATAAAATAAATAAGGATGAATTAAACCTTTTGTTCTCATAGTTTTGGTAGGTGGAATGGACAGACGAGATTGTATTATAATTTTTTTTAGAGAAAAATTCATGTCTAAAAATTTCACGTCGTCATTGTGTGACCTAGAGATCACAGATTTGAGTCATAAAAACACTCTTGCAAAGTAAAGTAACGCTGCGTACAGTAGACCCAAGTGGTTTGACTCTTCTCCATACCTCACGCATAGCGGGAGTTTTGTAACACTACGTTGTCATTTTATTTATTTATTTATTTATTTTAACATTTGTATTTCTTGATCAATTTTTTATTTTTTATAATGTGCTATTTTTTGTTTACAAAAGAGTTAGAATTGGTGTCTATTTTGCATATAACATAAATGCATTGGATAGGATAGAGGACCACAATAGTCTTAAATTCGTTAGGTAGGGTGCCCTATCCAAATCTCTTCCCCCATCATATGTAATCAATTTAGACCTTCCCATGAAAACGACGTACTCCCTTCCCTTAGATTCTCTCTGGTGGTTGTATGGCTTTCACACGATTGGACAAATATGTTCATGAGTTCATATCCAAGACATTCCGTTATTTTGACAAATATCAAGATCATCCCTTAAATTTTTTATAATACTTGAGATATTTTTTTTTATCATATTTTGTTGATAAAAATATACTTTTAACATATTTTTTTCTTATTCTTTTATTTTCTATGTTTTGTTTTTTATTTTTGTTTTATATTTTTACTCTATCTCTTTCTCTCTTGTTTATGTTCCCTATTTTTTTTTTATTTGTTTTTTTTTTTTTTTAGTTCTCTTTTGATTCTTCAAATTCTATTTCTTGATTTTTTTTTTTGAATTTTGTTTTCTAGTTTTTTTACTTTCGATTTTACTTTGTTAAAATGCCAAACCAAAAAATTAAGAAAAATTAAAACAAAAGAAATAAAAATAGAAAAATTTAATATATAGACTCTAAGAGATATGAAAATGATAATATAGACCCTTACCTACCATAATAAAATTTTTAGTCCTTAGAGATTTTTAGAAAATAGGCATATGTTATTTGTTCATTTTTTTTTCCTATTATTTACGTAAAATGTCATTCTGTTAAAAAATCATAATGTGATCATTCATATTTTCGTTCTACTATTTTTAAACATTACAATATATTTTTAATTCTCATTCTGTTGTCGTGAATGTTCTTTCTTCTTTGCGTGAACAAATCAACAAAAATAAATCCCGGTATGAACCTTCATCAAAACCACCCGAAATAAAAAAAATTAAAAAAAAATTGAGATCAACAAAAAACAAATCGATGTGAATTTTTCATCAAATCACATAAACGTTTTCTCAAAACATCACGAGCATACATCGAAACCCCATAATATCAACATAATGTAAAATTGGCATGAAGATTCACCAACTACGAAAGACATATTCATTCTAAAAGTAAATCAAAACAAATTTGAAAACCTGTGCAAAACATTCACAAAAAAATTAAAAAAAATCTAGAAATGTGAAAGAAATCTAAAGATCAACGAAAAAAAATATTCCAAAAAAATTCAAAAAATTCAAAAAAATCAACAAAATCAAAATAGATTTAACAACATCGACATGAACGTTCAACAAATTGTAAAAATGATCATCTACCACGCCACACACTGGAATGAATATTCATTCGGAGTGAACGACATTCATTCTGAAACTAAATCAAAACAAATCTGAAACTGGTGCGAACATTCACAAAAAACAAATCAAGAAAATGTGAAAAAAACCTAAGATGAAATTAAAAAATCTTCACAAAAATCAACAACATCAAAACAAATTTAAAAAATCGACATAAACGTTTACCAAAGTTAAATGAACATCCGTCAAGCCACACACTGAGATAAACATTCAAATCTGAGTTATTATATTATTTTTTTTTTAACATTCAATCAGATCTGGAAAATATAGATTTTCCCATATCTGGAAATGGAGAGACAAAAAAAGAGCACGGCGATGGCGACCACGAGCATCGATGGTGAGCACAACGAGCCGCAACTACAATGATTCACGGTCTTCGATCTCAGATCTGCATTTTGAATTGAGGCCACTAAAGAGTTCGGATCGATTGAGGCTCGGAGAAAGGAAGAATCTGAGCAGTACTTGAAGTCGAACGAGAAAACGAAGAAGAAAATGAACGAAATGATCCAAGAATTTGATCGGGCAAAAGGGTTGGAGATCGAATTGGCTATTGCGGGTTCAGATATTGATGTTTTGCAGAACGAATTGAAATTGGTTCGAGAAATGGAAGGCTCGGTGTGAATGTTTTAGATATGCGATTTGATGGCGGTAGAGGTGGCCATGAACAATTTGGTCAAATATGGAGAGGGACGAAGAGGAACGATTGAGAGAAAACGGCTGCAGCGCATATCCATTGAGAGAGAGGTATCGGCTGAGGGAAAATGCGATATTCTCGAAGCCCCTAAAGGAGCTATTGTCAATGGAAAGTGAGGTGGATGATGCAACGTTGATATCAATAGATAGCAGAGGGATTGATATTCGTGTTCATCATTGAGAGAGAGGTTGTGACTGAGGGAAAATGGAGAGTGGGAGGGATGAACAAATGATGTGAATATTAGGGTTAGGGATGAGAATGGCGAGCAGACCAGCACGATAAAGGAAGAGAACGGCGCGCAGACTACTAGCGTCGTCGTCATTGTCGATGGAGCCACAGGGTTGGATGTGCAACCTTGTTTTTGTGCACAACGATGGTCTAAAAGAGAGGGGAAGATAAAATGGAGATTAAAGGTTGGTTGATTTAGGGTTTTATATACATAGAAAGGCAAATGTGTCCTTTCACTATCTACAAAAGATTAAATATTAACAATGTTTTGATATTGAATTAAATAATAACCTTTTTGCTTGAAAGATTTATTAAGGTGAGAGATTGTGAATTTTGGTCTAAACATTAAAAATTCATAAAAATATAGAATAAAAAAAAAAAAAAAAAATTAAAATAAAATAGAAAATGAGAGAGAGTGTGTAGAAAATAGAAAAGGAAATAAATGTCAAAAAAATATTATGTTACGTGGATATTTTTGTTAATAAAATGTATGTAAGATTTATTTGGTAACCAAACTGAAAAGATAAAAAATATTTTAGATATTATCATAAAAAGAACGGAGAATATTTTTGTGATTTGTCGAGATGACGGGTATCTTCGTACTTCACGAAGGTGTTATTGTTTCTTAAACCTTAATAATAATAATTTGAAAAAGAGAGCGAGTCAAATGGAGTTTGATTAAACTTTACTCTACAACGAAATACACTACTATTGTTAGTATTCCTACGTGTGAAGTGTGAACGCAGCCATTGTCGGGAGCCGTGAAATGCGTCTTTGGCTTTGTCCAAGTGTCTACTTCTTCCTATGTGTGTGGCCCTTTACGAAAAAGCTCGTTGAGACGTTGGGATGGGGCCACCATAACTTCCTTCCTATTACCCCCATTGACTTCTAAAGCCTTCCTTTGAACTTCAACTTCCCAAAGGCTAAAGGAAGGGATAAAATACAGTACCGAAAGATCAATACCGAAAAAACTCGTCACATCGTTGTACCAAAATTTCAATATATTTGACTAGATCGTCTGTTTGATATTTTCATACAAATTTGTGATTAGTTAATTTGTAGGTGTTGATGTCCCCAAAAAGTATTAAGCGACCAATAGTATGGTCCGGAAAAGTAATATACTCACAAGATTGTTGGTGGCGTGGTTAACTTGGTGAATTCAGAGGTGCTGATGACCTCCGAGCTGAGCTCTACTCTTTCACTCAGATCACCTGCACACAGACTCATTGAGGTTGTGCCCGGTGGAGTCCTTTCGGCGTGAGAATCCGGGAGAAAAGGGCTAAAAATGCTCTGGTGTCAGTAGAGAAGACGTACCGTTGGGCAGTGGATGCCATGAGGTATTTATAGGCTTTGGACTCGATTAACGCTGTGAACTTAGGGAGTTAAGCTCGGGTTTAATTAACCTAATCCACTGAGCAGTCAATGAGCAAGTAGATTAGTGCTTTGATCATTTGGGTTGGACTTTTGAGCCCACCTGTAGAGGCTCATGGGCCGGAGCCTCAGAACGGCCCGACGAGATTCCGAGCACGGAGACGACGGACAGAGGGTGCTCGAGTTCGTCAGCCCAGCCCGCGGTTCGGATTTCTTCAGCTCGACAAGACGATCCTCAGCTCTCTGCTCGGGGGGATTCCAGCTCCTAGCTCGGTTGTTTCCCACACTTGGGATGATATTTTCTGCGTGGTATATATGACGGAATTCCCCTACATCAGTAGGATTAATGAACATCGTGTTGGCACATCATTTGATAGTGTTTTTACTATGATCTGGTATCTGAACCAACAGAGGATTTGGATATAGAAATCAAATCTATTTCAATTAATGGATTTGTGAATGGATTGATTAAAGGAAATGCGAGCACTTTGATTTTTTCATGATTAGGGTTACATGTAATGTATCCGTTGAATTCAATGAGTAGTTACTAGTGTAATAAAAGGAAGACCTCACAAAGCGTGTGCACATGTTTTTGGTGGAAATTATGGGGAAACACTATTGGCACTCACAAGATGTCTATGTATCAACCACTCATTATTATTATATATATATATATATATTTATTATTATACAATAAGGTTATCAGTTGATTGTACACCTCAACTAATCACTTTCTTGGTGATTTTAAAAACACACTTTTACGCATCAAAGTCAAATTATTACAACAATTTTTAATGGTTCAAATTCAAACAACAATTTGGATTTGAACTCTAAACCCCTATTTAGAAGGCGGTGTTTGTTGCACTCGCAATGATTAGCCTTCCGTTTACCTATATCATTGCAATTTCTACTTTTCCCTTTTCATTTTTTAATACTTATTTAATTTACTTAAAATTTTGATATGAGTTTATTTCGAATTTCAATTCTAAACATCTAATTCTATATTTTGAATAAGAATTTTCAAGTGAGAGTATGTTTTAATTCCTCATAAAAGAATTTTATGTTCCATCAAATTGTGAGATTCTATATCGGAAATATTAGAAAATATTATCTGATATATGAAGTACCGTGTGAGTTACAATTGGTATTTTGATTTAAATATTTTGAGCCATATGAATTCGGTATATAAGGTATTGGGCCGGTGGGTTGTAATAGGGGTGTTATACAAACACTATATTTTGTCAAAATTATGAATTATTTTTGTGATACGAAAAAGTTTATTCACATTTCACGGGCAAAAGTTTAAAACAAAAGAAATTGTGGTGAATGGTTCACAAATTTAAATTTTTTATTTATGTAATTGACACGATACAATAATTTTTCGAAAGTTACTGTATTATATGAGAGTCACTATAATTTTTTCATGTAAAAGATTATAGTAATTTTTATAGTGTGCAGTGAGTTTTGACTTTTGACAGAATTAATGGACTTTTTAACTTAGTGAATTAGATGAATAGTGTTTGTAAAATTTGAGGTTAATAGGGTGATTCATGTGAGATCTATTGTAGATAACTTTCAATTCATTCGTGGGATCCTGACTGTTTGGGAGTACCCCCACATCTCCTTTCTTCTCGAGAATCTATATTTTCCTTGTCGGTGTATAAATAGTTATGTCTCGAGCATATATTTATGTTTAACCTCAACGGAAAAATCAAATAAAACAACCCACAACAAATCTTCACATTAAAAAACCCAAAACAAAATGTTAGTTTTAGTTAACTAGATTCCCAACGACAAAGGTAAATTACAAAAAAAATAATCAATATCAAGTGGTCCTAAACTATTAACCAATTTTAATTTTTTTTTAAAAAAAATATGAGAAAAAATAAAAGAAGGAAAAGCTCTATCGAATAGCGAACCTTCCACGCACGCGTTTAAAGAGACCCGTTCGCACGTGTTCCCTCTAGTGGGATTCGCTACGGTCGTGCACGTGTCTGCCCATTCCTCGACGCCTTAACCAGGTGCGCTCTCTCCTCTTCCCCACCCCCTCTCTCTCTCTTTCTCTCTCTATCCGCCTTCCTATATTGTTCGTCGCCTTGAAGTGCCAAAGTGATCAGAAGGGGCCAAACGAAGTCGTTATCGTTCTTCCGTCACCCTAGACGACTTCAAAAATCACCGACGAAGCCGAAACTTGCGGCTAACCCGGCGTCGAAACATCTTTCTTTTCTTCTTTTTTTGATGCGGTGATAGAGGGGAGGGGATTCAGTGGCGATGGAGGCGGAGATTCAAGCCGATTACACCTACATGGGCCGCAATTTCAGCAATCTCAGCAGCAATGACGATTCCTCGGCTTTCAGCGACTGCAACAGCGACCGATCCGGCGAGTTTCCGACGAATTCGTCGGGGAGCCGGCGACTACTCATCGCCTGCGCTTCCGAGAATTCCGACGAACTGATCAGTCAGCTCGTCTCCGATCTTGAGTCCTGTTCGATTGATGAGCAGAAGCAGGCGGCGATGGAGATCAGGCTGCTAGCGAAGAATAAGCCGGAAAATCGAAACAAAATCGCTCGGGCTGGAGCGATCAAGCCGTTGATCAGTCTGATCTCGTCTTCCGATCCTCAACTTCAGGAGTACGGTGTCACGGCAATTCTCAACCTCTCGCTCTGCGACGAGAACAAGGAACTCATTGCCTCATCCGGTGCAATCAAACCGCTCGTGAGAGCTCTAAAATTGGGAACATCAGCGGCGAAAGAAAACGCCGCTTGTGCTCTTTTTCGTTTATCGCAAATCGAGGAGAACAAGGTAGCAATCGGACGGTCAGGAGCGATTCCGCTGCTAGTGATTCTTCTGGAAACCGGCAATTTCCGTGGCAAAAAAGACGCATCAACGGCGCTATATTCACTATGCTCCGTCAAGGAAAACAAAATCAGAGCCGTTCAGGCCGGTATAATGAAGCCTCTGGTGGAACTGATGGCCGATTTCGCATCAAACATGGTGGATAAGTCGGCGTTCGTGGTGAGCGTGTTGGTATCGGTGCCGGAGGCGAGGGCGGCATTGGTGGAGGAAGCCGGAATTCCGGTGCTGGTGGAGATCATAGAGGTGGGATCGCAGAGGCAGAAGGAGATCGCGGTGGCGATAGTGTTGCAGTTGTGCGATGATAGCTTGACGTACCGTACCATGGTGGCTCGCGAAGGAGCCATTCCTCCCTTGGTCGCGTTGTCGCAGTCCGGCACCAATCGCGCCAAACAGAAGGTAAAAAAATAAAATAAAAAATAAAAAATAAAAAATAAAAATAAAAATCTTTCTTCTTTACCGTTTCAACCGTTTTCCCTTTAGTTATTTTAGTTTAATTAATTAATTAATTAAAGGAGAGTTTTTAATTAAAAAATAATAGTTGATTTGATTCGGTGACATATTTTAAAATAAATAAATAAAAGACGAATAAGCTACCTAATATTCCTTTGGGCTGTCGGCTTACAAATTGAGAAGATGAATCCTATTTGGTGTAGCCTCATAAAAAAAAAGAAAAAAAACCCAAACAGAGTGCAATCCAATTTTACAAAACTCCCTTTATGTGCGAAATTAGGAAAAGGGTCGGACCACTCCTATCTTTTTTTTTTTTTTTTTTATCATCTATCGCTTTGCAAATTATAAAACTAAAATATAATTATTTAAATTCATATATATTAAATTTTATTTAATTACAACATAGAACTATTTTTAAATTTTTTAATTAAAGTATTATCAATAAAATTGTTAGGTTCAGCAAATGGTAGCTTTCAAGCTTTGTAAAGGGAAAGACGCACATTAAAAAAGAAGATAAGCTCGAATTTGGCTTTCATTTTTCATTTGATATTAGGTCACTTTTATTTTAGTGGTGGTAATAATTTCTGTGTAGTAAAACAATTTATGTTCTAATTTTTATTTTTTCTATAATAATATAAATTAATTTATGCTGTTAAATACAAATTTAATATTTAGTTAATATTAATTAGATATGTTTTAATCTGGTTAATTATTTAAAAAAGTTATCATATATATAAAATACCAAATGAAATATTACAAAATAAAGTGATAATTTTTAATTTATATTTATATTTATATTGAGACAAAGTGTGTAATGAATTGGGTGTGTTTGTGAACAGGCGGAGACACTAATTGGGCTTCTACGACAACCAAGATCCGGCAACACCGCTGCCAGACCCTCTGATGTGTCAGCATAAGGTGGCCCCTCCCCCCTTCACATGTCCTCTGGCTCTTCATACGAATCAGAAACAGTTTTCCCCTTCCAAAAAAAGGAAAATCAAATTGTGAAAATCTGTAAATATCTGAACTTTTAATGAAGCTTGTAAAGTTTGTGATGGTCCAAAAATCCCTTTTTTTTTTTTTTTTTGTTTCCTTTGAACGGAGAGTTGTATTGTGCGATAAATATTGGGTGGGTTGAAATTGGATTAACATCCGTGTTAGTCCGGTTAGAAGAAAAAGTGTTTCATTTTATTATTCATCTTGAATGTACTAACTATTAAGTTGACGCATCACAATTGATTTGGTTACACACACGACACATTAATATGAAAAAAAGGAAAATGAAAATCGGGTTTTGAGGGTCCCCCAGGTGGACGGCGTGCATGATTATTGGGTCTGGTCGTGTCGTTGAAGCAGGCAGGCAGGGATAACGATTTAAAAATTTAGAAGAAAAATGAAAAAGTGGATGTGTGACGGGCTTCCGCGTGGCAGTTCGTGGGTGAGTAAAGGTCTGTGTTTTGCAGTCCCCATCTTTCCATAATTTGTATTTGACAACTTTTAACGGCAAAATTCCCGCTCTTTTATCCGACGATGAGGAGGAGGAGGATTAGGATCAACATTGTATGGCCATATATTTATCTCCTTCCATAAATATCATAACGTCAAATCCAGGCATGTATTGTGCCAGTAACCACTGATTACATTATATTAAGTTTTTCATTTATAAAGAGAAAAAAAATATTCCGAAAATAAAAATAAGTTTTAACATTTATTTTTTATTTTTTCTTTAAATGTATAGTGGCTAGCATGTGATATTGGCCAAGGGATTGTTGTGTCTGGCGGAATGTAAGTGGAAATAGTTCCAAATTACTCTTAGAATTTTTTTGAATAGAAACATATTTATCAAACGTGTTTCTGTACATTAATCCCAAAATTTGGTAGCGAGAATAGAAATTAGTGAACAAAAACAATAACCAAATGGGGCTTTAGAGTTCCTTTATATATAATCATAGCATTTTCCTAAAATTTTTTGGATGTACTATCACCGACGATTTTTGGAGATTAAGGCTTGTAGATTAATTATTTTTCTACCATGTAATTGATATTTTCTTATTTTTTACTAGTCACAAAAGAAGATTTGGTAAAAGAGGTAAAAGCAAAAAAAAAAAAAAAAAAAATGTTCTCTCACATTTGAGATTGCTTCAACACAAAAATAACAAATTATTTAAGAATCTGACGATTTTCTATTTATATTTTTACCGTGTTGATTTCAACATAAAGTACATTTTTTTTTTATATTTTCATCCATTATATGTTTTTATCGGTTTTCCAGTCTGTATGTTAATTTTTTCAGAAAATACCGGCGCATTGGCGGTATTCGGATTTTATGTCACAAGCTCCGTCATGTAATCACCATTGTCACCGCCGAAGGTTTTGAGTTCTAGAGAGGGTTTGTTTCGAGTTTTAGAGAGGGTTTTTGAGTTCTAAAGATGTTTGGATTCGGTTTTTCGAGAATGGAATGTGTATTTGGTATGGGTAAGTTCTCTAATATCATCACTATTTTCAGTATTTCCATGATTAACAATCAAATCAACATCACCAAATTGTCAGGAAAAGTTCAAAAAAGTGGAGGTTCAGAAAAAAAAAATAAGATCTCATATTACACGTATTCATTTTGTATCAAACAACACTTTGTTGAAATTAACACACCAAAAAAATGTTAATATATTGAACTATTTGAAAAAGGGATAAGATCTCATGTTACACACAGTCATTTCGTATCATACAACAAATTAACATAAATTTGATTATTTTAGAAGATATAAGATTCGATATTACGCACATCCATTGTATCATACAACATTGTATTGAAATTATCAGATGTACAATAATATTGATAAATTGGATTATTTGAAAAGGGATAGATCTCATATTACGTACATTAATTTCGTATCATACAACATTGTGTTGAAATTAACACACTCGAAAAATTGTTAATAAATTAGATTATTTGAAAAATGATAAGGTTGCCTGTTATGTATATTCATTCTATGTTGAATTAACATATCTGCATAAGCGTTAATAAATTGAATTATTTGAAAATGGATAAGATCACATGTTATGCATATTCATTCTGTATCATACAACACCGTCTTGAAATTAACACACAAAAGTGATAATAAATTGGATTATTAGAAAATAGATATGATCCCATATATATATATATATATATATAGTGTGTGTGTCACGAATTTGATGTACAAAATTACTAATTTCATAGTTAAGTCATACGTGTTTATAAATTGGATTATTTGACGATATTTAATGTATTAAGTAGCAAGGGTCAAATAACTGTCATATTGAGAGTATATACTTAAGAAAGCTGAAATTAGGAAATAAGGGGCATTTAGGTCCCATAAGGATGGCAACTAAAGTTGTTCTTAGAAGTGAGACAATTTGCGAATTTTTTTTTGGTAGTGAAATTGTGCATCAAATGCCCCTTTACTTAATTACCTTAAATTATCTAATCGATGTTATAAATGTCTTGGGTACCATACAATAATTAAAGTCATGAATATGAAGACTAAACTCTCTTCAAATATAGAATCAAATAAATAAAGATATATTTTTAATTAAATAATTGAGAGTTACTTTATTTTTTTTAATTAATCATAGTAGTCATATTGAGCGGAAAAAAAATATCGTGAGATGCCCAAACTATGCTGATTTATACTATAGATAATCTAATTCATGAAAATGTCCTTTTAATTAAATGATTGATATTTAATTCACGTCTCTACATAAGTCTCAATTGTTCTATTGACAAAAAATATTATAAAAATAGAGGTGACTCTGAGAAATTAGAGTCCCAAAGCAAAATTGAGAACGGGGTGTTCAATGTTTAATTTTTTTAAAAATAATAATTATTTTTTATGAAATTAAAATATCAAAAGATAGTTAATATAGCGATTGAACCAAATTTTTTTTTTTTTTTTTTTATTTCACATAATATTAACAAAAATAATTTAAAATAAAATAAAAAATATAAAAATCAAGTTGAAAGAATCCACGAAATTTCGGGACTCAGTTTCGTGTCTTTCTCAAGGGTCATCCTTGATAGTAACCGGGCACTGTTTTGATTTATAGAATTAGATAAATTATTGGATTTTATTAATTTATAAAAAATTAATTTATGTATGAGAATCAACAATTAATGCTATAAAAAATGATATTAATAGTTATTTATACTTTTAATCTTGTATACAATAATATTTGAAGTCTTAATCCAACAGGAATCAAGAGCCATGTCTAAACTTGGTTTTTTCAAATTTATTAATCAAGCAAGCATCTTATCCGCGTTAAATATGACCTCTTTAGATGAAAGCACTTCATTTATTAAACTAATTAATATTTTATTTAGGGTGCATTTGTTTGTGAAGAAAAAATGTCCAATAAGAAAAATAAAATAAAATAGGATGAAAACTAATATATATATATATATATGATGTGGGTAAAATCGGGTCTCATCCACGTGTTAACCACCAAGAACAGTTTCTGTCACATTCGCATCCACCTCGTATTAGCCTGGTGTATAGACAGTCCGGGATGTTCTGTGCCCGGCGGACACCAGAGGTCGAAGCGCCTAGACCGACCTCGTCGTTTGGTCCTGACCTGGTCCACCTTCTCAGCAAGATGGCCCCCAGCCCCTGCCATCAATAGTAATGGGCCCAAGACCCAGGCCCATAACTCTAATCCGCATTGTGCCCACGCGTCTGACTGCTTACCGGTAATCCTAGCTTAAGGTCTTAATCTTATTTACGCTAATCACGCTTCCGCCTATAAATAGGAAGCTTCTCCCATACTTTAAAGGGATGAGAAAAACCATTCTAGAGAGAGAAACTATACCATAGGTCGCTCAGACAGGTCGAGGTAACAGAAACTCTCCGATTTACATTTCTACCTCGGCCTCTTACTCTCATGTCGGAGGGGACACGCTGGAGAAAACCCGACCATCCTTTGTGCAGGTGACGAATAGGAGCTCGCCCCGGATGGTGGCTAGGAGCACGAAAGGAAAAGAAGACCCGGGCTCGGACTTAGACCGGACTGGATCCATCCGACCCTGTTGCAGCACGTTAGGAATTTCCATCTTCACACCCCTCTTACCCCTGATTTGAGAGTATTCGGACCATACTGTTGGTTGGACCAAATTCGGACACCAACAACTTGACGCCATTTGTGGGAAGCGCTACTAAAATCCTTCTCCAAGTCATCAGCTACCTGCTTCGCTAAGGTTTGATAAACACAAGGTCTGGTCATTCCCATCGGTCAGATAACATAAGCCACCAGGTGAATAGACAGCTTGGGAAGGATATATCACGAGCACCGAGGTCGAAAACCAGGGCCACAGCCAGCCGAGCGATCGATGAAGAAGGCGCGGGTACCGAAAGGTAAAATATCGGCGTTGAGGGACTCTGCCCGAGGCAGGCGTCCAGGGCTGTCGATGCCGCCAGGCTCAACAACGTGGAACGCCAGCTTAGCAAGTTCCAGGAGTACTTCAACATTCTTCTCTCCCGCATCCCTCAGCCCCCGGTTGAAGGGGGGCTAGATCTCTATGTTGGGGAGGAGAGGGTCCGTCCACAGGAGTCTGGTGATTGAGCACTAGCCTCTCACGGACAAATGGTCCGGGCTTGGCCTCAGGCCGCTAACCGAGCCCAGAGAGAAAAGGATCTTGATCCCCCTGTTGCCTCGGCAACTTTTTCAAGGTCAACTCGAGGGCGACGGTCGGAGGACCGGCCGAGATCGCCACCGGCTCGGGGGTACAACCGCCGTGAGCTTTCCGAGCACCGATCTTCTTAAATCAGGGAGGTAGATTCCCACTCCCCTCCGTAAGTTCGTAGGAGGGAGCCTAGGCCTGCTGCTAGTCAGATTATCACCCCAAAAAGGGTGATGACCACGATGGAGCGACGCCTGGCGGAGATGGAGGCCACCCTCAGTCTCATGCGCAATACTAGGGGAGCCCCTGGGCTGCAGACTGGAGTACGTTCTTCTTTCACTATGGAGATCACAAAAGATGCAGTTTTGTACTGATTCCCGAACCCATCGGCCGCCCAATACTACGGGACGATTGACTTGTTGGACCATATTTCTGTGTATGTCTCATTTATGGATGTACACGCAGCCACTAACGCTATAAGATGTAAATTCTTTCATCTCGGGTTAACTGGCCCTGCCAGGTCGTGGTTTAACGACCTCTCACCGGCCTTGATCTCTACGTTCCTCCAGCTCGCGCAGCAGTTCATGGAGAGGTTCATCCGGTCACGGCGTAGGCCAAAGATCGCATCCCACCTTCTCGGCTTCAGGCAAGAGGAGAATGAGAATCTGGCTGATTACATGCACCAATTTTGGATGGAATCTCTCGCTTGTGAAGGAGTGTTCGATGAGATAGCGCTCAATGCATTCGTTGGCAGGTTAAGGCACCGAAGGCTCTTGTATGACCTAAATTCCAGGCCGACCTCCAGCCTCTGCGTGGCACTTGACCTCGAGGCCAATTTCTACAAAGCCGATCTCGTTGACAAGATCACGAAAGAGAAAGAAGACCTTCTCAGGAAGAAATCCAGAGCCGACGAAGGAACGAGCCAAACCCAAGCGTCGAGGAGACTCCAGGCGGAGGGGAGGTTAGGCCTGTTGCCCGGAGACCGAAAACTGCCTTCTAGCCTTTGTCAGGTCGTTTATACTCCCCTGACCGCCTCCGTCGCAACCATTTTCACTAAGAACGCCGGAAAGGGCATTTTTTTCGCCCGCACCCCCCATAAGGGGAAGCCCCTAGAAAAGTCGACTGATAAGTACTGTGACTTCCACAGGAGCAACGGTCATGCAACCGACGAATGCTTCCAGTTAAAGGAAGAAATTGAAGCCCTCATCCGTAGAGGCTACATCAGGAATTACGTCCGCCGACTTGACGAGGATCGGGCTGGCTCAAATTATCGCCGTGATGGACGCCGAGGACATTGCTAAAATCAGAATGATAACCAGGCTTAGCCCCATGGTGAGCGAGTTGGGGACAACTTCGATCTGAGAGTTGATGGCGAAATCAACATCATCCATGGCGACCTGGGTTTCGGGAGAGAAACTTCTTCTTCTCGGAAGAGATACGAAGGCAAGAGTAAGAAGAAAGCGGAATACGGAGTCTATGGGGTTAACACGGTAGATGCAGCCTCCCACAATGTGATCTCATTCAGCGAGGCTGACCTGAGGGGGGTGCATGTTCCGCACGACGACGCCCTAGTCATTGCAGCCTTGATAAATCATTTCAAAAAAGTGAGGATACTTGTTGACGAGGGTAGCTCAACAGACATTCTCTTTAAAGGAACATTCGATAAAATGGATATAGAATCGAGCTCTGTGCAGCCTGTCAGATCTTCGCTCGTTGGATTTGGTGGCGACATGGTTAATTTGGTCGGCTGGGTCTCGCTACCCATCACCGTTGGTTCCAGCCCTAACGTCGCCACCGTCTGGTCCAAATTCCTTATCATTGATAGGTCGTTTCCGTATAACGCAAACATGAGTCGGCCCACTGTGGCCGCCCTGAAGGCCGTGTGCTCCCCTTACCATCAGAAAATAAAGTTCTCCACTAATTCGGGGGTCGGGGAGGGACAAGGAAACCAAGAAGTCGTGTGGTCCTGTGCTAGAAAGGCCTTGGATAAAAAATAGCAATTACAGTCGGGGCCTGAACTGTAGACCCCGATCGACCATCCACGTGACGACGAGCCCGTACCAAGACTCCATGAAAATCTGATTGACGTCCCTATTCATCCCACTATTGTGAAAAGAACGGTGAGGATTAGAGCTCGACTAAGCCCGAAAGAACGATCCGGTCTTACCGAACTGCTGGTAAGGAACCACGATATTTTTGCTTGGTCACACAATGAACTTCCTGGTATTGATCCGAGTGTTGCCATGCACCGGCTGCACGCCGACGTTCATCATCCACCTGTTCACCAAAAGAGGAGGAAATTTCATCCTGATCGGCAAAGGATAGTAGAAGAAGAGATGGATAAACTCATCAGGTCGGACGTCGTGGAAGATGTCAAATTTCCAGACTGACTCACGAACGTCGTGCTGGCCCAAAGGCCGGCAATAGATGATGACTGTGTGTTGACTTCAAAGATCTGAACAAGGTTTGCCCGAATGACTTCTTTCCACTCCCAAAGATCGACATCGTAATCGATGCTACGGCGAGGCACGAGTGACTTAGTTTTCTCGATGCTTACGCCGGTTACAATCGAATCCCCATGTATCATCTGGACAAAAGCAAGACCTCATTCATCACCGATCGAGGCACTTATTGTTACAAAGTCATGCCATTTGGCCTCCGCAATGCCAGAGCGACCTACTAGAGGCTTGTCAATAAAATATTCAAGGAAGAAATTAGGAACACGATGGAGGTGTACATTGATGATATTCTCGTGAAAAGTAGCCAGGATGAAGATCACCTCGACCATCTCCAGGCCTACTTCGATAAGCTCCAAACTCACCGTATAAAGCTGAATCCAAACAAATGTATTTTCGGCGTGTCTGCTGGTAAATTCCTAGGCTTTATGGTCTCCCAGCGCGACATCGACGCAAACCCTGACCAGATTGGCGCGGTGCTTGACATGGCCCCTCCTTAGACTAAAAAGGAGGTCCAGATACTAATAGGTCAGCTAGTCGCCCTGAATCGATTCATCTCCAGGTCGTCCAAAAAATGTCTCCCATTTTTTAAAATTCTCTGTGGGAATGAGGCATTCGAATGGAATGATGAGTGTGACCGAGCCTTCGAAGAGCTGAAAAGATACCTCTCATCGGCTCCCCTACTTACTATGCCCCAGAAGGACGAAGATCTACTTTTTTACATCACAGCCTTCCTGATAGCCATCAATGTCGCCCTGGTCAGGGAGGACGCCGGTGTTCAGAGCCCGATCTACTACTCAATCCATGTCCTAACCGATGCAGAATCATGGTACACGAAATTCAAAAAATTAGCCTACGCCCTCCTGATCGCTTCGAGGAAGCTACGCCAATACTTTCAAGCTCATACAATTATAGTGTTGACGGACCAACCGTTGAGGCAGATCTTCCACTCCCCTAACATCTCGGGGAGGTTGATGAAGTATAGACTGGAGTTGGGCCAATTCCATATCGAATATCGCCCTAGGACGACAATCAAAGGACAGGTCCTCGCTGACTTCATAGTTGAGTTGACCTTCCCCAAGGAGGAGACCGTTCCTGACCTAGGTGAGTCTAAGCATACGTCCGGAAGCTCGGGGCGGGTAGAGACTTCGTTCGAGCTGGTCGAGGCCCAAGGCGACCTCGGCCCTGACTCGTGGCAGCTCTTCACTGACGGATTCTCCAATCAAAGCAGCTCGAGTGCCGAAATGGTCCTGGTGGCCCCAGGTAAAGAAAAAATCAAATACGCCCTCAGACTTGGATTTCGAGCTACAAATAATAAGGCCAAATATGAAGTGTTGTTGGCTGGGCTTCGGTTAGCCCAAAATTTTAACGTACGATCTCTCCTGGTAATGTATGATTCGCAGCTCGTGGTCAATCAGGTCAACGGTGATTACCTTGCAAATGACCCGAGCATGGTGGCCTATCTAGAGAGGGTAAAATATTTGATAAAGCTCTTTGGGAAGGTGAAAGTTATGCAAATACCATGAGAAAAGAACAGGAATGCCGACGCCCTGGCTAACTTGGCCTCGACAGCCAAATACACGCTCAAGAGGACGGTCCCCGTTGAATTCCTCGCTGAGTCGAGCATCGCCTCTTCAGACGAGGTTGCGATGATATGCGCCATGGGTTCCGAGTTGACTTGGATAGACCCCCTAGTAAGCTACCTCACCTACGGGACGCTTCTCGTAGATCAGGCTCACTCTCGGAGAATACGGTACCAGGCAGCGTGGTATGCGCTTATCGACGGGGTTCTTTACCGAAAATCCTTCTCCGGTCCGTATTCCAGGTGTCTCCGACCTGAAGAGGACAACTACATTATGAGGGAAGTCTATGAGGGGATTTGCAAAAATCATTTGGAAGTTGCTCCTGAATGGGTACTACTGGCTGAAGATGTTGGAAGACGCAAGGGAGTTCGTGAGAAGGTGTGACAAGTGCCAGCGGTTTGCCGCACACCCTCACGCCCTGCCGACTGAGATGGTCCCGATGTACAGCCCCTGGCCATTCTCCCAGTGGGGAATCGACCTCCTCAGACCATTCCCACTGAGGACCGGCTAGAGAAAATTTCTGGTCGTCCCGATCGATTACTTCACTAAGTAGGTCGAAGCAGAGCCACTTGCGATTATCACCAAGCAACTGATTTGAGACTTTGTGTGGAAACACATGATTTGTAGATTTGGCATACTAAGGGCTATCGTCTCCGACAATAGAAAGCAGTTCGATAGCAACCTGTTTGTTGAGTTGTGTACCGGGCTGGGGATCAAGACAAAATTCTCTTCCCCCGGCCACACTTAGGCTAACGGACAGGTCGAAATCACCAACCGAACTATCTTGCAAAATCTAAAAACTAGGTTGCATAAGTCAAAGGGATTATGGGTGGAGGGCCTGTATCCCGTGCTGTAGGTTTATCACACAACAGCCCGGACCCCCACCGGTGAGACGCCTTTCGCTATGACGTTCGGTTCAGAGGCTGTAATCCCCGTAGAGGTCAGAAAACCTTCTCCCCGCATGGCCCACCTATTCGACCCAGCTGAGAACGAGGTCGACCTGGTACTAAACCTTGACCTACTCGAAGAAAGGAGAGAGCGGGCTTAGATCCATTAGGCTGCCTACCAGCGAAGGACGACCCGGTACTATAATCGTTGCGTCCGGCCTCGATCTTTTGAGGTTGGGGACCTCGTCCTGAGGAAGGTCATCCTAGCCACTAAGGTGCAAAATGCCGGGAAGCTAGCACCGACCTGGGAAGGTCCCTACCATGTAGTTAGCATAGCTAGGCCTGACAGGTACAACTTGGAAATGGAAGAAGGGGCACCACTCAGGTACCCTTAGAATGCTGAACACCTCAAGCGCTACTACAAAGTTGATGACCGAAGTCCATAAAACTTGTCTTACATTTCGTATTTTGATCTTATAAGAGTTGTAATGGAAAAGGTTGCAGTTAATGAAAAAAGAAGCATTTTCGGTTCAATTAAAATTCTACTTTCTGCAAAATAATGTGCCTACAGATCGAGCCCTGAAGAAGATCGTTCAGCTCTAAAAAACTGAGATCGACATATCATCTGGGGCACAAAATGATCTCAAAACATCTAAGGGCGGGAAAGGGCGGCCCTCTGGGTACCAGGAGGCTGGGGGACGCTGTCCCAAAGCCCCTCTCTCTGTAAAGGCGGAATCGGGCAGTCCCCGGGACAAAGGCTCTGGGTAGGCCAGGCTCCAGCTATCAACCCAGGCAGAGGTAGCTCTCTAGTCTCGGGAATAATCCAGGGATGGTACGAAACCAAAAGCCTCACCATGAAGAAGATCGACAAGCCCAAAAAATCGGGTTGGTCAGATCATCTGGGGGGCAAAATCAACGGAACAAGTGGTGAAATTGTACCAATCACCCACAAAAGACGACCTCAGTGGCTCGCTCACGACTAGCTGACTTGATCGTCTGGGGGGCAAAGTGACCTACAATTCAAACAAAACACCAGCTACGCCGTGTCAACCGACCTAATGGCCCTGTACGGTAAGACACTAAGAAAGCTCGACTCACACGGGCTCACTTGGTCGTTTAGGGGGCAAAATCAACAACAAGTAATGAAATTTTGCCTACCTCATAAAAGACGACTGTACGGCGGATGATTCAATTCTCGTGTATTAACTACTTGTAAGTGTACGAGGTCAAAGTTTTAGTATAATGTGATCATGAAAGATCGGGTTATCGTATCCATAGGGATTGATATCGTTACTATCGAGTACCGCAATTGTCATGACCTAACTTTATCTAGGCTAAAAACAAATGTATTTAATTAAATTAAACTAATACTAATTAACTAAATTATCTATACTAATATACTAATATGTTTTAGGGGAAAGAATTGCCTAGGGATTAACTTGTTTACAAATACGTGTTCGATCTTGATTTACTCACATTTACGATGTTCGACCCATTTGACAATCTTGGTTAGTAAACTCCATCACCACCTCTCCCGTGTAAGACGGTAGAATACATGACTTCAAGTGAACAAAGAAGTCCCCCTCAACATCTTAACAACCCCAGGTCATGTGAGTCTCACCCAACGTCATTGATTGCACACAATCCAACTCCCGACCAGGTCATTGGATCGTCGTGTCGTGTTTATCCTATCGATAATCTTGGTTCTAAAACTCCACCGCCACCTCTCTTGAGTGTAAGATGAGGGAATACATGACTTCGAGTCAATGAAGAAGTCTCAATCAACGTCTTAATGACCCTAGATCACGTGAGTCTTACCCCAACGTCATTGATTGTTCACAATCCTAACCCCGGCCGAGTTATTGGATTATGGTGTTTATTTACTCTAATCCAAATTTAGGGTTTGTCAAACCCCGTATTCTCCATTTATCTATCTAAGCATGATAAACAAACAATATGATAAACACAATCAAACTACGAAGAACAAACATAAATGCAACACTGAAATCATTCAAACACATATTTATAACTTTATTGTTAATCCCTATACAATCCACATTTAACTCGTGGTCATACCGTATAAACATTGAAATTGAGCTAAATATGCTAACATATTCCTAAGTTAAAGAAATAAGGAAAGAAATCGAAGAACTTAGCTTCGTCCGAATATTAACCGCTAAGAACGCTCAATGATCACTTTTTCGTCTTCCTCCACTTCGGGATGTGAGCTCTCCATCTAAAACTCCTAATTGCAACCCTAAGTATAGCCCAAATGGCTCTAGTGGCCCTGCCCAAGCCGGGGGGGGGGGGGGAGGGTCGAGAGGAGTGGGTATTTATAGTCAAAATATCTTAAAATATCTAATAAAAATATCTAGACTATGCAAAGGGTTACCACTGCGGCCATGGGATTCAGCGTCGCGGCGGTGGAGTAGGTCGGTTAGTTTATCGTTGCGGCGGTGAGGACTGCGGTGGACTTGGAAAACATTCTGCTGGTTTATTGCCTAGGCAGTGGTTTGTCAGTAGCATTTGTGTCTTCTCAGCATTTTCACTGCCGCGACGGTGGTCTAGACGCTGCGGCGGTGGACTTGTTTTACAGTTTTACCTCCTAGCTTGTTTTTCCACCGTTCTTCGACCATTTTTGGTTCAATCTTATTGTTTTTGCTCTAGTTTCCTATCTTTTTGCCCTTACACACCTGATTTATATAAAAAGTAATAAAACTAATTAAAACGTAATAAAATACTATATAAACACTCGAAAACTAACTTAATTCGGTTTGAAAATATGTAGGTAGATCAAACCTATCAACGACCTCAATAGATCGTTCAGATCGACCTCATTGGTACTCTGGTATTCAACTGTAACACATCCGCGACAAATTGCCAGGGAATACCAAGTCGACCACAACAGCTCACTGAGCACGAGCTCCTTTGATTGATTGGGGAACAAGGGCTGTGCAGATTGCCAGGCACAAGACTCATGTTCCAGCCCGACAAGTCTTGGCCACTTGTAATAATAAAAAAAGAAGGGACAAGGGTTGTGTAGATTGTCGAGCACAGGACTCATGATCCAGCCCAACAAGTCTTGGCTACTTGTGGTAATATAAAAGTTTTTTTTTCAAAACGCCGCCAATCATCCAATAAAACAGATGCAAGAAAATAACGAAAAAAAAGATGTTATATTCAGATCAGATCGTCAAATTTACAAAAGGTGCTGGGGCTTCTGCCTGCAATATACAAACCCGCTATCTGCAGGGCCAAAAAAAAGAAAAAAAAGAAAAAAAAATAGTAAAATCCAAGTTTGCTGGTCATGCTGGGCTGGTGGATTGCTCAGCGGCGACCTCCTCGGCCTCTGGGATGACTGGTTCATCGCCCGGCTAGGCGTCCTACTTGGCCTGGGCTTCAGCGATATCTTTGGCGATTAGCTTGAGGGTTAGTTTCGTATGGTCAACCTTCGGGAACTGTTGGCGCAAGGAGTTAATCACTCCCTTGAAATCGAGCCTGATAACTCTCACGCCGATGCGATCCCGGAGCCGGTTGAATTCCTCGCTATTCTTGTACAGGGCGACCGTATCAGCTCAAGCTTTCTCAAACTCGGCCACTTGGTCCCTCTGGAGTTCCTTAAGCTTCGACTTGGCCACTTGCTCGGATCGCCTAACCTCTTCGGCCTTCTTCTCCGTGATCTGTTTCTCCTCCTGCATGTGATCCATCTCGTCGGTCATCCGCTCCATCTCGTTCTAATAGTGTTCCAGGAGTTGGATGTCTTTCTCTCTTGCTTATGTTAGCCTGTCGACCGTTTGGATAGCCTGGTGTAGGTAAGCAACGGCCTCCAGTGAGGCAAACATCGCCTACAGAACCAAACCACAGTGTCATTAAAAACTTTAAAAGGTACCAAGTACTAAACCCTGACCGAGGAGAGTCACTCACCGAAAGTGAGTACTAGTTCAGGTCGGCACAAAGCTTGGCATTGGACTTGTCGGTGAATCTCCTCCAATCCGCCGGTGGTACCATCCGCATTGGAAATTATGTTAGCACGCTCGTATTTTGAGTCGTCGGCTCGTTGAGAAGAAGCCCAGACCGGATGATGAACTTTCCAGGCTTCTCGTCGCCCCCGAGCGGTTGCTCTTTACCTTGGACTGAGGTGGCGGGTCGGCTCTTCTTATGTCTTCCAAGCGGTACATCGAATGTCCCTACTTTCCTTTTCCCCTTGTCTTTTCTAACGAGGGGGGTGGGGTCTTCCTTAGAGATCTCTTGGTGCTCAGCACTTGCAGCGGCTGGGGTCTCGACCTTTCTCGGTATGGGGACAGGCCTACCCTGGTCGGCGGGTCTTATCTCCTCAGCCTTTGACCTAGCCGGTGTGCTCTATGCGACCTGCCGAAAGTTCACTTCTCTCTTCGCTATCCGGGCTATCGTAGCCAGGTCCATTTCTGAAAAGAAAAAACCGATAAATATATAATTCAGTCAACGATGAAGAAAATAACTGAAGTAAATCGAAACGACCGAGACGAGCTTTAAGCACTTACTATTTTGTGAATTCGAGTTCAAGGTCGACGTCGGCAGAGACGGGTTGCTCCAGAAGTAGACGTCGTACAAGCACGACGTAAGAAGATGGCCGACATTCGTAAACGACGTCCGAAGAATCATCTCATTTTCTTCTAAGATCTCCGGGTTGGGCTTGCGTTTTCTCGTAACTGAAAAGAAAATGAGCTCGTTAGAACTAAAATCGGGATAAGGGGAATGAGGTCCTAGCTGAAAAGGCTTACGCAGATCTCTCCAGTGTCTCTGGATCAGAAAATCAAATGACGACTTCTCGTCGGACTCCCACCCGGTACCTCCCAAGAAGAAAAACCCTAACTTCTAGACTTTAATGGAGTCCGGGTAGCCCTTGAGGGACTTTTGCCGGGCTGATAGACAAAACTGGCCTTTTCCATCGGGCATGGCCTTTGCCAAGATTAACGTGTGGAACAGCTCGAGGAACAGCGTAATCCCCTCAGCCAGGTAAATAATATGGAAAGACACGATCATGCGAATGTTGTTGGGAGAGAGTTGTGATGGACACAGGCCCAAATCCCAAAAAACTTTCCTCACCCAAGGGTGGATGGAAAATCGCAGCCCGGCCTGTAGTTGCTGGTCGAAAACCGTGATAAGCCTATCGGGTAGGTTGCATGCTCGATCATCTGGCCCAGCAGCCCGGAGTACCACCAAATTGGGGATCGCGTATTTGGTATGCAATTTGCGGACCATTTTCTTTGAAAGATCAAAGTTTAACCTCCAGACTGCAGCGTTCAGAGGAACTTCGCAAGCCGATCGACGGGAAGTTGTGCTCGCCTGGGGAGGACGCCCGGACGTAGATGGCCTTGTGGCCACAGAAACGCCAGAGAAGCCCGTCTCATGCCCTGTCCTTAATGACTTGCGGGGTGGACCAGTCACAAGGAGTGCTCCTACTGCGGTCTCATCCTGAGACTCATCAGATGAAGACGTCCACTGGACAGCGAGCTCCTGCTGACCTTTTGACCTGGAGGCCAAAGGGATAGTGGGATCCGACACCGTCGCAAACGAGCTGAGCTCCATCTGGTCTCCCGAGAAGTACGTCGTTGTCACATCTATTAAGGACGCTCTACCCCCCGACCAGTCGGCCTTAGAAGCAGAAGACATGAGGAAGAAGATAAAAATGAAAGAAAAAATGAAGACAAAAGACAGGAAGAATACCGTGCTTAGGAGGTCGGTGAGAGTTGTTGCAAAAATCTGGTGGAAATTTGAAGAGTAGGTTGCGTATTTATAGGGTACCAAGAAGTCAAAACGTTGCGTCACATTGAATGGCTCGTAGAGCCTCGATTCTAGCACCTCAGCCACGTGTCAGGCATCCGAACGGACTAACAGTTTAGCTTCCTTGAGATGCCAAAAGGTGCATTTGACACGTCGGGCTATCTCTTAGGAAATGCCAGTGGACATGTCCTTTCGGGCTATGCACCCCGATTTTGCCGACCACTCTCTTTTAGCTCCGATGGTCGCCCCGTGAGGCCTGACCACTAAACCCTCAACATCTCATGTTCTATTTCCATACTAAGGCTTGGGGGGCAACTGATGTGGGTAAAGTTGGACCTCATTGACGTGTCAACCACTAAGGATAGTTTCTGCCACATTGCCATGCACCTCGTATTAGCCCGGTGTATAGACAACCTGGGATGTTCTGTGCCTGGCGGACACCAGAGGTCGGAGGGCCCAGATCGACCTCGTCGTTTGGTCCCGACCTGGTCTACCTCCTTGGCAAGATGGCCCCCGGCCCTCGTTATCAACAGTAATGGGCCCAAGGCTCAGGCCCATAACTCTAATCCGTCGTGCACCAATGCGTCTGACTGCTTACCAATAATCCGAGCTTAAGGTCTTACTCTTGTTTACGCTAATCACGTTTTTGCCTATAAATAAAAGGCTTCTCCAACACTTTAAAGAAATGAGAAAAACCATTATAGAGAGAGAAAATTCACCATAGGTCGCTCAGACAGGTTGAGATAACAGTAACTCTCTGATCTATATTCTACCCTGGCCTCTTACTCTTACGCCGGGAAAACCCGGCCGTCCTTTGTGCAGGTGACGGATAGGAGCTCGGCCTAAACGGTAGCTAGGAGCACAGAAGAAAAAGAATACCTAGGCTCAGACTCATACCCGATTAGATCCATCCGACTCGGCGACAACATGCTAGGAATTTCTATCTTCACACCCCTCTTACCCCTGATCTGAGAGTGTTCGAACTATACTGCTGGTTGGACCAAATTCCGACACCAACAATATATATATATATATATATATATATGTTGGTGTATAAATATGGTACACACCTCAAGTATGGTCTAGTTGGAAGACAGGTGAGTTCTCTTACTGAGATAGAGTTGGCGGTTGAAAATTCTTCAGGTGAGCTGTTCTGGGTCTCTAGAGGATTGACCTGCTGTGTGTAGAGTCCTACTCCTCAGGGAGTGTACCTGTGGAAGGCTCAGACTGGGATTTGTAAGTCCCTCCGGCGTGGGAATCAGGCCTCAGAGAGAAAAGGTATAAAAATGTAGTAAGTAAACAAATGAACTCAAAGTACTCACGCGTAATCAAGCGTACCTCAGATTTGTATAGCCCCTGGTATATATAGGTGTTGGAGATGATTAGTCGGGCCTAAACATGGTTAATTAGTTAAAACCATGTGTTTACCCGATAATCTGGGGTGTTTAGGAGATAATCAGTGGACTTGGGCTTTTGGGCCCATTTGGTGAAGCTCGCAGATCTCTGCCAGACTTGTGGTGGAAAGTTGGTGAAGGAGAGTGGAGATCTGTGTAGTCCTGGAGAAGAAACGAGCTAAAATGAGGAGCCGGTCGAGGTGAACGGCTAAGTCCGTGAAATTGGCTACTAGGGCATGGCATAGAGCTTAGAGTTGTACGTCCTTGTAGGGATCCTCACTCCTCCCTGGGTGTAAATGAGATTCCACTGCGGAATCGTGGTCGGGGTATGCTCCAACGTGATGTTACAAATTTCAAAATGCGTCCATGTCACTACGAGGACGGACACGTGGCTAAGTCCCAGGTGCTGACTCAGTGGTGCTAAAAAATACCCTCATTAGTTGCCCTTTAGCCCTGTGCAGCAAGGGAAGCGAGACGGTCAGAGATATCAATTCCTAGATGGAACAAACGTCTTAGAGACTTCGAAGTGTGAGAAACATCTTTGATCGACATTTTTCGAAGAATTAGTTTTTTCTGGGGAGATAATTTGAGATAGGCCCCTATACGGTCGGGGTCTGGGGTCATGTATCACGGTAGGGAGACCCCGAATTTCTTCGATTTTCTGGGCAACACTTTCTTAACATTTAGTTTTTTCTGAGGAGCTAATTTGAAATAGACCATCACATGGTCGGGGTCCAAGGTCAGGCAGCACGATAGGGTGACCTCGAATTTCTTCAATTTTAGGGCGGCACTTTTCTAACGATTGAACTTTTTTTGAGGAGTTAATTTGAAATAGGCTCCCATACGCCTGGGTCCGGGGTTAGGTAGCACGGCAAGGGGCTAGCATGAGGGGCAACGCCCCCCTTTTTTCTCTTTTTTTAGGGGGCCAACTTTTCCCCCCCTGAATTTTTAATTTTAATTTTCCTTTAGCACTTTGCACCTTGCCTAGCCCTTTGGCACTTTGTACCCTGGAGGCTTTGACTCTCTACTTTGATGATTTTTTTGTATTGACCTTCTCGACGGGGGTGAGGCTTGAGGGGGGAATATTTTAAGCATGTCAAGGTGCTGCTTACCTAGACCTTTGGTCAGTGCATCATCTGTCCTTTGCCGGCCTGAGGTAGCACGGCAGGGCAGTGGGCGCAAGATAAGATAACGTCAGCCAGAGGAGATGAGACGAAGTTTCTGGATGACACTCTTGGATGACCCTCTTCGGGAGGGCTCTCCTGAACTGTGTTTTTTGGAGAAGGTCGTTATCTGGACCCTGCGGGTTAGGAGTAGCACGGTAGGGCGGTGCCCGTCAAACCTGGTGATACCGGTTACGAGGCACTAGGGGTGAACCCCTGGACGGCGTCTTTAGGGAGGACCATTATGACGGCTATCCACTGCTTGTATTCTGATTTCTCCATCGACCCTGTGAGGATAAAACTTTCAAAGATAAAGGATGGTCCTACGTATGACGACGCCGAGTAGATATATGTCAAGGAGGGCAATTCTCACGAGGGGCCCCCTGAAGAGACGAGAATGACGCTATTTCTTCTTACACGGATGCCCCTCATAACGAGGGCGGAGAGGACTGGGCTCTGGATTTCCATTTCTTCAGTACTTTAGGAATTTGTAGACTTCTTTTCACTTACATCCTATTTTTCTGTGCACGAGCATGTAAGCTTCTGAGCAGCACAACCAGGGTATTTCAGAGTTTGCCTCCTCTTGACGTTTTTGCCAAGTTAATTTATGTTTGGTCCTATTTTTAGAGTTGTAAACTTTAAAATAAATAAATTGTAGACTACTTTTCACTTATTCCTGTTTTTCTACGCACGAGCATGTAAGTTTCTGAGTGGCACAACCAAAGTACTTCAGAGTTTACCTCATCCTGACGTTTCTGCCAAATCAATTTCTACTTGATCTAGTTTTCAGAGTTGTAAAATTTTGATTTTTTTTTTAAGAAACTTCTCGTCTCTGCCCAGAACCATGGACAATTAGCCCCCCCAATTTGGGACACGAGTTGATTGTAGGAAAATCGTATTGTGGACTTAAGAGGAGGGTTTCCCAGGGTGCCTGGTCCCCTCGGTCCGCAGGGGCGCAACTTGGCGGTTGTTCCCCCGTGGCCAGTCATCAGGGAGTTCTCCATAGTCAGGCTCATTCAAGAACCCTTTCAGGTTATCTCCATTCAGTCCATGTAAGAGCACATTCCCCTTTAGAACACAGGACTTACAATCGACTGGTGGGGAGAGGTACTTAGCTGCAGGCCCTCAGACCCGATCAAATATCAATGTCCCGCCCTTGGTGTATGACTATGGTCTTTCCCCGTATAAGGACTATTAACTTCCAGAGAGGGTCTGGTTGTCACCCTCGATGTTGAGCATTGGGATGAGGCTTGTGGAGAGTCACTCGCAACGCTGTGAGTCGGGATGCTAATCTAGAGAATCACCCGTGACTTAGGGGGTTAGAAAGCAATCGTGGAGAATCATTCATGACATCAAAAGTCGCGATACAACTTAGAGGTCAGAATACCTTTGAGGAGAATCATTCGCAACGCCGAGAGTCGGGATGTTGACCATGAGAATCATCCGTGACTCAAGGGGTCAGAATGTTGTTTATCGGAGTGAACACGGGGCACATTGCACAAAACACCTTCTTTATTTTGATAGGCAAAACTACAACACTTTGTACAAACTGGAAGTTGTTCATAAAGTGGATCATCTCTACAGAAGTTGCACTTTAGCTATTCAGTGTTCCGCGGGTGCTTGAGTGGCACACCTTCTTTTGTTTCAAGATTGTATGTGCCCGGACATATGACCTTAGTGAATTTATACCCTCCCGGGGCTAAATCCTCCATGGATGATGTTGATTTCACCATCCACGCACTGGTGATCATTATCGGCCTCAGTCCCTCAGAGCGGTGGACGGTTGTGATTTTTCCTTCTTCTCCCTAGGCTTTCCCTATGGTTCATCCCTATCAGGTTGCTCTTGATTTCTTTTTCGGACATAGTTCCTGAGATAGCCTCTTCGGATGAGAGCTTCAATCTCCTACCGGAGCTTTAATACTTGGTCATCGACCTCTCGACCGGCCTTCTTCTCAAGGGCGACAGAGGAGGAAAGAAGTCATGCCCTGAGTTTTTTGTAAAAATGGCGGCCACTGAGGCCATGAGCAGAGTGAACGTTGGTTGGTAACGCCCTGGAAGACGAAGTGACCTCTTGTCTCCGAGTAGGGTCCTAAACCTCCCTTCAGTTTGTAATCCTCTTGAGCCTTGAGCTTGATTCAAACTTGCATCCTTCGGTCTCTTTGGCTTGTTCATCAATTCTATCTCTTCTGGCTACAACACGTAGATCGACACTATGAAACCTAGTCCTGCGATCTAGATCTTGATCGAGAGTGAAAAAAGGGTTGGAGTACAGGTCATAGGATAACTTCTGATGCCGGAGCTCGTCAACAAAGGTATTCAGTGCTATACTCTTAGGGAGATCGTCTCATGCATTTGTTTCTCGGTTGAAGCGCTCAACGTAGTCTCCCAAAAATTCAGTGGGCTCCTATTGAAGAGTGAGAATATGGGCCATAATCTTCAGCCTCCACCGGGAGTAACTGAAACGAGCTAGGAACAACTTCTCGAGCTCCTTGAAGGTGGAGATAAAGGCTAACCTCAAACCCTAGAACTAGGACCTCGCTGTACCTGTGAGGGTGATGGGAAAGGCTCTGCACCGGAGAGCTACGGAGGGCATCTGCATGTCCATATGATACTTAAATATGGACAAGTGGTCAACAGGATTTGACATCCCATGATATAGATTCATCTGGGGGTGAGTGAAGTGCCTCGACATTACTTCTTCTAGAACTTCCTCCACAAAAGAAGACCTCACCTCCATAATAACACCTGGTCCTACCCGACCTCCCTGTAGCTCCTGGAGTCAGACTTCCATGTCAGTTAGGCAGCGCTCCACAACCTCTCTACTCGGGATTCCCTCTGTACACCCCACAGCTCGGGCCGCTGTGTGACGGGAGAGAGGTGAGTAAGAACTAACTTCACGTTTATGACGGCCTATGTAATCAGACCTGGATGGATTATGAAAAGCTCAACCATTAGGGGACACTGACAGGTCCTTTGACACAAATTTGAGCGGTGGATGAGGTGGAGAACTCGGCATTGTCAGGGGGGCCTTCTCTTGTCTCGTAAGTCAAGGATTACGAGGCAGAAGGTGCCTCTCGGGCACATACCTATTTGAAGTGGTCACAAAAGCATCGCAATCTCGAGGTAACTCTTCTAGTGCTACGGTCTGGAGAGCTGGTCCCCCTTGAATAGGGGGAAGCGGCAAGGGCACGAAGATGAGCTGAACACACAACTTGAACTTACTCATTTGACGTTCAAGGAGATTAACCCGAGATGCCTCCACGGCTCCCAAGGTCTATCTCACAACCCCAGGTGACAGAGTAGACTGTCCTTCTTGGTCCTGGTGGACAACTATCATTTTTGGTGGGAGTTGGGAGGTATGCCCTTGGAGTTCTTGACATGTCTTCTCTTTCTTCTATTCTGGGTTTGCCTGCCTGACTGGACCTTATGATCACACAAGTTCAGTTAAGTAGAGATCAGTGATCAGGGGAAGAATTTTTGCATGGTTCCCACATACGACACTAAACTATTGGTGTAAAAAACGGTACACACCTCGAGTATGGTCCAATCAGATAACAAATGGCTCCTCTTACTGAGGTGGAGTCAGCAGTTGAAAATTCTTCAAGTGAGCTGTACTGGGTCCTAGGAAGACTGACCTGCTGTGTCCAGAGTCCTACTTCTTAGGAAGTGTACCTATAGAAAGCTCATATCGAGATTTGTACCGACGAAGCCCCTCCGGTGTGGGAATCAAGCCTCAGATAGAAAAGGTATAAAAAGGCAACAAGTAAATAAATGAACTTAAAGTACTCGTGCGTAATCAAGCGTACCTTAGGCTTGTATAGCCCCTGGTATATATAGGCGTTAGAGATAATTAGTTAGGCCTAAACACGGTAAATTAGGTGAAACCATGTGTTTAGTCGATAATTCAGGGCATTTAGGAGAAATCATTGGGCTTGAGCTTTTGGACCCATCTGGTGAAGCCCGCGGGCCTCTGTCAGGCCTATGGTGGTAAGCTGGTAGAGGAGAGTGGAGATCCGTGGAGTTTTGAAGAAGGAACGAGCTGGAATGGAGAGTTGGTCGAGGTGAACGACTGAATCCCTAAAATTGGCTGACTATGGCACGACGTAGAGCTTAGAGCGATACGTCCCTGTGGGGCTCCTCGCTCCTTCCTGGGTACAAATGAGATTCCAGGGAGGAGTTGTGGTTGGCGTATGCTCGAGCGTGGTGTTGTGAATTTCAGAATGCGTCCATGTTACTATAAGGACGGACACGTAGCCAAGTCCCAGGTGCTGATTAAGTGGTACCCGAAAATACCCTCATCAATATATATATATATATATATATATATATATATATATATATATATATATATATATATATATATATATATATATATATAACTTTTTTTGGTATAGAGAAAAAAATGAGAGAAAAAAATAGGAAGGAAAATGCACAATTTCCTAAGCCAATTTTCTTTCCATACTAATTGGGGAAAATAAAAGAAAATTATGGACAATTCTATACTCACACAATTTTTTTCTAATTGCGCACCCCTATTTTTTTTTAATCTGAATGAGTTGCTAAATGTAAACATTAATATTTCAATTATATACCCTTATGTACGAAAAGAAAAAAAAAACTTCTAGTTTCTAAGTCCGTATCAATCGCGATTTTGTTTTTCAGAAAAAAAATAAAAATCTACTAAAAACAGCTGAAAATGTAAAATTGATGCATTAGATTGTTCAATTCTCATGAACATATCAAAATCTATTAAATTTTTTTCCAAAACAATAATAATATGAAGATGGTTGAAGGTTGTTGAAGGAGATGAGAAATGGAAGATGCTTTGAAAGAGAAGAAGAAAAAGTGTAGAGGAGGAAACCCTAGCATTAAACATGGTGTTATGATGTTTTTGATTCCCACAATGAAATAGAGGGCTTCAGTGGTGAAGGGCTCTTCGAGCTCTGTGATGTCTACCATAGCGGTGAAGGCTTCGATCACGCCTTTTGAAAAGTTAAGAGATGATTTGTAGAACCAGTCGGTTTTGGTGATGGAATCTAAAAAATTTACACCAATGTCTACACCAAGTCTTTTGTACTCTTTACCATCTAATATGTCTTCATCGTTTAAAACCTTTTTGTCTTCTGATTCTGTTTCTTCATCTCTTCCTAGTCTTCCTTCATCTTTTGCCTCTCTTCCATATTCTACCAATACTATTTTGACTTCTTTGTTGGTTAACACTCTTTTAAACTCTAAACCACCTGACGATTCTTTAAGTCTTCGTCCTTCATATGGTAGATCTTTAAGTAAGTCACCTCCAAAGATTCTTATACTCGATGTTCATAGAACAACCGAAGGTAGTAAGGCATTGTGTAGAAGTGTCCTGGCTGGTGGATCAGTGAGACTAGAGGTGAAGAGGATGGAAAGAAGGGTTCCATGCCCCTTATTTCTGGAGATATCCATAGAAACGGTACAAGCGTGGGATCTTCTAGTCAGGAGGTGCAAGGCCCTTCTCAGGATTAGTGATTCGTGCACTCTGCCCAGTTCTTCTTTTTTATTTTCTATGAATATTCTTCCCTAGAACTGTCGTGGTGTGGGAAACAATAATTTTAAGAATGCTTTTAGGGATGTTTTCATTTCTAAGCATCTTGAGGTGGTGATGTTGTTGGAAGCCAAGCTTGAGTTGGGGTCGCTTGGTAATTTCTTTAACACTTTTGGCCTTACGGTGGTCAATCAGATTGACCCCCAAGGTCGTGCTGGTGGTATTTGGATTCTGTAGTGTTCGGAGAAAGTTCTATTAGTCAAGTTCATGCTACTAACCAAGTCATTCATGCTATGGGTTTTGAGGAATGGGTTCTGTCTACAGTTTATGGTAACATGAACCCTAAGATGAGAAGAGAGCTCTGGATAGAAATGCATAATTTCTTCCAGCTCAATGATTCTCCCTTGTTGGTGGCGAGGGATTCAATGATATAAGTTCCCAATCTGAGAAATCGAGATCTTCTAGTTCCTCTGATATTTTTGCATATTAATATGTTTAATGCTAATATTGCAGCTTATGGCGTAAATGATCTTGGGGCTAGTAGTCCTTCTGAGATCTTGGTTCTTCCAGCTCAATGATTTTCCCTAGTTGGCGGCGAGGGATTTCAATGATATAAGTTCCCAATTTGAGAAATCGAGATCTTCTAGTTCCTCTGATATTTTTGTGTATTAATACGTTTAATGCTAATATTGCGGCTTATGGATTAAATGATCTTGGGGGCTAGTGGTCCTTCTATGACTTGGTCTGGTACTAATAGACTTGGTCATTGGGTTTTTAAAAGATTGGATAGAGCAATGGCGAATGAAGCCTAGTGCTTAACTTTCTCAAATGCTCGGGTGATTGAGAATCTACCTTGTACGTATTCTGATCGTTTTTGCTTATTATTTATGTTCTTGGTATTAATTTTCATAATGTGGTCCATCCTTTTAGGTTTGAAGCTATGTGGCTAGACCACTCGGACTTCAAACATTTGATTGATAATTGTTGGGATGATGTTAATACTGACCTTAATAGTAAGCTGGATAATTTCACTAATAAGGTTAAAATCTAGAATAAGGAGGTGTTTCGAAATATTTTTAATGAGAAAAAAAGGATTTTAGCTACATTTAAAGGGATTAAAAAATATTAGGAAGTCATTTCTCCCGTGGTCTTGATAATCTGGAAGCTAGTCTAAAAATTGATTATATGAAACTCCTCAAGCGGGAAGAAATTTTTTGGTATAAAAAATCTAGAATTCAATGGTTTTCCTTTGGGGATAAGACTAGGTTTTTTTTTTTCTCATATTGCTATGACTCAAAGAATAAGAAGGAATAGAGTGTCAATGATTAAAAACTCTAATGGCATATAGCTTAATGATCAGGAGGATATTAAAAATTATGTTAGATAATATTTCTATGATTTTTTTTTTTGTGAGAATGTGACTAGTATTATTGGTCCTAGTTATCTGGTGAAGGATTGTCCTAATCCTATTGATCCGAAGGACCATTCTTTTCTTTCCCTGGTTCCAGATGATGAGGAAATCAAATCTAGGGCAAAATACATTTTAAACCCTCTAACTATTAACACATTTTTAAATAGTCCTCTTAAGTTTAGGCGTTTCATTTTAAATCCTCCACGTATGAACATAGTTTTAAACGACCATATTGTTAGATTTTTCGTCAAATCTAACAGACTTGAGAAACAAAATAATCTTTTACTATTTTTTCTTCTTCTTTTCTTTTCTTTTTCCTTTTTCTTTTTTATTTCTCTCTCTCCCCCGCTCAACTCTCTCTCTTCCTTTCCCTTTCCCCGCCGGAAACTACCCCTTGTTACGGGGGTGGTTCCCCCCGTAACAAGGTCACCCTTTGTTGCGGGGAAGAATCACCCCCATAATAGGGGTGGTTTTCGGCAAGGAGAGATGGAGGGAAGAAAAGAGAGAGAGAAGTGAAAAAGAAAAAAGAAAAGAAAAGGCAAAGAAAAGAAAAGAAGAAATTTTTTTAAAAATAGTAAAAGACTATTTTACCCTTCAAGTCTGTTAGATTTGATGGAAAATCTAACAGAAGGGCTTTTAAAACTGTGTTCATATTTGGAGGGTTTAAAATGAAATACTTAAACTTATGAGGACTAGTTAGAAATGTGTCAATAATTAGAGGGTTTAACATATATTTTGCCCTAAATCTAACATTACGAATATGAAAGATCTTAAAGCTCTCGGTCCTGATGGTTACCAGGCTATTTTTTTATAAGAAAAATTGGAATACTGTGGGTAAAAGTTTATGTGATTTTGTCAAAAAAATGTTTTGCTGAGAGTGATATTGTAATACTCAGAAAATTTGTATTTTCAAAGATATTATTTTATAAAAATTTGATATTTTTTGGATCGTTTTGTAAATTTATGGTATAAATAATGTTTAATAATTTTTGGAGTTAAATGTTAATTTCAAATTGACTTTTAAAAGTTTGGAACTATTATGTTATTTAAAATATACTTTTAAGAGTTTTGAGATATAATTTTTTTTTTAAAATTTTAAGGGGAGACATTGTTCAAATAATAAAAATATCACTCGTTGTCTTCATATTACGAAGACAACACAAAATTCCTAAAGATCTATATGCATACACGTGCAGGTATATGGTGAATTGATATAATAATAATAATAATAATAATAATAATAATAAAATTTACTTACTTGTTAAGAAAGGATAAGCACATATCACTTATATATGATCTATATATTATAATATATACATATGCTTTAGTTTACCGGGGGAAGGATTGATCAAGCTAGGTATATATATGGTAAAAAAAGTTACAGTAGGGTATTTGGGAATATTTTCGAATGAGCAAGATATTCCGGTTTGGATTCCGGTTTCGGATTTCAAGTAGAATTTCTAACTCTTTTAATATATGTATTTAATCTCTTTATTGTGTGATTTATGTTATTATTATTGTTGAATTTTAACTGTTAAATTCTATGAAATAATTATGATTATGTAAAAAATTATGTGAAAATCATATTTATGTGTTTTATTTGTTGTATTAATTAGATACACGTATTAGAATGGTTAAAATTCTACTGAACGTTGAGTTACAACCCTACAGTTGTGATTGTAGGGCCGGTGAGAATGAAACTGCGTCAGAAATTATATTAGAAATTTTATTTGTAATAATTGTAGGTATTATTTATTGTTGTAAAATTGAATCGAAGAATTCGATTAATAGAAATAATTGTATTCGTTATTTGTTGTCACATCCTTACCCCGGACCCCTAACGCTCGAGGCCGAGCGCGACGTCGACTTGACGTTACCTAACCGATCAATAATTACACACACACACACACACACATATATATACATATACATGCACCGCTATATATTTACTTTTTTCAAAAATATATTTACCTATTTCAAAATTCGGGAATACACGTGTCTCAAATATTCACAACAAATCCACCAAAAAACTGAACATTTCACAATTCACACCTGTCCAGCCAACCCTCCAAAACGACACCATCTCCTGACTCTACCTAGTGCCAGTAGTGGACCCGTTCCTAGCTGCGGCACCTGAAACCAAATATAATTATCAAATATCACTTTTTAAAACATAATATAAGTATAACCGCACACTAAGCCAAAATAAATTTCCATACCCATAATTACAATAAGATAATATATTTAAATTAACCAATCCAAATATTTCAATATATAATAAAATACTGCACACATATTTTCCTACTAGCCATAAGATCGTTTCACCTCTCGACCGGGAGTTACGATGGTACCATAACCTGTACAACTATGCCATCTAAGGAGTCTATCAGTGTCAGGGCCATTCAATATCCCCAATGGTAGGGGCAATCACTTGTAGGATTTGCACTCCTGACAGGTCTCAATATATATCCACCCTGCAGGACTTACCTGACAAGTAACAACATATACCCACCCTGTAAGACTTGCCTGACAGGTAACAACATATCCACATCTCGCAAGACATGCCCTCTTGACGAGAAGATAACTATGTCACAGTCGGATAATAAAAACTACTTTCCACCTTTAAAATTTAATTGATCCACGTAACGTTATAAATTTTAATCCATTTTAATGAACTTTTTTTTTTCATTTTAGTACGAAAATATAATTTGATAATTTACATAGAAGACAGTACACTCATCTCAATTTTTGTGCTACTAAAACCACTATCGTCAGAATATTACATTGGCGGTGTCGCCTGTAAACCTAACAATTAAAAGGTCCTAAACTAAGAATTTATTTAAAATAAATCTAATATGAAATGCGTGACCCTAAAATGCACCATTTTCATTCCCAATTTTTTTTTTAATTATACGAGATTATTTAACGCCTAATTTCTTAAGTTAACATCAACTTTACAAAAATTATTAGAATAATGACTACAAAAATTTTCCCGTTAATAATGTAATCAACAGAAAAACGTTAATCGACTGTTAAAATTATTATTAGTCAACGAAATGCTAAAAATTGTTATTTTATTAAAATTTATAATTTTTATTTTTAAATTGTATTCTTCACAAATTAGATATATCTATACTAACTATATTTCTCGAACCCACGTATATATGTTTTTGACATATAACTATACATATATAAATGTCCGTACAAATAATCCTATAATTTAAACGTGTTAAATATTTTATGTTTCAATACACACACACACACGTGTATATACCTATATACAAATTAAGAAAAAGAAGAAACTGCCTGCTTCAGTTTTTTTTCCTTTTTAGCCATGAGCCTTTTTTTTTTTTTGTTCGGTTGAAATACATACACATATGTATATATGTATAAGATATACATATATGAGAAACTGAAGAACCATCGCCTCACTTCAATTTTTTTTTGTTTGGTTAGTGGGTTCCGCGTGCCATTTCATAGCACTTTAGTCTTCCTTAACGAGGAAGGCAACAATTTGAACCATATTTTTTTAATTTAATTTAATTTATTTTATTTATTTACGCTAATTATCCTCTTAAAATAAAGAAAATATTAATTATATCCCAAAATTTCTTAAAATTATTTTTAAAATAATTTAACAATCCCCTAAACTTTAAAAGTCCAATTTAAAATTAACATATTAGCCCCTAAAATTTTTAAATTTAAAATACACCCCGTTATTTTCTAAATGTTGTAAAATGCAACTAAAAGTATTAATGTGCAAAGACTAGACTTTACAATTATTCCCCCCTAAAAGAAATTTTGTCCCAAAATTTTAGTTACCTTAGTTGAATAAATGCGGATATTTATTCCTCATCTGCTCTTCTCTTTCCCACGTCGCTTCCTCCACAGAGTGACTGTGCCATAACACTTTCACTAATGAAATCGTTTTCGTCTGCAACACTTGATTTTTACAGTTCAGAATCTGGATTGGTTTCTCAAAGTATGTCAAATCTTATTTCAGTTCGATTGATTGAGAAGTCAATACATTTGAAGGGTCTGACACATATTTTTTAAGCATCGATACGTGGAAAACATCATGTAATCTAGACAATTTTGGTGGTAGGGGTAGTCGATAGGCCGTTGTGACAACTCGTTCTAAAATCTCGTATGCCCCGCTATACCTGAGACTTAGCTTTCCCTTCTTTCTGAATCTTATTATGCCCTTTCATAGGGATGCACGCAAAAATACAACATTTTCCAGCATAACTCTTTTGCTGACTTTGAGCAGTCTTCAATCTTTTCTGAATCACTTTTACCTTATCCGCCGCCATTTGGACTATATCCGGCATCAATAATTTTTGTTCTCTCACTTTAGTCCAATAGACTAGAGTCCTGTATCTTCTGCCATACAACACTTTATATGGTGTCATCCCTATTGTTGAATGGTAGCTATTATTATAGGTAAACTCTATCAACGTCAAATAATCATCTCAGCTATCAAGAAATTCTAGAACACAACCCCTCAACATATCCTCCAACGTCTGAATTGTACGCTCTGATTGGCCGTCAGTCTTTTAACTTCATACCCATAGCAGCTTGAAGTCTCGACCAGAACTAAAAGGTAAATCTTGGATCTCTATTCGACACTATAGAAACTGACACACCATGCAATCAGACAATTTTATCAATGTACAATTTTGCATACTTGTCCATGGAGTATGTCGTTTTCACGGCCAGGAAAAGAGTAGTCTTGGTAAGTCTATCAACAATTAACCAGATGGAATTATGCCCTTTTTGTGTACGGGGCAATCCCAAAACAAAATTCATCGTGATATGTTCCTATTTCCACTCTGGGATAGGTAGAGGCTGCAATAACCTACTTGGACGTTGGTGCTCGTTCTTGACTCACTGACAAACGAGATACCTGGCAACAAATTCTATAATTTCTCGTTTCATTCCATTCCACCCATAGTGTTCTCGTAAATCCCGATTCATCTTGGTATTACTTGGATGCATTGCATATGTTGAACTATGCGCTTCCTCTAAAATATCTTTCTTCAGATCAGTATTATGGTACACACAGTCTATTTTCACACATCAAGGCTTCATCATTATCCCTGATGCGATAATCGGTACTTTGACCATTCTTCACTTCATCTCTGATCTTCCCCAATTAGACATCCAACTTCTGCGCTTTTATAATAGGGTCGATTAATGTCGGTCTTAAGGTCAAAGTCGTAAGCAATGCTTCCATCTGACCAACCGCCAATTGGGCTCACCAAGATCTTAGCTCGACATATAGATTAGTGTGAACAACTCAAAGGTGTGCGACCAAACCTGTCGATTTCTGACTCCTCGCATCTACTACGTCATTGGTCTTTCCAGAGTGATAATGGATAATGCAATCATAATCTTTGATCAACTCTATCCAATGCCTTTGTCTGAGATTTAGTTCCTTCTGAGTATTTTTTTTTTGAACTCTGGTGGTCAGTGTATATCTCGCATGTCTCGCCATACAGATAATGTTTCTAGAGTTTTAAGGCAAACACAATCGCAACCAACTCCAAATCATGTGTCGGATAGTTACGCTCTTGATTCTTTAATTGCCGAGAGGCATATGAAACTACATGACCATATTGCATCAGTACAGACCCTAGCCCCTTGTGTGAAACATCACTGTAGATCATAAAACCACCGTCTTCGGTCGGGAGAGAAAGTATTGGTGCAGATATCAGTCTACTTTCAGCTCTTGGAAGCTCTATTCACATTTGTCAGTCCACTCGAATTTAGATTCCTTGCGGGTCAATCGGGTTAATGGGACAGCTATAACAGAAAATTCTTGTACAACCGACAATAATAACCTGCCAATCCCAAGAAGCTTTGACCCTCGATCACATTTTTCGGCCTTTCCTATTGAACCACTGCTTCAAATTTCTTTGGGTCAACTTGAATACCATCCCCCGAGATAACATGCCCCAAGAATATAACTCTATTCAGCCAAAACTCACATTTACTGAATTTTGTATACAATTGCTTATCTCTCAAAGTTTGCAACACAATCTTGAGATGTTATACGTGTTCTTCTTTATTTTGGGAATAGATCAATATATCATCAATGAACACGATAATAAACTGATCTAAGTAAGGATGGAAGACCCGGTCAGGTCCATAAAAGTAGCAAGGACCTTCGCCAACCTAAATGGCATCACTAGAAATTCATAATGCCCATACCTCGTACGGAACATCGTTTTTAACACATCACTATCTCTGAATTTCATCTGATGATATTCTGAACGAAGATTTATTTTGGAAAACACCCTAGCCTTCTACAACTGATCGAACAGATTACCAATTCTAAGCAATGGGTATTTATTACGGATCGTCACCTTATTTAGTTGCCTATAATCAATACATATCCTCAGCGTACCATCCTTTTTCTTTATGAATAACACTTGGGCTCCCCACGGAGAAATACTAGGTCTGATAAACCCGCAGTCTAATAGATCTTGTAACTGAATCTTCAGTTCCTTTAGCTCGGTAGGCGCCATACGATATGGTGGAATTGATATATGAGAAGTTTTCAGAAGTAATTCGATAGTGAACTCAATTTTCCTATTCACTAGCAACCTTGGCAATTCTTTTGGAAACACATCGGGAAAATTCTTAACCATTGGGATATTTGTCACCTGCACCTTATTCTGACTGGTGTCAATCATATGCGTGAGGTATCCCTGACATCCATTCTTTAATAATTTTTTGGCCTCTAGGACTAAAATCAAATTGACAGGGGTGATGATTTTGTCCCCCAAAAATATGAACTCTGGCTTGCTCGCGACTCAAAAAGTAACTTCATTTTTAAAACAATCCACTGTGGCATGATAGCCGGATAGCAAATCCATACCCAGTATCACATCAAAATCGTGAATACTTAGGGGTAATAGATCCACTGACAGTTCTCTATCACCAATACGATGCGGATTGTCTTTATATACACTATCTATCAATACTGACTCACCCACAGGGGTAGAGATAATAATACTATATGATAGAGAAGTAGGAAAATTGCTTACATGCATCATAAAGGTCGCCGAAACAAATGAATGAGTAGAGCTGGGATCGATAAGTATACGTGCATCTCTATCATATAAAGACATGATACTTGTAACCTCATCCGGGGTAGCCTGAGCGTCTTGTCGGGTATTAGCAAATGCACGACCTCGAGTCGGAGGTCTACCGGCCAATCCTCTACCACGCCCCTAAATACTGCTAGGGCCAACACTACCCATACTACTCGCAGAAGGTATAAGTGTAACAGTAGATTTCGGACAATTCAGAGATATGTGGCCTGACTCATGACAACGGAAACATATTAGGCCTACCATGGGACAATCCCTAGCAAAATGATCCGGTGATCCACATTGGTAACATACAGGTATCCCGACTCGACTAAACATCTCGTTCCTTCTCCGTCCTTGTTGGCCGACACTCTGTCAGGATATTCTGTTGTCGCCTGGAATATGATTGTCGTGGACCTCGGTTCCTAGCTGACTGGTCGGTTGTTGTGGCTCGATCAAGTGGCGGTCGAGCTACAGCTTTTCGAGAAGTGCCACTTGGATATCTATTAGGTGACTGCAATCTACTATTTTTATACTGTTCACGATTCTCGGCGGCTTCTCGTACATCATTCTCTATTAATTTTGACATGTCTACCAATTTCGTATAACTTTTGATTTGCCTACCCATCAGCCTAGAATGTATTTCTAGATCGAGTACTTTCTAAAATCTTCTACATCTTACTTCTTCAATTTTCACCAAATCAGGAGCAAATTGGGACAAGGCATCGAATTTGATTTCATACTGCAGAATGGTCGTCATCTTCTCCTATTTTAGTAATATGAACTCCTTCTCTATCTCGAACTGATAGGATTCAGGGAAATATTTTTCATTAAACACAACAACAAATCGATCCCAAGAAATCGCCTCATCTGGAACTGAAATTAACCTCTTCATTTTCTCCCACTAATGTTCGGCCTCTTCTTTTAACTGGAAGGTGGCGAGAGGAACTCAACTGTCATCAGTAATACCCATTGCCTCAAATACGTGTCCTACGCTCCTCAAGCATTTTTCAGTATCAGTAGGGCCCACAATTCCCGTAAAATTCGGGAGGTCCAATTCCTTGAATCTTTTCAGGAGTACCGCCTAAGAAGTAGCTATCTCGGTTTGAGCCTTCTGACATTCCATCATGTTTGTCTGTTGCTCTGTCAATTTCGTAGCAGCCTGTAAAATTCGCTCGACAGCCCCCAAGCTTTCCTGCATCTTATTCCTTTTTCTCTGGGGTCCTGAATTCCCCGTACTTTCATTTTCACGCTCCATAGTCAAGATCTGAAATGAAATTTAATAAATAACAAAGCCAACAATACAAACAACAGTGCATGATGCAAATGTACTATTTAATTTAATAAAATAACTATCACTCACGTGCCGAACTCACCTATCGACACCTTATCTCATGATCCACTACTGACTAAACAACAAATTAGGGAATACATGTGTCCATAATATTCACAAAAAAAAAAAAAAAAAAAACTGAACATTTCACGACTCACACCTATCCAACCATCACACCTATCCAACCAACCCTCCAAAATGACACCACCTTCTGACTCTACCTAGTGCCAATAGTGGACCCGTTCTTAGCTGCGGCACCTAAAACCAAATATTTTATTGGTGTACTGTCTTCATAATATAAAAATAATTTATGGATCAAGCATAGTTATCAAATACCACTTTTCAAAACAAAATATAAATATAATTGCACACCGAGCCGAAATAAAATTCCACACCCATCATTATAATAAAATAATGTATTTAAATCAACTAATCCAAATATTTTGATATATAATAAAATACCACACATATATTTCTCTACTAACCATAGGATCGTTTCACCTCACGATCGAGAGTTACGACGGTACCGTAACCTTTATAATTGTGCCATCTAAAGTGGCTGTCAGTGTTGGGCCATTCAATATCTCCAATGGTAGGGTCAGCCACCTGCAGGATTTATACTTCTGACAAATCTTAACATATATCCACCCTGTAGGACTTGCCAAACAGGTAACAACATATTTCCACCCTACAGGACATGCCTGACATGTAACAATATATCCACATCTCGTAGAACATGTCCTCCTGATAAGAAGACAACTATGATATAGTCGGATAATAAAAACCACTTTCCATCTTTAAAATTTACTTGATCCACGTAACGTTATAAAATAATATATTTTAATAAACCTCTTTTTTTTTTTTTTTTTTTTTTTTTTTTTTTGCATTTTAATACGAAAATATAATTTGACAATTTGCATAGAAGACAATACACTTCCCTCAATTTTTGCGCCACTAAAACCACTATCGTCAGAATATTACGCGGGTGGCGTTGCCTGTGAACCTAACAACCAAAATGACTTAAACTAAGAATTTATTTAAAATAAATCTAAATATGAAATGGGTGACCCTAAAATGCACCATTTCTATTCCCATTTTTTTTTTTTTTTTTATAATTATATGAGATTTATTAACGCCTAATTTCTTGAGTTAATATTAACTATACAAAAATTATTAGAACAATGCCTACAATTTTTTTTTCTGTTAATAATGTAATTTGTAGAAAAACGTTAATCGACTGTTAAATTTTTTATTAGTTGACGAAATGGTAAAAATTGTTGTTTTAGTAAAATTTATAATTTTTATTTTTAAACTGTATTCTTTACAAATTAGATATATCTATACCTACTATATTTCTCGAACCAACGTATATATGTTTTTGACATATAATTATACATATATACATGTCCGTACAAATAATCCTATAATTTGTACGGACATGTATATATGTATAATTATATGTCAAAAACATATATACGTTGGTTCGAGAAATATAGTAGGTATAGATATATCTAATTTGTAAAGAATACAGTTTAAAAATAAAAATTATTATATATATATATACACACACACATGTATATACCTATATACAAATGAAGAAAAAGAAGAAACTACCTGCTTCAATTTTTTTTTCCTTTTTGGCCATGAGCCTTTTTTTTTCTTCTCCTGTTTTTTTTTTTTTTTTGGTTGAAACACATACACATATGTATATATGTATAACATATACATATATGAGAAACTGAAGAACCAACGCCTCACTTCAATTTTTTTTTTGGTTAGTGGATTCCACGTGCCATTTCATGGCACTTTAATACTTAATATATATATACATAGATAATGTGTTTTATTGCCTTAATGAGGAAGGTGACAATTTGAACCGTATTTTTTTTTATTAATTTAATTTTTTTTTTAATTTATTTACGTTAATTACTCTCTTAAAATAAAAATAAAAAATTAATTATATTCCAGAATTTCTTAAAATCATATTTTAAATAAACTTAATAATCCTCTAAACTTTAAAAGTCCAATTTAAAATTAACATATTAGCCCCTAAATTTTTTAAAATTAATATTAAATAACACAATGCACTCCGTTATTTTCTAAATATTCTAAAATGCACCTAAAAGTATGAATGTACAAAGACTAGACTTTACATTTACGGTTGTAAAATTAAGTCGATAAATTAAGTATAATTATCGGCGTCGTATAGTATATTTATTAAATGGATTTTAAATATTATATATAATTGATTCTCAATTGTAAATTGTTTTGATTATTTACTGTTCTAAAAATTGATTCGATAAATCGATAATTATAAATTATATTAGATTTTATTTATTTTTGTATTACTTTTAGTTATATATATACGTGAGTATATATATCGAATCAATTTTTCAGTTGAGCCACAGAATTGCCTTTCTGTTGAACTATTATAATTAGACTATTACTAATATATTATAATTATTATAGTTACTATTGAACTATAATTAGTATAGCTATTCCAGCTGAGCCACGAAATTGCCAGTATATTTAAACTGTTGTATAATAATTAAACTGTTACACTTAATAACGTGGTATTAAACTATTATATACTTAGAAAAAAAAAATGTGGTATCAGAGCTTAATTATTAGTAATACCAATTTATTTTTAAATGATGAAATATTTGGAGTAAAATTATCTATAAGAGAAGCCTAGTGGCGGTCCTGGAAAACCAGGTCGTTACATGCCTTATACTATGAATGAGACACTCATTGCTCTTATACCCAATGTTGACTGCCCTGAGAAAATAAACCAATTCGTCCTATTAGCCTTTGTAATATCCCTTATAAATTAGTTAATAAGATTCTTGTGGTTAGACTTTGTCGTCTTTCGCTGTCTATTATTGGTCCTTTTCAGAGTAGCTTTATTCCAGGTCGTCAAACTTCAGATAATATTATTATTACTCAAGAAATTTTGCATAATTTGAATAGGTCTAAGGATAAGAGAGGTATGATTATTAAAATTGACCTTGAGAAAGCTTATGATAAACTTAGCTGAGATTTTCTTGAAAATACTTTATTTTTCTTTAATTTTCTTGAAAGATGGATTAGATTGGTTATGAATTGTATTAGAAAAGCTTCTTCCAAAGTCCTGTGGAATAGGGAACCTCTTGAGGGTTTCTCTCTATGTAAAGGGCTTAAATAGGGAGACCCTTTGTTTTTTTTTTTGTTTTTTTTTTTTTATCTTTTTGTTATTTGTATGAAAAGATTGTCCATTATGATTAATAAAGATGTTGTTAAGATGAGATGGAAGGGGTTGAGAGTTGCCAGAATTGGTCTGATTCTTACTCATCTTTTCTTTACTGGTGATATTCTGTTTTTTGTTAAATCTAATCTTAAGTACTATGAATCGATTGTTAATATCGTGCATGATTTTTCTAAAGCTTTTGGCCTTGTAGTGAATTGAAGTAAATCTAAAGTTTTTGTTACTCCTAAAGTTCCGGTTTCAACTATTAGGGAGATTACTAGACAGTTAGGTATTGGTATTTGTAATGATCTAGGGACCTGTTTGGGGGTCTCGCTTATTCATAATAAGTATAGTGATAAATATTTTTACTTCATTTTGGAAAACATGCAGAAAAGACTTACAAATCGGAAGGCCTCTAATTAGTTTATGGCAGGAAGAGCCATGCTTGTTAAATCTGTTTTGACTTCTATTCCTTTTTATGCTATGCAAACTAATCTCCTCCCTTTTAAAATTTGTGACAAAATCGATCAAATTGCCAGATTTTTTCTTCAAGGGGATTCAGACGGTAAAAGAAAATTCCATCTTGTAAATTGAGATAAAGTTTGTATGCCTTATAATTTAGGGGGTTTTGAATATTAGGAAGGCTAGATTTAATAATTGTATTTTTATGTCTAAATTGGCTTCGAGGATTGTGAATAATGATAAGTGTCTTTGGGTTTCTTCTATTTCTAATAAGTATAATTTGGAGAGAAATCCTTTCTCTTGGTCTAAGAGGATATGAGGATATCATGTTTGGAGGGATATTTTTAAGTTTAAAGATTGTTTAAAAAGAAGTTTAAAATGGGAGATGGGTAATGGTACTAATATTAATTTATGGACAGATTGGTGGTGTGGTAAGGGACCTCTTGGCAATGATCATATTAAAAAATGTTATGATCTGAAGGTTTCGGATATTATGGATGATTGTGATAGTTGGTATCTTCTACCAATCATTCATCTTTTATTGGATACCTAGGTTAATGATATTTTGAGTTTTGGGCCGCCAAATCTTTTTGTTGAGGATCTGGCTGTTTGGGCTCTAGAAAAATCTGGTAAATTTTCTATTAAATCTGATTACTCTCTTCTTTATGATTTTGATGCTCCTCGAACATTTTCAAAGTGGGAGTGGATTTGGAAATTAAAAATTCCTCAAAATCTAAATTTTTTCCTTTAAATGTTTTTCATAAGAGACAGATGACTAACTCTTTTCAAGTTAGTTGGTTAAATGATGTTTCTGCTATTTGTAATCGGTGTCGTAATGTTGATTAATCTATTGATCATGTGCTTAGATCTTGCCCAAAGGCTTGGGTTGTTTGGAATTCTTTTTTGGACAGGGGTACTTTGAGGCAGGATCGAGACTTGGAGATATCGGATTGGATTTTGAAATACATTAAAGGGAGAAATACTAAACTCTTTCTTTTGATTCTTTTTGTGACCATTTTATGAAAAATTTGAAAGGATAGAAATAAGGTTGTGATTGTGAAATTGTCCAAGATCCTCATCTTGTTGTTTCCAAAATTATTCGACTTGCTCTAGAGATGAATGGAGCCTTTCATCCTAGCTAAATTAAAAATGGTTTGTGTTATGATCTATCTCCTAATTGATTTCCTCCTCCTGTAGGATTTTTTAAATTAAACACTGATGGAAGTGCGTTGGGAAATCCCGGTAAAGGGGGTATTGGTGGATTGATCAAGCATAAGGATGGTTCTTAGAAGATTGACTTTTTTGGGCATCTCAAGTCTTGTACCTGCTTGGAGGCTAAAATTCGGAGCATTGATACTAGGCTTTACTTGGCAATTTTGAGGGGTTTCCCTAGAATTATTGTGGAATCCAATTCAGAGGAAGCAATTGAGTTTATTAGAGGAGGTTGTTCTGAGAGCCATGTTTATAGGAGCTGAATCATGGAGTGCAAACAAATTATTGAGATGCATGATTTTATGATCCAAGCTACTAAACGTATTAACAATAGATGTACTGATTTTCTAGCTAGGCAAGGAGTTAATTGTGGTACGAAGGTTCATTATCTTGAGGATCCTTCGGAGGAGATAAAGAGATTTTTGAGTGATGAGATGAGGAACGTGGCCTCTTTACAGAGCCCGTAGTTGTTTGTTTTGTTTCTACTAAAAAAAAGAATTAAAAATGACTGTTCATCTAGCAATTTGGCGTTTAAATATAAAAGCTCCCGAAAATCAGAGATTTTTTTTCAAGAAGACGATGAAATTACAATTATACCATTGATAACAAAATATTTAATTTAATTTAATTTAATATTATAATTGGTGAGGATCAAATTATAAATTATATTAAAGTGAATTATTTTTTTTTTACTTTAACAAAAACGAGACTAAAGATAAAAATATTATCCTATTCTTTTTCTTCTTTTTTTTCGTACTCCCAACCAAATACACCTTTAGAAAAAGTTAATAATAATAATAAGGGGCATACACCATTAACTCCCAAAATGCAGAAGAAATTACCGATCAAGCCTTAACACTTTTTTTTTTTTTTTTTTTTGCACCAATAACACTCCTTGTGTGGTTGTTGAATGTAACATTCAACATTTGTGCATGTTGAATATAACATCAATTTTTTATTTTATTTTATAATGTTAACTTTATCTGAACAAAATACCCCTCATATGAATGTTAAATGTAATATCAATTTTTTTTTCTTCTTTTTTACAATGTTACATTTAACACATGTGAATGTTGAATGTGACATCAATTATTCTCATATTTTTATGGATCGTATTATGCGTAGATGTTACATTCAACACCTGTGAATATTGAATGTAACATCTTTTTTTGCACCATTAGCACTCCTTGTGTGGTTGTTGAATGTAACATTCAACATTTGTGCATATTGAATGTAACATCAATTTTTTATTTTATTTTATAATGTTAACTTTATCAGAACAAAATACCCCTCATATAAATGTTAAATGTAACATCAATTTTTTTTTTTCTTCTTTTTTACAATGTTACATTTAACACATGTGAATGTTGAATGTGACATCAATTATTCTCATATTTTTATGGATCGTATTATGCGTAGATGTTACATTCAACACTTGTGAATGTTGAATGTAACATCATTGAGAGAGAGAGAGAGAGAGAGAGAGAGAGAGAGAGAGAGAGAGAGAGAGAGAGAGAGAGAGAGAGAGAGAGAGAGAGAGAGAGAGAGAGAGAGAGAGAGAGAGAGAGAGAGAGAGAGAGAGAGCAAGTAGACGGTCTTTTCTGGCAACTGAGATTGATAAAAAATAATTAAATGAAGCCGGAAATACATGTTAAAATTCTTTGTTTTTGGAGATTTTTCTATCTATAATAATCCTTAAAAAGATGTTGACAGTCACCTTTCCCTGCTATGAATAAAATTAAGGTTAAACTACACTTTATACCTCTAAAGTTTGAGTGTAATTTATTATTTGGTATTTTGTTTTTGTTTTTCAATATACAATTGGAGTACGAAATTTATATCTAAATCATACAATCAACTCGCTACCGCCATTTTAACTCACAAAACAACAACAAACTGTCACAGATCGCTTAATGACAAGGCGATCAGAACAATTAAGAATATTGGTTGGAGGATTAAAGCATTGATATGCGGTTCTCAGCCAGCTGGACACTGAAGTCACATGGTATTCCTTTAGCGTCAAATCATGTCGTTGGTCAAAGACTTGACAAAAGAAGAAGTACTTGGCCACTCTTGTTCAAACTGGACGGGAGTCGGGGCCACTCTTCTGATGAGCCCAAGATAGGGAGAAATCAGTCAGCATCGTGTATGAATGTAGGCTTACCTCTGCGTAGTGGACACGTTGAAGCTCTTGCATAGGCAGTTGCCGTTGTGAAAATTTGAGCACATGACAACATGCTTCACACATATCAATTTTTTCTCTTAATTTGTCCTTCAATTATTATGCACGTATTGTTGTTTTAGCAATTAAAATGAACAAAACTTGATCAAATGCACTATTAGAATGAGAGGTAGGTCTAAGAAAACTTGAGGTGACACTATTATAATTTATTTGATGATATTAAATTTAACTGAGGGGATGACTCTTAATCGATTTTTATGACGTAAACAGATTCATGTAGTCGATCCTACTTAAATGAGATAAAAACTTAGTTGTTGTCGTAAAATATAGGGAGCGTATTGAGATCGTAGTGCAAAATAAAATTTAAGCCATAAATTAAAAAATAAAATAACTTGCATATAAAAAACGATAAAAAAAAAAAAAAAAATAGAGGTAGATGAGCGTACACATCAAGTGTCCCTCTCCACATGTTTCTTGTGAGTCATACTCGTGGGGCACAGTTAAATTTTTGGCAACTAGCTTATGCTTTGCCCAAATAAATAAACATATTTATTTCTAATTAATATATACTTAAATGGGTACTAGAAGTTAATTAATGAATTAATACAAAATTATTTTTAAATCCAAACCAAAAACTATTGATTTCATTTTTAAATATGACGGCACTAGACTTTCATCAAAATTTAATTTATTAGTATTAAAACAATAACACAAAAAAGTAACCAAATTTATTGGTCAAAATACATTTGTGATATGGTGTTGTCCATATTTATCGGTAGAAAAGTAGAGCGGTGAAATATTAAGATAATACGTGTGAAGTCTAAAAAGTATAGAGATATACAGAGATGCTACATACAAACGATGATTAAGGTTGGTCTATTGGCCTCTAGGTAATTTAGTTGGCCAATGCCCATAAATATATAAATTAACTTGTCTTCTTAAACTCAAGATGGTAAGACAAATGTAAATTTGAGCTTTGAAAACTAAAGAATGGAAGCGTTTGGGCGGATAGATCTTAGTGAAAATATCTGTAATTTGATCGGCAGAGCTGACTGAGTGAAAATGACAATATTCTAGAGAATGCGATGACAGATGAAATGAGATCAGTCTACGAGTGTTTGTTGCATTCATGGAATACGGAATAGCACTCCGATTATTAAAATATATATAGATCAATAGCAGTAGGGAATGAGACTTCCATTTTAGCGAGGAGCCAATGAAGCCACAATAGTTCTTACGTTGCATCAACGATGACATAAATTTGGAGCGGACAATCAAGTTTGTTTGAATAATAGAAAGGCGGAATATTGAGAGAATATAAAACAATTATATTAATATGTGTGAGACACTACAGAATATAGAGATGTACAAAATTTGTTTATATATAAGTAAAGATTATGGTTTGGTCTATTGTGATCTAGGTAACCTAGTGGGCCAAGACAAATATATACACACATATTGACATTTATTTTTGAATCCCATAATTCTCTTCTTACAAGGTATCTTTTGAGAGTGAACTAGGCCAAGTGGATTCCTACATGGTATGAGAGTCATGCTTTTTGTCTGATGTTGGGTGTGTTGAATATCACATCAATATTGTCCCCCTAATATTTGTTCATAGTGATTTGTCAAAATCCACCCTACGCGTGAAGGGGCATGTTTATCCCACATTGCTTTTGAGCTCTCCAATACCCGTTCGCAGTGGTCTATCAAATTCAACTCTGTGCGTAAAGGGGCGTGAGGAATCCTACATCTTGCGTGATCCTGAGCTATATATAAGTTTAAAGGCAATCATTTTCTTTCAATGTGTCTTTTGAGGGTGAGTTAGGCCCATTGGGTTTGAACACGCCTCCTCATGCATAGGGTGGATTTTTACAAACAGGATCCAACATCATTGTGGGATTCAACACGTCTCCTCACGCGTAGGATGAACTTGGATAAACTACTGCGAACGGATATCGTAGAACCCAACATTGATGCGGGATTTAATACGCCTAACATCAGACGAAAGACCTAACTCTGATACCATGTAAATTGGGTCTACTTACTCTCAAAACACGCTTTGAAAGAGAAGAAACTTCTTTAAACTTATATATAGCTCATCATCAGGTAACACAAGACACACGAGAGGTTCAACAATTATGATCGATTTAGGCCCCGTTTGGCAACCGTTTTCATCCCAAAAATTCTCATCCCATTCTCAGATTTTTGAGATTTCTGTTTAGGAATAACGTTTGGTAATTTTTGTTCCTATTCCCATTCCATTCTCATTTGAGAACTGTGCCTACTTTTTTCTTAAGAAATAAGAAACGAAAAAAAAAAAAAATTTATTTCTCATTATTCCCATCTCATTCCCAAAAATCACCGCCACTATTTATCCGCTGTTCGCCGCGGGTCACCTCTAGTATCGCCGGCCGCCGCCACCCACTATCTGGCCAAAAAAAAAAAATGTTCTCAAAACAATTTTTTTTTTTTTTTATTTTTATTTTAGGAAAAAATCGTTACCAAACGCAATTCTGTTCCCAAAACAAAACAAAAAATTATCGTTATCAAACACGATTCTACTCATAATTCTCATCTCATCACATCCCACTGTTGGGATGGGAACAGAAATAGTTACTAAACGCCACCTTATATTCCATATTTTTACCAACATTAATATTTTTTTCTTTTTTAATATTTATAATGGAGAAATATGAGTGAAAAAAGAGTTCATGCACAATATAATTGAGACCTCACATGGCCAAGGATTCGGTCAACTAATTATTAAGCATTATAAAGCTTAATTTCTTTTCTTTTTATATATTTTGATTATAATTGATTTTGTTGGCACAAATTGATATTTAGTTGCACATGAAATCAAATCAGACAGCACAAAATACACATGTTATGAGTTTGCAAAATGATATTGTTGATTCCCCGCCCCCTATTTTTTTTTTTTTTTTAAATTATTTGAATTATATCATTTGATTGCTCAATCTTTTATTTGTAGAAAACATTTAGGTTTAGTTTTAGCCCTTTTTTGTGGGTTGCTTCAGAGAATCAGACGTAAATTAAGACGTAAGTTAAGTGTGTTTGGTAATCAATATTTTTAGAATATTTGTAAGTAAACTTAATTTTTCTGCTACTTTTAAAAGTTAAGAAAATGGTGCTTTGAAAAATTCAAAAGAAATTTTGTATAACAAAATTATCTTTATTTTTATTTTTTTATTATGAATTTTTATTTAATTTTCTTATTTAATAATATTTTAATTTTTTATTTGAAGCATGTAAAATACTCATTTTTTATTTTATAATATCTAAATTTTGTATTTCTAACATATAACATATTTTAAAATTTTATATTAATCTCATTCAAGCAAATATTTTTTTTATATGTGTCTAGTTTTTCTATACTTAGCCAATATTAAGAATAAATAAATAAATATGACATATGTTTATTTTAGTAATTTAATAGTATTTGATGTTTTTACAAAAATATTTACCAAACGCTCGTTACGTAATTCTCATTTTCAGCATATACTTTTTGAAAGATTTACCAAACAATTCACAATTTCTTTTCAACCTGTTTTTTAACAACTCCTTTTAAAAAGCCAAATCGGTTAAAGTAAGCCTTATTAGATTCTTCCTTATACGAAACACACAAAAAATAAATAAATAAATATTTGGTGTTTTGTGCATTTTATTACTAAAATTGTACAAAAGAAAAATAAGAATGTGTGTCAAACTGAGCTTGGGCTTTTGTGGCCCATTTTTGCTACTTTTTTTTTTCTCTTCAATTGGGCTAAATTTGGCCCATATATTGATGATGGATGTGGTTTGTGGGCTTTCACAAAGCCCAATTCAAGAGGCTTCATTGGTCCAATAAATCTCTAATGTGTGTAGTGAAATACACATAGTGAATGTTCACTGGTAAATATTCACAGTAGTAGTGGGCGTGTTTTCATCTTTCGTATTGAATATTATCATACTAATTTAAGAATCTCAATATTAGTATGTGCATCAAAGTAAAATTATAGATGAACCAAATGTCATAAAGTGTTTGCGCAATGTCAAAGTATTTGTGATTTATCCTTTCATTTTTAAAGCTCGTTTACTAAACAAGTGAATGATAACTATTTGATATTAAACAACATATGTTATTTGCGCAATAAATGTTAACTAATTGTTATTAAACAATACATGATAATGGTATTCAATCCTTCGTAGTAAACTTTCACGGAATGATTTTTTTTTTTTTTTGAAGAGAAAGTACTTAGTATGGATATCAAATTACTTGTTTAAGGTTCACAAATCCATATTTTTTTATCATTTTGTTTTTTGATTGATGGTTCAATTACAACTTTAGAGAAGTGATGATATTGTGTAATTACATTGAATAACAAGTTTTGTGGAAAAAATATGTATATCTTGATTGAGGATTTAGTAATTGATCTTTGTAATTAAATTTATATTATATATAATACGGACTGTATTGATTTTTTTATTTAACGGTAAAGTGTGTCTAAGTCAGCTCGCGTGCAGTTTGATTAATCACATGTTTTGCGTCGAACTAACATAATTAAAATTATAAAAAAATACAAAAGGTGTATGGATTAAGTCCAAGCCCTTTTTTTCCATGAGATATGAACAAATAAAGTGATGGACCCACCAATTAATTTTTCCAAAAAGTCAAAATGCAAGATTTTTCATTAGCCATCCAATTCACTAAACGGCGACGTTTCTTGTTGATATGGAAGTTGAAGCACCACAATTTTAATATTATAAAAATTTAAATAAAAAAAAATAATCATTTTTTCTTATGGTTTAATGCCAAATGATGAAAAATAAAAAAGACAAAAAAAAAAGGAAAAAGGGATACATCATCTCACATGAAAGTCACGTGATATTCTTATCCTCCGAAGATATCATTTTAATATCAAACCATCATTTTAATATCAAACCACAATGGACTAACGTCCACTACTTATTCGCCAGGTGTCACAATCTCAACCGGTTATTGACCACGCTTGTGGGGTCACCGGGAGAGGGCTCGCCGGAGCACCGGTGCAAGCAACGCCGGCGCACTCAGGTGCGGCAAGTGTCCGTCGGTGTCCAGCATCTCCACCGTGTTCCGTCCGCCGAGGTGGTTCTTCATGTACGTCGCCACCGACGCCGGCACGGAGACGTCCTTGGCCGTCTGGATTATGCAACAGGGCGTCTTCACGAGGCCCAGTATGCCCCTGAAATCGCTGTTGAACACCGTCTGCGACACGAACAGGGTGATGTCGGGCCTCATGTTGAACAACGTCCGGCTGAATTCCCGTACGGCGGCCGGAACGTCGGCCCCGACGGCCAACGGGGCGAAACCCTTGACCCACGCGTCGTAATTGGACTTCATTGCCGAAAACACCTTATCGATTTCGCATTGCTCGAATCCGCCATGATAATCTCTGTCATTCAAGAATCTGAAAACAAAATTCGTCAAGCAAAATCGTACATGATGATGTTCTTTTTCACTTTATCGGAAATTGAATCAACAGACATAAGATTCCAAATCTGGGTAAAGCCTAACTTCCTTCAAAATCATGATATGATTGAGAAAACAGACATCCAAAATTGATTTCGCATTTTGTTTACCGTGGAGAAACGCCGATGAGGATGAGCTTGGAGAAGAGCTCCGGGCGCCGAATGGAAGCCAAGAGTCCGATCATGGCTGAGACGGAGTGACCGGCGTAGGCGCACCGGGTCACTCCCAGCGCGTCGAGTATGTTGAGGAGGTCATCGACGTAGGCATCGAGGGTAGTGTAGCGGCGGAAATCGAAGTAGTCGGGATTGACGCTGCCGGCGCAGACGAGGTCGTAGAGGACGACGCGGTAATCGCGGAGGAAGTAGGGGAGAATGCGGTTCCAGGCTGATTGGTCGGTGCCGACGCCGTGCGCCAGTACCAGGACTTTCTCGCCGGAGCCGACGACTCGGACGTTGAGTGCGTCCAAGATGCTGCAACCCATTGCGATTTCTTGTCTTGGGTTATTACAGAAAAATTGAGAAGAAGGTCATGATATACTGTGGGTGAGAGAGAGAGGGGGGTTAGTGTGTGAGAGAGAAAAGATGGGGGGTAGGTATGAGTGTGTTGTTTCAGACATGTTCAAGTCTGTATTTTGGATTGATATTTATAATGGTAGATGGATGAAGAAAGGTAAAGGATTAATTACATTTTACCGCACCATGTAGTTAGGTCATTTTGTATTTGGTCCTATTATAGTATTTTTTTCACCATTTTTTCTTATATAATTAAATTTTATTACACTTTACTATTTAATATAGACATAACCACAAAAGGACAAAAATATTGATGAAGGGAGTAAAGTACTACAAAAATTTAACCACAGTTGTGACGCGAATATTGTTCAAAATGATCTAACTATAAAGTTGTAGAGTGTAATTAACCCAAAGGTAAAATATGGTTACTGAGAGAGTTGGATTAGACACAAGATTAATCGGGTGGTTGGTAAAAAGGAGAAGATAATCTTTTTCTTTTTCTTCAATCTACTATAAGGAGCACTTTAATGTAATGTGGAGGGATTAGAATGTTCATTCTTACATAAAAACAAATTTTATTCTTATTATTTATAATTTTTTAATCTCTAGAATTTAACCAATTTGGAAGTTAATTTGATGTCACTTTTGGTTCTTGACAAATGACTCCGGTATTCCATTGCACTTCTCATGTTTCAAAATTATTTCAATTTCGCTTCAATTACTATTCTATTTAGGTCAATGATAACGGTCAAAGGATATTTTGGTCATTTCGTGTTCAAATTTGATTTCTACTATTCAACTTACATAGATTAATTACACTTTGCATGCCATTATTTTTAAAATTATATTTTTTACCATTAACTTTTTGAATAATTATATTTATCTATCACCCTATCCCACCCCTCACCGCCACTGCCAACCGCCACCATCACCACCAAGCTCCATCACCGCCCACTGCCGCCTCCCCTATCTTTTTACACTAACATCCCATTTAAAAAAAAATATATTTTTTAACCCTTTTATTAAACAAAATAACAAAATAAAATATAATTATACTATCTCTTCGACGGTAGCGGTGGACAATTAGCAGTGGAGGTGGTGGCTGGCGGTTGGTGGTGTCTGTATCAGTTGGTGGCAACGGTTGGAGGTGGTATTGGTGTTGGCGATGGCGGTTGGTGGTGACGGTTGGCAGGTGGCAATGGCAGATGGCAGTGAGAGGGGGGGGGTAAGGTAAGAGATAAATATAATTATTTAAAAAGGTAAAAATAAAAGAATATAATTTTAAAAATAATGGGGTGCAAAGTATAATTAATCTATGTTAGTTAAAAAGGCAGTTCGGTGTTACAAAACTCCTGCTATGCATGGGGTCCAGGGAAGGGTCGAACCTGTTAGATCTATTGTACGCAACCTTATCTTACTTTTTGCTATAGGCTGTTTCCACGATTTAAACTCGTGACCTTCAGGTCATATGGCAACAATCTTTACCGTTGTGCGAAATAATCAAAATACTCTTTGAGCGTTATCATTGACTTTAACAGAATAGTAATTGGAGCAAAATTGAAACAATTTTGAAATGTGAGAAACTAATGTGTCTACTTTCAAATATGAGGTGCAATTGAGCACCGAAACTATTTGTCAACGACAAAAAGTGTCATTATCCCTTAATTCTAATTATGTGCGATTAGATTTTAATCTTTTATCAGCAAAAAAAAGCGACAAAATACTAACTAAATATTGAAATGGGAATAAAATTTAATTAAATAAATATTTTATCCTTAAAATCTTAATTTAATTACTATTTTACCCTTATAATTTTTTTTATTTTTTTAATACTTTCTTCCCCCTCTCTCTTCCTCTCTACATTATCTTCTATGGTAAGAATTCAACGCCGGCAGCCAGGGCCAGATTACCTTTATCTCCCTCTCGCTCTTGTATTCTAACTAACCCCCCCAATTCCCTACCGGTACCCCACCGCCCATCCTCACTTGCCCCTTCTACCCCCCTGTCCATTGCTTCTCTCTTTCTCTCATATTCCAACTAACCCCCCAATCCCCTACGGGTACCTTGCCTACCCCCGCTAGCCCCCTCAACCCTTTTGTCCACTCTCTCTCTCTCTCTCTCATATTCTAACTAACCCCCCAATCCTCTACCGAAACCCCACATCCTACGCCCGCTAGTCCTTAACCCCCCTGTCAACTGCCTCTCTCTTTCTTCTTCTTCTTTTCTCTCTCTCTCTTCCATATATATATATACACACACGAATTATTTGGAATTTCTTTGATTTATAGTAGAATATTCTTTATTAAAAAATATATATATTTTTCAATTGGAAATTTTATTATACAAATGTATTTCATTACTAATTTATTCCTAACACTAGTCAAATATTGTAATGAGCATGATTATTCTAATGCCACTTCTGATCATTTTTATTACCAAACATAAGAATGATAATGATCATTTCATTCTATTACTATAATAATTTTAATGTTATTGTCATTTTATTATAGTGTACCAAATGCAACATAAGAATAAAATCTTAGATGCATAAAGGCGAGATGTAGGAGAGTTGACCTTTAAGATCGTTTGAGAAAGTGATTAGTCGAGGTGTGTGTAAATTGACCCAAACATATTTTACTGTTAAATAAATAAATAAATTACATGAATGAGGAGAGGCCAGTTTCACTTTTTTATTAAAATCATGATAAAAAATAAATAAATAAATAAATAAATAAAAATTAAATGGTGCTAATTTTGTGGTGATGGCTCATATTGATATTTAAAAAGAGACTTATCTCACTTCTTTACCATTGAAAATTGTATTATTCCACCTACAAAGTTTAGTATTTTCGTTTTTCAAACCCCGTGGCGCGCTTAGTCTCCACCATGGCCTACTTGGACTCTCCCTATTAAGGAAAAAGGCTATTACTATTACGATTTTGAAAATTATTGCTCATTGCTCCATATTTCACAATATCTATAATATTAACGAGAACGAACCGAAATTCATGGAAGACTTGTCAAACAAGTCTACCATCCTCTATAAATTTTACAGGAAAGATCTAGCCAGATACATACACTTTTCTTAGACTATGACAAATTAAAACGAGAAAAAATCTATTAATTCTCACACTAAAGGTGTAATACCGGAAAATCCACACTCGGTACATATTTTTTGTAGGAACCAAACCTAGGAGGATTACCTATTCCAAATCCCAAAGTACCATTTCTGACGAACCAGAATTTGGTTTCATCAGTATATATTCTCGAACATATTTTGCTTATATATTTTAAGAAAATATGAAAGGAAATAAAGTGCTCTTCTACATCTCTCTCTCTCTCATATTTTGCTTATATATTTTAAGAAAATATGAAAGGAAATAAAGTGCTCTTCTACATCTCTCTCTCACATATTTTGCTTATATATATTTTAAGAAAATATGAAAGGAAATAAAGTGCTCTTCTACATCTCTCTCTCTCACACATTTTGCTTATATATTTTAAGAAAATATGAAAGGAAATAAAGTGCTCTTCTACATCTCTCTCTCTCTCTCACATATTTTGCTTATATATATTTTAAGAAAATATGAAAGGAAATAAAGTGCTCTTCTACATCTCTCTCTCTATTTTTTTTTTTTTTCAAAAATTCTCTCTCCACCTCTAACTATAAATTACATGTGCTTTTTTTTTTTTTTTAGTACATAAGTTGAGGGAGAAGATTGAACTCTAAACCTTCCACAAAGAAAACTAGATACATATCCACTAGATTACAAGTCTTAGGATACACATGCTTCTTTCTTTCTATGTCAATGCTTTCCATTTCATCAAAAGTTTTATTTCTCTGTCTATCCCTAACTGTGGATGTATTCTCTATTAAAATTCACATTCTCTTTTTCTCTCAATCCCTAGCCAATTGCCCATGTACATTTCTCAAACTCGATGATGCCACACACCTCTATTAACACGATCACGAGCCATCACGGGACAATTCTCTTTTGACCCATTATTTAATTTGTTGTAAATTCAAAATTATTTTTCATAAAATAATTCTTGTTCATCAGTGCCTTCAGACACAGAGTATGCTAATATATAATGAAACAGTCCAATTCTTATCTAACGAGGTATTTTAGACTGTTGGATCAAATTTTAGGGCCAACTATTGAGATTCGACAACATATTAACAATAGGACTAACAGTTGCCTCAGCTCTCTTCAATCTGTCATATGCCTCTTTTTTCTCCCCTCTCTCTTACAAACACACGCACACACACAAACTCCACGCCATCAATATTATCGCTTGTGCTCACTCCACTTCCCTCTGTTCATGCATGTCTCTCTCTGTCCCCATCCTCTCATCAAACCGCTTTCCATTTCTTCATTGAACAACCACTGTCATCACCACCTCGATTGATGCTTATCCTATATGTATTATTAAAATTAAAATCAATTCCTTCACGCATGAAATATATATGTGTGTGTGTGTTGGTGTTGAAAATTGGTTAACGCACGCAGTTGGTCCGATCAGGGTCTAGATGGATTTTCTTTGCTGAGTTGGAATTCATGTGCTGGGTGATTGGTGTTCGGTGAACAATCCAGAATCAACAATCAAGAACCCTTGGTTATCAATGTTCAAGCTGCTAACTGCACAAAGACTCGTTGGGATATGCCCAGCGAAATCCTTCCAGAGTAAGAGTAAGAGTTTGGGGGAAAAGACAAAGTATTTCGTTTAATTAGAAAAGCCAAGCATTAACTTCCTCACTATTCATAGGAGTGTGGGATTTGATTAACTCCGTAGAATTAGGGCCCTGAGTGCTATTAATTAGGGTAATCTGACGCGTGGCCAATGAAAAGGTACACAACACGATTTAGGCCACTGGGCCATGCGTTTTGCCCACCAGAAGGAGCCCATAGATTGACCAATGGACAAAAGACAGATCTCAGCCCACGAAGGTGCAAGAACCTAGTTGGTGGTCTGGAGGTTTGTCCGGTGGCTGCTCATCGACGATCGGCCCGAAGCTCGTGGTGGAGGACCCCTCAGCTCTGGTCGCTGTGAGGTGTTTGGCACGGAGGGGATCCAAGGTGACCTAGATTTAGATGTTGGGCAGTTGTCGGCACTTGGGAGGTCGGTGACTCCCTAGCTGAGGCTGTTGGTCAATGAATGGCAGAAGGTCCAACCAACATGTGAGGTGGATTGACCAGTCAGGTAGTCTCTCCGAGATCCCCACCTTGCCACGTTCTAGGTTGTGATTTGTCTTTGATGGACGGTGGAACTATTCCTTTTCAATATGTATGTGTGTGTGTATATATATATTCCAATAATCATTACAAATGGGGATACAATGGAAGGATCAACATTGAAAAAATGGTCCCCCAACTTGCACCACCACCCTACTATAATTTGTGTCCTTTTAAATCAAATTGGCACAAGAGACAATCATGTAGTCCTTAAAAAGAAAGAAAAAAAAAAACAGACACCATGTCTCTCCTCGTGAAGTTTTTTTGCATGAGAATCTCTCCCTTGTATCGCGGAATGCGGAATGAGTAAGACACACACACACGGACACTAGCTTAGCTATCTATCTATCTATACATGGAGAATCTGATTCAAATTAATGGAGGTTGCATTCGTCCACCTTCAACAAATTATCACAAATGGCCCTATATATATATTGATCTTCCTCTTGTCGCCGCAAATCACCTCATAAAATTTATTATTAGCCTTCCTCTAGAAACCTAATTCACTTATAACTCACTCTCAAAAGACGCCTAGAAGGAGAAGGGTTGTCCTAGACTAGACGCCTGGAAAGAGAAGAGTTGTCCTAGACTTTATAGATAACTCAGGATCAAATAACACAAGCGATCTCAGATTCAACACTTCCAATTAATGATCAAATTAAAATAAATATTTTTTTTTTGTTAGTGAAATTTCACTATTTGTTAGAGAAAAACAGGATTATTGCTTAAATATGGTGCTGAAAAGTTGCATTCTAAATCCAAAAACTTAAACTTGGAAGAATATAAAGAGATAAATTAGAAATGACAGATTAAGGAAGAGTCGGAGAGAGGGGTCTGGCCCTACGTGCGTTGTCTTTGGCATAAATGAAGGGTCATATGATAAAGGAGTAGGTTTCCACTTTCCATCAACAACATGAACGATTGTAACGACACGGTGTTGTGGATAAGTTGTGGAGTTTAGGGCCCAAACATTAACAATGACAATGAGAGAGAAAAGAGGGGGGGTTATGGAGAGAGAAGGCATAGTTGTAGAGAGATAAAGACAGATAGAAAGTGTTCTATATATATACATATAGAGAGAGAGTTGTAGAGTGAGAAGGAGGGAGGAAGGGAGGGAGATTTGGAGAGAGAGAGAGAGAGAGTTGTAGAGCGTTATAGACAGAAGAAATATTTCTAGAGAGAGAGTGTTATAGAGAGAAGGGATAGTTGTGGAGAGAGAGAGAAGGAATAGATGTAGAGAGAGGAAGGAGAGGGAATAGTTGGAGAGAGAGAGAGAGGGAGGCAGTACAGTGTTGTGGACCGCATAGAAGTTTCGATAGTGTTTAATTGGTTTGATGAATGATTGAAGTTATCTTATCCAGAGAGTACTACTTTTGTGTAAGGCATGGCATCTACTTACCCATTCATATTCCACTTTCGACCTTGTTCAGGTTTGGATAGGATATTACTATTTACCAGGCCAAAGGATAAACAATTTTCTACATTATTCTCTATTTTTCACAAATTATTGTCAACCATTTACATATTTAGGGTTTAAAAATCAATTTTTTGGGAAAAAGATAATAGAACGTAATGTTAATCAGGCCCGGTTAACTCGAAAAAATGAGATGATATCACATTGCGAGAATAAAGTTTGTTGTGTTCGTTGGAAGTCGTTTTTGAAAACGGCTAAATGTTGATCGAGATAAAAAAACACGAGCGTTGAATAGGTTTGGGAAGACAACAATGGGTTGTTGATTTCATTATAGCTCCTCGAGCGTATCATCGATGTTTGTTCATGTCACTTGGATTATTTTCCATGAGATTTTATGAGAGAAAACTAATCATCAGGCGAGATCAGTTAAGACTCTTCAAGCAAACCCATGTCTACCAATGTGTTACTTAATTGGGTTATTTAATTTGCTTAAGGCATTATAACTACGGAAACTTGCCGAACAAACTTATATTAAGAACCAAATTACTAATTAATACTAATTATTTGCGGTTAAACTATTTAATCTCATTGATTTGATATTTTGAACTGTTTAGTCCCAATTTTTTTAAGAGGCAGGAAAATTCATGACCAAAATATCTCCGAAAAATCTGCAGAATTTAATAGTTTTCCTAATTAAACACTATTAAAAAAAAAGTAGTTTTCACAAATAACAAGTGTACTGATCAATGAATATTATATTCAACATTCAAACAAAGACAAGAGTTATGATTGTGTGCTTTGCAAAAGATATATACCTTAATTTACAAACAGTATATGTAACACCAACACACAATGTAACAATGTATTTTTTTGTCTTGTAATGCATACTATGTTAAATATAACATGGATTTGTATCAAATGCTAAAAAAACCGAATGTTATATTCAACATCCAAACAAAAGATGATAGTTATGATTGTATGCTTTGCCGAAGACATATACCCTACTTATAAGCAATTCATGTTATATGTAATATCAACAAATAAATGTAACAATGTATTTTTTCTTATCTTGTAACACATACCATGTCGAATATAACATAAATTTTTATCCAATACTCCAAAACAACAATTGATATCTCATTTTAAAAATAGTGAAACAATGATTATTCCTATATAATTTGACGACGGAAAAAGTGAATATATGTGGGACAAACATCTAATAATTTTGAAGTGTTTTTCTTGCAAACACATATGGTAATTACTCCGCAAATTAAGTTATGCGTATAATTGGAAATGTTGATTGATCGAGAATGAAAAGTAACACTTTAATAGGGGCAAATCAAACCATATATGCTATAAGGATCATTGGGTGCATTGAAAAACTTTTGGGTGTATTTGGTAGGTTCGATACCCAAGCGAGATCGGGTCGTAATTAAGTGCCCCTTATAACTATAAGGGTACCTCTTCCCTCGAAAGCCTTCGGTGTGGCATTGAACCTCAATGCTAGGAGATATTGGCACGACAAGGGCACAATATAGGCACGCCTTACATGTGTTGGGAAGTCTTGTCGCACGATTTAACCATGCAATTTGGTTAAGGATGTTAAATGAGGTGCGACATGCGTCGTGTCACAGTCTTAACTTGTGAAGTGTTTATTCTCGCACATGGCCGCTTGTCCGTTAGTCTTTTCATTTGTTTTCTAGACTAATTTAGCTTAGTTTAGTTTATTTCTTTCATTTATTGTAGAAAGACCCTATTATATCTTCTTGAGTATAATGATATATATTGTTATCACTTGTATTTTTTTGCTTAAAGTACTATGTGGGAGAACATGTTCTTTAAGTCATTCAAGTCTTTCACACCTTATAATCTTTGATATTAATACAATTGTTGTTATTATTGTAATTGTATACTTCTCTACATTGCCGGCATGTTTTGTTGTAGGGAAACTCGTTGCTATTGAAAATTATTTTCGCTTTTTTATATTCTCTTATTTTCAAGCTTACTACTAGGAGATCCCTTAGTTAGCACCCTATGGTCCGCTTTCCAGCCTCAAAAAGCTTGGATCGTGACACGTCTACACGCATCAACGCGCTTGAGCATCGTTGGACAATATTAGTAGGCATATGGCATCGTTAAAGCAAGACACAAGGTACTCCTAGGTGCAACACTAGAATTGGTATTCTTCAGTGCAACATGAAACCACAGTAACGTTGGGCATTAGGTCAAGCTAATGAAGGCAAAACGTGGACACAAGACGGTTTGTGTAGGTAGCATGACAAAGCGTCAATGAATGTCGCCACTGTTAGGAAGTTCCAACTTAAAACCGTATAGTTTTAAGTTGGAACCTCCTAACATGGTATTAGAGTTAAAGTTATGGGTCTCGCATTTTCTTATAGTCAAATCATCCGTGCAAACCGAGGATTATACATTTCTCATCGTTTCCTAATAGTTATATCATTCGTGCAAATCGGGAGTTGCATTTAAGGGTGGGTATTAGATTCTTGTCCTACATCGATTATTTGAGAGTTCCCAACTCACAATATAAATTAAAGAAGTTACTTCACTTAGCACCATATGATTTTAAGTTGGAATCTCCTAATAGCCACAATAATATGAACGAGGCGACACAACGGGCAACATACATTCAAGAAGGGCCGAACTTGAGAAATCAGAGATTTCGAGCGAAATTTGAAAATGAGGTCCCTCAATATTTAATTTTTTTTAAAACACTCATATTTCTTTTATAAAATTAAAATATCTAAAGAAAATATTGTTAATAAAATGATTGAACTAAAATTGAGATTTTTTTTTTTTTTGATGTAATACTGTTACAAATATTTAAATATATATATATAAGGATCAATTTGAAGGGCCCCAAAAAATTGGAACCCTAAGCAACTGCTTTGGTTGCCTTGTCCAATTGTCAGTCCTGCATGCATGGCGTACATCGACTTGCAGGTAATGTGGTACGTAGATGCTAGGTTCATGTGCGTGTTGGGAAAATAGGGTACATGTGAGGGCATATACTATCAATCGTGGTACTTAGATAAAGCAGAGTAACTACCAAATAGTAGTGGGATGTATGTCGTGACACATGTTGAGACTGGTGCAGTTGGTTGTGCATAAGTAGTTGAGGATGTCAATTGCACCTTGTTCTAGAAATTGGTGGTAAGTAGTAACACGTCTGGGGTAAGCATAAAGCATGTTCCTGCAATTCAAACCGAAAATTGAGTGTATGTCCTTATTTATTGAGTTATATAACAAGTTTGGACTTTACCTATAAATGTATATGTGCCTTTATGAGCGTACGTTTTTGGTTATCATATTTGTGTTCGTTATAAGAAGACATTTGATTGAATGATTTGTAGCAATTAGATCGTCACCCGGTCCAAATTTTAAGAGAAAATATGACCATGTGGCATGTACCCAGGGGCTAGGCCCGAAGGCAACCTCCTAATATCCCCAAATTTTGAGACCCCTTCAAAGCCATTCATATACTTTTTAAAATTTTAAAATATGTTTATCAATATCATACTAAAATTAAAAGAGAAAACCAATCGTGGTTCGGTCCTTATATCAATTTTTTTTTTTAAAATAATATTTAAATTATATAAACAATAAAAGATATTAAAAATATTTAAATATTAAAGACCCCGTTTTCAAATTTCGCCTCAAAATCTTACCGTCGTAAAACCCCCCTATTTGTTCCAAGTACTCTGCATATCTCATAATTCTCCATTGGATTCCAAGTAAATTCCACACAAAAAGGGAACTTAATTGGAGTCATTCATTAATCTTTATCATGTGTTAAAACGGCCTTTAGACATCATGATTTACATATCTATCTATATATGTTACTCACACACACACATATATATATATATATATTTGCCCGACAAAGTTCCCTCTTTCAATTTCTCCAGTGATCTTCACATGTTTTTTAATCATGTAATTGTAGATACAGAATTCAAACATGAATTTAAACCTCAAACCATCCTTGTCAGGAAATATTAAAGATATTTTTCGTAATTTTCATAATAACTGAGAGATCTTTTATTTTTTTAAATTTATATCCTCTATTATATTTTGTTGACAAAAATATATTTTATAATAGAATATTTTTTTGCTATTGTAGGTTTCATATTTTCTACTTTTTACTTTTTATATCTCTCTTGTTTTTTTGTTTTTTTTTTTTAAATTTATTACTTTTATTCTGCATATTATATTATATTTTGTTTTTGTTTTTGGTAAATAAAAAAAAGTCAAAAAAAATCTAGAAAATAAAATGCCATAAAAAAAAAAAAAAAGATTTGATAAATAAAAAAAGTCAAATTATTTTTTGTTTTCTATTTTTTTTTACTCTAAATTTTTTATAAGCTCTAGGAAAAATCAAGAAATAAAAATAAAACAAAATACAACATACAAAATAAAAAATAAAAATCGAAAACAAGAAAGAGAAAGATAGAGTAAAAATAGAAAATAAAAAAATAAAAGCATAAGAAAAAAAAATGTAACAAATATTTTTTGTGAACAAAATATATAAAGAATTGTAGTTGGCCATTAAAAAAAATGCATTTTGGTTATTTTACCTTTAATTTAAAATAAGTCTCCTACCTAATTGCAACTTATGCTTTAGTCGCACGCATTAAAAAAAGCGAAAGGCCCAATACACGCGCTTGCACCCTCAAAGTTGTACTGAACATAAACATCTGTTACATATATCTAATTTGTGCGTAAAATATTTGTTATAGATGTAACTAATATTACACAAGTATATGTTACTAATAATATATAAGTACATATAATTTATAATTAATTTTAGTTATATGTAATTAGTATTCACTATAATACATATTCATTCACTAAACTTTCTCTATGCTTCACGTACAATACTTGAGTACACACGGGACTAATACAAAATCAAAAAATAATTGAAGGAATTAAATCTAAATTTATATTTTAAATATGACAAATGACATATTAAACTCTAAATATTGTACTATTGACCATTGATTACAAAAGGAAAAAAAAAAAATATGGGGGGGGGGGGGGGGGGATATGCCTCCTCTATACATATCAAAGAAAAGAAAAGGGGTTTTGATACTTTGTAACTCTAAAATTTGACTATTATTTCACTTTGGTTCTTATAGTTTCAAGTTGAACACATAATACCCTAAAATTCTGTAATCATCATTCTTCAATCCAAATCAATAATTCAATTACAATTTTGAATGACAAACAGTAAACTGTTGTATACTCAACTATTTTTAAGGGGATTTAATGGGTATTTTTAACTTCTTTTCCCTCTTACAAAATTTCTACAATAAAAAAATATGTGTGTGTGTCTTTTTTAGTATTTGGGCGGGAAGGAGAATAAGAAGGAGGGGGGAAGCTGAAATTACCCATAACGTCTCTTAAAATTAGTCAAGTGCCTGAGATGTGCATGTTTTAGGACTGTAAACGAACAAAACCATTCGTGAACAACTTAAGCTCGGCTCGATAATAGCTCATTCGTTTAATAAATGAATCAAGTTCAAGTTTTTAATTAAGATTATTTATTAAATAAACAAATATCATATGTTCTAACTCAACTCATTATAGTTCTTAAACAACTCAAATAATAGAAAATTAAAATAATTTATTATATTTTTAGTATGAAAAAATATTAAAATAAACTCTTAAATTTCTCTAATAGTACAATCTTATATATCTAATCGTTTTAGAAGTTAATTCAATTAAATTTTAATTTTATAATCACACATTTAACCTATTTAATTACTATAATAGACAATTTTTTTGTAAATTTAATTGATTTTTTTATAATTCTTATATTTTGATTTACTCATAAATTAAATATTGAAAATTATATCTAGATTTTCAAAAAACAATTATAAATAACTAATTTTACTAAAAAATAAATAAATTATTTATATAGTTATTGAGCATTAAAATTTAATTAATAAATATTTAAAAAAAACAAAAGACTTGAAAAAACTCTCCAATACTTCGATTAATATAGACAAATCATGCTTGAACATAAGGTTTCAGACTCAGCTTGAACTCGGCTCAAACTCGAATAGTATGAAAAATAAACGAACCAAGTTTGAACACTTACAATACTTGGCTCGACTCGGCTCGGCTTGTTTACAACCCTTTTTCCTTCCAAAAATATGATTGACGATGGGTTTTTGTGGGATGATAAAAAAAGTTGAAGGTGTTATATGTTCAAATTAAAACTAAGAGGATCAAAGTTAAATTTTGATCAAACTTGGGAGATACAAAGTATCAAGACCCCACAACAAAAGAATCAACTAAAAACTTTGGATAAATTACACTTTGACCTGTACATTCAAATAACATAATTATTACAAATAAATAAATTAATTAATAAATACATTATCTTCTATTTCTGGTAGCATGCGTGTGGATACGACGTTGTCCACTTTATTGGTGGGTTCTCTCATTTTTTTTTTTGTTTTTTTTTTCAAGATGATAAGTGTGTCCAATCACTAGATTAATCATTTTTCTAAACGATATTAAAGGAATATTTTTTATAGTGTGATCTTGAACTTTTCTCAATCTTAAAAACTAGTTCGTGAGGTGAGATTTTTTCTCACAATTATAACTTAACCAGTAATTCCTTTTACATCCGATGTTTGATAAACCCAACAATCTTCTCCTCACACATCGAGTTTTTGAATCGGTTCCATCGACCAGTCTCTCATTCTCTGGTTATTGGGCCAAAGATATTATAACATGAACTCTCACACCCGTATAGGGTCGTCTTGAGATTTTCTTAAAAACAAAAGTCAACTCATAAGGTGAGACTTTCTCTCACACTTAAAACGTGTTCACCAGTCCTTTTCACTTCTAAGGTAAGATAAATTCAATATATTTTCACGTCGGTTTGGTGCATTCAGAAGTTTACTTTTGAAATACTCTTCAGGATGATCGAATCTTGATTGACAAAAAAAAAAGATACCATACATCTACTTACCAACCGGACTAACCATTACTTTTATAATCTATTATGATATATATATATATATATATATATATATATATATATATATATATATATATATATATATATATATATATAGAATGCATTATTAAACCCATTAATTTGAGATAAATATGAGTGTGTCATGTTGGATACCTGGATGCCTGGAAGTTCACAAAAATTAATTGTAGTGGATTTAATATGCACGCGTGACTCCTTAAAAGTTTAGGAATCATTCGGAGTTGGAAATAATCCATTATTTTTGTTGAGAAATTTGCAATAATTATTTTATCTGTTTCCCTTTGTGCTATTTACTGTTAACCTACAAACTTTTGTTCCACTGAAAACTTTTGGGAGTAATCATTGCATTGATACTTAGTCCTGTTTGGTTTTGTTTTTTAAAAATAGTTTTTGAAAATTTAAAAATTCATTTTTGAAGGTCGTTTTTAGTAAGGGTGAAAAATTGTTTGATTTAATTTTAAAACTAATGATGTTCAATGGTACTGGGTTAAAAATTGTAAATTAAAAATTTTAAAGTAATCTATTTAATTGAAGTATAATATTGAAAAAAAAAAAAAGAGATAATGATGATGTATGGTAGAGGAAAATTGTAAAATAAAAAAATATTAAAATGAAGAGATGTGATAGATTAAGTGTTATTGAAATATATATATATATTTTTTTTTTTTGAAAGTCTTTTTTAATCATGTTGTTAAAATAGTAAAAATAATAATTTGGCTTTTTTCGAAATTACTTGAGTAGCGAACAAAATAACCCTTATTGTTTTTTAACTGAAATTGCAGGGTAAAATGGTCCTGAAAACGTGGTTCAATGTAGTACCTTCAATACTGAGATAGTTTTATTTTATACAATACAAGCTAACTGAGATAGTTTTATTTTATATAATGTAAGTTATCCCCTCCCCAAGAAATTATGTAATGAACTTGATAAAATTACTGAAAATTTTCTTTGGGGAAAGTCTTAATCTTAATCCGAGAAGAAATACCACTTAATTAATTGAAAAACAGTATGTAAACCCAAAGAGGAGGGACACCTAGGAATGAAGTTAGTTCGGAAAAGTAATAAGGTCTTTCTTACAACAACTACTTTGAACATTTCCTCTCTGAAAGATTGCCTTTGGAATAAAGTGCTAAGTGGAAAATATAACGAGGAAGGTTATTCTTGAAACAAAAGATATCTTGAATAATTATATCACTTGGAAAGTGGGAGATGGTGGCAATATTAATCTATGGAATGATTGGTCGTGTGCAAATAGCCCTATCTGAAATCAAAGCATCCAAAATGTCTATGATCTTAAGTCTTCAACATTATAGATGAGAATGGTGATTGGTTTCTTGTATCAATTCTCTACCTCATAGAAGTTATTCAAAAAGAATTTATACTGGACAGTGAACCCCCAGATCCAAGCAAGGAAGACAAAGCAAGGAAGACAAAGCAATTTGAAAAGTAGGAAATTCTGGGAAATTTTCAATTAAAACTGCTTATGAAATTATGGAACCTAAGGAAGTGAATGAATCTAATTCGGAACGGAGTTGGATCTGGAGGTTTAAGCTTCAACAAAAACTCAAATATTTTGGTTAGTTTTTCACAGAAGACATGTAACCAATCAATTTAAGGACATTAGAAATAGCAATGCGACCAGTGGGTGTTAGATATGCTTGGGAGGAATTGAAACTATTGATCATATATCTTGAGAAAATGACCTAAAACAACTAAAATTTGGTCTAGTTTTGAGGAAATTGGTGTTCAAGAGTTCAACTTGAAGCTCTAAGAATGGCTAAAAAGATACCTCGAAGGGAGTACACTTAACCCTCATACTTTTTTCTATTTTGTTGCTATCATCTGAGAGATATGGAGAGAAAGAAATAGAGAAGTAGTAGAGGGAATCAACACGGAGACTTTCGTTAAAATCTCGCAAATAACCTTCTTAGTTATTGGAAATTTTCCATACTTGCTATTCCCTAAATGATAAATTTGTATCTCGCCTTTCTCATTGTAAATTCCTATGTACAGGGTTCTGTAAGCTGAATATAGATAGAAGCGCAATAGAAAATCCAAGGGTATTGGAGGCTTAGTTCATGACAACTTGGAGTTTGGATTGTGGGACACTTTGAACAACTGCCTTTATGCATAGGACTGGAATCGAAATTAAGAAGTAACCACACTAGAATTTGGATTGCGTCAGGAAGAGAGCTACCCAGGATCGTGGTGAAAATGGACTCAATGGAGGTGGTGACACTGATCCTAGGAGATTGCTCGAAGGCATACAGATTTAAGCTATGGGTGGGAGATTGTAAAAAAACACCTACTTGGCACGTGTGAGATTTTTGTCAACAATTAACACAGAGTTAACGATTTGGACAGGAGTGAGATAATTTAGATATTTTAGAGTTTAATGTGTTCAGATTGAAATGACTGGAACTAAAGTGGAATTTCGATAAATCTTCAGGGGTACAATGTATAAAAAATTCCCAAAATTATAATGGTAATAATTTGAATTTGAAACTACAAATCGAGAATGGACTGAATGACAACGTTAATATGTTTAAAAAAAGAATAGGGTGAATTGATTAGAAATCAAGTTGATATCGTTAAAGAAATGATCCTAGATTTGTAGGGTGCATTACCGTTAGTGATTATGGGCCAATTTCAAAATATAAAATTAATGTGTAATTAATATTATTTGAAGGTTCAATTGGTTCAGTTACATTTGAGTAAGATAAATTGTTAGATTGATACTACTACTCGGTCCATTAGATTATTTATCCCTTTTCAATGATGAATTTTTTATGGCAATATTGCCCTTATTTTTATTTATTTATTTACTTTGTCACATAAATATTTAATTTTCTTATTTAATGATATTTAAATTTTTTATTTACAAGCTATGAGATACATAAATCTTTTATTATATAATATTGAAGGTTAATTTCACTTTGTATCCTTGTGGTTAGACCGAATTGCACTTTATACTCCTGTGGTATTTTTGTCACCACTTATACCTCTTATGTTTAATATTTAAAACTTACACAGTAAAGTAAAGAAGGGAAGAAGCAAGCAGAAGAGCACATCAAAGAAAAATAAGAAAAGGAGAAGAAGGGAAAGAGGAGAAGAAATAGGGCTATGAAAAACCCTAGCAACAGAGTCGGAGATACTACCTCCGACTCAAAAAAAAAAATTAACCATATAACTTTTTTTTTTAATCTGTGGGACTACGCCAGCAGTGTGACTCACGATTTTAATATAACCAGGAGTCCCGGGTCTGAAAAATTTCCCAACCCCACTACCATTTCAGTAAATTAGTTTTTAAAAACTGATTAATAGGTAAAACTCTAGTGGGCATAGTCATCCAATTAATTTTGGAGAAAGATATTATATATTATCTTTGTAATAATATACTTATTATTAAGGTTAATTTCATTTTTCACCCCTATAGTTAGATTGAATTGCACTTTGTACTCGTGTTATTTTTGTCACCATTTATACCCTATGTGCTTAAGACTTAAATGTAACGGTTAAGTATTCCGATAACTTGAACGGTCAAATGATAAAAGTCAAAGAAAATGTGTCAATTAATGTTAAATAACATTTATACCCTTTAAAGATTTTAATACGGACTATTTTAATACTATTCAAAAACTCACAGAATAAGTTTGTTTATGTTCTACTACAGTTTCTTACTAGACAAGTTCGTTCATGCGTCGATACACTCACTCACTAGGTAAGTCCATGTATGCCTCGCTACACTTTCTCACAAAACAAGCTCATTTATCTCTCACTACAAATTCTCACTAGACAAGGTCGTTTAGGCCTAACTACAATCTCTCGCGTAGACCAACACCCTAGTTTAAGTTACAATTCACACATTCACTATATGAAATTATCTTGTGTTAATTTTAATAAGTCTAACCCTCAGAGTTTATGTCAATCATCTACAATTTCAATACACCCTATATTTACTCTGCTAGGTGCTTGTAGAACTACGTGTACAATGATATGTCAAATAAAAAACGCACCCAAATAACCATGTATGATGGATATATTCAATAAAATTCACGTGATACAAAAGAATTAATTAATCTCAATTTTAAGCACAAGTATAATAAGTACGATTCTTTTTTAATCTCAAGTTAAGACAAATTTCAAGAAGATATCTTTATCTAAAGAAGTACAATGAACTTATCGTCTCATTGGATTGGTACGCAGGGGATTTAAGATCTCAATGAGTAATTTAATCTCGTCAGTGCTTCCTATGTTCAATATACGAAATCCAATGAATTCATGATTAAGTGAAAAAAAAAAAAAAAACTCTTTTTGATATATCTTAAAAAGTTCTTATGGTTCTCTAAAAAACGTTGGATTTCAAAAGTAATGAATTTAACTGTTATAATGCACAAGATTAAAATTCAATACGTTTATCACGATATCAAATCAATATAATTTAGAATGAAGATAAGACAAGTAAAACAAGTCTAGATATATCAATTTGTACATATAAGAGCAAATATTCACAATCATAGTATAATAAAGCTTAAAACAAACTCACCAGTGTGATTAAAGATGTAATCAAAGTAGAAGTAGAATAATATTAATCTAAGCTTAATTTGAAAATTTTACGAATTGAGGTATATTGATATTTAAGAATGGGTCACTATGGTGAATCTTTCAAAATCCTACACTTGAAAAATATAGTTTTATTGTAATACTAATTCACTCGATTAAGATCAAGGAGCGATCTATCAGCTAATATAAGTATCTAAGAATGTACAAAGTGTAAAGTGGTCTTGGGCTTCCCTCAAACTCAAAAACTAGCTCATGAGGCAAGATTTTCTCTCACACTTACAACTTGACCACCAACTTCTTCCACATCTGATATGGGATAAACCCAGCAATCTTTCCCTCACACATCGGGCCTTTCATCGACTAATCCTCGACTAGTTTCTTACTTTGTGGTTATTGGGTATCTCTCAACTCTAAAATATAGCTCATAAGGTGAGGTTTTTTCTCACACTTAAAACTTGACCACCAGCCCTTTCCATATTCGATGTGGGATAAACCCAACATAAAGTGTAATAAAATAGAGGAATTTTACGATTTTTTTCTCGTGTTTCTTCTTCTAAACAGATAAGTACAATACCCTCTTATGTAGATCACTAATATGAGCAATTTGGAACGAATCTATAGTATATTAATGATATGAACATTAGGGACAATCAATGTGATGATATCTTATGTTTACAACTTTTCAATTCATCCTAATCTGAGCAATTTATCATTGGGAGACATGTAGTAAAGAAAAAAACTATATTTTAAGGTTGAAAAATGATAACTTTAAAATCAATAATTTACCCCTTAATCTTGTCTCTTAATTCGAAATAATTTATTCAAATTACAAATAAAAAGTTTAATTGAAGTTCTAAAGTTATTTGAATCACTATGATGTTCAATTTAAACTCAAATTTATGTTTTTGTCAAGTATATCGAAACAACCGTGTAAATCGGTTGACTTGATTCGATGATCGGTTGACTTGATTCGATGATCGGTTGACTAATGTTCTTGATTTGGTATTTTGGACAAGGGTAATCGATCAACTGCCTCTAGGGATCGGTTGACCGATTATTTAGAACTTAATTAGCTTAACACTTAATTTTGTAACCTGTTGACCGACTAAGGCTAGCTTAATCTACTAGCCAAATCGGTTGACTGGTCCAGGATTTCGTTCGACCAGTTAAGGCTATTTCTTGTTAATTCAAAGCTTCCGGTTGGATCAGTTGATCGGTTAAAGGATTCGATTGACTGGTTTAAGTTGTTTTTCAGTTTTAAGCCTATTTTTCAACTATTTTGAATTTGTTTTTTATTTTTATGTTCTATACTCAAATGTACACATTCTATAAGCAAATAAAACACACTTTTATCACATAATTGATATGCCACATAGTGATACAAGTGTGATATGTGCTTTGTCCTTGCAGAGTCAATTGTATTGAAAAAGTAGAAAAAATAGTAGGAAATGAGTTTACCTTATCTTTGATATACATTGCATTTGTTTTAGACCCTCTCAAGTCTCTTGAGTCGTCAACATCTTGTTGTTTTAACCTTGATCATCGGATCTTTTTGAGTCTTCAATCTTTGCCAAATGTCCGGTCTTTGATCATTCCTTCTTCGTTCTTTGACTCATCATCTTCACTGATTCATCATTTTTCAGTTCATCTTCTTTTTCATTCTTTGAGTCTTTATTATTCTTCATGGTGACTTTAATATGGATTTTACATGTAAAACATTGAATACAAAAGCTCAAATTTATTGCTATAATCAAAATCCACTTTCCGGGATTCACACCCTTGGGTCAACAATAATTGACTTTATTTTATTTTATTTTTAAATTTTGTTGTTAAAAGATAAGGAAAAATAGATAATTGATCATTATTTTTTTTCGACAAATGGTCTCTATGATATTAGACAAAAGACAAGGAATTATCGTGATCATCGATTGTCTCAAATACAGGGGGTATGAGTGGTAATTTCTCTTTGTTTTTTGTTTTTGAATTCCTACTTTTCGTTTTCATTTTTATTTTATTTTTGTTTTTGTTTCAAGTTTTTGCTTTGATTTTTTATTTTTTTTATTTTTCATAAATACCATATAAAAGATAAATATATAAATAAAAAATGAAAAGAAAAATATAGAGTAAAAGAAAAAAATCAAAATAAAAAAATATAGAGAGTAGAAATTAGAATGAAAGAAAACAAAAAAAAAAAAAAATATTAAATTGAAATGATATTTTTATCCGTAGGGGTTATCAAATAATTGAATGGATAATTCCATACGTAAATCCCTTTTTCATAGACGTACACTCCTATTTTTAAAAATTTAAATAATTTTGAAATTACTATTCTATCTTTTTAACTTTTATTCCCTTATCCTTTTGTTTTTTAAAATACTCACTAACCCCCCACCCCCTAACCTCCTGCTACCCATGTTTCTAGCTGGCCAATGTTCCCCATCGGGCACCCCACCCTTGCCCCCCTCTCCTCACGGGCAATCCCTCCTCCTCCTCCTCCTTATGAAGAGGACGAGGAAGAGGAGAAGAGGTCGTGGAAGGGGGTGACCGGAGGAAGAGAGAGACTTTTCTAGCACCGACTAATGACGGTTGGTGTTGATGGTCAACGGAGGGGTGAGAAGGAATAAGCATAATAAAAGTATAAAAGATAAAAAAATAAAGAGATGTGTTAAAAATTTTAAGAGTAAAATAATAATTAAAATATAAATATAAATTTTTAAGGAGGGTATTGCTAAAAAGAAGTATGTGCATTTAAAATCACTTGGGTCTGTTTAATAATGCAATTAAATTTTAAAATTAAATGCATTAAGTATTTATCAAATTAAGTGTATCTGATAACAAAATTAAATAATCACTTAAAAAATAAAAATTACTAAAAAAATTCTTTAAAATTTTAAGTCATATGTAATTCACTTAATTTTTTAGTATGTATCACTTAATTTCATAGAATATCTAAAAATCACAATTAACATTCTATACCAAAATTTCACAAAAAAAAATGTGGAGAAAATATTAAATTGAAAAAAAAAATAAAGAGAGAAAGTTGTAGAGAGAATATTTTAGAAAAACAAAATTACAAAAATTATTTTAGGAATAAAAATTTATATAAAAATAAATTTTTAAAGTAAAAAATATTAAAAAAATAAATATTTAATATAGCACTTAAAATTTAAATTGTTATAAGTGGTTAATTCATAAAATTGTAGTTTATTAACATCCTAAAATGAATGGAAAATGTTATGTTGAGATAGGTGTTCCGCTTCTAGCACCTGATAATACTTTGAGAGATTAGTTTTCGTCAACCATGGTGCGGGATATCTTGAAAAACCGAAAAAAAAAAAATATGTGGTCATGTTTTTTAACATATCCTTTTTCTTAAAATTTAAAATTAATATTTTTTTTTCCCGAAGAGCACCTGTTCATCCGATCAGATCAAATTTGCAGATCTCGAGCGCCAGATTCATCCATCTTCTGCACTCTCTCCACTAGGTTTTCGTTAATCCTTCAACAATGGAGGCGCTACTGTAGCAGTCAACTACAGTGATCCGTACACCTGACCAGTGACCAGTAATCTTTTTCTGCACTCCTTTGGAACGTGATTCTCATCTCAGCATCTCACTTTTTACTGTTTGATGAAGATATGGCACTGCAGATTCGCTGTTGTTTGATTATGTTTTCTGAGTGAGGTGAAGTTTTGATTTCACGTGAATTTTGATTGAGTAACCGGGAAGGAAGAGAAGGAATAGAGAGATGGAGAGCTACTTGAAGGAGAACTTCGGGGAGGTGAAGCCGAAGAACTCGTCGGAGGAGGCGCTCCAGAGGTGGAGGAAGCTATGTTGGCTCGTTAAGAATCCTAAACGGAGGTTCCGTTTCACTGCTAACCTCTCCAAACGATTCGAAGTTCGCGCTATTCAACGCTCAAACCAGGTCCGCCTCAACACTCAAGCCTGCCCTTGCCGTTAACTTTTTTTTTTAGCTATTCAGATGATTGTAGAGATAATGTGGGAAAATAAAATGGAGATCGTGAATTAATTTTGAGATGAATGTTTGATAGATAATCAATCCATGCCATAGTCTACTATTTCTGTTTGTTCTCTATTTACTTTTATTTATTTGTAACTTGGAAGCTGAATAGAACGCATGTTATTTTATGGAAACCTTGCCATTATCCGGCTTTCAGTATCAGGATTCAATCTTAAAAAGTGATGCAAGAATTCAAGTTAGAACTCATTTGAATCAAAAGGGAGGGAAAAAGAACATCTAAAGTAGTTAGGTCTAATGACAAATTTTGGATATAATGAAACTAAACTCAAGTTTAGTAATGAGCTATGATAGGTAACTGTTTCTCCCTTGTTCATTAATCAGTAGAAAACTCAGGAAGTTATGGGATGATCCAAATTGAAAACTCGTTCGTTCCTGCCTTTTAGTGTGATGTGATTGAATAGTTAATTGAGAGATTTGACTTTAAAGATCTAATAATATCACATCATTGCATCCTCAGATTGTTGATCTTTAATTGAGTGATTTTTGCTTAATGACGCCTCTGGCCATCGTTTTGGATTCAAGTGGTAATTGTTTCATCAACCTGATTTCTCTAAATTCCAGGCTCTTGTTCATTGAGCTTGTGTCTCATCTAGTTTCTCTAGCCTAAGCTATGTCTATCGTTTTCCAAACACCATGTTCTTTCTCCGTAGCTGAGCTGATTAACTCAGAACTATCCGTATCAAAAATGGAAGCTCTTACAATCGCCTAAGTCACATTTGTTTTAAATGGTAGGGTGGTATTTTCATTCGATTCTGTCCTAGCAGTGTCCCATTCCCATGTACCGATATAGAGAATAACCAAATTGAGAATTTTTGTATCACTATTATAATGCTATTCTTCTGTCTATATCATTTTTTTAACCTCCAGGATAGAGAATATAAGGTTTTCTTGCGCTTAAATATAGATTGATGACTACTATCGCACTGCTTTGTGGGTTTGCTTGAAAAGTGGTTATTGGAAACCATTTTCCATCGAAAAACATAGTCCTGTGCTTAGGTTCAAAGGTTCTAATGAATGGTGTAATCATGCAACTCGATGTCTTCTTTCCAATGCTAAATTCACATAGCTGCCACACGTGGATGTATCACTCGAATGTCATTTGGTGGTTCTGCAGACTTAGGCGTCCAACTAAGGTGACTTGTTGGAAACTGAATGCTATAGGTGCTTTATGCATGGATACAGGAATTAGAATTTCAGAACTTTTCTGATTGTAATTCATATTTGAGCATTTGTTTTAGGACAACCCTCGTGTTAGCGTAATCCCATTTTGGACTGTACTGCTGTGTCACTCTATCTTGAATTGTTGGAAGCAATCTCTCAAAATTTTATTAATCCTGTATGTATGTTCACTTCATAATTTGAAAGGTGACCTTCAAGACAAGCACTTCTCTTTTTAAAATTGGCTTCCCCCAGCATGTCTATTTTGGTGAATTTATGATACAGTTACTCAATTGTTCTTTCTTTTCCTTCTTTTTACTCCCATAAAAATTTCAGGAAAAATTTAGAGTAGCTGTATTGGTTTCACAAGCTGCACTTCAGTTTATCCAAGGTATTAATCTCTTCTATGCTATCTTAAAAATTTACTTTATTGAAGCTTTTTTAATGTATAATTTTTCATATCAATGCCTGTAGGAATAACTTACACCGTGCCAGAGAGAGTCAAAGCCGCAGGGTTTCAAATTTGTGCTGATGAGTTAGGGTCTATTGTTGAAGGCCATAATGTGAAAAAGCTGAGAATGCATGGTGGGGTTGAGGGTATTGTAAACAAGCTCAATACTTCTGTCACAAATGGAATATCTACTTCCGAAGATACTCTTAACCGAAGAAAAGATATCTTTGGAATCAATAAATTTACTGAAAGCCCAGCCAAGGGTTTCTGGATTTTTGTATGGGAAGCCCTTCAAGATACAACCCTTATGATACTTGCTGTTTGTGCTTTTGTCTCCCTCATCGTTGGCATAATGACTGAAGGATGGCCCAAAGGTGCTCATGATGGTCTTGGAATTGTTGCAAGCATCCTGCTTGTTGTATTTGTTACTGCAACTAGTGATTATAAACAGTCATTACAGTTTAGAGATTTAGATAAAGAGAAGAAAAAGATTACAGTTCAGGTTACTAGAAACGGATGCAGGCAGAAGATGTCAATCTACGATCTACTTCCTGGGGATATTGTTCATCTTGCTATTGGCGATCAGGTCCCCGCTGATGGACTTTTTATTTCGGGATTTTCTATGTCTATAAATGAGTCAAGTTTAACAGGAGAGAGTGAACCTGTCAACGTGATGGCTGAGAATCCTTTCCTCCTGTCTGGAACCAAGGTGCAGGATGGGTCATGCAAAATGCTTGTTACTACTGTGGGGATGAGAACTCAATGGGGTAAACTGATGGCTACACTCAGTGAGGGAGGAGATGACGAGACCCCCTTGCAGGTTAAACTTAATGGAGTCGCAACCATTATTGGGAAAATAGGACTGTTTTTTGCTGTTATTACATTTGCTGTTCTAGTCCAAGGATGGTTCAGCCGCAAAATGCAGGAAGGTGCCCACTGGAGCTGGTCCGGGGATGATGCCTTGGAAATGCTGGAATACTTTGCTATTGCGGTTACAATTGTTGTGGTAGCAGTTCCTGAGGGGCTACCTTTAGCTGTCACATTGAGCCTTGCATTTGCCATGAAAAAGATGATGAATGATAAGGCACTTGTTCGCCATCTGGCTGCTTGTGAGACCATGGGATCCTCCACTTGTATTTGTAGCGACAAGACTGGGACACTAACTACTAACCACATGACTGTTGTGAAAGCATGCATCTGTGGAGAAATCAAAGAAGTAAATTGTTCAAAAGAGACTTCAACCTTGTGTGCCGGAATTCCTGACTTTGCACGGAAAATGTTACTTCAATCTATATTTACCAACACTGGAGGAGAAGTAGTTGAAAATGAGGGTAAAACTGAAATCCTGGGAACACCTACGGAAACTGCTATTTTGGAATTTGGGCTCTTGCTTGGTGGGGATTTCCAAGCAGAGCGACACACATCAAAATTAGTAAAAGTTGAGCCATTCAATTCAGTCAAGAAGCGGATGGGGGTGGTTTTGGAGCTTCCTGGAGCAGGTTTGCGTGCTCACTGCAAAGGAGCTTCTGAAATTATTTTGGCTGCATGCGACAAGGTCATAGACTCAAGTGGTGATGTGATTTCTCTGGATGAAGAATCTATCAGTCGTCTGAATGCTACCATTGAACAATTTGCTAGTGAAGCTCTTAGAACTCTATGCCTTGCGTATAAGGAATTGAAAACCGATTTCTCCACTGTAAGTCCCATTCCGTTTGAAGGGTACACATTTATAGGAATTGTTGGTATTAAAGATCCAATTCGTCCTGGCGTCAAGGAATCTGTTGCAATTTGTCGATCTGCTGGCATTACGGTGAGAATGGTTACTGGAGACAACATAAATACTGCAAAGGCAATTGCCAGAGAATGTGGGATCCTCACGGACAAGGGTATAGCAATTGAGGGGCCAGACTTTCGGGCTAAGAGTGAGGAAGAGTTGCGAGAAATTATTCCAAAACTCCAGGTCCTTTCTCACACATAATTTTGTTCTCTTGGATGCATGAGGGTTTTCTTGAACCAAATCTTGATTGATGGATTATAAGGGCCCCATGATGACAGAACAAATCTTCAAAAATAACAAATCACGGTACCATCTAACATACAAATCATGGTACCATGTACTGTTTGTTTGTTTTTGTTTGTTTTTTTTTTTTTTATTTATAAAGTATATTTCTCTCGCGGAGCTATATTTGTCTTATTATCTCCTCTCTCAAATTAGCGGCGAATGGAAGATAGCAAAACAAAATAGAAAGACCATAATGATTGCAAAATGCGTTCACAGTGTACATGTAGTCAGTAGATGGTCGTTGGCCTCATTATTCTTTATGTGAAAGTCGTTCTTGGTGCTCCTTTATTGCAAATGGTGAAGGAACTGTATTTAACAACCTAACTGTTTCTGTTCAGGTAATGGCTCGGTCTTCTCCATTGGATAAGCATACCCTTGTGAGACATTTACGGACTACATTTGAAGAGGTCGTTGCGGTGACTGGAGATGGTACAAATGATGCTCCTGCCCTTCATGAAGCTGATATTGGCCTTGCAATGGGTATTGCAGGGACTGAGGTGATACTAAAAAAGACTTATATATTCTTGTTTCAAGTAAAGATTACTAAAGTAGAATTGGTTCGAGCTCATCCATACTTGAGGAAATTCAGAAATATTTTTTTGTGAAGATTACTAGTAAATACAACTTAACATCTTCCGCATGCTGAATTGGCGTGGATTAGTTAAAAATGGTGACTGTCTAGCTGATAATTTTCAGGTGGCTAAAGAGAGTGCTGATGTAATTATTCTAGACGATAATTTCTCGACAATTGTAACAGTGGCCAAATGGGGACGCTCAGTTTACATAAATATTCAAAAATTCGTTCAGTTTCAGCTGACTGTGAATGTGGTCGCCCTAGTTGTCAACTTCTCGTCTGCCTGTTTAACAGGTAACTGTTGAATCCCACATCAATATTTTACCCCCTGATATCCATTCGCAGTAGTTTGTCAAAAAGTCTACCCTGAGGGGGCATGTTGAATCCCACATCGCTTGTGTTACTTGATCCTGAGCTATATATAAAGCCTAGGGCGATCCTCATCTTACAAGGTGGGCCCATAACCCTCATGTTTTGCCCCGATATCCGTTCGCAGTAGTTTGTCAAAAAGTCCACCCTGAGGGGGCTTGTTGAATCCCACATTGCTTGTGTTACCTGATCCTAAGCTATATATAAAGTTTAGGGCGACCCTCGTCTTACAAGGTGAGCCCATAACCCATAGGTCCGAGGATCGAAACGTGGCTCTAATACCATGTAATAACCCAATGAGCCTAACTCATTCTCAAATGACGCCTTGTACGATGAGGATTGCCCTAGACTCTATAAATCGCTCAGGATCATGTAACGCAAGCGATGTTGGATTCAACCGTAAACATTTTCAATACCTATCACCCTCCACCTCCTTGTTTGATTTACTTTTCCCCTAACATGATAGTAATGTACTTTAACTCTTTTTTTTTCTTTTTTTTTGGGGGTGGCTATATACTTTCAGGACATGCTCCCCTCACCGCGGTTCAGCTTCTGTGGGTCAACATGATCATGGATACACTAGGAGCACTTGCACTTGCTACTGAACCTCCCAAGGATGACCTTATGAAGAGAATGCCAGTTGGAAGAAAAGGCAATTTCATCAGTAACGAGATGTGGAGGAATATCTTGGGGCAGTCTTTATATCAGTTTGTCATTATATGGTATCTTCAGACTGAAGGAAAAGCAGCTTTCGGTCTCGAGGGCTTGGACTCTGATTTGATTCTCAACACGCTTATTTTTAACTCCTTCGTCTTTTGCCAGGTGAACTTCATATTTTGCAAAATGCTTAATGGCTAACCAAACTGGTAATTCAAAGTGAAAAATTGCTAGGAGGTGTAACATTCAGCATAAACATTGATTTACGTTTTGCAGGTTTTCAACGAGATCAGCTCTCGAGAGATGGAGAAAATTAACGTTTTCAAAGGAATACTGAAGAACTACGTGTTTGTGGCTGTGCTAACTTGCACGGTTTTTTTCCAAATCATTATCATTGAATTCCTGGGCACTTTTGCAGATACTTCTCCCCTAAGCTTGAAGCAGTGGTTCGTTAGCGTCTCCCTTGGTTTTCTTGGCATGCCAATTGCCGCTGCCATAAAGATGATTCCCGTTGGATCAAGATAAAAAATAAAATCAGATGAAGCAAAATGGGTATTTTTCAATCAAACTCCGCCCGTTTTTTCTTTATTATTCAGCAGGGCTGATGATTTCCCTTGCGCTCTGCTGCCAAGGTACTCATTTTTTTGTTCGGTACGCATGTTTGTTCTATTAGGTAGTGTTTGGTTGCATGGAATTGGAGCCTTCGGAATTGGTATTAGAAATGAACGCTTGGAAAAAAAAAACCAAAAAAAATAAAAAATAAAAAAATTGCAGAGTTTGAATTCCAATTCCATGGATTCAATTCTGTACCCCAAACGCGGCCTAACTAATTTTTTTTGGCATGGATTCAATTCTGTACCCCAAATGCATGTTATGCTTAGTGGTCTGGGTTTGCCCCCTTAATTGAATCAACCCTGTAGAATTTTATTCCTTCCAATCAATGGAAACTCATTCATTTCTTTTAGGTGATGACACTGGATTTCTTTGTAGTTCTCATTGCTTTAAAATTGTTTGTTTTTGCTGTGTTGATTTTCATGTTTTCGTTTAGGTTTGGACTCAAAAAGTGTTGATCTTTAGGGTACGTTGGTTTGTGTGAAAAAAATAATGGATGAAAAAATGAAGAAGAAAAATCGGGTGGAAAATAGAAAATGGAAATGAAAAAAAAAAAAAAAAAAAAAGATTGTTTGATATGGATGGAAAAATGAATAAGAAAAAAAATGTACGATTTCCTAAACAATATTTTATTCCTGCCAATTAGGGAGGGAAAAAAAAATAAGGAAGGGTTTTTAAAAAATAAGATTGAAATTACAGTTATACTTTTAATAATAAAAACTTTATTTATTTATTTATTATTTTTTTTGGTAATAGATGAGGATAAAATATTAAATTAGATAAGTGTAGAATTCCTTTCCTCTCATATTTTTTTTTTCAAACCAAACATGAAATCTTACGTTTAGTCTCTGTCGTTCCTACCGCATGACTTATCTTTATATTCTCGTTATTTTAGATAATAACTGACAAAATAAAAAGTGAAAAATATTATGTTGTGAGGGTATTTTTATCAATAAAATGTGATAGGGGTCTCTCTAATAATCGTATTAAAGGAAATTCTATATGGACACCTTTTTTAGCCATTCATACAAATTTATTAAATGTACATCCCAAGAAATAATTAATTAGATTGGGTTGTTAAATGTAAACACCAATATTCCAATTATATCCCTGTAAATGTAAACCCTACTTATTAAATGTGCGCAGAGCTATAGGACAACGCAATACGCATTTACGCTGCATTTGCACGGACTTACGAGTCGGCGCAAATGCATATTGTATGGACCTGTAAGTCCATACAAATCGTGAATTTCTTGGTTTAAAATCTCAACAAAAATGAAAAAAAAAAAAAAAAAAAAAAGGCTTAAAAACGTACTATTGCTATTTAGGGTTGTTCATTAGTTACGATTTCTTCAATATTTATTGAAAATTTGTTCAAAGTGATGGAATGAAAATTTGGGTGTCGAAAAGGAGGAGGGAGAGAAGATGATTGTAGAGAGGGAATAATTAAATAGGAAATGGTGTAGATTTAGTAAATATTTTTATTTATTTTTAAAAAATTATACATAACATAAGGGTAAAATAGGGGTGTGTAACGTGCGGTTTGGGGCGGTTTGGACCAAAACCGTAGACCAAACCAATACTAGACGAGTTGGGTTAGATTGAACCGTGAACCGTCCAATGATGTACGGGTTAAGGGCGGGTTGGAGTGAGCAGGTTGGCTAATTTAAACAGTAGGCTATCCAATAGTGTGCGGGTTGGGTCTATTTTCGGGTTGGGCTAACTAGAACCGTAGATTGCCCAGCGGCGCATCAATTTAGGAAGAAAACTTCACTCAGGCAGAGAATAAATTAGGATTTAGGAAGAACGAAAATAACAAGATGTAAGAGGAATGATTGACGATAGTTGAAATAGATAAAAACCTTAGGCAACGGCTTAGATATTATTTATATCATCACAAAATAACGTCTTTTTGTGTTCTACTTGAAGCCGGGTTGAACCCGTAAAAAAATGGACCAAACCGTGACCCGCTCTTTCATGTGTGGGTTTCAAGGTTTATAACTCGCGCAATGTGCAGGTTAGTATTGGACGGATTTTTTACGATGCGGTTTGGATGATTTTGGTAAGTTGGACCGATGCGATGCACAAGATTAGGTAAAATACTATTAAAAAATTTCATTAAAAACGAGTGTACATTTATGGAAAGTTTTGCGTACGTCACAAATGGTAAAAATGTGAAGTCAGCAATGCAGAAAAGTACTGGTTTCTGTGGTGGTTCAGTTTTGACCACACCACAGTACAATCATATTCCCCCTTTCTCTACCTTACTCTTAAATAGTCTCTCATGATTTCAATTTTACTCTCATCTTCACATTTACTTACTTGAATTGTCTTTTTTTTTTTTTTTTTTTTTTATTTGAACTACCAAGAATATTTCACTTAAATGTTTCTATTTATTTTACGACCCTTTAATTTTATAGGAACAGTGTAGGGTAAACGGTTCGGTTCGATTTTGACACCAATACTGAACCAAACCTCCAAATAACAGTTTGATTTGGTTGAGCATGAGATTTTGAAGAAACCCGAAACAAACCAAATCAAAATCACTCGATTCGGTTTCGCTTTATGGGTTGTCAATACTTTCTTATGTCCCAGTCAAATATATACTTTCAATTAAGGGGTGTTTCATCGGTCTCCGGCACTACCATCCGTAATCATCCTATTTCGAACCTCGTGTCTCTGGTCGCCGAAGTCCGGTCGCATGCTGTCAATTTTTTTTTAGGTAAATATAACTATTTTTTTCTAACTATGTCCATCTAGTTATATGTTTAGAATATTTGCTTTTTAATTACATACATTCATAAATTTAATTGGAAAATTGTATGAATGAACTAGACAAAATAAGACAGTTGGCTTTTGCTTTTTAAATAAAACCCAGTTGGGAAAGGGTTTGTCCCCCAAACATTCCATCAACTTCACCTTTTAGGGTGGATTGGAAAGAGTTATTCAAATAATAACTTTACATAAACGCACCTTTACAAACTATTATAACGTCCAACATAACACCAAAGACGCCTCAAATTACACCCTAACAAAATAAATAAATAAATAAATACGACCCATACGACAAATTGAAAAATGAAAAAACAATAAAAAATAAATAGCTCTCTTTGTACAAACTATCTTTCCTCTTTTTTTTTTTTTCCTCCACTCTTTTTGCTCGCTGTGGATGAGATATTTAAATATTTAATCAACTAAAAATCATTTCCAAAGAAAAAAAAAGACCCATTAATTATAAAAAATTGATTTTTATTTTATTTTAAATTTAGATTTTATCAGAATTTTGATGAGTTCCAGTGAATGCAAGTCTTTTTCTCTTCTTTCCAACTGTTGAAGCAACACTCAGTTGATTTGGTGATTTTAAGCACTTGGGTAATTCAACCATTTTCCCATAGCAACAAAACACATCTTCCTGCAAAAAAATAAAATAATAATAATTATAGAGCTGATTAGGCCATAAAAAATAAGAAAAAAATATTTTGTATTTATTTTTTAGTAGTAATGACAATTAAATATTTAATTTTTATTTGATGTTATAGTTAAAGTTAACTATAATTTAAGTATTAAAAAATAAGGCACCGTTTGATAACCTTTTTTTTAGTTTTTTTTTTTTCTTTTAGCTAAAAATTTGCCTATTTTTAGTACTAGCGTTTGTTTTGTATTTTTTATTTTCAAAAAAATATATATAATTTAAATATTTTTTTAAAAAAGTAAAAATATTCTACCTCTCAAGTCTCAACTCATTATTTTTTAATCATTTATGAATTTAGTTTAAATTATGAGATTATTTAGATAGACAATACAAAAATATAACCTTTGCCTATTTAATTTTTTGATTTTTTTGAGTGAAAATAATTTTTTATTAAATTAATTGTTTTTGTCTTTATAAAAATAGTTCAAGAAGTTTTGTGGTTCTAATTGGAGTAATTTCTTTGATTTATATAGTGATTTGGATATTTTTATAAGAATTTAATAGGCGTTCTTAAATGTAATTATAGGTTTGCTCGGATGATTTAACTACGAGAGAATGACGAGAAATGTACAACCTTAGTTTAGACGGATGATTTGACTACGAGAAAATAAAAAGAAAAATAATTAAAAAAAAAAAGAGAACTCACAATATCAAGAAACCCACTTGAAGATAGATGTTCGATCTTGATCTTGCTCTCAATTTCCCGTCTTGTTAATTTCTGATCCGCTGCCACCAGTGTCGCCGCCCCTGCTATCACCGACGGCCGATAACCCATTACCGATCCATCTGCATATCAAAGCTCCAACCTCATTATCAAACCCAAAAAAAAAAAAAAAAAAAAAGATTTTTCAATCATATTTTCACCTCTTAATGAACTCAAAATTATCTCTGTAATTTTTGACAAAATCAACGTCTTCTTCATCGATTCATCCGAAAACCATTTTGCGAAGAAATTAATGTAAGCAAATGGCGTTATTGAATTCATATTCCATCCCAATGTGTTTAATACCAGAAGCTCCATTCTCTGTATAACTTTGCCGTCGAAATTGTACGGATCAATCTGAAACTCCGGCAGCGCCGGAATTAAGCTTTCCACCATTTTCGCCGCCAACGTTAAACATGCCACCGTTAATAAGCTGATCGCCCAATCTCTCTCTCTCACATCAATCATCCGTTTCGAAAGAACCCGATCGAAGTAATCGATCGCTAAATAAGCCGTTTGATGTCGGAACCCAAATGATGATCTAATCTGCATTGAAACAAACCAGATTTATACAAAAAATCGAGTGAAACTTTCATCAAAATATAGCTAAAATTCTGTTTTTACTGACATGAAGAACCCATTTGATGGCTTCCAATCGAGCGCATTGAATCTGTTCATCAATGGCGATGTTTGAGGATTGGGTTTTGAATAAGACAGTCTCTCTCTCTAACATCATCTGTATATACCCATCACTTTCCTCTGTTTCGGTCTCGTTTAGAGAGAGAGGAGATGTAGAGTGAGAAAGTGTAGAGTGAGATGAAGATCCTTCCATGCTAATACTCTCTCTCTATCTTTTCTCTCTCTATCTCTATCTACATGACTACAACATCTAATCTAAGCACAGAGGAAATATAGCAAGCCAAAGAAATAGGTGTTTGTGTGTGTATCTGTGTGTGAGAGAGAGACAGGTAGAGAGAGAGAGATGTAGAGAGAGAGGCGATTCGATGCGCCAAAGTGGTGGGTTTGTGTTATAAACGTGGAATGGTGGGATTAACGGTTAAAAGAAAAGGGATAATTCGCGGTTTTAATTTAGTCTCTTAAATTGTATTTTATTTGCATATTAATTCTGTAAATATTTATATTTATATAATATTAATTATATATATTTATATAATATTATTGTATAATATTTATTATTTTTAAAATATATTTTACACGAGTTATATAAATATAACTACAAGAGTGCAGAGTATCAAATTTTCTATTTATTTTTTTTAACATGCAGAACTGATTTAGTATATATTCACGTTTGTGTAATATTAGTTATTTCTAATAAATATTTTACACACAATTTAGATATATATAACTGCAAGAGTGTATAGCGCGTGTATTAAACTTTTCATTTTTGTTTAAAGTGCAATATGCAAGATTGAAACACAAATTGCAATTATGTTCAAATTTTTTTTAAAATTAGAGAATAAAATAATGAGCTAACCTACAAGCACCCTAAAGAGAAAGGGTTAGTCTCAAATTCTATATATACATCCAGACTGTGTGTATGTATATATGTATAGGCTTCAACGTGGTGGGGACCATATAGTAGTCGTGGCTTTTATCGGCCAGGAACGGCGGTGGTGGAGAATGCCGACGGGTGGTTGCCGTGGTGCGTGAAATGTGCGTTTGTGTGTGTGACGACTGAGCTTTGACTGAACGTGACACACAATGTCAATAACAGAGCCACGCCATTAATTGGCGCGTGAATAATCACACATCTCAATGGACCCCATATTGTACGGAGGAATCGTCGATAATGGTACAACTCTATAAGCAAGTCTGAAGCGACTACAGGAACTTTAGGAACTTCTTTGTACAGAGATGATTATGGGCCCAGTTGGGCCAAAAGCCTTTTATTTAAAAATAAAATAAAATTCCACGCTTCAAATTTTACAATTCAAATTCACCCCCACGTTATAAAAATTATGGTAATTTTGCATACAAAATTATAATAATTTTTATGTAATAATAATAGTTATGAATAATCGAGATCAGATATTCGAGGCTGTGAAAAAATACTTATTGAGAATGACAGGCATACACTACAAATGAACTAGTCTTTCATCCTGTATGTATTTAAGAACAATAATGCGTACCCAAAAAAAATAAAAAAAAATAATATATATATATATATATATATATTGGTAAGGCCTCATGATGGGCCCAATAACAGCATAAAAGTTGTTTAACTTTTTATTGGCTAAAATATCAATTTTTGGTGTGAATTAGATTTTCTTCCTCTACTTTTTAAATATAAAAAACAAAGCTGCATTCATTTTTGAGATGACAATTCCTAAATGTTTAATATTTTTTTTTGGTACTACTACCTAATGCCTAGAATTATTGTACTATAATCACCAATGATCTCAAAACTCAAACATGAAGTTTTTTTTTTGTTTTTTTAATTATTATTATGATTATTTATTTTGTGAGTTAAGTACTGATCAGGGTGCGTGGTTGTCCTTCTCAACAAGTATTTTTTCGCATGCTCGAATTTTTAATTTTGTAAAAGTTACTCAACTGTTTTAACTTAAGTGAGTTTTATTACTTGAACCACACTATGTTTGTAAAAGTCGCTAAATGAATTGTAGATTAATTATGACAAAATATTTTTCATTGTCTTGATATATTAAGGTCCAAAAAATTTCGTTTCTTATAGTGAAAAAGCAAACACGGGAGACATTTGGTTTTTTTTTTTTTTTTTCCTTATTAAAAAGTGCTAACATTTGACAGAAGATTCAAAAATGAATGCTAAATAAAAAATTAAATGGCATTGTTTATTTATTTATGTTCTTAAATGTGGTGAATGGAATAGTCAAAAGACTTTGATGGGAGATATGTTAGTTTATAATATTAGGTCTAAAAAATTTCGAGCTCAGATTCCCCAGAAGTTCCTTTCTTTTTGAAGAAATCAGTACACTTGTTTGTATCTCCCAGAAAGAATTGTAGGACGAAATTGTTTAGGAGAAGAATAGGCTTGCAATCCTCAACCCAAGATTTGAAGGGGTTACTGTCTGGACATCCTTCCTGAATGAGGGTCACAACTTCAGTGAAATCAGTTTCAACGATGACTCTCGAATATTCTCTACTCAATGCAATTCGAATCCCAACTTGGATGTTTCTCAGCTCGGCTTCCAGGGCATTGTACAACGAAAGGGTTCATAATAACCGCATTTTTATCATCCTAAGTTGTTTCTGACTAGGCCACCAATGCCTCCTTTTCTCTAGCGGTCCCGTCTGTGTTTAGCTTTAAAAAATACTATAAAGGGTGAAGAACAAGTAGAGTTAAACAATGGTTTGGTACCATTTGGGAGAGTAGTTCGGATAGAAACTCTCTATTAATTCAAGAGATGACAGCATTTGTTTAGCTTCTTAATTCTTAGCCAAATAACTTAACAATATATATTTTATTGATTATATTTTATGTGGGTAACATTCTACCACTCGCCACGTGTCCGTCATCTAAATCAAAAGTGTCACGTCACCAATGCACAATATCAGATGGCCTGATGAGCCCGATTGTTCGCTTAGCCTGACGTTTCCTCGGGTCGGTAAGCGTGAAGGACTTGTTCAATCGCCAAACATGGTTGTTAGCACCCATGGGCTTTTCCATCAACGTGCAAAAGCCTAGGCCCATAGCTCTAATCCTCCACGTACCTCTTTTCTTTCCCCTCGAACTCTTACTCTCACGCCGGAGGGAACATACTGAGAACACCCCGGCTCATCCTGTGTGCAAGTATCGACCTGAAGGTCAGGCCGGACAACACCTAAGCAGCTTAGACATGTGCGGTACGAAGCTCCTGAAGGATTGAAGACTCCAGTCAAGCGAAAAGCAACCTCCAAACCACCTCCAGCTCTCCACGTCAACAATGACCGAACCATATTGCTGGTTGGTCCAATTTTCGACACCAACAGTTGGTGTCGTCTATGGGAAGCGCACAAAAGGCCTTCTCTTAGTCATCAGTTCCCTACTCTGTTAAAGTTTGATTAATACAAGGTTTGGTCACTCCTTGCGATCAAGGAATCAAAACGCCGCGGTGAATAGCAACCCCACTCAAGACATGTCCAAAGTTCTAAGACCGGATACCAAGTCAACTGCCCATGCTCCTACCGAAGAAGAGCGTGTTCCCACCATAGGACAGGCAGACCCATCTATCCTGGCCTCAGGTATCTTCATAGGCCAAACTTTCAGGGTCGTTGACGCCTCCAAACTTGATAATTTGGAACGCAAGCTTGGTGAGTTCCAAAATTATTTTCATATCCTCATTTCCCGTCTGCCTCTAGCCCTAGTGCAAGAGGGACCGTAGGGGGATGGAACCGGCCTAATGAGTCCGACGATCGAGTGATCCACTTTCACAGACATGTGCCTCAACACCGACCTAGGCCACGCCACCATGCAGTTAGGGAGAGAGATATGGGCCCCCATGTTGCGTCAAGGACCTTATCTCAATCATCTCGCAGATACCGATCTGAAGATAGACCAGGGTCGTTACCTGCTAGAACGCCCAGTTGTCTGGCCCGGTCTAAACACCGTTCCCGCCAGACTAGCAAAGTAGATTCCCATTCTTCGTCACCAGCTCGGAGGCGTGAAGTCGGGGTCGCCGTTAGCCAAGTCGCAGCACCAGCCAAAAGGAAAGCAACTATGGAATGTTGTATGGCCAAAATAAAGGTCGCACTCAACCAGATACAGGGTGCTGGAGGTGCAGGTGGGCTTTCTGCTGGGGTAAGATCTCTTTTTATTGATGAAATCGTAGATAAGTCTATGTCTTATAGATTCCCCAATCCCCCAGTAGCCCAGTATGATGGAACCACTGATCCTATGGATCACCTCTCTATTTTCGTGTCCCACATGGATATGCACGCTGTCTCCACAATGGTGAGCTGTAAGTTTTTCCAGCTCACCATAATCGGTCCAACTCGGACTTGGTTCAATGACCTATCTTAGGCCTCAATTTCAACATTTCTCTAGCTCGAACAGCAGTTACTCACTCGATTCAACCGATCCCGGCACAAGCCAAAAACTGTGACCCACATCCTTGCCCTCAGGCAAGAGGTCAACCAAAACTTAGGTGATTATGTTGATAGGTTTTGGAAGGAGTCACTCATCTGTGGAGGGGTCTCGGATGTCGTGGCCCTAAACGCCTTCATTGACAGGTTGAGGCACAGAAGATTATTTTACGACTTGAGTTCATGGCCAACTCTGTGCCGACATGATGCTTTGGACCTTGGCACCAGCTTCTATGAGGTTGATCTTCTCGACATGGTGAAAATAGAAAGAGAATGACTCTTGAAAAAGAAGAAGAGTCAAGATAATGAAGGCCTAAGCCGACCTCAGGCCTCGAGATGGCTCCAGTTGAAAGGCGATTGAGACCTCTGCCCGGGGATCGAAGACCTCATCCACTCCCAAGGCCTCGCCAGCATGGGTTCACCCCCTTGATAGCTTCAATCGCTACAATCTTAGTTGAAAACTCCGAGAAGGAAATCTTCCCACCTGCCCCACCCTTGAGGAGAAAGCCAGTGGGCAAGTTGGCTGCCAAATACTGTGACTTTCATCGTGATCATGGCCACGCCACCGAGAAGTGCTTCTAGCTGAAGGAAAAAATAGAGGCCCTCATCAAGAGAGGTTACCTCAGAAATCACATGCGCTGAACGAATAGAGAACCCCATCACGGGGGTCGTGACTGTCGGGACGAGCATCGAGGTTAGCAACGTAGAAGGAACAACAGTCGACTTACACCCCGCGATGACAACCTTGGTGATGATGCCTACCTGAGAGTGGATCGCGAGATAAATGTCATACACGGCGGACTAGGTCTCGAGGGTGAAATATCTTCCTCTCGAAAAAGATATGAGCATAAAGGTAAGAGAAAGGCCGAGCAGGACGCGTACGAGGTCAGCATGGTTGATGCCACCTCGGACAATGTCGTCTCCTTCAACGAGGCCAACCTCAAAGAGGTGCATATCCTCCCACGATGATGCCTTGGTTATCTTCGCCTTGATCAATCATTTCAAGATAGGAAGAATCCTAGTCGACGGTGGTAATGCCATCCAGCCAGTAAAGTCTCATCTCATCGATTTCAGAGAGGATATTGTAAACTCGATGGGATGGGTTTTCCTGCCTGTCACCGTAGGATCCAGACCTAGAACGACCACCGCGTGGTCGAAGTTTCTTATCTTGGACAGACCGTCACCCTACAATGCAATCATGAGTAGGCCTACAGTAGCCACCCTAAAGGTCATATGTTCACTTTATCACCAAATAATGAAGTTCCCCACTAGCTCCGGGGTGGGAAAGGTTCGAGGAGATCAGGAGGCAGCCCTATCCTGTGCAAGGAAGGCAATGGAGAAAAAATAACAATTATTGTACGGGCCTGAGCCCAAGGAACATCGCTAGGCATTTCCTGATCTCATGGACCTAGCCGGCGAGACCTAGGTCATTCTAATTTATGATCCATGAGACAAAGAACTCGATCTCTGGCCCCACGAAAATCTCCTTGAGGTCTCCATCCATCCGACCATTTAAGAAAGGACAATGAGAATCAGAGCCAAACTCAGCCCAGTTCAGCATGCCAAGCTCGTTGAGCTGTTAAAAAGAAATTATGATATTTTACCTGGTCTCATAATGAGCTCCCCAGAATCGATTCCAGTATGGCTATGCACCGGCTCTATGCCAACTTGCACCACTCACCTATTCGCCAAAAGAGAAGGAAGTTTCACCCAGACTGGCAGAAGATCATTGAAGAAGAAATGGACAAGCTAATTAGGTCGGATGTCATGGAAGAAGTTAAGTTCCGAACTGACTGGCCAACGTGGTCCTCGCTCTTAAGACCGGTAACAAATGGTGTCTTTGCATAGATTTCAAAGATCTCAACAAAGCTTGCCCGAAAGACTTATTTCCTCTCCCAATAATCGACATTGTGATTGACGCCATAGCCGGGTACGAACAGTTGAGCTTTCTGGACGCCTACGCCGATTATAATCAGATCCCGATGTATCCGCCTAACAAGAACAAGACATCGTTCATCACGGACAGAGACACCTACTGCTACAAGGTCATGTCCTTCGACCTCCGTAATGTCGTGGGACCTATGAAAGACTTGTGAACAAAATGCTCAAAGAAGAAATCGGGGAAATAATAGAGGTGTACATCGATGACATGCTCGTCAAGAGCAACGGGGCTCAGGATCACCTTGGGCACCTCCAAGCCTGTTTTAATAAGCCCTGGGCTCATCGTAACCCGAGCAAGTGTATCTTCAGGGTGTCCACTAGTAAGTTCCTTGACTTCTTGGTCTCTTAGGGCATCAATGCCAACCCCAACCAGATCATCGCGGTGCTTGGTATGACCTCTCCCCACAACAAAAAGAAAGTTCAGATGCTCATAGGTTGGTTAGCTACCCAGAACCGATTTATTTCCCAGTCATCCAAAAAGTGTTTTCTATTTTTCAAGATCATCTGAGGGAACAAGGCCTTTGAATGGATCGAGAAGTGTAACAATGCGTTTCAAGAATTGAAGAAATACCTCTCCTTGGCTTCTCTGCTCGGTACGCCAAAGAGAGGGGAGGACTTGTTCCTCTATATCACAGCCTTCACCACGGTTGTCAGTGTCGCCCTGGTCAGGAAAGAGGGCGGTGCCCAGAGCCCGGTATACTACTCCAGTAGAGTCCTTACCAATATTGAGACGAGGTACTCAGAGTTTGAGAAGCTGGCTTACACCCTGTTGATTGTTTTGAGAAAGCCAAGGTAGTACTTCAAAGCTCATACCATCCTCGTGCTGACGCATCAGCCCCTGAGGCAAATTCTCCACTCTCCTGATATTTCTAGGCGATTGATGAAGTATAATCTCGAACTGGGCCAATTTTACATCGAATACCAGCCCAGAACGGAAATCAAGGGACAGGTCATGATTGAGTTCATAATTGAGCTGACCTTCCCAAACGAAGAGCCCGACGCCGACCTAGGGACCGATTCCTGGCAGTTCTTCACCGACGGATCCTCTAATCAGAATGGTTCCGGTGCCGGGTTTGTCCTCGTTGCTTTAGACAAATAAGAGGTTGAATACACTCTCAGGCTTGGATTCTGAGCTATGAACAATGAAATAGAATACGAAGCTCTCCTAGCTGAGTTGAGATTAGCTCGAGAATTCAATGTGAAGACTCTCTAGGTCTTGAGCGACTCCCAGCTCATGGTCAATCAAGTGAACGGTGAATACCTAACCAAAGACCCAAGCACGATGGCTTACCTGGAGAGACGCAGCAGTTGACTGGATATCTAGGGGTAAAATATTGTTTGGGTGCGGGCCACGTGAGTGGTGCCAAATCGAGGCAAACTCTGAATACTAAATATGACCTCAAAATAACAGGGGTCAAGGTTAGCCAGTGAGACGATGGGGGATAAGCTTCATCATCGAGCTCGTAAATGATTAGTGTCAGAATGGAGCACTAATTAGGTCTGATCAGTCTCATCCGTGTATAAAAGTTCATTGATATCTTCTTTTTATAAAGCAAATCTATCCGATCTCGCATGACAAGTCTAGCTGGTAGGTACTTCACTCAATCTGTTTTACAAACAATTTAAACCGAAACAGGAAAATATTGAATAAGTGAATACTTAGCCAGGAATGCTCGATCTGGATAAGAGGGCAAGGGCGTTGTCCTCTATTTAAGAAACTCAGTTCAGTGAGATAATCGAGTTCACCAATCTTCGAGGAAACTACTTACTCATTTATACCTGGACGCAGAAAGAACTACTAGGCTTTATCGATCCAGAACTCCTGAAAAACTACTTCCTAGATAGCGGGAGACTAAGAGATGAGGGGATTACCTATTCTAAAGTCAGGAATGTCGGGTTTAAGAATTCCTTCTGTTGCTTGCTGACGTATAACCTCCAACTGGACAAAGAACGGTACTATAACTAGCGTAACGGAACCTTTCTCATTTGCCTTAGTTATTATTTATACTCTTGCTCTTATGAGTGTTTTTGAAAATGTTCAAGTCAATCAAATACCCCAGGAAGAAAACAAGCATACCGACACCCTGGATAACTTGGCATCGACGATAGAATACACGCTCAAACAGACAATGCCCGTGGAGTACTTTGCCGAGCCAAGCACTGTTGCTTCGAATTAAGTCCCGACATATATACCCTCAGCTCCGATCCGACCTGGATGGATCCGATCAGAAGCTACCTCGCTGACGGGACATTGCTCAGGACTGAGTTGAAGCCAAGAAGATGTGTTACCGAGCTGCAAGGTTTGTCCTTCTTAATGGAATTCTATATCACAAATCCTTCTCTGGCCCCTACTCTAGATGCCTCTGACCTGAGGAGGCCAAATACGTAATGAGGGAAGTCCACAAAGGCATCTGTGGCAACCACATGGGGGGCAGGTTGTTAGCCCAGAAATTGCTCCGGAAAGGGTACTACTGGTTGGAGATGCTTGAAGACGCAGGAAAGTTCGTGAAGAAATATGACAAGTGCCAGAAGTTTATCACGCACCCTCATGCACAACCAACCGAGCTAGTGTCGATGACCAGCCCGTGGCCCTTTACCCAGTGGGCTATTGATCTCATCGGCCCATTCCCTCAAGGAACTGGCTAGAGAAAATTTCTCGTCGTTGCCATCAACTACTTCACCAAATGGGTGGAAGTAGAGCCCCTCGCCAAGATCACAAAGGAGAAAATACGGACTTCGTGGGGAAAAGCTTAATCTATTGGTTTGGCATCCCCAAGGTCGTCGCTTGGATAACGGGAAGCAGTTCGACAATGACCTGTTCGCTAACCTCTGCTTCAGGCTGGGTATCAGCACCCATTTCTCCTCCCCTGACCACCCCTCAGCTAACGCCCAGGTCAAGGTCACCAACCGAACCATTCTGCAAAATCTGAAGACAATGTTGGACAAGTCCAAGGGATTGTGGGTGGAAGATCTTCATCCCATGCTGTGGGCCTACCACACAATAACTCAGACCCCCACCAGTGAGACATCCTTTGTAATGACCTTTGGATCAGAAGTCGTCATCCCAATTAAAATCAATCTGCCTTTACCCCGAACTGTAGCTCCCTTTAACCAAGCAGAAAACAAAGCAGATCATGCCCTAAGTCTGGATCTATTGGAAGAGAGAAGGAAAAGAGCCCGGGTGTACTAGGCCACTTATCAATAGAAAGCAACCCAGTACTACAACAAAACGATCCAATCTCGTTCTTTCGACGTCGGATACCTTGTCCTCAGGAAGGTCACTCTGACCACCAAGGATTAGAATGTCGGCAAGCTTGCTCCTACCTGAGAACGACCTTACCGGGGTCACTCGAGTAGCTTGGCTCGGCATATACAACCTAGAGACCGAATAAGAGATACCTTTGAAACACCCCTAGAATGCCGAACACCTGAAGCGCTACTATCCAAGAGAGAGCTCATCTCCTTAGACTTGTAGAAGTTTTGATTTTCTAAAGCTTGTAACAGAATTTTCTTTCAATGAAAGAGGTGTTCGGTTCAAAGTATTCTCCAATCTCCAAAACTACACAAATGTAAAGGCGGATATGAGCAGCCCTTCGACCCGTTAAGGGTGAAGACAAGCCACCCTCTAGCCGCTTTCCACACGAAGGCGGAGACGATCAGCCCTCCAGCCGATCTCAATAGAACGGCATCCCAACGTACATCGTCGAGGACTCGAGGGTGATAACCAGTCTGCTACACAATAATGTTAGCCCAGGGACTAACCGCCATCGTCAGCAAATGGTGTTACACTGATCGAGACCCAGGACCTAATAGATAAGCATCCACTCCCTCACAGCCGAGTTCAACTTAGGCGACGTAAAAGGACGATACTCCTGTAAGGGAAATTGAGATAACCCGAAAGGGCTCGAGAATGAGCCTGACTACGGAGAACTCACCTACAAACGGCCACATGAATCCACCAAGGTGTTGAGGTTCGTAGACCAAGAGGACCCAACTCAGATCGGACCCCTTCCAATAAGCCGACCCCACGAGCATGACTAAACCAAGCTCTTCTAGTCAGCTGGAGGGTAGGACGGTCGAGGAAGGATAAAGGTTGATGGATCAACCTGGTCTCCCACACTTGAGTGAGACGATGTCTCCTCAATGGGGCATCTAGTGGAAAGTTAAATTCTTCCCGATGCTCCGCTTGATTGAGGTATGATCTCTTGGTGTTGTAATGACGATCAGGGTAGTCTTAAGCCCAAAAAATTTACAAGTAAAAACATCTCAACACTAGAATCAAGGCCGATGTAAAATCTGACCGGTTCTTAAAAATTTCATGCTTACACGTCTGAATTTTTTGAAAAAAATCACTGCCAAGTGTTTAGAAGTGGCTGAGCTTATTCAAAGTGCCCCGCCAACCTGATGTCACACGTTGGTCCGGCCATACTACTCGAACAAAAAGGGGCAAAGTTCAGTGCAAAAAGCCCGCAATATTTGAGGTCGATGTGATTATTCCTTCATGATGACTTGGCTAATTAAGTTTTGGTTATTATTCAACGATGTATGAGCTGATTCACCACTTTACAAATAAGTTGATTGAGGTCAGTTATTTTTATGAGTTATTACTCATGACTATTCGTGCAAGTGTGCAATGAGTACCGACTAGAAAATCAAACAACAAGCAGACAACAAGATCAAAGAAGATTAAAAGGAAGGACTCATCCATTCACATCTCCAAAAAGTTTGTAACAAAATTAGGGTTGAAGCCCGTCATCACAAAGCTCTTTCCGGGCTGTAGTGGAAAGAAAAAATAAAAAGAAAATAAGAAAAAAGATTACAAGACTTGGTTTTTTGCTGAGCTGGGAAAAGTTGTTCAAGGAGTTCACCCGGCCTGACCTCCAGCACCAGCTGTCACACCCCACCCCGGGCGCCAGTCACCCATGGGGCCAGCGTGACGCTGACACGACATCACCCGGGCGACATAAACAAACCAGAAGGCGACAGGAAGCATTCATTTTTTTTATACAATCACAAAATCAGGTCATAAAACGGTTTCTTCTACTAAGGACACACCCGTCCCTGAGATTCTAAATACAGCAAGAGTAAAAAAAAAAAGACAATGAACCTCTGCTAGGTTCGCCTCAGACTGCACCTCCCAAAATACCCCCAGTTTGCTAAACCGCCGATAGATTCTACCCAGTGCCAACAGGGGACCGACTCCTAGCTACTTCGCCTGCGAGTGTACTGCCTTCTTTTAGTAAAACATTCTCATATAATAATAATATATCATAAAAAAAAAAAAAAAAAAAAAAAAAAAAAAAAAAAATCATTTAAGCACAAACATCTAGATGTCACATAACGTGCAACAGTCCTCCCAATGTATATAGTGGAAATAAAGCAATGTTTATAGGTTCCATTTCAAAACTACCCATCGTAAATATCCTACTGACCATTACCATAAAGTAATAAATCATCCAGTACGAATAAATACCACTTTTCAAACCACCACACACGCACACTGGCTAGCCATAATGATCGTTTTAACCTTACGATCGGGAGTTGCAACGGTACCGTAACATTCATAGGAATGCCTTCCTATAAAATATCCACACCCCTTTTTGGGGAGAAACATAATCCACACCCCTTACGGGGAGAAATATAATCCATACCCCTTACGGGGAGAACAACCATGGCATCGTCAAAACAAATACAGTCTCATCGAAACACAATTCAATAAATATTATCTACTCAACATTGTCAAATCACCACACCTACCACATTTCTACAAAAACCTGCTTTTAAATTCAAAAATCATATTTTGCACCTTTTTTTAAAGAAACGTCCGATTTTATCAAAACCATTTTTCCATCCTTTATTTTTAGAAAACCAGGAATTTTTTCGGAAATAGGTGTTTCTTATTCTCTTTTTAAAACCACCGTCTAATTTCACCAAATCTAGCGAAAATTCATTTCCGACTTCTTTTTGAAATCTATCGAAGTCCAGTTACTGATTCATTTAAATCCTGCTTGATCCATATCATTCATAAATCCATACAGTTTAGATAATCACAATTTCCATCTCATATAGATATATATAGAAAATAGTTTGGTAAGAAGACAGTACACTCACCTCTCTTCTTGTGCTACTGTAACTGCATCGTCCAAAGCCTACCGGGATGCTGGCGTTTACGAACCTAGTAATGATAAGGTCTAAATTAATATTTTAAAATAACCTAACATACAATGCAGACCATAATTTCCATATTTCTCATTCCCCGAGTTAATTATACCAAATTGTTATCTATACCAATTTTCTGTATCCATATTAACTGTACGATATTATTAAGATTAGTGGTTATGAAATTATCGTAACGAGTATAAAATTTAATGCTAACAATTTAACTAGATGGGAATAATAATTAATGATTTAAAATATTAATCCACGAAGTCATTATTTATTCCGAATCACTCACCGGTCCCTAATTAGGTTTTTGATTTTTCTGTTGGGGTTGTTAGTGTAATTAGTTTTTTTTTCCTTTTTTTTTCCCCCTTTTTTTTTTTCCCTTCTCTCTTCTTCTTCGTTCTTTTTGTTTCTTGTTCATGGTTCCTCCCGTTCCCGCCGACGACAACACCGTCCCTTCCTCACCAGCCTCCTTCGCCGGCGACTCACCACCCATGAACAGTGGACGGCCCACACACCCGAAGCCCCTACACCAACGGTGAACGACCAAACCAACCGGCATGCACACACACACACACACACAGTTTCGTCAACATGACGTCGCAGCAGCTTCGGCCACCGCTATCGTCTACAACTGTCGCCGGCGATCTGAACAGACACGCACACACAGTCCCCTCACGCACACACACACTCCGCCGGCGACCCAACAGTGCCGCCGACGACCCTACACGTCTACCCACCTAATGACTCGTGCATCCCCTGCCCACTTAACCTCCGTCGACTGGCAACCAATGGCCGATCACCTACCGAAAAAAAATAGAAACAGAATACTCATAAGGACTTACCGAACGATGGAACCGAACGGCGATCGGTTACGCCGTTGACGAACTCCCCCTTCCCACGGCCACCGAGCAAACCACCGGGAATTCCACACGATCGTTCTCACAACTGTGGCCACAGGAACATACCCAGGTAGCCATGGGACACACGCTCTGCCTTCTCGCCGGCGGCACATCGATCACGGAGGCCCGACGTTTTCCTCCTCTCTCTCTTTCTCTAGATTTTTCAAATTTCCCTTTCCCTTCTTCCCTGATTTCTCACCTCAGCACACGAAGGGGGCAATTTAACGCATGAAACTAGTGGTTTTAAATCGATTTGAGCCTGCCACGTTGCCCCTCGATCATCGCTCCTTGGCCGGTGGGTTGTCGTCGGTGTGCCGGGTGTTTGTGCACACATATATATATAAAAAAAATAAAAATAAATTACACTCTCCTCCCTTTGTTTTCTTTAGGATTTTCGTTTTAGTATATTTCGATTTTAAAAAAAAATTCCAAAATTATAATCCTTGCCCCTAACATTTTTGTTACATTTTTTTTTTTACCCTAAAATTCTCTAATATCCTGTAATGCGGTTATTTATGACGTACGTTCTACAACTTGTGTTTTACACCAGCGATGGGCCCGGCATTGCCGCCCTGCCCACCCATGACCTGTGAGGATCAGGCTCCATCTTGATCTTCGTGTGGTCCGCCTTGAGAAACTGGAGTCAGAGGGAATTGATTGCTCATTTAAATCCCATCTTCATTACTATGGCGGCGATCCTGGTCTCAAGGTTCCTATAGTCTTGGATCTTCTTCCAGGCTTCTATAATACCGGCCCTGGCCTGCTCCACCACCCTCTCCTGGTTGGCAGCAATCTTCTTGAGTTGATTGAGAGCCGTGTTGGACTGCTCAATCGCCTTGTTCGCTTTGTCTCTGTAGTCCTCGACGGCCTTGGCTAGGGTCTCTTTATCCTTGAGCAAGTTCTCGACCCTCTTTACCAGCTACTCATTCTCTGCTCGAAGCTCCTCCTCTAACTCGCGCTGCCTCTCCAGGGCTACGTTGCGGCTGTCGATCAGTTTAGTCTTTTCCTGCTCCCAAGAGTTGAACTTCTCGCTAGCCCGGTAGAGACGCAGCCCCAGCTCCACTGTTGAGTAAAAGCCCTGCATAAATAAAAGGTTAAACATGATGAAAAATAGAAAAACATCTTGCAAGTCTTAAAATTTTACCGAGACGAGAACTTATTGACAAGAGGTCCTTATATAGATCGGAGGCAAGCCTGCCGTTGGACTTCGCGCCAATTCGAACTTGATCCTCAAGAGGCATTATCTTGTGAATAAAGCTTAGGAGGATTTTCGGCGTGTCTAAGATACTTTGGTCGAGCTAGAGGCCGATGTCTGCAACGAACATCTTTGCCGGCCTCTGTTGGCTTTTTCCCCGGCTCTTTTTCTGTGGCTCAGCTGCCACCTCAACTGTGTGCTCGCCTTCTGTTTGCCCTTGTCTCTCATCTCCACTAGGGTCGGGCTCCCCGCATCCGCAGGCACTTACATCGACCTGGCGGGGGCAGAGGTCGAAAGTCTTCTTAGCATCACAGTCCTTCCTGCCGGCGCCAACCTCATGGGGGCCGCATGAGGAGCTAGTCATGCAAAGGGGTTGACCGACGCCCACCTCGCTGGTGCCACTTGGCCAACCGTCTCCTGCTCGGCCTATTGCGGGGCCTCTCCAGTGGCCACCTGCTCGGTCTTCTCCATGGACAACCTCGCCATGGCTTCAATATCCATAACTGCAAAGAAACAATCAGCATTAGTCACAACAAGGAAAAACTCCAAGTATGAAAAGATTACCGAGCAGGGGTGAGGTCACTTACTGTTTCAAGAACTTTTATTCAAGACTAGCAAGGGTAAGGATGGATCACTCCAAAAGTATACGTCGTACAAGCATAATGTCAATAGTGCCCTAACGTGGTTGAAATTAGTATTCACCACCTGATCTCTCAGCTCGACAATCTCTGCACTCAGTTTGTTCTTCTTCAGGGCTGAGAAAACAGGAAAGAATGCCAAATCAAAAAAAATAACTGGGAAAAAAAGTCAAAATAACATCGGGCTGTTACTTTCCCACGGTCTCCCAGTGCATCTGGACCAGGTGTTCTATCTCATCCACCGCCAAGCCTAACTCCCATCATTTCCCTCCAAAGAAGAAGAAGTTGGGCTTCCAGTCTTTAACGGAATCATCGTAGCTGCGGAGAAACTTTTTATGGACTATGATGTAGCACCAACCCCCTCTACCGGGAATTACTTTCCCCAGGAAGACAGCCCAGAATAGCTCCAGGGTCGATTCAATACCCTCAGCCATGCAGATGACGTGGAATGCCACCACTATCCACATACTGTTGGGAGCGAGCTATGACAGACACAACCCGAGGTCCCAGCAAACAGCCCATACCCAATGATGAATTGGAAAATGCAAGTTGCCCAGCAGCTGCTCCTCGTACACTGTGATGTACCCCTTCGGGGAAGCACAAACACGATCATCCTCCTCAAGAACCAGCACGTCCACCGTGCTGGGGAAGGCGTACGTAGAACAAAGGGTCCTCTCATTCTTCTCCAACAGCTCGAATTCTACCTTCTAGACTAGGGCGTCCTATGGAACTTTGCAGATTAGCCGTTTAGAGATCGGGCCGGTCGCTGGGGCTCGACCAGACATGGATGGAATGGCTGCATCATCTACGAATGACAGACCCTCAATGTCAAGCTCCACGACAAGACCCGTGCTGAGATCCATATCGGGGCTCCCATAAGAGCCCGTTTCGCTTTTTACCTTCCTACGACGAGGGTCGCTGACTTCACCAGGAGACTGGGAGGTCCCCACTCTGGCCGCCCTGCGGGCCTTCTCAAAATAAGAGATTGTCCATTCAACGATCATCTTTGGTTCATCAACCTCAGTGGTAGACGGGTTGAGCTCAATCTACTAAATGGGGGGTTCAGCCCTGGTTCTTTCGGATTTAGACGGGTTGTACCCCGCCGAGTAAGACGAAAATATGTTTGAGAAAGAAAAAAGAGAATACCGGGCTCTAAGGTCGGGTGGAGCTTTCACAAATACTCTGGTGTGAAGGAAATGAGATAAATGAAGTGCCTATTTATAGGCAAGCCGAAAAGTTGAACCGTCACGTTAATTGGATAGCAGACATAGCTTTGTTCCCCACGCTGTCAGGCCACGTGTCGCGCATCTGGTCAAATGGCAATCAAACTTGTCGCGAAATCCAGGTGAAGGGTCAGTCGAGCTGATTTTCACTACCGGGTTGTTCTAATATGCCGAGCTGTATCACCCCAAGCCCGATATCCCTTCTTTAGCAGACCACGATCAGAAACCTCAACGTCTCATGTTTCATCTCCATGCTAAGGCTTGGAGGGCAACTAAAGTGGGTAAAATTCCACCACTTTCCACGTGTCTACCACCTAGATCAAAAATACCATGTCACCAATACATGACATTAGATGGCCTGATGAGCCCGGTTGATCACTTAGCCCGACGTCTCCTCTGGTCGGTAAGCTTAAAGGACTTGTTCAATTACCAAACATGAATCTCCAACATTCTCCTCAGATACTGCCACAAGGGAGCAGGTCACTGTAGCCATCCCGACCTTCACCTCGGTGCCCGGGCCGACCTAATATTCCCAGCAGGCTTGGCCCATAGGCTTCTCCATCAACGTGCAAAGGCCCAGGCCCATAACTCTAATCTTCCATATGCTCTCCACGCGCCTGACTGATTAGGACAGATAACTGAGCTTAAGGCCCTAATTTTCGGGATGTTAATGACATCCTCGCCTATAAAATGAAGGTTTTGCCAAGCCATTCAGAAGGTTGCGAAACTAAGGTAACAACTTTATTTTATCCAAGGAGCCTCATTTCTTTCCTCGAGAGCTCTTGCTCTCACGCTAGAGGGGACACACCGGGAACACCTCGGCCTGTCCTGTGTATAGGTATCAACCTGAAGGCCAGGCCAGATAATGCCTAGGTAGCTCGGACATGTACAGTACGAAGCTCCTAAAGGATTGAAGACTCTAGTCAAGCAGAAAACAACCTCCAGACCACATCTAGCTCTTCATGTCAGCAGTAACCGGACCATACTACTGGTTGGTTCAATTTTCGACACCAACAATATTATATATAAATTATATTAATAGAAGTTGCCCCGAGACCCATATGTATAAAGATTGGGTTGACAAGTGCAAATGGATCCTAAGGTTGAATGATTACAAGTTGTAAGTAACGAAATGAAAAAACAATCGTAGTGTTAATTTTCTTACAAAAATGTGCACAGATGGCAACTGAGAGCTCGTCATTCTGGAGAGCCCCTTGATGGAGATAGAGCATCTGATTTACGTAGAAATGAAGGCTGAGACATTTGATCGTGATACCCAAAGAAGTTTTGTTATATATATAATGGAAAAGACTTATGATAGAGTACCCAAAGAAGTTTTGTGGTGGGTGCTAGAAAAGAAACAAGTATCCAATGTATACATCGAGATAATTAAGGATATGCATGAAGGTATAGTCACTAGTATTCGAATAGAAACAGGCGATACTTATGCATTTCCTATTAATATAGACTTACATCAAGGATCATCTTTAAGTCCTTACCTCTTCATTCTAGTGATGGATGAGCTTAAAAAAAATATTCAAGATGAAGTACCTTGAAATATGTTGTTTGCGGATGACATCGTATTAGTGGACGAAAGTAGAATATGTCTTAATATTAAATTAGAAAGATGGAGAGAAGCGTTAGAGTTTAAAAGTTTGAAGCTTAGCAGAAACAAAACGAAATACATGCATTGCAATTTTAGTAATGCTCGGAGAGACGGTGGTGCGGTTAAAATTAAAGACGAGGAGGTGCCGAAAGTTTATTGTTTTAGATATTTAGGTTCAATGATTCAGAGTAATGGTGAAATCGATGAGGATATTAGGCATAGAATCACGGCAGGTTGGTTAAAGTGAAGAAGCGCAGTTAGGGTAATTTGTGATCGTAGGATTCCATTGAAATTTAAAGAAAAATTCTACAAAATGGCTATAAGGTCAGCGCTTCTTTATGGTTCAGAATGATGGACGGTAAAAACGAATCATGTCCAAAAAATTGGGGTAACAGAAATAAGGATACTGCGGTGGATGAGTGGGAAGACGAGAATAAATAAAATTAAGAATGAAATTATTAAAGATAATTTAGAAATAGCACCTATCGAAGAGAAAATTAGAGAAAATCATTTCCGACGGTTTGGGCATGTGCATAGAAGACTCATAGAAGCACCGTAAGAAAATGTGATTTAGTTCAAGTTCAGGGCACTACTAAAGGGAGAGGTAGACTTAAGAAAACGTTGGACGAGACTATTAGAAATAATTTGGCAACATTAAACCTGAGGGATGGAATGACCCTTGATCGATCTCTATAGCGTAAATGGATTCATGTAACCGACCCTACATAAGTGGAATAAAAACTTAATTGTTGTTGTTCTTATTATATATATAATGGTTATAATTATGTATTCTAATTATATGTTTTTCTTACCTTTATTATTGTGGATGGATTACAAAAATTATTATAATTTATTACACCTTATTATTGCAAATGGATTATAAAAATTATTATTATGCCTTTATTATCATTACAATATAATAATAATAATAATAATAATAATATTTATGTATATAATTAGTAATTTTATTAATAATAAAATTATGAGTATTTAATATGACTTTATGAATTACTTAATCATTGCGTTATATGACAGTGTATAAATATGAAAGAAAAATATAACAAAAATAAAGAAAAAAAATGCGATTCATATGTTCATATGTTGATATATAGTGCGTATAACTCAAGATTTGTAATTTAACGATTATCTAGTGTGTCTCCCTAATGAAAGGTTTAGTATTTAAAACCACTCTTCCAACCGTTTGTTAAAAAAAAAAAATGTGCATATGAAATATTGAGATGTGATATTATTTGATATATTTTATTTTGATTTTCAAACAATTAAATTTACGATCAATTCAATATAGGAAGTCTTAGTGTCACCTTGACATCTTGATTCATTGTATATTGATAAGTTTTCGCCATTCAACCTTGTGCGCGTAAGGGGACATAACTTTTTTATTTTATTTATCTTGAAATCAATTGAGATTGATTATGGGTGGTCATTTTTTTTTTGTCATTTTGTCTTGTATTATGAGCTCCTCAAGGTACTAATACACAATCTTTATGATTTTTTGTGTACTATATATTGTGGTGGGCACGCACACAATATTTTCGGCAAAAACCCTAAATACTCTTAGGTGGATGCAATTAATTTTTAACCTTACTTCTGCCTTCAAAATTTATTTCTCTCTCTCTCTCCCTACTCCCTTTCTCTTTAAAATTTATTTCTCTCTCTTTTTCAATTAATAATTGGGTTTTTGGCGACCACCAATTTAAAATTTCAATTAATAATGAGGTTCTTGGTGACCACGAGTTTAAATTTTAACTCAGAAAGTTCACGCGTTACTATAATTTTTTTAAAAATTCAAAATTACTGATTTATTTTTCTCTCTTTCTTCTCTCCAAAATTTATTTTTCTCACTTTCCAAAATTTATTTTTCTCCCTCTTTCAATTAATAATCAGGTTCTTGGTCAACACTCCACGAACTTAAAATTTTAACCCTATACAGGCCACGCCTTATTGTAACTTTTTCAAAAGTTTAAAATTATTGCTTTATTCTCCTCTCTCTTCTCCCTCTATTTATTTATTTATTTATTTTTATTTTTATTTTTATTTTTGTCTTTTCAAAATTCATTTTTGACTTTCTTTCAATTAATAATTGAATTCTTAGTGAACAGTCCACGAACTCAAAATTTTAGTTCAGACAGTCCACAAGTTATAATAATTTTTTTAGAAATTCAATAAGTTTGAACTTCTGAAAAAATTATTATAGCGCGTGAACTATTCTCTAAAAAAAAACCATTTATTTAAATGTGTAGTAAATATTTAATTATTTTTAGCTCTCCTCAATTAGTTTCTAAATTTGGAGTTAGTTGTAATATTAACACAAATTGAAGATTGTTGACAAAAGTGAAGTTGATCTCAACATTTTTTGGGGAGAAGTTTTCTACTACATCAACATACATGGTGTAACTCAAATGGTAAGGCCTGCGTCGGTTAAAGAAGTTGAGAGATCTCTACAGGATTAGAGATTCGAACCTGTGAAAAAATATTTGTTAGGAAGGATAGCCACGCACTCCGAACGACATTAGTCTCACACTCTGTATGGGTGTTGGGACACTTGGGTATATAACCCAAAAAAAAAAAGTTTTCTATTACACATAATGGAGGCCCATGGAAATATTTTATTATTTTTGGGGTCATTAATGTAATTAATTTTCTGGGAAACGGTCTCCTCTATCCTATGGGTCCTCGCCACTTAAATTCATCTACCTAACAAAAAATTTCCATCAAAAAATTAATAACAAAAATGCATTTGAAATAAATCAATCTAAAATTTAACAACAACAACAACAAAACTTTTATCTCACTTATGTCGGGTCAGCAAGATGAATCCGTTTACGCCATAATGATTAATCAATGGTCATTCTCTCCGTCAGTTCTAATGTCATCAAATTAGCTCTAATAGTCTCGTCCTAAGTCTTCTTAGGTCTACTCCTCCTTTTAGTAAGCTCTTGCACTGGAATTAAATTATATTTTAAATCAATCTAAAATTTAAATATGTTCATTTTAATTTTAATTCTAAAAATTTAATTTAGTATTGATAAATGTTAAATGTGGATCAATATTAAACAAAATTTATTAATATTGAATTTTTTAAAATTTGACAGTCAATTTTAACGAAAAAATTAATGGTTGTACTTTATTTTAATTACACCACATGGGATAAAGTGTACCCTAAAATAAAACACAGGATATAGTGCAATTCGCGGGATAAAATACTATTAACCTTGAAAATAATTAAATTATTATTCTTTACTTTTACGAATAATAATTTAGTCCTTCAATTAATATCTATCCCTATATGAGAAAGATCCATGGTCGATTTTTATGGCACTATACAAAGTAAACTTAGGAAGAATACATCCCTCGTGTGGTTATTATTTTTGTTCCTTGATTTATGTTCCCATTCCTAAAACGTTAGAATTAATATACAAAAATACGTTTGGTAAACTTTTTTTTGTTCCCAATTTTTTTGGAGTAATTTGAGACTATTTTCTGAATTCGTTAAAAAATTGAGAAACAAAAAAATGTTGATTCTTATTCACTCCTACAAAACTATTTTCCTTATTATCCCGTCGGCCACCACATATTTAAAGAAAAAATAAATAAATGTTGCAACTAAACGTATTTTTTGTTTTGTTCTCATAAATTAAAAGAAATAATTTCAGGATAATGATCATTAACGAACATATTTCTATTTCCGGAATAATTCAGAACAAAAACAAAATTTTGATTCCATCCTATTTCAATTTATTAGAAATAGAAATAGAAAAAGAGAAAAATTAACCAAACGTCACCTTAGAGTGCGTTTGGTTGGGTGGAAAATAGATGAAAAAAAAAAAAACCTTGTTTGGTTAGATGGAAAATGGGAGGAGAAAAATAGGATAGAAAAAAGCACAATTTTCGAGATTGATTTTTTTTTTTTCTCACAAATATGGAAGAAAAATGGAGGAAAGTAATGGAAAATGAATAAAATTATAATTATACCCTTAATAATATAATTTTTAAATTATTTTTGTAATATATGAGGGTAAAATTGTAAATTACATTAAAATAAATTATTTTTCTTCTTTTCATTTTTCTTTTCTAACCAAACAACACTAGTGGATAAAATATTATCATTTCATTGTCTTTCCTTTTTCCATCCTTTTAAGTTCTTACCAAACACACCCTAAGTATTTATGATCTTTGATTTTTGATTGTATGCCCAAAAAATTGACAACATAAACAAAGAAACATGAATATTTAAAATTATTTTATTTTTATTTTTTGAGAATTAAAATAAAGAACTAAAAATAAAAACACCAAAAATAAAAGGATTTGGTGAACAATTTACAAAATAAAATTTAAATTTATATAGTCCACGCGCTATAATAATTATCCAGAATACAAAATTATTGTAATACATAAAAGGTACTGCAACTTTTTTATTCAAAAATTGTAATAATTTTTATGGCGTACAATAATTTTTGGACAACTGTATGAACAAAAATTTTAATTTTGTAGATTGGATGGGATAGAGGTTTGTTTGAACTAAAGCACTTGAAGAACTTTTACAAAATTAGGGATTCGAACCTGTAAAGAAATAATTGTAAAAAAATAATTGTTAAGAGAATCAATCATGCACTAGCGCTGGCATGTTGGGTAGATGATATCCAAAAATTAATAGTACTCCCCTATTCCCATATTTTAAGGGTACCTGCATTCATGATAATAAGGCACTGTTTGTTTTGACTTCTGAACCTTTTTTCTAGAACAAACAAGACTATGTAGGACTAGGGTTTAGGTTTTAGGGTTTTCTCAGATGTTCATGTTCTTAACGGACATCATCATCACAAATTTAAGGAACAGACTACCCTTATAATTGATGCCTATTTGTTCTTTCATCCAATTGTTAGCAGCAAAACAAGCTGTACCACATTAAGGATTTCTTGTGGTTTATATACTTTTTTATAATTATATCCAGCCAAAAGAGATGTAAGAAAAATATTATATTCAAAAGTTTTCGGGAAAAAAAAAGTCGTATGATTTTAAAAATTTAGTGATAAATTGGAATAAAAGTTAAAGGAATATGATGCTCTCTTTGAAGAAAAAGTTCAGCTACGTGAAACCCACTTCACAACCACACACTACTCTATCTTTCCCTTTTGAGAGAGAGAAAGAGAGAGATGGGAGCTTAAATATATATAAATATTGAAATTTGTAAAAATTTTATAATTAATTCTTCAAATTACATATTTGTTTCAATGCTATAAAATTAATGGAATATTGAAAAAACATGAAATGATTGTATTGATATATAATAATAAAGATATAATATTACGAAGGTACACAAATGGTTCATACATATAGACAGTGACTACGACTTTCCTATTAGGGTTGATTTTTTTAGTGGAATTAGGGTTTAACTTAATGAAATAAAACCCATATGCATATATTAATATCCCCTCAAACTCAAGATGGTAAATCAGACATAAATTTGAGTTTGGAAACTAGAGTGTGAAAGCGTCCGGGTAGATGGGCTAAGAAAAAAATACCATGTTAGAATAATTGAAAAACATAATATTGATAAGAGAACATGAGACGATTGTATTGATATATAAGAAATATATAATATTACAAAGATATACAAATGATCTATATTGTTAATGTATTATATGGGCTTGGACCACGTGGCCCATTAGGGTAAAACCCTAGCCTTCACTTTCCCTATAAATATGTGCATATCGTTGTATTATATTAGTATCACTTTTCATAATATCAATTCATGATTCTTCTCTCACTTCTCAATTATCTTAACATGGTATCAAGAGTAAGTCTTTTATGGATCTTTTCTCAATAAAATTTCTGCAACCCTAACGCTGCCGCCACTGCCCTTATTCTCCCGAGATTTTCGTCGCTACTGTAGGCTTTATCTCTATTCCGGTATCAGTAATCATCACACCACCGTCTTCGTCTTGTAAAGACGAACACAACGCCATCAAAATCACCACCACCGAAATCTAGACGCGCCCTCACGCGCCTCCAACAGCCAGCAACGCCACCACCCTTCGCCGTCTCGGATTTTGGGCTTTACCGCCTCAACCAACACTCCAAATCCATCTTACGATATACCGTCAGAACTGTCTCGACGAGATGATTCCAACTAAGTAAGACTCATCACCGTACGACTCTAAACGCGCCCACACTCGTGGCCCAAAAGTTCTGCTCCCGATTCACGTCAAATCCACGTGCCTACTCGCACCGTCTCAGATTTTGGGATCTATATCTCCAACCAGAGCTCGGAATCTATCTTATAATATACCATCGAAACCGTCTTGACGAGAAGATTCCAATGGAGCAAAAATTAAGGAATTACAACGTGGCACACACTTCCACGCGCAGTTTGAAGTTTCTGCATCGACTGCCTCTCAGATCTCACACGTCTCCTGCTTCCTCGGACCGGTTTAGGCCTTTTTTGACCGGTTTTCTGTGAAGTTGAACCAGTTCCTAGGGTTTTTCGGTGTTCTAATTCTATTTTCGGCCTCCGTTTTGTGATTTGAGGCTCACATAATATATTTTCTGTTATATCCGTATGGTTTCTACACTGGTTCAACCGTTTTTCACCTGGTCCTTGAAGGTTCAATATTGGTTCCTAGACAATTTCAGGATTCCGGATCTATCTGTAATCTCCGTCAAATCAAATTTGGATCATACAATATAATTCTTTTTATATTGTTGATTCGGTTCATCACGGAGATTTGATCGGTTCAAGGGGCTCTCAATCAGTTCTTCACGAGCATAGATTGGTTCCTGAATAATTTTTCCATTCTGAATCCATCTGTGACAACACTTCTCCAGGTTCAACAACAATGTATATGGGTTCTTCGCTCATTTTCAATACCAAATAGGGTTCACAGACCCTATCTCCTCTACTATCACCATGTCTATTGCAGATTTGGCCTTATTCCTCCTTCATATCTTTTTCAAAATTGGTACTGGTACAAATATTTCCTCTACTTTCTCACTCACTACAAGTAATTTCTCTTTATTCTTTGATTCTGCCTGTTGTAATCACATGACATCTGATTCCAATATTTTTTTTAACCAAACTATCCATGATGAATATCCCTAGTATTCATATTGTTGATGGTTCTCAAATGCCTGCTACACATACTGGTCAGGTTTGTACTTCCATCTTTCTATTCTTAACACGTATTTGATTTCAAAACTCACCTTAAATCTCTTGTCTGTTGGGTAACTTTGTGAATTGGGATTTAAAGTTATATTTTCTAATAGTGGTTGTCGTGTGCAGGATCCTCGAATAGGAGAAACTCTTGGGACTGGTCGTAAGGTTGGACACCTATTTGAACTTACCAGTTTACACCTTCTATCTCCAAATCCACCATCACCACAACCAAATATTCATTTATCAACCTGTGCAACCTCACCACTACCGCTAGTATCATCTTCCTCATCCTTATCTCCACAACCACCAATGTCCCTCTCACCATCCCAATTTTGGCATGCTCAGTTAGGCCACACTTTATCTAGCCGACTTAAATTGTTTCTCTCTAATGGTTAGTTAGGTTTAGTTCAACATGAGTCCTTCAAATGTATCCATTGCCAACTTGTCAAACAACTAGCCCTACCTTTCAAAGAGAGTAAGTTTATTTCCCTTACACTCCTTGATCTAATTCATTATGATATTTGGGGGCCTTCTCCTCATGTCTCAATCGGTGGCCTTCATTACTTTGTTACCTTTGCGAACGACTATTCTCGATATATATGATTGTTTCTTATGAAACATCGATCCGAACTATTCTAAATATATTCTGAGTTTTCTTCTATGGTTCAAACCCAATTTTCTAGAAATATCAAAGTTTTTCTCTCAGATAATGCAATGGAATATAAGGATTGCGCTTTTTTTAACCTGCTTCGAAAAAATGGCACGCTCCCCCATCGCTTGTGTCCTAGTATATTCCAACAAATTGGACGAGCCGAACACAAACATAGACATATTCTTGACATAGTTCATGCTCTCCTCATTTCTTCATCATGTCCTGAGCATTTTTGGGGTGAGAATGCCTTCACAGCCGTCTACACAATAAATCGTGTCCATTCCACTACAATCCAAAACCAGTCTCCATTTGAATGCCTTTTCGGTAAAACTCCTGATTACTCTGAATTCAGAGTCTTTGGTTGCATCTGCTTTGTTCTTCTCAAACCACATGAATACAACAAACTGGAACTAAGGGCTTATCTGTGTTGTTTTCTTGGATATGGCATCGAACATAAAGGGTATCGGTGTTGGGATCCCATTTCTAAAACCCTTCGTATCTCGCGACATATCATCTTTTGGGAACATCAAATATTTTCTTCCTTATAGTCATTTGACATGTCAACCCTCACCAACTCCAGATTCTTTACTGATCCATCCATTGAGTTATTTCTAGAGGATACAGTTCCAGTTACTGTTGAGTCCACTCCAGCACCACCAGTTGAGCCTAGCCCTACATCTTATGCTGAGTCCATCCCAGAACCACTAGCTGAACCCACTCCAAAACCACTAGCTAATCTCACCCTTCCAACTCCAGCGACCATGTCCGAGACTTCTTCTGTGGTTGATGATCCTATAGCGCCTTTTGTTGACACCCATACCCCAGATCACCCTCGCCGTTCTACCAAGGTAACTCATCCTCCATATTACCTTTCTAATTTTTATTGTTTTTCCACTATACTTCATTTGCATGAGCCTCAATCCTATAAGGAGGCTAGTACTAATCATCTTTGATAAAAAGCAATGGACGAAGAACTTCAGGCCCTCACCAAAACTCATACCTAGGATATAGTAGATCTGCCCCTGGAAAAACTTCTATTGGGTGTAAATGGATGTTTAGATCAAGACGCTTTCTGATAGCTCTATTAAACGATATAAAGCCTGACTTCTTGCTAAGGTATTTACTCAGGAATATGGTATTGACTATGAAGAGACATTTGCTTCAGTGGCGAGACTAACATATGTCCGTATACTTCTTGTCGTCGTCGCCATTCGAAAATTGACTCTTTTTCAAATGGATATCAAAAATGCATTTCTCAATGGCGATCTTTTTGAGGAAGTATATATGTATACCCCTCCTGGTCTGGCTGCTCCTTGAAATAAAGTTGTCGCCTTCGTCGTGCTCTATATGATTTGAAACAAGCTTCACGTGCCTGATTTCCAAAATCCAGTACTACTATTCATCAGTTTGGATTCACACCTAGTGCTCATGATTCAACTCTGTTTATTCGTCATACTGCCTATGGTATTATCCTTCTTTTACTATACGTGGACAATGTAGTTATCACTAGAGATGATATACACGGCATTTCTGAACTCAAAAGGTTTCTAAGTGGCCAATTTGAGAAGAAATACCTTGGTGTGCTCGCCTATTTTCTTAGTCTTAAAATCTCATCGGGTTTTGATGAATATTTTCTCTTTCAGGCCAAATATGCCTCTGATCTCCTTTCCAAGGCTGGATCAGTGACTCAACCACTGCCACTACTCCTCTCGAGCCGAATGTCAGACTTACCCCACTTGATGGTTCACCTCTTTAGGATGTCACTTTATATCTCCAACTAGTTGGAAGTCTTATATACCTCACTATCACTTGCCCTGACATTGCTTATGCTATTCATCAAGTCAGCCAGTTCTTGTCCGTTCCTCGGACCACCTATTACTCGGTTGTTCTTCGTATTCTTCGGTATGTCAAGGGTACTTCATAGGCTTAATTTCTCAGCTCAGTCTGCTCCCGTCTTACAAGCTTATTCTGATGCCGATTGGGCCGGAGACCCCACCGACAGACGTTCAACCACTGGTTACTGTTTTTTTTTTTGGCAATTCTCTCATTTCCTGGCGTAGTAAGAAATAAATTGTAGTTACTTGCTCCATTACTAAAGCTGAATATCGTGTCATAGCTGATGCAACTCAAGAACTTCTCTGGCTTCGATGGCTCCTCGTTGACATAGGCATCTCCTCTCCTGCTGTCACTACCCTACATTGTGACAACATGAGTGCTATTTAGATCTCTCACAATGATGTATTCCACGAGCGTACAAAACACATCGAGACTGATTGCCACTTCATCCGTCATTACATTCTCCAAAATACGGTTCGTCTACAATCCGTCAGTTCAGCCGATCAAATCGCAGACATTTTCACTAAGGCTCATCTACCAGGACGCTTTCACTCTCTAGTTTCCAAATTCAAATTCACATCTCACTTACCGCCTTGAGTTTGAGGGGTGATGTTAATGTATTATATGGGTTTGACCCACGTGGCCCATTCAGGTAAAACCCTAGCCCTCATTTCCCCTATAAATATGTGTATATCGTTGTATTATATTAGTATCACTTTTCATAATATCAATTCATGATTCTTCTTCTACTTCTCAATTATCTTAACATATATATAGACAGTGATTAGGGTTTAATCTAGTGGATCAAAGTTCATATACATATATTAACATTGTTAATGATTTAGGATGAGAAATGAATTATGCTTGGCACGTGTTTTTCTAATCGAAATATTGTTGTTGTTTCACTAGTAACGATTCATGTTTCTTTTGCTCATTTTTCTAACAAATCGTTGTTAGAAAAATATTAAAACAATCTTAAGTTTAATATAGTCACGAAATACATGGGCGCATCCACCTTGGTACCAGTAGGGCCTTGTCCCCCACTCAATTTTTTTCTTTTTTGTTTTAGTTATATTTATTTATTTTTAATTAATCCACAACAATAGTATGATTAACGGTCCCCATTGTACATTTTAAATTACTTAAAAATAACTTTCATGATTCGAAAAATATTTTTACCCAAATTTAATGCCAAAAAAAATAAATGATTATTTATTTATTATTTTATAGTACTCTATCGGTGAAGTTAATTTGTTCATATATAATTTTATTTTTATTATTATTTGTGTAATTTTTAACAGTACGTATTCTAATTGGTACTTATAAAACACCCCTATTCACCAGAATTTTCGTGTCCGCCTCTAATAAAATGATGAAAATATCTTCATTAAAAGAACACGTGTTAAGTAAGATATATTTTCTCTCTCAAATCATCAACAATATTTTTAGTTTTATGACATTGAAATAAATAAGAAATTTAAGGCCATGTTTGGTTACTGTTTTCGTTCCCTAATTTTCGTTCTTTGCCTCAAAATTTTGAGATTAATGTACAGAAATGCATTTGGTAACACGTTTATGCTCCCAAAAATTTGAAAGAATTTATTGAATTTCTTAAGAATTTGAGAAACAAAAAAAATGTTGATTTCTATTCATTCACACAAAACTATTCTCACCACCACTCTGCAGGTTAAGAAATATTTATTTTTATTATCATACATTTAAGGGAGAAAAAAAAAAGAATAAATTTTGCAACCAAACGTCTTTCTTTGTTTAAATAATTTCAAAACAATGGTCAATGGTCGTCACCAAACATATTTTTATTTTTGAAATATTTTAAAACAAAAACATAATTCGCATCTTATTTATTGAAAGTAAAAACAAAAAATAAAAAACACTAGCCAAATGCCAGCTAAGGGACTGAATACACAATTTAACAAATTTTAAAATCCACATAAACACCAAGTCCATTATATATATATATATATATATATAGAGAGAGAGAGAGAGAGAGAGAGAGAGTTTTTAAATATATAAATATTGATATTGGGGATGCTTTTAATTTAGGAATCAGAATAAGTTCTCCCTGTTGGCCACAAGAACCATATTTTTTTTAATCAATATTAACAGAAACAACCCCCCAGAGACGGTCGGACACAGTCAAGATCTTTGACCAAAATAATAATTACATCATTCATTGATTAAACTTGTTCAACAAAGCTACTCTACAAATGCAATACTTTAAATTAATTAGGACCATTCATTCATGGGATTTTGACTGAAATTAACGTTTTTTAATTTGTTCCCCCTTCTATCCGACATATGGGTAAACTTTAGGTGGTGTTAATGTAATTTATGACTAACATAGTATGGCTCAAGCCGGCAAAGCATGCCTAAGTCAAAACAATTGAGGAACCTCTGTAAGGTCAAATATTCAAGTCTGCAGAAAAGCATTCAGAAGGGATAGTCATAAAACCTTGAATGAGATTAGTCTCACATTCTGAGTGGGTATAGAAACAATTGTGGATATATTAAAAAAAAAAATTAATATAATTTAATAAATTTATATCAGAAGGCAATGTTTGGATTAGCCAATGGGCAATAGCTAGACATGATTGATAAGATAAGTAAGATATATCAAATGGAGAGGGAGAGAGGAGCCATGAAAATGTGGTACCCCAAAAGGTTGAGAAAGAACGTAAATAACAAAAAAACTTTACAAAAGTAGGCACGGTATGCACTTTGGGGGGGGGGGGGGGGGGGTGTTGAAGGGTGAGGTGGTTGTTCTAGTAGAGGTGGGGGTGGGAGGGGTAATAGAGGAGATAAGTTGTCACGATCCGGTTCTCCAGAACCGCTAAAGGAGATAAGTTGTCACGATCCGGTTCTCCAGAGCCGCTATTATGATTTCTCTTATAGAGAATTCTACCTAAAACTAACTGGCCAAAACTTTCGATTTACAAAATTCAGTAAATTTTATAATAATGGCAATAACTCTAGTTGTCGATTTTACAACGGAAATTATCAAATATTATAATCACCATTTTAAATACCAAATAAAATAACCAATCATCTATTTTTCATTTAAAATTTTACTTGTCTACATTTAATTCGTGAATTATATATATATAACGGCGACAGATATTTAATAATTTACTTCATTAAAATATTTCCAATTTACCATCCAACAGCAACTAATAATTACCGAACTCATAATTTAAAACTGAATTTCCAACATTTGATCAAAACCGTTATCTTAAAACCATTTTTTTTTTATTTAAAACCAAAAATTCAATATATTCAAATTAGAGACATTTTACAACGACTGCGATAGTTATAACTATTGTTTCCTCCGATTTCAACAATAAATAATAATTATAATTTTTACAAATAGAAATTTCAAACAAAATATCTCTTCATTGTTTTGTCCCCGTTAACCCTGCAACCAAAAATTATGGGGTTGTGAGCCAACGCTCAGTAGAACTCCAACCCCTCTAATACACGTATTTAAGTAATATAAAACATAAATCATATTAGCATGCTTGTCACATAAATTCCACATCATCCAAATTATTTCATGTTATTAAACAGGTAAAATGTCACAATAATTTACCAAATAATTTCATCACCATACCATGAGACAATTAAATACATATATTAGGAGAATTCGAAATTCTACCTGTCCCGAATCATCCGTCTACCGAGAGATTGGATGTTAAATTTTTATTTTTTATTTTTTCTTCATTTTATGTTTTCTGCGCCCAGCCCTACCGCCGAGGCGAACACCCTTCCCATTTTATATTCTGCTCACTGAAGCTTCACCGCTGAGGCGAACGCTCTGCAGGTTTAATTTCTGCTTCACTGACTTCTCACCGCCGCGGCGATGGTCCTCTTTTTCTACTCTGTTTTCTGGTTTTTCAGTCGACCGTCTCTCTCTCTCTCTCCTCACCAACTCCGATCACCCCCTACATACCTATCTGAATGTCCATACACATACAACACACACACACACCGTAACAATTGAACACACACACACACACACACACAAAACACACAATCCCTCGCCGAAACAGACAGAAAAGAACACACACACCCCATTAACGACACACACATATACATAGCTGAAACCCACCCCTACTCATCAGTAAATCTGTCCGATGGCAACACTCACACACACATGCCTGTGACAAACACATACACATTTGCACTATGGATCAATACAGAGAAACACACACACACACACCGCAATAGCACATCTACACCCAGCAACACCCATACACCACCGGAAAAGTTAGGCAACACACACACACACGATGACGTCGACGATACCCCCATATTGTCTGCACACCACCGACGAACAACCACACATACGCACAACGTCGACGGCCACCTACATATACCTACAACCATTGTTACGAACAAACGACACACCCATACACCCTTACCGAATGACGGCGATGATTACACACCCTTACCGAACGATGGCGATGATTACGCACCACCGAACAAACGGCGATCACACACCCATCGAAGCGGACCGCCTTCTCTCTCTGTTTGAAATTTGACGACGACACACACCCAGACAACGACGGCAACGTCGGATCTCACCACCACACTCCAGCCAAACGACAGACAACTGAAACCCACACCGGCAATAAAAACAATAAAGATCACCCACTGCCCACTTCTCTCTATTTTCTCTGCTTTCTTTCTTTTTCCCACTTCTCTCTATTTTCTCTGCTTTCTTTCTTTTTCCCGTCCTCATATATATATATATATATATATATATATATATATATATATATATATATATATATATTATTTTACTTTTAATTTCATAAATCTCCCCCTACAAATCGAAAATAAATGTTTTGAAAATTACTAATTAACCCCTCAAATTTTAAATTAAAAACTATAACACCATCTACCCCATAATTTCCTGAATGTGCGAAAACGCGTCTTAAATAAAAAAGCAAAGTCTTACATAAGTGATAAATATAAACAACAACAACAACAACAACAACTAAATTTTTGTCCCACTTATGTAGGGTCAACTACATGAATCCATTTACTCTATAGAGATCGATCAAGGGTCATCTCCTCCATCAAGTTTAATATAACCAAATCATTTCCAATAGTCTTTGATGAGGGTATTTTTGGGCACCTCTGAGTCAGCACCTGGGACCCAGCCACGTGTCCATCCTCGTAGTAACAGGGACGCATTCTGGAATTCACAACGCCACGCTAGAGTATACGCCGACCACAGCTCCTCTCTGGAATCTCATTTGCACCCAGGGAGGAGTGAGAAGCCCCACAGGGACATGTCATTCTAAGCTATGCGTTGTGCCCTGGATGATCAATTTCAGGGACTTAGTCTTTCACCTTGATCGGCTCCCACTTCCAACTTGTTTCTTCTCCAGAACTTCATGGATTTCCGCTCTTCTCTACCAACTTACTATCATAGGACTGACAAAGACCCGTGGGCTTCGCCAAATGGGCTCAGATGCCCAAGCCCAGCGGTTATCTCCTAAACGTCCCAGATTATCGACTAAACACAGTGTTTAGACTAATTAACCGTGTTTAGGCTCCATTAATCATCTCCAACTCTTATATATATCGGGGCTATACAAGCCCGCGGTTCACTCGACATTATACGCAAGTTCATTGGTTTACTTACTGCATTATTATACTTTTTTTCTCTGAGCATTGATTACCATGTCGAAGGGGCTTCATGGGAATGAATCCCAGTCTGAACCTTCTGCAGGTATACTACCTAAGGAGCAGAACGCTAGATACAACAAGTCAGTTCTCTCAGGACCTAGTACAGCTCACCCCAAGAATTTTTAACCGGAAACTCCATCTCAGCAAGAAGACCCACCTGTCATCCAACTGGACCATATTCAAGGTGTGTATCAGTTTTATACACCAACAGTCTCGTCCAACGTCTTCTTTGGTCTACCGTTCCCTCTAGTAGTCCCCTGAACTTGAACTAAATCATATTTTCTCATTAGTACTTCTATGGATCTTTTATGCACATGCCCAAACCATCGTAAACGATTTTCTCTAATTTTCTCTTTGATGGGTCTTATTCCTAAATTTTCTCTAATAATTTCATTCTTACTTTTATCCATTCTCGTCTACCCACTCATCCACCGCAGCATCCTCATTTCTGTCACTCTAATTTTCTGAACATAATTCGTTTTTACCGTTTAACATTCTGAATCATAAAGAAGTATTGGTCTTATAACAGTTTTGTAGAATATTTCTTTAAGTTTGAACGGAATCCTACGATCACAAATCACCCCAATTGCACTTCTTTACTTTAACCAACTTGCCTTGAATTTATGCGTAATATCATCCTCGATTTCGCCATTGCACTAAATCATTGAACCTAAATATCTAAAACGATCATCCTTTGGCACCTCCTCATCTCCAATTTTGACTGCACCACCGTGTCTCCGGGCATTACTAAAATTGCAATGCATGTATTCCGTCTTACTTCTGCTAACCTTCAAACTTTTAGACTCTAACGCTTCTTTCTATCTTTATAACTTAGTATTAAGACCTATTTTACTTTCGTTCACTAATACAATGTCATCCGCAAAACAACATACTACATGGTACTCCATCTTAAATATGTTTTGTGAGCTCATCCATCACGAAGAGGTAAGGACTTAAATATGATCCTTAATGTAAGCCTATATTAATAGGAAATGCACAAGTATCATCTCCTCCTATTCGAACACTAGTGACTATACCTTCATACGTATCCTTAATTACCTCAATGTACACATTGAATACCTGTTTCTTTTCTAACACCCACCACAAAACTTCTCTAGGTACCCTATCATAAGCCTTTTCCAAGTCTACAAATACCATATGTAAATCTCTTTTTTTTCTCTATATTTTTTTATTGATCTCCAGAGTAAATAAATAGTTTCAGTGGTTGATCGGCTGGGCATAAATCTAAATTGGTTCTCTTTTATACTCGTTTCATGTCTTATTCTATATTCTATCACTCCCTCCCAAAGTTTCATAATATGATTCATAAGTTTTATATCCCGATAGTTCGTGCAACTTTGAATATCTCATTTATTTTTATAGATGGGCACTAAGATACTCTTCCTCCAGTCGTTAGGCATTCTCTTAGTCCTCAAAATATCATTGAAAAGTCTAGTCAACTACTCTATCCCAATATCTCCCAAACTTTTCCACACTTCTATAGGGATTTCATCTGACCCTACTATTTTTTCAATTCGCATCTTCCTTAGTGTTATTCTAACTTCCGAAGTCCTAATTCTTCTATGAAACCTATAAATCTTATCTGAATATAAACTAGGCAACTCTAGTCTAGATTCCCCAACTTCATTTTCATTAAATAATTTATAAAAATAACTTATTCATCGTTCCATAATCTCTTCATCTTTCACCAATACATTTTCATCAAAGTCTTTGATGTATCTGATACTTCTAATATCTCTAGTCTTTCGTTCACGTCACCTAATAAGTTTAAATATATCATTTTCTTCCTCTTTTGTATCTAACTTTTGATATAAATTATCATACACCCTAAATTTTGATTCCTTAATTACTTTTCACGCATCCGTTTTTGCATGTTTATACTTCTCCAAACTCTCTCGACTTCGATATTTTTGTCATTTTTTATAAGCTATTTTCTTGTCTCGAACGGCTTTTTGGACCTCCTCATTCCACCACCAACGTTCTTTATATCGTAGTCCTCCTCCTCTACAAACTCCTAAAACTTCTCTTCCTATCTCTCTAATATGACTCGCCATATCAACCCACATTTTGTTCACAATCTCATGTCTCTTCTATAAATCATTATTGCTAATTTTATCCTTAAACAACTCCATATTTTCACCTCTAAGATTAGTAGGGATTCTTTGTGACCTCTATATTGATTTTATAATTTATAAGTACAACAAGATAATAAATAAATAAATTAAATATAAATATTAATTTAAAGGATAAAAATATAATATAATTTAACTGTTTTGGAAGTGGTTGTGTGAAATTTTTGAACGAGAATCTTTCCTTAATTTTTTTTAATCCAATGCATCAATTTTTCTCAAATTAATCTCAACTAAAGAAAACATTTAAAAGAAGGTACTTGTTTATTATATAGATTTTTAATATAATATTAATAAAAAAATAATTTAAATTTAAAAATAAAAAATATAGGAATAAATTTGAAGGGGACGTCCACCTTGGTGGCTTTGCCCCATGGTCGATCTTAATCCATATTGTACAGTGAGAATACGAATTTTATCATTGCCTATGGAAAATTAGCATAGATCATCGGTGCATTTGAGAAAATATTAGATTGATAATAGGGTTTTTTTATTGTTTCAACCTTTTTTAGTTTTCTCTTTCTTCATTAATTCTTTTTTTGAAAAAAGTTATGTTTTAATCCTTTTGAAAAACATTTTTATAAAAAAATCTTTTTCAAAATTAAAAAAAAAATGAAATAGACAAATATACCCCTTATATATATACATCAAACCCTAAATTGAGAATTATATTTTCATCCCACAACCGCCTTTCCAATCTCCTCTCTCTGTGAACCCTAGATTTCCAAAATGATTGCAGCCGCCTCCCTAGACTTCGCGGTCGCTCACCTCCGTCGCGCCATTGGATGTCGAAGGTGCAGGAGTAAAAGGACCCGCCGACGACGTGATGTCGTGGCTTAGCACTGCCTTGACGAATCACGATACGTGTGCTGACGGAACCACCGGTCTGAACAAACGACCGTCGTGAACCACTGGTTTGAACGAACAACTATCACAAACCACCAATCTGAACAAATGGCCACCGAATCGAAAGCCAACAACCCATCGCCGGGCGTTTGTTCAAATCTGGTGGACGGTGACGGTCGATTGACGGTCTTCAACCGTCTCTCGTCTGACTTCTCTCTCGATCTATCCCTCTTTCTCAGATCGTGAACTCCAATTTGTTCTGTTCATTGTAGATTGACGATTGCGTAGATCGTCGTCGAGAGAGAAATGTTTTCAATTCGATGTATGTTGTTCTCAATTTGATGTATGTTGTTCTGTGTTTGACAGATTTGAAAAATTTTAGTTTATGTAAATGTTTTAGTGAATTGTTCGTTTTGATATGTTGGTCGTTTGTTGATTTTCGATAAGTTTGAATGTTCATATCAATTAATTTGGTAAATGTTTCATATTCACGTTTGTTATTCTGTGTTGATTTTGTTACATTTTTTTGCAAATGTTCATATCGATTTTTTTTATAAATGTTCGTAGTTGTTTTAGTGAACGTTCATATTGTGAATTTGTTCTGTGTTGGTTTTGTTTAATTTTTGTGCGAATGTTCATATCAATTTTTTTTATAAATGTATTTGAGAAAATGGTAAATATTCATAGTTATCTTGGTGAACGTTCATATAGTGAATTTGTTTTGTGTTGATTTTGTTTAATTTTTTTTCGAATGTTCATATCAATTTTTTTTATATAATGTTCGTAGTTGTTTTGGTGAATGTTCATATCGTGAATTTGTTTGATCAGTTTGTGTTTGTGAATGTTCATTGTTTGTTTTTTCTGTGTTTTTAGTCTATGAATATTCGCATGAATGCATTTTCTATGTGAATGTTCAGGCCATGTGTTCATGAATTTTAGTTTTTTCCATTTCTAGATCTGAAAATTTTTAGATTTGAAATTAGTTTGAATGTTCACATTTGATTTACTCTCATTTTCAAATCTTTGGTTGAATGTTCTCAAATTTGGATTCTCTCCATTTTTTAGATATGAAAAAATTTAGATCTGATTTTTTATTAATTTTTCTAAAAACATAAACATTCACAAACTATTAAAAAATTACCCAAAAAAATTGAAATTCATATTGTCGGAAAGATGATTTTTTTAAAATTAATTTGGTGTACTTTTTTTAAATTTTTTATCAACTGTGAATTGCGTGGGATGATTTTGATGATTTGATGATTTTTGAAAAAATGAATACTCACATTTTTTAACAGAATGACATAAATTATAAATATAGCACAATTAAGGGGCAATGACCAGGGACTAAATTCTAAGAAGATTATGGAGACCAAAAACTTAATATAAATATTTGGAGGATCATTTTCTCAATACACTCTCTTATAAAGATCAAATAATAAAATTTCCTTGATAATATGGTTATTGATATAAAATTATCGTGAATGGATTTAATCTTAACAAGTTTTGAATTATTAAAGATGATAAATTTAAACTCAACCGATGTATTTTAAATTTACCTGATAATCCAACACTTACCCCCCAAAGCCACATGTCTTTCATAAAAAAGGCCCCTGCTCCTCCTGCCCACTGCCCCTTATTGCCACCTTGCATTTTGACAAAGACAAAGGAATTGAGTTGAGGTGAGGGGGTTAACGGTTACATTCCCGATGCTACCTTTGACTGCCACGTCATCTTTTTTCAAACCTACTTTCTACTTCCCATTAAAAACAACTCAATGGGCAGTGTGCTCACATGCTTCCTTTCCCCACCACCATCCCCTGTAGTTTAAGATATATTCTATATATATATATATATATATATCCTACTAGAAGAATATAATAATTATGTATAGGAAAATAAAAAATAATGTACTTTGCATCTTCGAAGTTTGATCACTATTTCACTTTAATACTTGTAGTTTCAATTTTAACACATGATACTCTAAAGTTTCGTAATGATTTTACTTTAGTTCAAATCAATTGCTTGTAAGATATCTTTTGTCATTTTTATAATACTTGAGATACTCTTATCTTTTCAATTTGGTTAATTAAGACACCATTTATCATATTTTGTTGGCAAAAATTTACTCGCAGCATAATTTTTTTTGTTTATTTATGTTTATGTTTCTATTCTCTCTCTATTGTTTTTTATTTTAATTTAAAATTTTCTTTTATTCTTATTTTTATTCCTTTTGTCTTTTAAAATTTTTTTGGCTAGTATTTGTAGGAAAAAAACAAAAGAAAAAATCTGGAAAAGAAAATTTGAAAAAAAAAAAAAAAAAATAGAAAATATTATTTGAAAAATAAAGAAATAATTAAAAAACAAAAAAAACTGTTCGTTTTTGTTTTTAAATTTAAAGTTTTTTTTATTTTTATTTTTTTGTTTTCTAATTTTTTCCTATAAACAACATATGCAAAAATGGAAGAAGTGAAAATTAATCAAGTAAAATAAAAATAATGAACAAAAGCCAAAAAAAAAATAGAGATTGAAAAATAGAAAATAAAAACAAAAACATAAATTATAAAACGAAAGAATAAGAAAAAGTTGTTGTAAGGATATTTTTGTCAAAAAACGGTGATAAAGATTGTCTCAAGTATTATAAAAACCATATGAGATGACCTAGATACTGTCGAGATGACTAGGGCTATCTCGGATATTAACTCTACATATATTATGTCATGTTTATATTTCTGCCTTCCGATTATTTGAGCAGTAAGGATAATAAGTGGGAGAAAGTTGAGAGTAAGGACATACTTGATAACCACTTAGAAATTAAGTGCTGAAAATTTAAGTAATTTTAAATGTTAAAAATTTCAGAAGGTTGTTTGATAAAATTGTACTGAAAATTTAAGTACTGAATTTTTTTTATTTGATTGATAAATACAAAATTTGTATGGTAAAAACTGTTTAATTTACATAACTACTTTTGAATCAAGATAATATGGAAAAAAAAAAAAAAATTGAGACCAAAACAATAAAATCATGGTGTCATTTTTAAAAAAATATATATATATATATTAAAAATAAAAGTAAAAATTAACCAAAAAATATGTAAATATGATGTATTTTTTATGCAGTTTAATTACTTAAATTAAATTATAATAATAATTTAAATATAAAATAAAATTAAAACCCTAAAATAATTCAAAATTAATCAAATTCTCATTAAACCTGACCCAAATTAAACTCTCTTAGGGAATCAAGGGTAAAATGGTCAAAATATAATTTTTTTAAATAAAAAATAATGGAATGTATTAAACAAAATGAAATAAGTGAAGAGACATTGACTTAATTTTTTACTCACATTTTGACTTAATTTTTAAGTTAACTTAATTAATTAAGTGATACTAATTATATTTCTCAAACAAACTTAATTAATTAAGTACTTAATAAATCAGTTTTAAGCATTTTTTTTTTTTTATTAAACATGCCCTAAGTTAGGTCCATTGGGTTTCTAGATGATATCTATTTTATTAAATGATTTTTTTAAAATTTTGTGACCCAATTATTTGTGGGACCAAATAATAATTTGGGACATATAAGTATACTAATGTGTTGTCCTTGGTGAATGGATAAATATAGTATATTTATTTGTGTAAAATTATTTAAGAGGTGAATTAAAATTATTTATTAAAGTATCAACTTGAATGTAAGACCTGAGTTTTGCATGTGCATAATTTTTAATTATATTTTAGAATATCTAAAAAAATAACAGGGTGTCTGTGTTATTTAATAATTACTTTAAAAAACATTTAGGGACTAATATGTTAATTCTAATTTTGACTTTTTAAAAAAAAATGGGACTATTAAATTATTTAAAATATAATTTTGAAAGTATTGGAATATAATTAATTTTTTTTTTATTTTAATAAAAATAATTAATATAAATAAATAAATAATAAATGAATAAAGATAATATATATATATATATAATACTTGGTTGAGATTGATTTCCCTCACAAGAAGGGGATCATCCCAGCCAAGTAAATGGTTAGTGGCAAAAGAAGAAAAAAAAACAAGCCTAATCTCTAAACGTGGATAAAGACAAAGACAAAGACAAAAAAAAATTAAAAAACTCTCTTATCTAAATCGTGGAAAAAAAAACGGTGGCTTTTGTTTGAGTTCACACACACACACACACACACACATATAAGTTTTATATACACACACACATTTATAAATGTTCCAGCCGAAAAAAAAAAAAAAAAAAAAGGGAGCTCTCGGCAAGATATTGTTTCATATATATACTAACGTATAACCCGTGCCTAAAAGTACGGATATTAAAAAAAAATACATTTTTTTTTTATTTAAACATTAATAACAATTAACAATTGAACGTCAATATTAAATCACAATCAAGACTATAACTTATAATGATACAAAATAAGCAGAATTATATGTTAGCAATAAATCTATTATAATGCAAATCATTAAAAAAAAAAAAAAAAAAAACCAACAATTTCACATATATTTTATATGTGACATTAATTCCTTACTAAAAAATCACTCATTAAATCACAACTTTCTCAACCAAACACTCCATTCCATACATATATCCAAGTCCATTTTTTTAGTACACTAATACATCCATAATGTTGAATAAAAACATCCTCCATAAAAAAAAAAAAAAAAAAAAAAAAAAAAAAAAAAAAAAAAACACTTAAAGTCATTAAGAGACCATCAGGAAGATAAATTCTCATAAAAGACATACACAACTAATATGATAGTAACAAAAATATCTATTTTTTTGGAGAGGAAGTTACAAAAAAAAAACTCTCATTTAGGTGGAAATAAACCTCACATACTAACCAAAAATTAAATTCCATCAAAATTTCAACAAAAGTTGTCAAAAACTTTAAAACTACTTCACAAACCATACAAAAGTTACCCAACAAATGAAAATTAACAGAAAATGCAGATTGTCAATCGTTAACATTCTATTAATATCGCATTAGATATAGTTGAATCTAGAGATCACAATTGAACTATAAGAGAAGAATAAGAATAAGCAAACTCTGTTTCAAAATTCTCACAAATTGATCATTAAACCAAACTTAAACAAACTACATTCCAAAGTATTGGTTCCGTTTAAATGATCCTCACACGGTTCTTGAAAATAATAAAAAAAATACATAATCATTAATGCAGTGGAGATGACGACTCCAGTGGAGATGTCGTGCTTAGTGAGAATGAATATGGCTTGAAGCATAATGTTTCGTTAGGGAGGCGACGGTGGTGATTCGCGGTGATGGTAGGATTTAGATGACGTGGTGATGGAGTTGTAATTGCGACGGTGCGGTGAAGACGATGAGTCGGTGATGGCAGAGGAAGAGAGGAAGAGAAGAGGAAGTTCAGAGAAAGTTATGTGCTGGTCGTTTGGTTGGGTGGGCGGCGTGTTAATGAAAATTAACCCTACAAATAGTTAACTAAGATAAATAGTTAATTAAGGAATGGTTAATTAATCAAATTAGGTTTTAAATTAGAGAAAATGAATATACATTAATGCCTTAATCGGTAATAGGCAATTGAGAATTAAGAATTGATTAGTCGTTTGTTTCCATAAAAGTGATAGAGGATTAGGTAATATATGGAAACAATTCACCTAGCTAATATTAGTTAATATTAAGCCTAATTATTTTAAGTAATAATTTATTAGTAAACCGAAAATTGGGAATATGGAAACAATTCAAAGGTTAATTAATTAAATTAATTTTTTAATTAAGAAAAATTGAGTTAATCTTTTACCCAAAATTGAGTTAATTTTTTTATGTTTCTCTTAGTCAACAAATTTGTTTATCCTAGTCTGCATTTATTTGTTTTAGTCATATTTTTTTTTGTCGTAGTCATAAATTTGTCCTAGTTAACAAAAGTCGTCCTAATTTATATATATATATATATATATATATATATATCATGTTTAATTTATGAGACTATTTGTGGGAACATGTATATATGTATATTTACATGTCAAAAATATATACGTGGATTCAAGAAATATAGTAGGTATAGACAAATCTAATTTTTCGAAGAATACAATTAAAAATAAAAATTGTAAATTTTACTAAATCGATAATTTTTAATATCTCGTCGACTAATAAAAATTTTAAAAGTCGATTAACATTTTTTTGCTAATTACATTATTAATGGGAAGAATTTTATAGTCGTTGTTTTAATAATTTTTGTACAGTTAATACTAACTTACGAAAATTAGGCATTTAATAATTTCGAATAATCAAAATTTAGAGAATGAAAAATGGGGCATTTTAGGGCCACACATTGTATATTAGATTTATTTTAACTAAATTATTAATTTAGGGTCTATCGTTGTTAGATTCCTAGGAGGTGATGTCCTTATAGTATTTCGGTAACAGTATTTTTGTAGCACAAAAATCGCAGTGAGTGTACTGTCTTCTATGTAAATTGTCAATTATATTTTCGTACGAAAGTAGGAAAAAAAATGGGTTTATTAAAATAAATTATTTTATAACGTTATGCGGATCAAGTAAATTTTTAAATGTGAAAAATGGTTTTATTATCCGGCTATGTCATAGTGTGATCCCGTCAGGAGGACATGTCCTTGAGATGTTATTGGTCCTAACAGGAGGGCATATTCTGTAGGACGATATATTATGACCTGTTAGGAGAGCAAGTCCTGCAGGTAGTTGATTTTGTTGTTGATATGTTGAGACCTGTCAGGATGGTAAGTCCTGCAGGTGATTGATTATGTTGTTGATATGTTGAGATCTGTTAGGAGTGCAAATCCTACAGGTAGTTGCCCCCTATCATTGAGGATATTGAATGGTCTTAATACTGATAGTCATCTTAGATGATACAGTTATACAGGTTACGGTACTGTCGTAACTCCCGATCGTGAGGTGAAACAATCCTATGGCTAGTAGAAAAATATGAGTACATTATTTTTTTATATATTGAAATGTTTAGATTGATTAATTTATATCTTATTGCAATGATGATAGTGGAATTTTATTCCGACTTAGTATGCTGTTATATTATATTATATTTTAAAAAGTAGTATCTGTTAATTATGTTTAATTCATAAATTATTTTTATTATAAAGAAAGTACACCGATAAAATATTTGGTTTCAGGTGCAGCAGCTAGAGATAGTTCCACTACTGGAACTAGATAGAGTTAGAAGGTGGGGTCATTTTGGAGGGTTGGCTGGATAGATATGAACTGTGGAAGGTTCAATTTTTTTGTGGTTTTATTGTGAATATTTGGGATAAGTGTATTCCCAAATTTTGAAGTGAATAAATTTATTTATTTTTGGGATTTTTTTTATTTTTTTTTATAGCGATGCATGTATATATATGTATATTTATTAATCGATTAGGCAACGTCAAGTCGACGTCATGCCCGACCTCAGGCGATGGGGGCCTGGGAAGGGGTGTGACATTGAAGATATTGATTAACGTGTAGTGTGAGTTATCCCACATCGGTAACCTAAGAAGATAAAAAATCATTTATTAAGGCTCGAGATACATCTTGAAGGTAAGCCCTTTAGGGTGTTAAAAGATATGGACAGAAAGTAGGTTAAAGGCTATAAAATAAATACTGTCACACCCGCATGCCGCCGCCGACCGACCGGGCCCAAGTCTGGGTCCTGTGCTTGGGTCTTGGGCTTGGGTTTGGAAGGGCAGGTTTTATAACTTGAGAGAACTTATAATCTGAAGGTTGTCTGTTCAAGTGTGTAACTGCTAAGAGTTATAAAAACTTGAAGACTCTTCAGATGTATAACTGCATGAAAGTTATTATTGTCCATTGAATGCCTTAAAATTCAGACTTCTTCAGGTTGGTTTGTTACTTCCTATAAAAGGGCATGCATTCTCAGCATTAGGCATCCGATAATCTGCATTACATTGTTGTTTTCAGCATAAAGTTTCTTCCTCTTTGTTGTTCTTGTTTTTGAGAAAGTTCTTCAGAGAGTTCTGCGCTTTTCTTGTTCGTTTGGCTTCTGGTTTCTAGTGTTGGTGCTAGTAACATTCTAATCGTTGTATCTTGAGAGACAGACGCTCGTTTAGCCGTTTGCATCTAGTAAGGGCAAATTTTGTTTTAAGGACAAATAGTCAAACGATTGCCTCAATCTTTTATTCTGATATTTCTGTTTTCGTTTTTGTTATTCACAGTAAGTATTCTGTTTCTATTTGTTTTATTATTGCATAGCAACAATTCTTCTTTTCATTTTTTTAGTCCGGATTGTAATTTATTTTCTTTTAATGTAAACTAGAATGTTTTTGTAATAAAGAAATCAGAACTGTTTATTCTTTATTTTTATTCTTCATTTAATAATTCATTAAATAATTAATTGTTTAATTATTTAATTAATTTTCACCATAAAATTACCAACAATATCAAAGTCATGCCTCTTGTTTGATGTCTCCTCCCCACGAACACATGTTCGCAGTGATTTGACAAAATTCCCTGCACATGAGGAAGTTGCCCTAGGCTTATATATAGCTTAGGATGAGGTAACACAAGCGACGTGAAATTCAATACGCCCCACACGAGCAACGTGGATTTATTTGCCAAACCATTTCGAACGGATAAAGAGAGGGGACTCAACATTAGATAATCAGACTGTCTCTCGTATTATGTAGAAACTCAAAGGGTATAACTAACTTTCAAAATATGTCTTGAAAAATAAGAATTGTCTTAAGCTTATATATATCACAAGATGAAGTACCACAAATAACGTGGGATTCAACATGAAAATATAGAATGTCTATAAAATCCCTTAAAAACAGTCAAATGTGATGACAAGTGACTAATTTTGTTCAAAATGATAATGTCGATAATGACTAGGACTTTAAATAAATTATAACAGTATTTTTAATGTTTTTTTTTAGAGTCCTATCTCATTTTCCTTTTATTGTTTCCCAAATATAAAATTTTGCTTAGGGATTGTCATTTGTCCATTTTCCCTTATGTTTTTTTCCTTCCAATTAACCTTCCATACCAAATATTTTTTTTTTAAATTCTATTATTTAAATTAATTTTTTCATTAATTTTAAATAAATTAATTTTGGATTTGTAAATCGCACTAGGTAGCAACTATTATTTTTTCCAAATTATTATTTTTTACAAAAAAAAAAATGTGATTAAATAAATGCAATTTATAGAATGGAGTCGGAAATTTGAAAAAAAAAAATCAATTTCTTTAACTTGTTCTAGTTCAGATTTTTAATGGACCTTGGTGGGCAAAAAAAGAACCATATCTAGAGGACCCATTTGGTTTGGGCCTTCATTTTAGTTTGGGCCTCCCAGGACAATATGGATACTCAGGCCTTCATTTTTATTATAAAAATTAGCCCAATAATTTTACTAAGTCATAATAATAACAATAATATGATTTTAAGTAGGGATGACAAAAGAAGCTGAACCGGTGGGTAACCGACAGAAACCAAACCGAATGGTCTGGGTTGAAACCGACTACATGGTTTTGGTTTCGATTTTAAATTTAGCAACCGAAACGATTTTGATTTTGGTTTTGGGATAGTAATTGCGTAATTGAACTACGTGACCAAACTATGAGTCGAACCGTGCAACCAATGTATATATATATGCTTAAGGCGAGCAACTGCTATGATTTTGAAGAATATTTTTATGCAGTTGGTTTTTAATTAATTATTTTGAAGACTGTATGATTTAGAGAATGTTTACAATTAATAATTTTGTGGTTTTGTTTTTGTTTTTGGAATTTATGTTTTATATTTTAGTTATATAAACAATAGTCCTCGGTTTTTATTTTTGTTTTGGTCTTTTATAAAATTTAAAAATCTTAAACGATTTTGCGGTTTTGATTAAAATTAAATGGTCCGATTTTAAAACTGTTTAAAAAAAACCAACAGTTTTGGTCTTGGTTTTATATATGTTAAACGGTTTTGGTTTTAGTTTTGTATGAAATCGAGCCGAACCCGAACCGTTGATATCCCTAATTTTAAGTACTGTTATTTTTTATTTTCTATTTTATTTTTAAATTATAAAAGATAGATAACGTTGCATACAAACCCGCAACAAATTGTTACCAACGCACTTTAGTCAGAGTTACAAGGTGAAAATTTGGACTCGCCGAAAAAGACGGACAAATTTTAAAGTGAAATTTCCCTTTTCCTTTTCGAATTGTGTATTCAGTCTCGTCTTTGTTTATACTTCATCGATTTTCCTCGTTCAACTTGTCAATTTTTTTGAGGACTCTGAATAGGAAGACTAATGGGAAGATCTAACTTTCGATTATTCACTCCTTTTGTTTTCATGCTTTTCGTTTTTCATCAATTGGGCTTTTTTTTATAGAAGTTTTATTTAATAGGCTATAAAGTATATTGAAATTTAGCTCACTTCAATTTTATATAGAGTTTGATGAATGGACGGTTCAGATTGAAACGCTCCACCATCTCTTTAAACATTAGTTAGTGGGTGAATGAATCATTAGGTTAGTGGGGGTGACTATTAATTAATACATTCATTCTCTCTACATGTAGAGAGCTCTCATTTCATATCACTCACCCTTCTCAAACTCTCATTTCATGGTTCTGGCCCCTCTTTGATTTCTCTCATTGTGAACAAACAATATTTCCACTATTTTTATGAAAAAAAATAATTAAAAAAAAAAACAAAACATAAACATGTGATAGTCCGTCGCCGTCGTATGCTATAAAAATACCTACGGATCCATCAATGGCTCGAACACTAGGCAGGCAATGAAGCCGGAAAAGCCGTCGATGAACATCGTCGCATGACCCATCGCCGATGACGAACACCATCGCATGAAACATCGACGAACAGGCGCGTATGGCGATGGATCGACAACGAGATAGCGATTGACGACAATGGCGAAGAGAAGCGGAAACAGCAAAGAGTGAGCAGCGAACGACGACAGTGGCGAGGCAATGCTGCAGGCAGAGGTTAGACATGAGCTTTTACTAAATAGTTTAGGACTTGGGAGGCAGATCATTCAACTGAAATACATTAGGGTTAAGAAACTGTGATTTTATTATTATATTACATATATATTTTTTAAGACAAGACGGGGCCTTATGGAGAGTAAAAAAGTGTGCGGTCGGCCAGTACAGACATCTCAGCATGAATTAGGATTCTCCTTACCAATTTTTATTAATAAGTGATTTTTTTTATATATATAAATATATATAAAATAAAGGCCCCGTACTCTACATAAAAAAAAAAATTGGTGTATTAATTTTTATATATTTATTTTTAAATATTCCACACATTGCGCCGGTGTAACACTAGTGTCTAATTATTTCATTGTTTAGGGGTTTCAATATAATATTTGGTTAGCTAAGGTTTTTTTGGTTAATATAATGTTTTACAAATAGTTTTATTGAGTACTTTTAATCGTATTGAAACCAAAACTTTCTTATTTAAAATTCTGAGATATTTTATCTGAAATTTACAAATAATTAACAACGCAGAAATGTTGCAATGCTGGATAGTGAAGACACAAACAGCCTGACTTCATTTTTTATTGTTCGTTCGGATCATATCATGTCATTCCACAACAATAAAGAGAGTTTACTTAATCAATGTTTGGACTCTTTATATGAGAAAAGGCATAGCTCTTCATGTATTCTTGGAGGTCTAGTGTGGACTTGATTGTTCACTGCTCCTTCATCATTCATTTTTCCAATTACCTTATCAGACCTGATGATCATTAAATCTTAACAGGACAATTGTTCAGGTTAGAGAGTTTTGACTTGTGTTTTGTTGATGCAGAGTTCTGCTGGTCCTAATCAGTGAAATGTCTGTTGATTATTTTTCATAATCATAATAAAACGAAATTAAATGATAATTTAAAGCATACATGATTATTAGAACACAATAATGAAAAACGATAATCGAAAGCATACATGTCTTGGCCATCGTAAGAGATTGAATCTGTCGCAGCGGATTACTAATTAGGTCTTCCTTCCTATGATCTAAATTTCGTGGTAGCGGTTCTCAATGGGAAGAAACCCTTTAATCTAGATTAGGGAAGAGACCTAGTTATATATACTAGGATTTCTCATTGAGCTCTCCCATAACATGCTTCAACGAAACCCTAAACCTACACTTACCACTTAACTGAGTTTCTACATAAAAAACGTCACAACCCAAATCAAAATATGATCACTGATTATTTAGGTTGCTTAAATAATAGACTATCCATTAACCCATTTTTGTAAAATAATTAATTCAATTAATGTTAGCTCATAAAAATATTCCAACATTCTCCCACTTGGGCTACATTAATTGAATAAATTTAATTTTGAAAATAAGACTCTCGAGTTAATAACAGAAAAAATTTATTTTTGGTGTGGCCACACCTTTTGTTTAAAGAAATGATAGTCTATAAGTAGCATCTTGATAAACTTATCCGGTCCAACATGATCTTAATATTATATTATAATAATCTATATGTTAATCTCAACAAACATAAGACTTTCCTACTTACAAATATTTATAATCATATCGACATGAATCGTAAACCCAGTAGTATAGTAAGAAATCAATGCCAACATGTGATCATTATCAATATGCATTGTTCTTATTGGTCCTCATTACAATTTCTCAACAATATGAAATTGTAATTGCAATTTTTCAACAAAATAAAATTGCTAATTGCAGTTTCTAAATAAAATGAAACTGTTGCAATTTCTCAACAAAATGAAATTACTAATTGTAATTTCTCAATAAAATGAAACTGCTACAATTTTTCAACAATATGAAATTGCTTGACTTTAACAAATCATCTGTCACTAGCAATACATCACGAGATCACAAAATTGTGATTTGTGACAGTAAAAAATATACAACTGTAATTCTTAAGGCATAATATCTTAAGATATCATATTGTATAATCAATTCAAATAATATGGGACAATATAATACGCAATAATGATGATCATCAAATAGATTTCAATTTTGTAAAACGCATAACAATAGTGGTCATAACGTAATCATCGAAATAAAGAAAAATACAAAAACTTCCATTAAATTAGAGAATCAAAAGACTCAATAACACTCATATTCACAATATGTTCCTTAAACTCTATGGGTCTTAAACCTTGGTTTAGTATAATCAATTCAAATAATATAATACGCAATAATACAATGTGCAATAATGATAATCATCAAATATAATTTAATTTTACAAAATGCATAACAATAGTGGTTACAACGTATCATAGAATAAAAAAAAAATATAAGAAAACTCCCACTAAACTAGAGAATCAAAATGCTCAAATAAGTATAAGCGACACAATATAAGAATCAATTGCGTCATCATAAACTCCCATTTGGGCAGAGTCTACAATAAATAATTATTCTCTAAGTATGAAAATCAATAAAATAAAAAAAAATTTATAGCAATAGTGATCAATGCTTACACGACACAATCATCGAAATAAAAAAAATTATAGAGACTCTGATTAAATCAATGAATTAATTTAAAATTTTATTGTAGTGTTATTGTTGTTCACAATAATATATATATATATATATATATATATATATATATATATTTTTACAAAAAAATTGCAACTAAATCAATTATGGGCAATAAGTAAAATACTCAATTAAGCATAGATAATATAATATAAGAATTAATTGTGTTATCATAAATTTTTATTTGGGCAGAGTCTACAATAAATTGCAACTAAATAAAAAAAATTTACAGATTTAAAAATTTACCTCTTTTGGGTAGATTGACATTCAAATCCATATATTTCTTTCTAAATAAAATAAAACAAATAATCTTTTAAAATTCATTCTCTTTACGCAAACAAATTTTTTAAATTATTTATCTCACATAATATCATCATGCAATTAAATTAATCTGTACAATAACCCCATTTGGGTAGGTGAATGCACAAATTAATCTAAATTTTTTTTTCAACAAAATAGGAACTCGAAAATTGTAAATTATGTTAGTTAAATCATTTTGGTAAAATAACCTCAACAATTCACAAGCAAACGTTTCAAATTAAAAAAATTAAATTATATTACCCAACAATTAAATTAATCTGTACAATAACCTCATTTGGGTAAGTGAATGCACAAATTAATCTAAAAAATTTTCTTCAACAAAAAAAGAACTCGAAAACTTGTAAATTATGTTGATTAAATCATTTTGATAAAATAACATCAACAATTCACAAGCAACCATTTCAAAATAAAAAAATTAAATAATATTGTTCAATAATTAAATTAATCTGCACAATAAACCCTTTTGGGCAAGTGAATGTACAAATTAATCTAAAAAAATTTCAACAACAAAATAGGAACTCGAAAACTTGCAAACTATATTGGTTAAATCACTTTAGTAAAATAACTTCAACGATTCACAAGCAAACGTTCCAAATTAGAAAAATTAAGTTATATTACCCAACAATTAAATTAATCTACATAATAACCCCCTTTGGGTAGGTGAATGTACAAATTAATCTAAAAAAATTCCTATCAACAAAATAGGAATTCGAAAACTTGCAAAATATGTTTGTTAAATTATTTTGGTAAAATAATCTCAACAATTCACAAACAACTGTTTCAAAATGAAAAAATTAAACAATATTGCCCAACTATAACAGTGCATATTAGTGACATTTATACATATGAACAAAATAAGATAAAATACGTTATAAAATATACTTTCAGTGATCAACGATCAATAATAGTTGCAAGAATTTGAACATCAATTTTACTGCACTCTGAAACTAATTATTAAATTAGTCTTTATATAGAATAAAAATTAAGGACTTGAAAATTTAAAAACTATAATTAATCATAATTAGTATTTTTATGAACTCTTTAATATGAACCTCAAAGACCGAAAATTATAACTAAGAAAGTCCAGTTAACTGAGATATTACATGAGCTCAAACCCAAAATTAATATCTACATAATAAGCTCAAACCTAGATCATTACCAAGATATTATAATCACGGTGATAGTGTTTTCAATTCAAGCCCTTCTCATATATTCATGAATAATTTATCCACATTAGTAATTACATCAAGTTTATTAATTAATAAATAAGTAATGGCCCAACAGGCCTATTAGAATATATGTATGGCCCATTAAACATTTTAAGACTTAGATAATACAAGAAGAAATCTATGCAAAATTGTATAAAAATAATTCGGTACTTTTCTTCTGTTCCAAAACGCAAATATATTGCCCCAAACATAACCCAAATTCAAAAAATGAAAGATCTCATTTTCGTTGATAGAAGGTGTAGTAATAACCATATTAATTATTAACATCATACTTAAACCATTAAGAATCCTGAATACATATCATACATCAGATTATCTATGACCACTTCTCAATAGTGCTCTATTCAATTTAGCTTCCATCAGATTATCAAAATAAAACAAGAATATAATTCTCTCAATCATATCACTCATCATGTAAGTATTTCACAAAGACAACAAATAGAAAGATAAGAAGTCGATCCACTTTAGGATTCTTAACCATCAATTACATGAATAAAACAACCATATAGACAGTAATCAAAACAACCAAATTTACATAACCTCTAAATTTTAGGGGTTAATTGTGTAATTAACCGTTCTTACCAGTTTCAGTTCATTACACTTCAGAAAATAACATATAAAGTTAATAAGACATCTTATACGTTCAAATTGAAATTACTTAGAATAAGTGAGATTCTAGTTAAATTTTCGGGGTACTTAGTGTCAAAATCCCTAACCCTAATTTAAATCCTCTCTGTCATCCCACCAGAACGTTGCCACCACCTCGTTGTCACCCTTCGACTCTATCAAATGAACGTCGATGTTCTTCTCAGGGGCTATGTGGACTTTTGACAAACTACTATGAACGGATATCGGGTAAAAACCTAATATCGACGTGGAATTCAACACACCCAACATCAAACAAGATTCTTAAAATAAAAAACTCAATGAGTCTAACTCAATCTCAAAGAAAACCTTAGCTCAGGATTAGGTAACACAAGTGATGTGGGATTCAACAAAGAATAATATTTTCAAAATGAAATAAACACGCCCTTTATAGCTCATTCTGTGAGCAATATGCAATTACCTAATCATCTAATCCGAACTAGGGCCACATCTTCATGATCAATTGAAAAATACTAAGGATGTGAAGAAGACTTTGGGATGCTTCTTCATGAACCAAAATAATAAAACTCAAAGTATGAGTTGATTTCTTTTATCTCTCATGTTTGCTAATTAAAATAACAGAAACAAACTTCTTTTTACTTGAATAATAACTTATCATAATTTATTAATCATATAACCAATCGAAGAAAATGTATATATGCATTATCCCTATAATACTTACTTCATCCATGTACAATTTATAAACTTTGAACGATATCGTGAAACCAAATGTAAATGTTAGGGGTGGAAAATGTCATTAAGCTTAAAAAAAAAAAAAATGTTGGTCAATAATAAGTCAATGCTCAATATTCAATTGATTTTCTCAAAACAATTTTTCGCTTGTTATTGGTTTTTAGTCTTTTTTAGCTAAAACTACTAAGCTTACAAGTAAAAATATGGCCTTGAATTCATCTACAACTATTCATTCGATCAGGTGCTGATATCGGCATGACCTCACAATCATCAGTCAAGCAAATAATTAAGCCCAAATACCACCTATATCATCTTATACTCTTACGATTTTGAATGAGTACACCATAATTACTCATAAATGAATATTATCAAAACATTATAAACTAGTTATAAGAAGTCAATATTTTATTTAATATGAACAATGAAAATCAAATGTTTTAGGATAGATCAATATTTCACATCATTAATTCTAAAATATGTGATTTCCTCAAAATACAAAGAACAAATACGATAATGCAATGATAATTACAAACATAATTTACAATGGGAAATCAAGTTTTCCACCTCGAGAATGCAAATCTAGTGAATTTCATAAATGTGATTATGCAACAATTGTTAGCATAATTTATCCTAAAACACGATAATATAGTGATAATTACAAACGCAATTTATGAAAAATCAGGATTTCCTCCTCATGAATGCAATCTCCCAAAGACGTAGTAATAACCAATAGCAATTAATGAGAAAATATGATTTTCACATATTGCCAAGTAAAAAATTATAGAGTGGAGACATATATCAATATCTAGACTTTAATACTAAGGTTGAGTTCTTCTGAATTTTTTTGTCAGAGAACTGCTATTGAGCTACTTGGTTAAAGATCTCAATGAAAATTATCAGTTTCTAGTAAACAAAGTTACACTAATATTGGTGTAAATAAAATACTATAATTATCTCATTAAGTGTTTCTGCTTGATTGTTTATCAATTATTATGGGAACTCAACTATAGGACAAAAAAAGAAACAATCGAAAGACAGGGATCACAACAACAAATCTAAGAAGAAAACGGATTAACTATTATCGTTTGATTGAGATCTCAACCAAAAAAATAATAATAAAGGGTAAAACTTTTGAGAAACTGTTATTTCGGCACTCTGACGGCGCCACAATTGCAGAGAGAGTTTTAAACTAATTATTAAATTAGTTTTATATGACTTAAAACTAATTAGGAGATTTCACATCAATAAAATTTAATATAGGGAGAGTGATTAGTGAAACCCCATTTTAGATCAACCAACATAATTTTTGGTAAATTTTCAACAGAAAAACATGCTTAAAAATAATTTTAAACTAATTAAATCATATAATAAGTAATAATTACCTAAAAAATATTTTTAATCCTAAAAAAATAAAATAAATTTTACAAAAAATCAAAGGACCAAAAAACAAGTGCACAGGAAAAAATGGGACTCAAAACGGGTCCCGAACGAGGCCACATGCACCAATGGACGCGCGTGGGCATCCACTGCCTGGCTAGAGGTCATCTTCAACCTCCAGTCGGGTCTGCAACCAAGTCACATGACCCAGTTTTGACCCGATTCGTTCAATCTCTAAAAAACGCGATATTTTTTGTAATTTTTTCGTGGGTTTATGTATATCCACTTATTTCTAACATATCTTTAACAATTAATTGAGGAAAAATAAGAGAATCGTCACTAAAAGGGAAGAACAAAACGCGGTTTTTACACCTCCATGGACAAAACCCAAAACTTGATTTTAACCCTTATTTCTATCGAATTTTATATGGGTTTATATATTATATTAATTTAAAAACTATCTACAACGTTTACTTGAACCAAAAACGCGTCTATATCCGTTGATTTTAAAAACAAATCTCGGTTTCACTAGAGTTTCGAAGCTGAAAATTAAATCGCGAAATACTTCCTAATTACATAACCAAATAACATGTGTCATATATCAAAATTAAAGATTGAATCAAAAGGAATAAAAGTCCTAAGTTTTTACATTCAATCGAAGCAAAAAAATACATGAAATCACGGCCTCAAGTTTCAGTTACGGGAGTTTTCTAGGGTTTATAGTCGAAACTTCAACCATGAAATACTTTCTGATTATGCAACCAAATTGCATGTATCTTATATCAAATTAAAGCTTAAAATAGGAGGAACAAAAGCCTCAATGTTTCACAGCTAATAGAAATGAAAAATCATATGAAATCGTGCCTGCAAGTTTCTATTTTGTTTAAGAATAGAAAATAAAGTTTCTAAAAATAATTGTCGATCCTAAATCATGTACGTAGGCTCCGATACCACATGTTAATTATTTCTCATAATCATAATAAAACGAAATTAAACAATAATTTAAAGCATACATGATTATTAGGACACAACAATGAAAAACGATAATTGAAAGCGTACATATTTTGACCATTGCAGGAGATTGAATCTGTTGCAGCGGATTACTAACTAGGTCTTTCTCCCTATGATCTAAATTTCGTGGTGGAGGCTCTCAATGGGAAAAAACCTTTTAATCTAGACTAGGGAGGGGACATAGTTATATATATTAGGGTTTCTCATTGGGCCCTCCCATAACGGGTTTCAATGAAACCCTAAACCTACACTTACCACTTAACTGGGCTTATACATAAAAGACACCACAATCCAAATCAAAATATGATCACTGATTATTTGGACTGCTTAAATAATAGACTATCCATTAACCCGTTTTTGTAAAATAATTAATTCAATTAATGTTAGCTCATAAAAATATTCCAACAGTATCCTCAACAAGTTGAATGGAGTTTGAGCTATGACCTGCGCAAAGATCTATTAGGTTTTGCCCAACAAAGTCCCTCTGACATGTGAATAGAAACTCAGGAGAAATTTTTTAAAAGTGTAGGTTGTTGAGATGAAAATGGTGGAAATATGATTTAAAAATTAATCAATCAATTAATTAATTAATTATAAAAAAAAAAAAAAAAAAAAAAAAGTAAAATAGGCCACTGGTTACAAAAAATATTTCATAATAGAAAATTACAATAAAACTGTAAAATAGAATTTGAAATTACAATAAAGAAATTGAATACAAAATGTCAGACAAAAATAGAAACCACTTAGTGTATTGTAGTAAAAAAATATAATCAAATATTACAAAGGTTGATCGAGTCTATTGTATTACGATATCTCTTTAAAGCAGATTTCTCCCATGCAACGGTGTTGACAATTTGAAAAGTATACGAAAACCAACACGAAAAACTACGAGCTTAGCAAACAGAAACGTGCATAAAGTCTCTCTTTCTCAATAACCAAAAACTCAAAAAAAAAATCGAGGGTGGAGTGTTGTACCCTAGATGGAGTTTATATGAAGTTGTTCAAAGAGGCACAAGTCAACAGGGTTCTTTACGAAATAAATATTTAAAAAAAAAATTACTGAAACAATAAGGGTTTCAACTTATTTACCACAAACGAGCATCCCGGTGTTCCGAATGCCGGGATTAAAACGTAGTTTTTTTTTTTTTTTTTATCCCGCCCTTCACAAGGGTGGGATCAAACAATATATATATATATATTTATTATTTTTTTATTTGGTAACGGCGTTTCCTTTGGCTAGTTAAATGTGACCGGCCAAAGGCTACCTACCTGCAAAAGGCAGGCAACTTTATTTGCTTTTTGAATTTGGTCGGTCAAAGGTTGAATTTGGTTGCAGAAGAAGGCAAACCAAATGCCTATAAATCAAACCCTTCTCAATACGAGTTCTCAACCCTTCTAAATCACAACATTTCTTCTCTGTGGTCCCTCTCTTATTTTCTTCATTTTTGGCGTTTTTATTCTTCATTTTTGGTGTTTCCTCCTCTGTTCACACTTCTTCCATTCAGATTTCTACTCATCCATTACAGGTTAGTATATTTTTTGCGTTTTTTTTAAAATTTATTTGTTAATTTAATTAATATATTTTTTACCTGTTATTTGTTAGTTTGATTAATTTACTTATTTGTTAGTTTGATTGATTACTTCTTTCTTACACATTATAATATACTATTTTAAAAAATAATTAGGTAGTTTAGTTGTTAATTTAGTTTTTAAAAACATAAAAAAAAAAATATTAGAAGGCAGTTTAATATAATTTGTTATTTATTTGGTTAGTTGTTTAATTTATTAGTTAGTTGGTTAATTTAATTTGTTAATTTAGTTGTTAAATTAAAATTATACTTTGGCCCCTTTCACATGTGTGTGAAAATATAAATTAATATATTGTTTAAAAAAATTGTTAGTTAGTTAATTTAGTTTTTTAATCTAACTATTTAATTTAAAAAATATGCACTTTAACCCCTAAAAGTTTAACGATTAGAAAAATATAAAATTTTAATATATTGTTTTAAAATAAATTATTAGTTAATTTGTTTATTTTGTTAATTTAATTTGTTGGTTTAGTTGTTTAATTTATTAGTTAGTTGGTTAGTTTAATTTGTTAATTTAGTTGTTAAATTAAAAATTATACTTTGGCCTCTTTCACACGTGTAGGAAAATATAAATCAATATATTATTTAAATAAATGTATGTTAGTTAGTTTAATTTTCTAATATAGCTATTTAATTAAAAATATACACTTTGGCCCCTAAAATTTTGACAATTAGAAAAATATAAACTTTTCAACCTATTGTTTTAAAATAAATTGTTACTTAGTTTCATTTTTGAATTTAGCTATTTAATTTTAAATATATTTGTTTAATTTATTAATTTAGTTGTTAAATTAAAAATTATACTTTGACCCATTTCATATGTGTAGAAAAATATAAATCAATATATTATTTAAAATAAATGTATGTTAGTTAGTTTAATTTTCTAATTTAGCTATTTAATTAAAAATATACACTTTGGCCCCTGAAATTTGGACAATTAGAAAAATATAAATTTTTTAACCTATTGTTTTAAAATAAATTGTTATTTAGTTTCATTTTTGAATTTAGTTATTTAAATTTAAATATATTTGTTTAATTTGTTAATTTAGTTGTTAAATTAAAAATTACACTTTGACCCCTTTCACATGTGTAGGAAAATATAAATTAATATATTGTTTAAAAAAATTGTTAGTTAGTTAGTTTAATTTTTTAATCTAGCTATTTAATTAAAAAAAATGCACTTTGACCCCTAAAAGTTTAACAATTAGAAAAATATAAAATTTTAATATATTGTTTTAAAATAAATTATTAGTTAGTTTGTTTGTTTTGTTAATTTAATTTATTGGTTTAGTTGTTTAATTTGTTAGTTAGGTGGTTAGTTTAATTTGTTAATTTAATTGTTAAATTAAAAATTAATCTTTGGCCCCTTTCACATGTGTAGAAAAATATAAATCAATATATTATTTAAAATAAATGTATGTTAGTTAGTTTAATTTTTTAATTTAGCTATTTAATTAAAAATATACACTTTGGTCCCTGAAATTTTGACAATTAGAAAAATATAAAATTTTCAACCTATTATTTTAAAATAAATTATTACTTAGTTTCATTTTTAAATTTAGTTATTTAATTTTAAATATATTTGTTTAATTTGTTAATTTAGTTGTTAAATTAAAAATTACACTTTAACCTCTTTCACATGTGTAGGAAAATATAAAGGGGCGTGTACGGGTAGGTCCTATTTCCCGATTTCATGTACTGATCCAATCCATGTGTTTTTTTTGGACCAAGAACTCATTTTGACATTTTCCTAACCGAAATACCCCTCATCCAATTTCTAGCCCCTAATTTTCACAGCTGCAAAACATCCACCACCCATCCGCCGCTATTCCCTCGCCATCGTCGGTCGAAATGCTGCCGCCGTTCGTTTTTGCCGTCGACGTTCGTCTTCACCGTCTTCGTCCCCAACCTTCTTCGTTGTTACCCTTCGTCTTCACCGTCTCCGTCCCCGGCCATCTTCGCCGTCACCCTTCATTTTCGTCTTCGCCGTCATCCTTTGTCTTCACCCTTCGTCTTTCTCCGCCGCACAGCTGCAGAAGACGAACGATTACATGAGCTAGGGTTTCAATTTAGTAGCGTTGTTTACATTTTTACCCCCTTATTTTATTTTCGATTCAAAATTTACTTTTTTTTTTTTTTACACTTTCATCCCTAAATCTTTGATTATGCATGTTTTAGGATTTTGCGAAAATCAATTTTTTTTTTTGTAATTCCAACAATTGAACTCCATCCCCACTGATTGAGTTGGTGTTGAATGTAACCATTCCAAAATAACCAAAAACTCAAAATTTAAATGCGTGTTGAATGTTACATTATCTGATCTTGCCATATTCAAAAAATAAATATGCATGACTGAATGTAACAGTGTCTGTATGCTGAATGTAACACTGTGTAATAATTCCAAAAATTCAAATGCTTGTTGAATGTAAACAATGTTTGATCTTGTCGCAAATTCAAAAAAATAAATGTGCGTGTTGAATGTAACACTGTCTAAATAATCTCAAAAATTAAATTTTTAGAAATTTTAATTGAACCCAATTCACCGTTCGTCCTTCACCGTTCATAGTTGATAGACCGTCGAAGCTCCACAACCATACAGCCGCAAGAAAGATGAACGTCCCGAATACATTAGGCTAGGGTTTCAACTCAGTAACGTTATTTACATTTTTTATCACCTTATTTTATTTTAGATTCAAAATTTACTCTTTTTTTTTTTTTTTTTACACTTTCATTCCTAAATCTTTGTTTATGCATGTTTTAGGGTTTTACGATTTTTTTTTTTTTTTTTTTGTAATTCCAACAATTGAACCCCATCCCCAATGGTTTAGTTGTTTTGAATGTAACCATTCCAAAATAGCTAAAAATTCAAAATTCAAATGCGTGTTGAATGTTACACTGTCTGATCTTATCATATTCAAAAAACAAATATGCGTGTTGAATGTAACAGTGTCTGTGTGTTGAATGTAACACTGTCTAATAATTTCAAAAATTCAAAATTTAAAATTCAAATGTGTGTTCAATGTAACAATGTTTGATCTTGTCACATATTCAAAAAACAAATATGCGTGTTGAATGTAACATTGTCAGTGTGTTGAATGTAACATTGTCTAAATAATCTCAAAAAATATTTTTTTAGAAAATTTAACAATTGAACCCAATTATTTCAATGTGTGTGTTGAATGTTATACTTCTAAATTACCAAAAAATCAAATTACAAAGTGTCTGATTGAACAATGTTGCACTTCTAAAAATTTTGAATGTTACACTTCTAAATGTAACGCTATCTGATTGAATCAAACATAAAAAATTGGACAACGATAAACGATCAAAAACACGAAATCACACTGAAAACTGCATCAAACAAGAAACAATCAAACATTATACCCCAAAACAGTAAGAAAATATCATTTTAGACACATTGCCTGACTAACCACACGTTGTTTGTGTTGAATCTAACACTCAATCCGAACATGGGGGAAAAAAAGAAAAACTGAAATGATATTTTCACAAAAAAATTATATGGCTTCAGTAACAAAATTATTGAAGACAACACAAAAATTCATGCGTGTTAAATGTAACACTACCTGATATTGTCAATAATTCAAGATTTAAAGTGCATGTTGAATGTAATATTGTCTACATGTTGAATATAACACTATCTAAATCCAATCATATAAAAATCAACAATCGACAACGAAGAGATAAGAATCAGAAATTCGAAAACAAGAGATGATTGAATTGAATCGAAGCTAACAATTTTCCAGTGGTCGTTGATGAGCGCGACCCTAAAAGTAAATTTCTGCATATGAAAATCAAAATGAAAATCAAACAAAATTGATTCCGCAAAATGGAGTTAAAATCGTCGATTTCAATCGATCCTGCAAATGGAATAATCGCCACCAAAAATCATCATTCATGGGGGAGATATACCCGAAATAGTTTCATCAATTATTTCATCCCTAACCCCAAATCCCATTTCTGCAATCACAATTGAAATCAACAAAGTTGAAAGTCTGAAAGTTGAAATCGATAAAGAGAGATAGATAGGGAGCCTACACAGATGGTTGATGGAGAGACCAAACCTCATCATTGATGGAGGAAACTGGTTGAAAATAATTTAATCAATTATTTCGTCCCCTAAACCCTAAATCGATTTCTACAAAATGAAATTAAAATCGAAATCAACAAATCGAAAATCGAACATCATCGTCGATGGAGCAATCCGGTTGAAAAAATTGAATCTAGACCAATAATAAGCAATAAATATGTAACAGATACAAATAAACTCAAGAAATCAGCGAAATACATCAAACCTCAATCTGCAATAATGATTTGGAGACCTATGAAAACGACGATATCAAGCGGTGACGGAGACGGCGGCGACGGACAATGATTAATTAGGGTTTTGAGCGATTAGCGACGGACGGTTGAACGATGAATTACAGTGGTGGGGAGTATACAACTGTGAATGGAGAATATTATACGACAACGATGGGGGTGGATTTGATTACGGCGGTGGAGAATCTCAAACGGCAATGGGTTACAATGATGGGGAGTCGATAACGGCGAATGGAGAAGATTATACAACAACAAAGGAGAAGATTATGCGATGGCGATGGGGCTGGAGATGATTCCGGCGGTGGACATCTCAAACGGCAATGGGGGGCAAATTGTTTAATTTTTGAATTTAGTTATTTAATTTTAAATATATTTGTTTAATTTGTTAATTTAGTTGTTAAATTAAAACTTACACTTTGGTCTCTTTCACATGTGTAGGAAAATATAAATTAATATATTGTTTAAAAAAATTGTTAGTTAGTTAGTTTAGTTTTTTAATCTAGCTATTTAATTAAAAAAATATGCACTTTGACCCCTAAAAGTTTAATAATTAGAAAAAGATAAATTTTTAATATATTGTTTTAAAATAAATTATTCGTTAGTTTGTTTGTTTTGTTAATTTAATTTGTTGGTTTAATTGTTTAATTTGTTAGTTAGTTGGTTAGTTTAATTTGTTAATTTAGTTGTTAAATTAAAAATTACACTTTGACTCCTTTCACATGTGTAGAAAAATGTAAATCAATATATTATTTAAAATAAATATATGTTAGTTAGCTTAAACTTATATAAAATAATTTTTGTAAGTAAAATGTTAAGATTGAAAATAAATTACTGAAACTCATAAAAAATGAACACTATAAACAACATACTTTTGCGATTGAGTTTTAGTTGACGATATTATTTTCTTATTTTGTTTTGCCTTGTGAAATGATAGCTGCTTGAAATGGATCACGTTCGGTTGTTATTGTATTGGGGTGGTAGTATATTGGAAGGTACATAGTTTGGGGTTTGTTACAGTACATCAATTGTAAAATTTTTGGTTGTTCGTAGGGGAACAACCTTAAATGAATTAATTGAGATGCTAAAACCGTGTGTTCTTAAAGATGAGGTTACACGAAATTTGAAACTAAAGTGTAGGATGCCGATGGCTCTTTTCGGGTGGAATTATAAATATACTTTGTTTTCTATCGAGGATGACTCAGTATTAAACCAAGTGCTTGAGTTACCTTTTTACATACCCTCGCTTCTTGCTGTTGAGGTGTATGTAGAGATAGAACGAGTATTTGATGATGGTCCAAATTTTCCCCCCCCAAAGTAGTCATTTTACCAATTTAATGACCTAGAGTTTTAATCCGTACAGTGCCCAATCTGACGGACAATTTTTCGGCATCGTCCCCCAAGCAGTCCAGTCTAATTACACCACCCCACCCTCTTACATTCTAGAATAATATCATTCCGGCAATACTCTCATGCCGCCGCCCCAATTACTTGAGTTTAATTACACCGTCCCACCCCTTATATTATAGAATAAGATCATTCTCATAGTATGATTGACCGTGCTCATGGCACCAGCTTTGCTCTCCCACATCACCATTATTCGTTGAGTAGTCCACCGCAAGACAACACAAGTAATTATGGTGGTGATTTTGATACAATTGATAGTCACCACGATGTGTTAGAAGAAGAGTTAGATGCGGATGTTGCGTTTCAGCCAGACGAAGATCTACTGGTAGCTGGGCCTAGCGGGCAAGTGAGTCAGAATCAGCAATTAGAGTTGAACAGGATTATTTTATTTTTCAATAACTTGGATTAGGGTGATGACGATGACTTGGCGAAATACGAGCCGAAGTTGCGGAGGAATTTATGGACATCGAAGATGGATGAATTTCGTACTGGTTTAGTCTTTAAGAATAAGAAACATGTCCAGCAGGCCGTCAAATTTTACCACTTTAAGAAGAACAAAGAGTTTTGTGTCTCAAAAACGAACAAGAAGGTTTGGTCGGTTTATTATTCGCATAAATGTGGTTGGAGGTTGCGGGCGAGTAGAAAAAAAAGTCACGGTATGTTTGAGATTACGCAGTATGAGGGACAACACACATATTTCTATAATCATACTGCTGTAGATCATAAAAATTTGGATTTTGCACTCATTTCGAATCTAATACTTGGACAAGTCGAACGGGATCTAGAATTGAAGATTGGCGTCATTGTGGCTTACGTGAAGGAGTCTCATGGATACAATATCTCCTATCGAAAAGCTTGGTTGACTAGATCTAAAGCCACCGAGACCTTGTTCGAAGATCGGGATGAATCATATCAGAAGTTACCGAAGTTTATGGTCACATTGCAGCACTACAATTCGAGTACCATTGTTGAGTGGAGCACTGTGTTGACTGATATGCCTGCTTACAAGACGTTCGACATGGTATTTTGGGCATTCAAAGCTTCAGTTGACTGATGGCATTATTGTCACCCTGTAATCACCATTGACGAGACCCACTTGTATGGTAAATATGAGAGAAATATTTTAATCGCCATTAGAATGGCGTCGTCCAACAAGTGCTACCCATTGGCTTTGCCATCGTACCAACGGAGGACTACTGTTGTTGGCGATGGTTCATCTACATGCTTAAGCGTCATATTATCGGTGATCGTCCTGAGGTGACATTGATATCTGACAGACACGCCGGTATTATTAGTGCGGTTGACAGTATTTGGCTTAATCAACATAACGAGCCTCTCCAATATCATCGATTTTGTTTGCGGCACCTTTGCAGTAATTTTAACAAGATTGCTAAGAATCAGCATCTCAAAGATCTTGCTTGAAATACAGGTGCTGCAACACAAATTCAAAAATACAATGCTATAATGGAAAATATCAAAACAATTGATCTTCGGTTGCATAAATGGTTGAACAATATTCCAGCTTACAAACAGACTAGGGCACACGACAATGGTAAGCATTGAGGAGTCATGACGACCAATTACGTAGAGGTATTTAACAACTGTTTGAAGGGTGCAAGAAATGATCCAATAACTGCATCCGTTAATATTACATTTTACAGGATGGTTAAATACTTTGATATTGGTCGACAACAAACTCTAAAGGACTCAGCCGACGGTTACGTATATGCTAAACACGTTGTTGAAAAAATAGAGAAATCTCAAGCCAAGTCTAAACCATACGAGATTCAAATATTCAATCGGTAATTTAGTATTCATTTTTTTTTTCACGTTACATATACTTGTTGCAACACATATTTTAATAAAATATAATTTTTTTCTAAAGAGAATATGATCTACCGCTTGAAAACTAGAAAGACTCTCATTAGGGGCTTGATTCTTCACGAAGTCACACTAGGGGATAATGCTGATTGCACATGTAGTAAGTATAAAATTTGGCGATATCTGTGCTCCCATATGCTTGCAGCCACCGAGTATAGTGGAGTTAATGCACTCCGCTATATTGCAACTGAGTACACAATGATAAATCAATTGATGGCATAGGAGTCATCGTTTTGGCCGATTATTCATGAAGACTACTGGCTAGAGACCAATTTTCTGAACCTGATTCCAGACCAAAGCAGACTTCGAGTTGTGCATTGTAGTCGACCAAATTTGATCCACTCGTATTCAAAACGAGATAGATCAATCTCGAAAAATAATGACAAATCATTGTGGTTTATGTTCCCAAACTGGACATGATAGGCGGAAGTGTTTATCCTGACCCCGCCTTACACCCAATTGATCTTGTCGGTTAATTGTAATGAATGTTTATGCTACTTTATTTTTTTGTTATGTCAACTTTTATGTATTATAAATTTTATGCACTTGTCGCGCATATTTCTTTATAATGAATCTTATATTTTATTTATAAATATGATTAAATTTTAATTTCGTACTAATAAATTTATCACAAGTGTTGCAGGAAAAAATTTCAACTATGCATCCTAGGCCCGAAGATACTTCAGTTCTACACCTGCAGGGGGAGCACAGGTCCGAACTAGTTTTGGTAGCATAGGTAAACATTTAGGTTACTGTATTAATTTTTTATAATTTTAATATTATTTATTGTGTCTTATTAAATATTTCATGATATTAGTACTTTTGATTGTGTTGGGCATGATGTAGGGGAATAGGAAAAAAATATCCCCCTTCTAGTTATACAGTTGATAGAATCAGTCGGTTTGTACGGCCCATTCAGGTTGTGGCCAAAGCGGTTAGATAGGGTCCTCATAACCGCGTTGGTAGAGAGATGGCATCCGGAGACGCACACTTTCCATCTACCTGTCGGGGACATGACCGTCACACTATAGGACGTGACTGTCTTGTTGGGGTTACCCGTGCATGGGTTGCCAGTTATCGCCTCTGATGACTCACGACTAGAAGTCGCCTGGCAGAGACTTTGCGGTGAGCTCCTCGGAGTGGAACCGCCATTGGATAAGATTAGGAATGGGTGTTTGACGCTTAAGTGGTTGCGGGATACCTTTGCTAAAGTTTCTGACGTGACCGATGAGGAGGTTATGCATTGTTACGCACGTGCGTATTGCTTGATTATGCTTGATCAGATGTTGTTGCCTAATAAATCGCACAATAGAGTCAAGCTAGCCTATCTCCCATTGCTGCATGACTTGACACCTTTTGTCAAGTATAGTTGGGGCAATGCGACCTTAGCAGTCCTCTACCGCGAGCTATATAAGGCGACGAAGCTCAACACGAAACACATGGCTGGCTGCCATTTTTTGTTGGAGTGTTGGGCTTGAGAGCGATTTCCAAGGCTTCGACCTGAAGTTGTCTATTTCCTCGAGTATAATATATCATTCGGAGAGATCGACTTCGGCGACAACTTGAAGTTCCCAGTTGCTCCGAAGGATTCTTGGTAAGTAATTAGTATTTTCTTTTTAATTTCATTTATCATCTAATGGATATTTTATGGATATTAAATTTATTATTTATATTTTTGTTGTATAGGTAGACCCTTGAATTCAATTTGAAAAATTTGCCGATGCATATTTTGGTGGTGTATCGTGATCAGTTAGATCGTTTGAAAAGTGACGAGGTTAGTTATTTATTTACATCGAAATTTTAATTTTTTTATTTGTTTGTTTATATTTTATTTTACAGGTCATTTGGATGCCATATAACTTGCCGACTTTGCCTCCATATACTAGAGATGGAGAAGGTATTTGGATGGCAAAGTGGCCCCTAATTTGCTACGAGATTGTTGAGTACACGTATCCCCTACGCATGCTACGATAGTTTGGTTATCGCCAAGGGGTTCCTCAGCCGGTAATTATGGATAGGAAGATGCACAAAATTAGTCGGCAAGGATACTTCGGTGCGAATTGGGATGACCATTACTATGCACATATAGTTGCGTGGAGTACTCGATGAGCACCAAATGTTGGCAACTTTGAGCGAGATATAAGGGTTGATCAAGAATACATGGACTGGTATTGGCGAATCACACAAAGATTTTTGGTCAACCTGGCATACCAACCTCAGTTTGGGTATCTACCAGCAGGAGGACGAATAGTGTTAGAGGTATGATCACATTGAATGTATCATCTGTTTAGTTATATGAGTTTGATTATCTTGTTATTATTCATGTATTAATTTAACGATTATATGTGTTTCGTAGGATACGGAGGTATCGAACTTGATACGCATGAGTTATCTAACTCTGCGGTCGCGTACTGCAGATCAGGTATTGAGTTGGCTCATGCCATCTACGATGGCACCATCGGAAGGATGCACCGAGGGGTACCGCGCCATGTGGCAGCTGACGTTCCTCCATCTCCTCAGGCTACTCCTCAGCTATGGACTTCTGACGCCTATCATCCAGGTAGTGTAGGTGATGCCAGACCTTCTATATCGCACGGCATGGGCGCTTATGCCGAATCATCTAGTATGCACGGCATGGGCGCTCATGCAGGATCATCTATGTGCGTACGACATGAGTGACGATGCTGGGCCATCCGACGTGTACCAGATGCATGACCCTTATTCGCATTACTCATTGCAACTAGGTACACACCTGTCATCATCATTCGTCACTCCGGAAATGGACGAAATTATTTTAATTTCAAGCGTTATTCCTCTGGTGGCATTTGTCGAACCCACAAGATTGCAAAGACAAGTGTCGCCGGTGTCGTGGTTCGAGGACGACGTCGATGCCATCCCGGGGAGTATGCAACAGGCGTTCACAAACTTTAGACAAGTTACACAAGTTTATGAGGAGGCTGAGGAACCTCCTATTGCACAACGACGAGGGCGGATGAACGTCTGCCGTAGGCCTTGCGATACATAGTTAGTTATGTAGTTAATAATTTAGTTATAGGAATGTAAATATTTTTGTAAATATATAGTTATGTAGCAATTTATGTAGTTAGTAAATACATTTTTTTGTAACGTTTGGAGATTTAGAAAATTGTTGATCTACCGTATATATTGCTTCGCAAATAGATACAGAATTTGAATGAGAGATAGAACAATGTGTCAAACATTCCGGAAAGATTCTTAAAAAGCCAAACATTGTTCTATCTCCCACTCAAATTCTATATCTATTTCTTAAGTAACATACACGATAGATCAACAACTTTATATGGAAATACCTGTCGATGTACATTATTATACACGCTTGTTGTATTTTTTATTCCATCTTCGAGAGTTGTATATACATATTTATTTATCGTAATTTTGAAAGATTATTTTTTGAAGGTAGATATGTTATAGAAATTAAAGGCGAAACAACTCCTAACAATATAACACTAATAGTACACTAATAGTGTATTGTTAGTATTCAATTAATCAAGTTGAGAGAAAGAGTATAATATTAAAGGTGAAACAACTTAAAATAATCATAAATATCATATTTAAAAAAAACATTACATAAATTAGAAATATGTTTAACGATGTTTGTTACAAAACTCATAACAAAGACCATACATAAGAAATACAGTACATAATATCACGAAAATAGTGACAATAAAAACACTTAAAAAGAAAATACCAGAGCAAAAAATTATTTATTCTTCATTGGATATGTACCCCTCAGATAAATATTCATTGTTATTTATTACGTTATGGTATTCGTTTGGAGAGAGTGCTCTATTGCTTGCGGCAGTGATTTCATTGACTAGTTGTAGTAGATAATATCTATTCCTGCGCAACAACATTCAATTATTCTCCAGGCGAATTCGTGTAATAGCATCTTCAATCTCGGTTGTGTCATCAATTATACATCGTCGAGGCATCTGAAGATTTCGACGATGCGGAACTGGTGCATTAAGATTTCTCAAACAAGATACAAGATTGTTAGACTCATTCACCCTGTATTCCTATTCTTGACGTAGATCGACGCGATATTCTATCGGGTTGGTCTCTTGATCACTCCAATAATCATCATAATATGATTTTAAAACCCAACATCTTTGGTGATCCCACGATCCAGGCCAACCCCAAACACCATATGAGTTCTCCTCACTTGAAAAATCAGATGAGCTTTCTTCACTTGAATTAATATGTGAAGACATCACGAAAATTATAGGTTGAACAGTTTCTTTACAAATATTATACTGCAAATTAAGAGTTTACAAAAAAATTAGTTTTTTAAAACATAATTAATGAAAAATGATATTTTATAACTTATGTACACGAGCCTTAACTAAAAAAAACTAACCCAACATCACCTATCAATTGAAAGAGAAAAAGTCAGTTGTTTGGTAGATTTCAAAGGAAATACATAATTAAACTGCAATTCACCAATGTTAAAACATTAAACATTACTCTCATCATCAGACATTTCAATATTTGACTGATATTAAGGATTCTTTGTGCATCTCATGTAAGTACACGCTTCGGTGAACAAACCTTGTTCAAGACGATCACGTGCCGTCGTTTCAAGCTCATGTCGAAAAATTCGAATTTGCATTTGGTTATTTTCTTCGCGGTAGCGATGTAATGCCATTTGAAGATTATGCGGCGTGTCTATTGGTATTGTTCTGGACAATTGACGCACTATTGGAATATTATATTGCCTGCATCCATCCATCATAATCTCTAATTGGTTGACACGATAAGTGTATTCCTCCCGCATCCTTGCAACCGACAGTGAAGAGTAACGAACTCTTGGATCTAAAGAGTATGAGAATTCGTTTTCCAAAAGCCAGTAACGTCCCATTGAACGATACAAATTTTTTACCGTGTACTTTCAATCCTTTTCATTTTATTTGTTTTTAAATTAGTCAACAATATAATTTTTTCAAACACATTAAAAAATAAACTAAACTAATTAAGTAATTAACATTTTTTTTTTTGAAAATAATCTATTATAGTTTCTATTTCAGTTTTTATTTTTCCACATGTGTAATTTATCAATTTTGAGGGGCCAAAGTGTATTTTTTAAAATTAAACAATTAAATTAACAAACAGATTAACTAAATAATTAAACAAGTAAAAAATATAGTAATCAAACTAAGAAATAAATTAAACTTACTTTTATTTTTATATTTTCTCACATGTGTAATTAATTAAACTTTAAGGTGCCAAAGTGCACATTTTTAATTATATAGTTTTTAATTAAACAACTAATTCAAAAATTAAAGTGTTTGGTTTTAATTAAACAACTAATTCAAAAACTAAACTAACTAACAATTTATTTTAAAACAATATATTAAAAATTTATATTTTTCTAATTGTCAAAATTTCAGGGGCCAAAATGTATATTTTTAATTAAATAGCTAAATTAGAAAATTAAACTAACTAACATACATTTATTTTAAATAATATATTGATTTATATTTTCCTACAAATGTAAAAGGGGCCAAAGTGTAATTTTAATTTAACAACTAAATTAACAAATTAAACTAACCAACTAATTAATAAATTAAACAATTAAACCAAAAAAATTAATTAACAAAACAAATAAACTAACTAATAAATTCGTTGAATAACAGATTAAAATTAAACTATCCTCTAATGTTTTAAAAAAAAAAATTAAGTAAACTAATTAACTAACTAACTAATTATTTTTTTTAATAGTATATTATAATGTGTAAAAAATAAGTAATCAATCAAACTAACAAATATGTAAATTAATCAAAATAACAAATAATAAGTAAAAAATATATTAATCAAACTAATAAATAAATTAAATAAAAAAAACTTATTGTTGTAGTAGGAGGGACGAACTGTGAAATTGTAAATTTGTTAAATTTTGATGAAGAAAATTAGCCAAATAAATGATGAATACTCTGATTAAATTGAAGAAAAAATTTGAATGAGGAAGAGCAATTGGATAGATGATAGCAAGATTGGAATGAAATAAGATATTTATACAGCTGAGAGTCCAGCTACCTTCATGCCAAAGGACCCCAAATTCAAAAAACCAAAAAAGCTGTCTGCCGGTAGCCTTTGGCCAGTCACGTTTGACCGGCCAAAGGAAACGGCGTTTACGTTTAAAAAAAAAAAAAAAAAAAAAAATTGTTCGATCTCGCCCTTGTGAAGGGCAGGATCAAAAAACATAAAATAAAAAAATTATTTTTTTTGATCCCGCCCTTCACAAGGGCGGGATAAAAAAAATTCAAATAATATATATATATATATATTATCCCGGCCTTCACAAGGCCAGAATAAAAAAAAATTAAAAAAAAATCTACGATCTAATCCTGGCGTTCGGAACACCGGGATGTTTGTGTGTGGTAAATGAGTTGAAATCCTTATTGTTTCAGTAATTTTTTTTTTTTTTTTTATAAATATTTATTTCGTAAAGAACTCCAAGTCAACATACAAATGCCTTACATTTTGCAACTCCCATAAAATCTCATTGGGAAAAGTCATATAGATTAGGCTAAGTTTGGATTTGTAAATATGAGTTTTGGATTAATTTTTCTCTAAAAATAATAACAAGGCTAAATCTAGTATTCCCCAAGACCCTAAGTCCACAAGATATAGGCCTAGGCCAACACTTGGCGGACGAAGGTGATCGCACCGTATTTTGTGTGATATATTATCACTAAATTTGATTTTGTTAATTGTTCGATTAAATTAACATATTATAAATTAAATTATTTTATTTATTTTTGTAAATTTTTTAAAATAAAATAAAATAGCGTTAATTTGAAATAAAACGGACAAACGAGCAAACACGAGGATTGGAACAAGAACCGTTGAAAGTGGGACAGCTTGGCGAGCCACCCCAGCCAAATGCCTTGACCTTTGTGTTTTGTTTGTTTCAGCTCTCCAATCATTTGCTGCCATGTTTAACCCCATTCCCAAAGAATTGTTAGTTGTTAGGATATTTTCTTTTTTAGTTGTTAGGATATTTTCTTTTGGTTTTTTAGGGCATTGTAATCGAGGGAAAGATTGGGATTTGAGAAGAAATAAATTACACTTTTGTTCCCAAAGGTTTCTCCTATTTTTCATTTTGGTACCATATTTTTGCAATTCTTGGAGGGAAGCTCGGGTTGAAAAGATAGAAAGGGAAATGACGGTTTCAAAGATTTTATCTGAGAAAAACTCATTTCACGTATCAATGAGCGGCTCGTTTCCTCCGACCGAGTTAGAATTGTGGTGAGGTAATTCGAATTTATGTAATGCTGTGTTTTTAATTTAATTTCGGATTTGAGTAAACTATTGTATGATATGAATTATTGTTCTTCATTATTATCATGTAATTGAATTTATTCTAAAATATTCTTGTAAATATTTCAATTTTAGATTCAGTTATTTCTAAAAATATTAAATCTAGTACATGTGGTTTAAATTTAATAACCATACAATTGTAAATTTTGGGGATCGATTATTGTATTGGATGATTTATGCCTATATTTTAATTCACCGTAAATTAGTGTAATGTAGGGATTAAATACAGCAGATAAATCGTGCCGATAAAATAATCAATCCGATTTTTCTAAGTAGTTCCAGCTTGTAGTTAAGAATACTCGTTTATTCAAATCCGCGATAAAGAGAAAATACAAGTAAAAACATAAATTTCAAAATACGGATCCATAATTTCTAACCCAGTTTTTTTTTTTTTTTCTTCATAAATTTAATATTTACTTTTCTTGTAGTAAAAATTAAAAATTAAAAAAATAAAATAAAAAATCAAAATCTATTTCCATTAAAGAAAGAAAAATAATTAGGAATTGATAATTACAAGCTAATCGCTGTGATTCGACATCTATACTTAAACACACTATACTATAATATTTTACGCTTAATTAAAATATTTAATTTGAGCGATCAGGGGGTGGCAACATATGCGCACTTGTGGTTTTATTTAGATTATGACCATTAACCTACTTCCTATCCATAGCATTTAAGTGCCCTATGTGTCTTGCCTTCAAAAGCTAACCCTAACATCAATGAAATGACTATTTCATATTGTTCATTAATTAACATGTGATAAACTCACATAATATATTAATATATTAATCAATTATGTAAAGTGAATACTTTAAGTAATAATTTTTTATTCACTTCTAAATAATTTTTTGACAAATAAAGGCACCATATTTATTTTTTAACAGGAAGAATTTATTGGTATATTCACATATTTCAATCTAAGAAATAAATAAATAGGTCAAAAAATATCCAAAAAATTATGTTTGTATACCAAAAAAATAATCACGGGGAGCAATAAATATTTTGATATTTATATGCACTTGTGTTGAATTAACTCCAAAAATTAGGGATTAATCACGGAGCAAGAAAAAGCCTAAGATTACTTTTTAGAATATTCCATACACAAACGTACACCATAAGAAGTAAAAAGCATATTCCACATGAAAAATGCGCAAGCATATTCCACATGCCCGTATAATGTTATGATAACTAACAAAAATTAAAAGAAAAAATACATTTTAAATCCTTAACTATTGACACATTTTAAAGTAATCCCTCTCCGTTTAAATATTTCATTTTAAACATTTTATATATCAATATGTTTTTATTTAATTCTTCTGTTAAAAAATTCGTTTAAACTAATAGAATTTTGAGAACAAAATCGTCATTTCATATTTTTTAATCATTTTTTTTAATTTTCTTTTTATTTTTTAATTTCTTTCTCTCTTTTCCTCATTCCCCCTTTCTTTCCCCGCCAAACGAAACAACCCCTGTAACGGGGGCAAAATCACTCCCGTAAGAAGGGGTCACCCCCTGCTACGGTGGTGGTTCTACCCCCAAAACAGGGGGTGGCACCCCCTGTCCACCCTCGTAATAGGGGGGTAGTTCACCCTTGTTTTGGGGTGGGGGGGGGGGGGGGGTCACCCACCATAATAGGAGGTGGTTCACCCCCTGTTACGGGGATGATTCTACTCCTATAATAGGGGTCGTTCCGGTCGACAAGGAGAGGGAGGGAGGGAAGGAGGAACGGGGAGAGAGAGAGAGAGTTGAGCGGGAGATAGAGAGATGAAAAAAAAAAAAAAAAATCATTAAAAAATTAAAAATATGTAAAAAAACTATTTTGTCTCTCCATTCTGTTAGTTTTGACATATTTTTTGACAGAAGGACCATTTAAAAACGTGTTGATACATGAAGGGTTTAAAATGAAACGCTCAAACGAAAAAGGACCATTTAAAAATGTGTCAATAGTTAAAGAGTTTAAAATATATTTTTTTTTTCAAAATAAAATACATTTTTGCAAGACATGCAAAATAAGTTAAAATAAAAGTTTAATTTATCATATATTTATTTGTTGAAGTAGTCGAGATTTTATATTCATAAAATTTGTAGGTAAAAATATCAATAAAAATTTGTCCAAAAAATAAAAATAAAAATTAGATTAAATCTCAGGTTAAATTTAAATTATAGATTTTTTAATAGCAATTCAGTAATTTTATATATTTTGAATTATTGATTGTGTTTTAACCGACTTGTCTTATTTTTAACTGTTATTTATTTCAGTATAAATGAATATATGTAGTCGATTTTATGAGACAAAAACTTAATTTTTGGTTGTAGTTTTAAAAAATCTCATAAATTCCAAGACTTTAGTCTAATAAATATGTAATTAGTTTTGTCTGTGAAAGCTCTAGAGTTAGTCGCTCCAAAAAAACAATCCAACTGAAGTTCAAGTTTTCTTTTGCCACATATTTGAAAGGTATATTGTATGCTTTCTACTCACATCTTGGAATCTCTCTCTCTCTCTCTCTCTCTGTGGTGCCTTTGACTATAGAAACCTAAGCCAGACGTTCCCTTGTTCTCTTCTCTCAATCCATGGCCAGCCGCACTCAATCCAACGAAGCCACTGTATCCAAACACGTCGCCGAACATAGCCGCCGAAGCACCACCGCCATACATTGAACCGCCGCCGCCACCGACCTCGCAGCACTTGGGGATTCGTCAAGCACGGTGAGTATCTCTATCAACTTCTGGTTTCCGATATATACCCCTTTTCAGTTTTTGCTTTAGGGTTCTCAATTTCTGATTTCCAATTTGCAACCGAAGTCAGCCCCTTTGTCTTATGCGATTTTGATTCGGTTCGGTTCAGTTGATCTGATCTTATTCCATTAATAACCTGTGTCCGTAACTTTCTCCCGTATAAGGATTTTGCTTAAAGAAAATCGATTGTATATTTGCCTCTAAAATTATTTCTGTAATCCAATATGATTCATTTATAATTATCGTTGCGACTTGGTTTTATTGGTTGTGGCTTCCCTCTACAGATTTTTCCAGTTTCCTTCTGACGACTGGAGGAGAGGAGTTTTGCCATGGGTAAACGTAAGTTCCTTTAGCTCGAAACCCTAATTTCATGGTTAATTGTAGAATTATGTTTTCAATGATGAATAGGCCTAATGGCATGTTTGGTTGGTTGGTTGGAATCAAGGTGGAAGGGAATTCATTCAAAATTCCACCACTAATTTCCGTTCTTTCGTTTGGTTGTACAATGTAATGAAATTTTTTGATTCCATTGAAATCAAAAGTGGAGGAACGGGTATTTCTTACTTCAACGTGTTGAATGACATTCATTCTTGTATTTTTTTTTCACTTTCAAAATAAGAAAAAATAAATTTCCAAATAGAAAAAAATGTTGAGAGATAAGTATTTAGAAATATAATTTGTAGAGAGAGAGTAGTTAGTAGATAAACTGATTGCAGAAAAAATGGAGAGAGAATGTGGTTAGATATAAAGTTTTCAAGAGAAAAACTACTAGAGTTAAAACTTGTACAGATAAATTATGCTTGATTGATACATTATTGAGAGAATGAATTATAAGAGAGAAAGTAGATAAACTGATTGTAGAAAAAAAAATTGGAGAACGTGGTTAGAAATAAAGTTTTCAAGAGAAAAAAAAAAATACTAGGGATAGCAATTATACAAATAAATTATACGTCATTGATATATTATTGTGAGAATAAATTATAGAGAGAAAAAGTTGCTAAAGAAAACAATTTCGAGTAGAAATGTGCTAGAGAAAGAAACTCAAGAGTTTAAATTTTGGAAAAATGAGTAGTTAAAATGAGAAAAAAGAAATTACTTTATAATTCCAAATGTATTAACTTTCAATATTTATATTTAAAAAAATTATTATACGTGTGATTCTTATTCAATTTTAAACCTTAAATATTCGATTCCATTCTTTTAGATACATAAGCCAACCAAACAATAGAATAAAATAGTTATTCCGCCAGTAATCCTATTTCATTCCTACATTAATTCATTCTCTTTTCTATTCCATCTCGTTCATACTCCATTAATCAAACCAAACATGCTGTAAGGGTCTCCGATCAAATATTCGGGTTGTTAGGGTCTTTATGGTTAATATTACATCTCACAAAAAGTTTTATAGGGAATTCCGTTTAATCGTATCTGAATTTAGTTCGACACCCTGTTTTTCTTTTCTTTTTTTTTTTGGGAATTTACAGGTAGTTCACAACGTAGAAGTGCTGCGATGCTGGATAGTGACGACACTGATAGCATGAGTTCGTCGTCGACTGCCTGGTCGGATCATGTGATGGGATCCGCTTCTGAGGAAGTGCAGGTTGAAAAAGATAGCCTACTTGATCAGTATTTGGACGCTCTATATGAGAAAAGGTATAAATATTTCGTTAAATCAAGTTACACGTCTTTCTGGTGAATGTCGACAATGAATCAAGTATTGGAATTTGACCTATTTTTATGCTAATGGTTTTCCTGTATATTTGTATCTTGTAAAGGGGATCCACAAGAGAGAAGGCTTTGGCATCTATTATAGAGGCTTTTAACAGCAATATACAACATGAGTTTTTGGAGAATAAGTAAGCGCTTCAATGGTATCCATTTTCTTTGGATAGTTCTGGTTGGAGTTTGTTCTTCAATTGGTGAAGGAAAAATAATGAACCCAAGAAAACGTTTTGGAAGATTTGGGCATATATATCACCTTGTTAAACTTTTTTTTGCGGGATTATGACATTCTCACTCATTGGTGTTCATCTTTAGGTTTGCTACTTTATTGCATCAGTGTCTGAACTCCATCAAACGGGGATCTGCCAAAGAGATAGCTTTAGCGTCCCATGTTATTGGTTAGTATTCTTTTGACTTCACTTTGCCAGTCATTAAATTTTGGTTTCTCTGGAACGACTTTACACTTTGTTATTTTTCCTTGGTAGGATTGTTAGCTCTCACTACTGGTCCTGGGGCCAAAGCACAAGAGATATTGGAAGAGTCGGTCTCTCCTATTTCAGAGGCTCTTAAATCACGATCTGAGATGTCAAAGATATCATCGGTATTTTGTTTTGCTTTGGTTTGGTTTAATTTTTATTACACATACCCTCTAGCGATTTCATCTTGACATTGATGACTTTATGATTGTAGTTACTTGAATGTGTGGCTATTATCACCTTTGTTGGAGGAGAAGAGCCAGAGGAAACCGAAAAATCGATGCAAATGATGTGGCAAGTGCTTCATCCAAAACAGGGTCCTAATGTATGTAACACTATTATATTTATTTCAATTGGCGTCTCATACATGTTTCCATGCCTTGATCACATTTTTACTGTTCATTTTGAATTTTAGGGTTTCACGGTAGCACTAGTTTGTTCTTAGGTTTGTTTTTGTTAACTAAGGCCCCGTTTGGTTATTGTTTCTATTCCTGATTCCTGTTCCTACTCCCAAAATTTTTCAATTAATGTACAAAAACGCGTTTGGTAAACATGTTTCTGTTCCCAAATTTTTTAGAGTAGTTTGAAACTATTTCCTAAATTCCTTAAAAATCTGAAAAACAAAAAAATGTTGATTTCTATTCCTTGCCGCAAAACTATTTCCACTACCATTTTGCTGGCCACGACCACCCCGGCCACCATACATTTGAAGTAAAAAAAGAACAAACGTTGCAACCAAACGTGTTTCTTGTTTTTGTTCTCATAAATTAAAAGAAACAATTTCTGGACAATGATCGTTACCAAACATGTTTATATTTTCAGAATACTCCAGAATGGAAACATAATTCCCTTCCCATCCTAGTTTGCTGGAAGTAGAAACAGAAAAACAGAAACACTAACCAAACGCCACCTGCTTCAACTCAACCTGTGATGCTTTGATGCCCTGAAGGAGGGCTTTCAATTGGGGAAGGAATTTATGAAATTTATCCATTAAAATCATTTGCTTGGTTACTCTTTAAGTGCCTAAAATAACATTTCCAAATTCTTCCAAACAGGTAGTTTTTACAAAATTCACCGAAAGAAGGATCTGTCCGCAGCTTCTCATCTCTTTTGGAAGATTTTTTTTTCTTAATTAAATGAATTATTTGTTCCAAAAAAAAAGAAAGAAGGGAAATAAGAGTCAAATTTCTTATCTAAACAAAGATTTAATGATGGGATTTAAATTAGGAATTTTAAAATCCCGTCATTCATAAAATCTAGGGATTCATCAAATCCCTTACCAAAACGCACCCTGATAGTGTCATCTGGTAATTGAATATAAAACTTAGAATAAGATAATTGCAATATATGCTTCATCTTGATCTTTGATGTTTAATGTTGTGTTTATTGATGTGTTTGAACTCTTCAACAGTTTATCAATAACAGTTTCACTTCTCAGGTTGTTGCAACTAAACTACCGCCACAGATTATAGCAACAGTTGTATCTACTTGGTCATTTCTACTCACAACGGTGGATGGATGGACACTTGATCCTAAGAGTTGGCAAGAGTGAGTCTCTCTTCCCCCCCCCCCTGCACACACACACACGCACACACACACACACAACAAAAAAAAAGAGTTGGCAAGAGTCTCTCTCGCTTTCTCTCCCCCTAAGAGTTGGCAAGAGTCTCTCTCACCCCTCTCCTTAGAGTTGGCAACTCTCTCTCTCTCTATATATATATCCTCTGAGAATTGTCAAGAGTGAGCAACTCTCTATATATCCCCTAAGAGTTGTCAAGAGTAACTCTCTCTCTCTCTCTCTCTCTCTATATATATATATCCTTAGAGTTGGCAAGAGTGAGTCACTCTCTCTCTCTCTCTCTCTCTCTATCTATATATATCCTAAGAGTTGGCAAGAGTCCCTCTCTCCCCCCCCCCCCCCCCCCCCGGCTTAGAGTTGGCAAGATTGAGTCTCTCTCTCTCTCAATCCTAAGAGTTGTCAAGAGTAACTCTTCTCTATCCTAAGAGTTGGCAAGAGTGAGTAACTCTCTCATCATCCCAAGTGTTGGCAAGATTGAGTATCTCTCTGTCTCTCTCTATGTATATATATATCCTAGAGTTGGCAAGAGTAACTCTCTCTCTCTCTCTCAACTTGCACTTTTTAGGCAAGGGAATTGCATAATGAAAATTGAAATTTTTGTTGTGCAAAATGTTGCAGGTCGATTTCTTTCCTCTCTACTTTACTAGATAAGGATGACAGATCTATACGCATTGCAGCTGGGGAAGCACTTGCTTTAATATTTGAGATAGGGAGTTTGGAAAAATTCTCTGGTGGGGCTAAAGGATCGAATGATAGCTCTGTAAATGATGGAAACAATTCTCGGGAACTCATACATATCCAGGGATTGAAGAGTAAAATTCTAAATCAGGTGAAGAACCTTTCTATGGAGGCTGGCGGTAAAGGTTCTGCTAAGAAGGATCTTAACAGCCAACGGAATACGTTTAGAGAGATTCTTGATTTTCTAGAGGTAGTCACTCGTAGATCCTGTTTGCTTTGACACTCAACTTGTGTTTTCAGATTTCTAAAACTCAGAATACTATTATTATTTTTAACGACACAACTACAAAACAATTTTTGACTATACTTTATTTATTACACCAACCACTTTTAATATTATGCTTTTATCCTTTTATAAATTTATCTTTATTTTTTATTCATCTACAAATTTTCTCTCCCACGGTATCTCTTTTTCAAAACGAAACCAAACTGTTGAATCGCACGTTGTTTGTGTTACCTGATCTTGAACTATATATAAAGTCTAGCACAATCTTCATCTTATAAGATGTCTTTTGAGAGTGAGTTAGGCCCATTTGGTTTCTACATGGTATAAGAGCCATAACTGTTGTCTGATGTTGGGTGTTTTGAATATCACATTGGTGTTGGGCCTTATCCGTTTGCAGTGGTTTGTCAAAAAGTTCACTCTGCGTGTGAGGGGGCATATTGAATTCCACATCGATGTTGCTCCTTTCTCTTGATATAAGTTCGCAGTGATTTGTCAAAAGTCCACATTGCGCGTAAGGGGGCGTGTTGAATATCACATCACTTGTGTTACCTTACCTTGAGCTATATATAAAGTCTAGGGCAATCCTTATCTTACAAGATGTCTTTCGAGAGTGAGTGAGGCCTGGGTTTTTTACACAAACAACTTTTCATAATTTTCAAAAACTGTTTTCAAAATTTCCGAGAACTGTTTCTTTAAAACAAAACTAAATAGGCTCGTAATAAGTTCTGTATCTTACCGTTTTAACACCTTTTTTGTGTGTTCTAATTATATCAGGATGGATATGCTCCCGAATCGTCATTGAAAATCGGCGGGGAGTCGCTTAATACAACCACATGGGCTCAATTAATACAGGTTTATCCTTTTCTACTAGCTCTTTGATTGATTGAGAATGCACCATATGAAGGCATTTCTGATCTGAATTTCCTTTGTCGACAGTTGAATTTTTTGAAGCATTTTCTGGGTGGCGGATTCGTTAAGCATCTGCAGGTGATTTTCTTGCCCATGTTGTGGTTTTATAGTCAGTCTCAGTCCTAATCTGTCAAGTGTCTCATTCCTCCATTTCCATTTTAACAGGAAAATGAATTTCTTCATGATGTGTTTGGTTTTACCCCCAAGAAAAAGTTTTCGGGAGCTGAGCATCGCATATCTGGCGCTGAAAAGGTTTTTTTCTACTGTCTCAACAATTTTTTTCCTGTTATGGATGGAATTTGTTGGATTTTTTTTTTGCTAAGGGACTGTTTGGTAATGTTTTTAGGTACCTTATTAAAAGGAGGAAAAAAAGGAAAAAATTTAAAAAAAAAATCAAAAATCAAAAGTATATCTGATGGTATAGAGTTTATATCTTGGTATGTCAACAAAAAAAAATTAATTCATAGGTGACTAAAAAAAGTATGGAGAGGTGACCTCGTAGTCCGACCTCTTATAGTAAAGAAACAAAAAGATTTTTTTTTTTTGGCTTTAGAAAAAAGGTACTTAAAATTCATATTTTAGTTTCTTTTTTCAAGTGCAAAACAAACGTTACCTAAATGCATGCTTAGCAAAATAAATAAATAAATAGAGGAGTAATAAGTGTGCGTCTATCTTGATTTTTATACTTCAAGAGATTGAGGGAGCGGAACCACACAAATTTTCTCAATGCTCTACAAAAGTCTTTGAATTAAGAGAGCCTTTATATGAATAACACTAAGCAATCATCACTACGTTATAAACACGCTTTTCATTTTTGTTTTTGCTTTTCAGAATGAAAAATACTTTTTTGTTAAATTAAAATGCGCGCTTGCTTATCCCGTTTGCATGTTATCGTGAATTGTGCCTAAAACCTAAGGTTTGTTTCCTAACGGTTATCTAATGTGCTTCTCTAGTGGGAAGTCTAGTGTTGAAAACTCCATCCCCAACCATTTGTACCATAAAAAGTTAATCGTGCCTAAGATTTTTGATTATTTATTTTAGTTTGATAAAAATTTATTAGAGTTGAGATTCGAGATGAATGCATGTAAATTTTAACGGATTAATTTTCAATTCCAATTTCAAGGCTTGAATTCGGTTTTACCAAATGCTTATTAGCTAAATGATCCTGTGATTGAGTCTTGGGATTTTTAGTGTGTTTCGACTCTTTTTACTCCATTATGGTTCAATTTTCGAATTGCAGAGGTTGTATAAATCGCCAAACTCGGCCCTCAACAAGGCAAGAACACAGTTACTGAACAAGCAGCGGATGTTGTCCCGGGTATGTTCTTCATTAACTAGCAACTCTACTTTATGCATCTGATGGCGTTTACTTTTGCTGCTTTTACCTTTAATGCGTTTGAATGATTGAGTTTTTATATGTGCAGGATAAGAACAATGGCCATTTTGCAGTTGGCTCTGATGAACCGTAATGATGCTCCTGTTAAAAAAATTTGAAAAAAAAAATCCATTTTGCAGGATATTCTTCTAGGGCTTCTTCATCGATGTACATCTTTCGGTTTTTTTAGGGCGATATATATATTATATATACACATTTTTTAAGTATTAATTTTGATTTGATATTTTTTAGGCAAACTTAAATGTAAGGTAAGAGATGATTCAATTTTGTACACATTAAAGATTGAATTATTTTTCAAGTATAAATATAATAATTTTGATATTTTCTTGCTTAATCTGGAATTTGAAAAAAATATTTTTATATACCATCTTCATAAAGCAATAGATAATATAACTAAAAATACAATTTTAATCTCCATTGTCCTTCACACTGTACAAGTTTTATTCAAGTAATAACACAAGAATGAGACCCAAGAACAGCTCTATGAGCTAAAGAGCCCAAACTTGATTAGTGTCTCTGTTCCTGATCCAAATGTTCTGGGAACAAAAACAAGAAAAACAACTCTCACCAAATGCTGCCTTAAGCAAAATCGAATTGAACAGCATGGCCATCCCCATTTGTGGTCCCTATACATGTATCATAAATCTTTACGGAATGTGACATTAGATCCTTCTGGTTATGGTGATGGTGGTGGAAGATCATGCCCATTCCTGGGTTGTTTCTTTAGGCAAAACCAAGGCAATAAGGGAGTGGTCAGAGGGATTATTAGTAGTATTATTAGAAGCAATAGAAAGCAAAGAACAGGCCTCGGGCGAGTATGGGAGAATGAATAGAAGTCTTGTCCATATCGATTTCACAGCTGGGATTTTGATTACGCCCGCACACTCCCTCTGCTTCAAATATGCTATGAAATCTTGAAACTGCACAACAACATTTTTTTATTAACCTCGGATAGCAAAACCAAGACAAATCACTACCAAACACTGCAATTCTTTGGGATGCAAAATTTAGTCGAGGCGTCTAAAGGAACCCTTTAACACTATCTGTGTATTACTCATCACCATCGGACATGTACTTGAGACACATGCACAAAAGCCTTATATCTACTAATAATCCCAAATATTATATAACTTAACTTGATTCTTGTGAAAAAGTAATGCGATTATTTAGATCGAGATAGACATGTTTTGAAGTCTAATGGTAAAGGCCAAAAAGGTAAGCCTAGAGGACTAAAAAAAAAAAAAAAAAAAAAAAAAAAAAAAAAAAAAAAAAAAAAAAAAAAAAAAAGAAAAGAACCTCTGCATAGTAAAGTAAATTCCTGCCGTTCCCATTAGTCAAGCATCTGTCAGTCTCAAAACATTTTCCAAGGATTTATAATATGTTTGAGGTCGGATGTGCAAATCCCACAGTGAACTGTCTAGCGGAGGAAGACAAAAGCCTTCCGTGTGCGTCCACTCGCGTCTGTGTGTGTGTGTGTGTGTGTGAGAGAGAGAGAGAGAGAGAGAGAGAGAGAGAGAGAGAGAGAGAGATCTGGGATGAATTTTGTTCTTGCACGAAAAGAGAAGCGCAAAGGCAAAAGAGTTAACTACTGTTCGTTACTGAAGTGAAATGTCTTATTGCAACTAATTTCAGATATTGGAAACATTATCAAAGGTATATTAACCCAACAAAGCAAAAAGGAGAGAAAAATAGCTTAAACTCAACAAAGCAAAAGGGGACCAAAACAACTTACGCCTTTGTGATCGCCTGCTGAAACGGGAAGCAGCCAGCAAACCTCTCTCTGCAGCACAATGAAACCAGTGTAACATTATTCTCAAATGCAGACTAGGCTCCAAATACAACAACAAAGGTAATAATGTAGTTAACAAGAACAAATATCTTTGTGAGATTTACTTTTTCCAAGAATGAAAACGTGTAAAATATTAAATCATGATATTGCTATCTTTAGCTGATTTATATGCTGCTGCCTATAGTAGAACCTTCAAGGCGTAATGAAACTAAGTGGTCATGAAATTTTCTTTACACGCTATATGCAAAAAGATAATTCCCTATATAATAAATCAAGCCTTTAGGGAAAAAATTGTCATTTGGACTCACTTTATGTGGTGGGGCATTAGAAAAAGTTGTCTTCACGTGCCGAAAATCCGTGCGTTTTGTCATATCTAACTTAACAGGCCATCTGCACAAGTAGAAGCCAAAGAGATGATCAGAAGCAGATATATAGCCAACTCAGTTCAAGAAAATATGAAATGATACTTACTCTGTAGGTTCAGCAGGGGCATTTGAATACTTGCATTTATCTGAATCCACTCTCTGTGCATAAATTGTACAGTAATGTATACCACTTTTACTCAATGTGCCCTGCCATTGATACTGCAGACCCTGTTTAGAACTTCCTGAACTAGTTAATTCTACTGGCGGAAGGGGAGGGGGAGAAGTAGGTGGGGGAGGAACAAAAGGTGGCTGAGCCTGAGGCAGAGGAGGTGGGGATGAAGGAAATGGAGGCAGCAAATGAGGCTGGTGTGACGGTAGGGATGCCAAAGGGGGTGGGGCCATTGGCATGGAAAACATCTGATCATATTGCGGCATCGAGCTTCCCTGCATCTGTGCAAGTGGAGTCACAGAAGCAGGAAGAAATGGGGGTGCAACAGCATTGCTTTGAAAAGTACTGGGTCCGCTTGGTATCATTGTATTTGGAGGCATATTATGATTTGGACCTCGTGCGTTCCAGCAACTATTTGTTGGATAGTAAACCGGACGGATGAAAGGCGATCCTTGAGTTGGAGGTGGCAGGGCATTATGAGGTCCATGTATTGGTGTTGGTATGCAAGGAATGCTCCCTGGTGCAGACCGCATCTCGAAGTCGGGTTTCCCATAGTGCCACATTTGTTCAGTGGCACCAGATACAAGATGACCACCTGAAAATTCATTGATGGGAAACGAATGTGATGAGCATTAAACATGTTCGTTAAAAAAACGATTTCAGAGTGTATATAGTCTAGTTAAAGAACATTACCCCCTTGTGAAGGATCAAGGATCATGTTACTGTCATAACCATCAACTTTCCTCCCTCCAACTTCAGCCATACCTTTACCACCAAAAGCTGTCCATCTCGACTGAAATGAGTGCCCGCTTTGCGCTGTCATTCCATGATTATCTGGTTTCATTTTTGGTGATACAAGTTCAATTGCATTGCTCTCAGATTTCAAGGTAATGGGACTACTAGCATGGTGCATCCCAGGTTGACTGCAGAAATAGAAAAGAAGTTTATATTTGGAAGGATGAACTAAGAAAAAGTGTAAAATATGAGCTACAGTAGGCAGGATGTGAGAGGGCAGTCAGGTTAACTGCCATCAAATCAATTCTAATTGCTAATTTCTTAAATTATGTAATTTATATTTATTAAATTTGTTGTACATAGTCATGCAAGTAAAAGAAGAAAAATATGACTTTTTACTACAAGAACTATCAAATGAGCAATTAGTAATCAAGCCTGATTCGTAAATTAAAATATTGCTAGGGTTCGTTGCTTATCAAGTGAATGTGAATAGATGCTGACCTTGATCCTGCAGTTTCCAAATGCATCCTGTCATTATCAGGACCTAGATTTGAAAGCATTGTATGGTCACCCTTATCCTTTCGATGCTGTCTGAGATGAGCCATTGCAGCAGTAGCTTCCTCAGGGGTCTCAAATTCCAGAAGCAATGCCCTCTCACTAGTAAGATCTGTGACAAATCGAGGGCCTCTGTAAACAAATTTCCGCAATTCATGCATGACCTCATCCTTGGCCCATTGGCTTGGAATATGTCCAACATAAACAAAACAACTAGAACCAATAGCAATGCCATTCATAGATCCCCTAGTCCCCAACTCTATATCAAAGAATTTTATGCGAAGGCAGGCACCCCAAGGGGAATGTCCCCGCATAACTTCCCTCGCCTTTATAGCATCCATAATGTTCTTGTAATCAACCAACGCAAATCCCTTAAGAGGAAAGAAGAGGAACTGATCTATGGGACCAAACTTATCAAACTGCAGCCTTACAAGAGTTTCAGATGCCTCCGGACCTAAAGAACCCAACCAGAGCTTCTTAGAAGCAGAAAAAACCTCCATAGCAGCCGGGTCCCCATCTGTGTACCAATTCAATTGATTTGTTGAGGGATGAGGTGATGATAAATTATGCTTAGGAGACTCAGATACACAATTCACACCTCCACCGGAGAATCTGTCCATGTTTGGAACTTGATTCCTCTCTGTAATATGCTTTCTACCCTCAAAGGAATTACTCCTCATGCCCAATGATTTTCTCGTGATAGGTGAAAGCACTTGGTTGTTAAGCAACTCCTTCGGCGTTGAAGATCTAGTACGAGATAAATCTCCATGCTCCAACAAGTCAAAATCCATAGACCTTGAACTCCCATGACCGAGACTATTGCTTGCTTTCGAGCACAGATCAGTTTCCGTGTTTCCTCCAGAGCTGGGATGCTTTGTGTGTGAACCAGAAAATTTGTCTGAGAAATTACCAGGACCGGATCTATCAAGAAGTCTTGGAGTAAAATCTCTCTCCGAAACTTCAGATGAACTTACACCTTGACCAGACATTCTACGTACCAAGTAGTGTTTACTCATATACCTTGATGACTTGGGGTCATCCCCGTCACTATCTACTTGGTTGTAATCTGCCTTGATCCTTTCAGCAAAAGATTCAAATACTCCCTCCAGAACAGATGTGATTTCTGAAATGACTTTAGATGAAGCCGATTTACACAATTTTTTGTACCTTAAGAATATCCAATTCTCCAGCGACAAGTCTTTTCCAAGAACCTGAGCATAAAAAATCCCAGGTAGAAGATATAATCAGAGGAAAATCACAAAACCAAATAATGGATTCAACTTGCCGAACTTATCAGCAATTAGTTTTTGAAAAGTGTTCAAAAGGTAAAATAATTAGCGATTCACCTGAGAGAGAGAGAGAGAGAGAGAGAGAGAGAGAGAGACCACTATCTAATTAGCATAAAACTAATCTATGAAGTCACCAGGGATAGCTTGTTACCTCCCCAGCCCAGCCCAGCACCAGCCCCAGCCCCAGCCCCCACCACCATAAGAAAGGTAGCCATGATTATGTTTCTGTTACTACATCAAAGTATGCATAAAATTATACTACAGATTTTTATAAAATTTTGAATGAGGCAAATATGGGGTCAAATGGTCCGACTTTTATATTCTACAGTATTTATATGTAATTTTCATGTTTCCGTTCTACTGCATAAAAGAAAAGTATACTAACATGTCATTCGCATTGATCATCATATCTTACTTGAAGAGCCAAAAGGGTAAACTTGAAAAGTCAAAAAAGGACAAAATTTTACACCAAAATGAAAGCATACAAGGTAGAAAAAAAGAACAATATCAAGCAAGCGCTATGTGGAACGGGAAACTTGGCGATCAGTTCGACATTGGTTTGTTTAGCATAATCATTTAACATCATACAGGAAAAACAAACATGCCAAAAGAATACCATTTGAGTTCATCTTTTATGTAAACATCGCAAACACCAGATACTTATAGCAATGGTATGCGACGGTATCCAAATGAAAGAAAGTTTCAAGGACAAAGGAAGAGCACGACCAGCCAAAACACAATCTTAATTGAATAGGCAAGCAGCCCATAAATTGTTTCTGCTGCATCAAGAATAAAAATCGTAAAGATCTATCTGGCCTAAATTTGAAACATAATGTGAGAAGAATGTCAAAAGTTTGAAGAAGCGTGCTAGCAGTTCTAATTATAAGACCGACATTTGGCATCAACTAAAGATGTAAGAAGCAGGGTATGGACACAGCTAGATATGCCACAAACAAACACTAATGCTATATTTCCAATCCCATACTTCCCTCCGTCCCTAAAAAGTATGAAGAAGAAACAGCATGCAAATGAGATCCCGATAAATTTGATTGCCAATAAAAACCAATATTATTTCAACCAAATTAGGTGTGCAACAGATAATTTGTAATGTACTTAGACAAAAGTTTTATGCATTTTCAAAACACACACACCCACACACACAAAAAGAAAAAAAAAAAAAAAAAAAAAAGGAAAAAAAGAAACTTTAAACCACATCAAACAAAGTTGTAACAATGAACATATGACAGGTCAATTACTGATTCAGAAAATCTCAATATCCACTTCTTTCGATAAGTCTCATTCATACTCTACAAACCTAAGATTTCAAAATCAAACGCTCGATCCTAGAATATCACATGGACAAAGCACATAGATGTGCAAAGAAAAAACAACAAAATATAGTCTGTAACTTTGTTTAAAAAAATAAATAAATAAAAATTCTCGGACTATTACTAAGTGAGATAAATTTGTCATTGAATAAATTAAAATTTTATTTCAAGTCATACATGATCAAAATGCCAACAAAGGAGGAACGAGTGTTCAACACAACGAAATTAAAGTCATACATGATCAAAATGCCAACATAGGAGAAACGAGTATTCAACACAACGAAATTAAGATGTTTATAGTTCAATTAGAGACATCAAAAAAGGGCTGTCAAATCCAACTAACCAGTGTCCAATAAAGGCATATACTATCTTAGAAGTTCACATGCTTCTTAATTTGACATCTAAAGCTATCTTGTAAATTACCTGTCCCAACAAGCACTGCTTCAAAACAGAGGACGGATCCTGTGAGACATGGTTGCCATCTGATACAAGCACATCACCAGATATCTTGTTGCATTCATCGCTTGTTTCCATGCCATCCTTAGATGATTTAGCTGCAGTACTTCTATTTTCCAAAGGCTGAACCACATCAATATCATCAAGCTTTCTAGTTACCTGACTAATAAAGTGAAGTCCTTCCTCGGAAACTTTCTCTGTACCAGAGGAATTGAATAGCTCAAAACAAGCATCAAGTGCATTTCTAGGATAACAAAAAAAGATCCTCAGAAGAACAAGTGCTCTCAATTTGGATAACTTTAATAATGCAGATTTATCTTCGTTTGAAAGCTTCTGCTTTAATTGAGAAAATGACTCTTTTGAATCTTGCATCTTTAAAATTTCCTTATCAACAATCTGAAAGATATCCTTTCCCTCAAAAGACAAAATGAGGAAGGTATGCACTTCCTTAAAAACTGCACAACAAATGCCTTGAATAACTGACGACGTTGGTGCATTCAAATGGGCAGTCTGACATATATCAACCATACCAAAAATGCAGGATTTGGCAGTATCAAATGCGACACCATCAATGTCCTCTCCTCTATTTATCACTTCCAAACTCGAGTTATGCATGTTGATAATGACTTTTGCTGCAGCTTCAAGAGCAGTTGGGCAATATGACGCATATCGGGGGATGAGATCAGCTACAATGCGCTGTACACTTGTACAACCTGCAATTATACCACCATATATAAACCATTGGAATGCAAAACCTTACACTCCCACAGTCAGTTTTAAACAACTTATGAAATGTAAAGGAACAATATATTAAACTAAACAGTGGAAAGTTGCAGGCTACTGAAGTGTATTAGTTTTATTAGTAACTAATTCGAGAAAATGTAAGGAAACCAAATTTTATGAAACCCTCCAGCAGAAAGGATTATAAGGCACAAAAAACAGTTTTCTGTCAAGAATTGAGACCTTATATACCAGCAGCTTGATATGAAATAAAAATTAGTCAAAGCATAGAGTTATGGAATCAAATTACAAATTACATCTCACGCTTTTGGCTGTCAAAAAATTCACAAGGCAAGGGCACAAATTTATTGTCTCTCATCCAGTTAAACCAATGATCAAGTAGTTCCTACAGATAATTATGGAATCAAATTTACAAATTACATCACTTTTCAACTTCTCAAATCTCTCCATGTTCAATAGAAGGCTACTTAAGATAATTGTTTCCAATTCCAATTAATTACATTACATTACAACTCCTCTACCTTATATTCCATAAATTAAGCCTCCCTTTCCCTGGTTCAGCCAGAATAAGGTCTACCATCTTCCAAGTATTCGATGTTCCAAGCCATGGGATAAGATAAAATCTAGATAAAATAATATATTAGTCCATTATATGCTAACATCCACAGTTTATTTAGAACAGCTTAATTCATGTTCCCTTGCTAATTTTTTCAATTAAGCCGAATAACACAGATTACCAGTTATAAGTGTGTAAAATCACATGCAGTCCCACAGTTATATGTTCCTAACTCCAAAAAGGAAAACTAGAAAAATAGCTCTCGGGCTATTAGTGGGAAGGAAAGCAATAGAAGAAGAACCCAAACAAACCTTCGGAAAAGAGGATATATGTTACATAATTTAAATCATATGTCTTCACTATGTTGCCCAGACAAGGGCCAGAACATACCCACAAACCGCAAAAGAAAAGAAAAAAAGATTACAAATGAAAGGTCTCTAATAAGTAGCCCAACCATGAATGCTTTTATGCCCTAGCCCATGCAACTCCTCCTCCATTCCCTTTGCCTTTCCACTCCAAATGGAATCTTTCATTGCTTTCCAAGTATAGTCACAAACGAAATCTACAATCATATTAATTTTACTTTTTATCCATTTTCAAATTGAAATCTAACTTCCAACATTCGTAAAAATCTAATAATGATTAGGACCCACCAATTTAACTCAGAATTTATTATTTTGTTCAGAACCATAGCTTGAATCATTGTAGGTACTAATGTTTCACTAACCAAATATGTTTCCAAGTGATTCATTTTGGTTATGCAAAGAACAATCACATTAGTTCCGCAACCTTATTAATTCATAGAACTTTTGTTCATGGGTACATATTGATCATATACACCTTCTTGGTTCCATATCCTATGAAAATTGCTTGTTCCAACCCCTACAAGGGTGCCAGTGATATCTCATGTGTTCAAAGTGAATCAACATCAACAATTTATTTCATAAAGGAGATGTTTCTGTAGTGTGCTGGTTGAAAATCCTCAAATGTTGAGGTTTTAACAATTGATAAGGTGGTTGAAAGAGAATACAACATGCAAATTCCTTCTTTATACATGCAAGCCGAATTCAGTACTACTCTACCCCTGTGAGCTTGCAGCAAGAATAAGTTTTTCATAACTCATACCAGAACAGAAAATAAAGAAACAGCCGCAAGAAAAGGGACAAAACTATAAAGAAATCCCTGCTGGAAATTGAAATAAATTTTAATTTTAACTATCAGGTTCTCATTAGAGTGGAACTCAAGAACAAAATACTACTTGGAAACCATCCAACCAAGACAATGAAAGCTGAATTCATTCATTTCCAACTCCAATTCTAAAGTCGGAAACTACTTGAGATAGCTCTAATTTCATGGAAAGGCATAACTTCTCTCATTAAGGGGCCAAGAGAAAAGGTCAATTTCTATACAAAGGATTTAACATTTTCACAAAACTGGCCTAGAATAAACTATACGGCCAATTGAATAGAATTTTCCACTCAAAAAACATAAAAATAAAACTAATAATGTAAACGATCGATTACGCTTCCAATTGCACGGATCGTTACTTGCATGAACATAATTTTAGAAACATTAGAGAATCCATTTTTGGCAGACAAAAAAGGGCAAATGAGTTTAACCTCTAGATACGGTGATGAGAGAGAGATATGCCTGCTCGAGGTCTGACATGAGACGACCGTCTTTCTGAGAGACACAGAATTTGATTCTCTTGTAACAGTCGAACAAGCTTCTAATCTCTTCCCTGTTCCTTCGTCTCCGCGAAATTTCTTCCGGCGACAGCGGAGGAGAATCGAGGCTCTGATCACGGGTTAACGGTGGCTGCGGTTGTTGCGGCGCTGGAGTTGGCGGCTCTGCTGGCGGCTCATACAGCTTCCGCTTCTTCAGAGGCTGTTCGGTCGACGCCATGGCGTGAAGAAGGAAAGGGTTTTGGTGTGAAGAACCCCGGCTAGGAGTGAGGAGGAGTCGGGAGTCGGGATCTTGATGGTGAATTGTTGACGAAAAATGAGAAATGTAAATTAGAAATGGAGTGTAAATTTAAAAATTTACATGTTAATAATTTTAATTTAAGAATTTATGTGTTTTTTAAGATTAACCAAAAGATACTGACAAATTTGTCTTTCTTAATTTGTCATTACATTTTATGTTAAAGCTCATTTTTTTTTCTAAAATACCTATTTTGAAAATTAAAGAATGGTTACTAGCATTTAATTAAGAAAAATTTAATATATAGAGCCTAAGATATATGAAAATGGTAACATGAACCTCCAACTATCGTAATAAAATTTTTACTCTTCAGAAATTTTTAAAAAATAATTCCCTATTATTTGATCATTTTTTTGCTATTATTTACGTATAATATCATTTTGTTAAAAAATCAAGACGTGAACATTCATTTTTTCATTCTACTATTTTTAAACATTTTAAATTCTGCCGTTGTAAATGTTCATTGTTTTTCGATGAACAAATAAATAAAAATAAAAATGAGGATTGTTATGATTGTTCATCGAACCACAACGAACAGTTGCAAAAAAACCTTGATATGAACATTCATAAAAGAACAACGAAATCAACAAAAAAAAACATTCACAATGAATAAACAACTCTATTAAAATCAACAAAAACCAAACAAATCTAAAGCGATAGGAACATTTACTAGACCACAACAAAACTTTCACACAAAAAAACACCGCATGAACATTCTCAAAGAACAAAACAAAATCATTTTGAACAGATCACAATTTGTGCTAAACAAAATCAACAAGAGAACATTCACAAATGAATAAACAACAAAATCCACAAAAGCCAAACAAATCAAAACAGAACTGAAACAATATGAATATCCACCAAGACAATAAAAAAACATTTGCAGATCAATGAAACAAATCAACACAGAACATTTTACAAATGAATGAACAAAAAACTCCACAAAAAATTGACAAACGACCAACAAATCAAAACAAATTAACCGATAAGAATATTAAAAAAACAAATCAACAAAAGAACATTCATAATTGATATGAGAGAAATTCCCGCCCATAATTAATAGAAACTTGAAAACTTTGATGGGTTGGGTCGGGTTAGTAGTCCACTTACCCACAAACGACAACCCGGTAATCATACTTGACGGTATGTACCAGCCCACCGAGAAAGAGGTTGTAGCGGCCTCATACTTAAAAGAGAAGGCCCGATAAGGAGGCCCAATTATGAGTAATCGAAACCCCTAGTAGAGAGGACAAGAATAAGTCAGCCCAAGAACTCCCACTACCCCCATTACATGAGGAAAATCACAACCAACTAACTGGTTGTGAGCGAGATCATCGCCAGATCATGTGCAAATAGGAGGAGATTGTGGAGAAGTTTATCTTACCAACATAATGGCATAAATAAAGAAGTATATATAAAGGGAATGTATCAACATATTTTTTTTTTTATGATTCAAGTACTTGACTTTTTACCTAAAAAACAGACTAACTTATTATCACGCCGGAGGTTCTTGGGTTAACTCCACACCAGTGTCCCTTGGAGCTAATTGGTTTTGCAGGTTTAAGAAGAAGGTTGTGAAATTTTTTTGCATGTGTTTAATCCTTTACATGTGCTAGGAATTTTTGACAATATCATTTGGCGCAGTCTATGGAAACTTAACAAAAAAGCTTATTGTCATAACAATGAGGTAGTTACAAGCAAAATGAGCAGGCCTGAGACAAAGTAGAGACGTTATGCTACCAGCCGATGTTGAAGTTCCTATAGAAACATCAGAAGAGGTTCGTGCTAACCCTCCGCCAGAGGTGTAAACCACTGATTCACGGATTGATGCTTTGACAGAGGAGATATCAGAAATGGCGGAAGCCCCCTCCCATTATTAATGGTTTGGGAGAAGAAGCGAAGTCTCCAGAATCTCCAGAACTACCATCACAGGGAGAAAGGGTTGTCTAGGGAGATGCTAGTGACTAAACAATAGAAAGAAGGGTGCTCAACCAACCAAAACTGTCAATTCACATCAACAACCCAGAAATAAGGAAGAGAGAAATTTGCCCCTGGACACCTCTGACATATTAGAGATGCCACTCTTAGATAAATTCGACCCTAAAAAGTTAAAAAAAATATGATAGAAAGACAGATCCAGTTGACCATATTTTCCAATTCAGATATGTTATGGCTCTCTATAGAGTAGGTAACTCTGCGCTGTGCAGAACTTTCGCCACTACCTTAAAGGGGTCTGCTTTAGAATGGTTGTACAAGCTGCCATCTAATTCCATCTCATTGTTCATAGACTTCGGGAAACAATTAATCAGTTGCTTTATAACATGCCAAAGGTTAATGAAGTGGGTTGATCATCTGCTAGCTCTACGACAAGAGAATGGAGAGTTATTGTGCCATTCTATGAACCGATTCAACGAAGAGCTAACGTGTATTGAGGGTTGCGAAACTAACCTCATCATAAACACGTTTACTTCAGGGTTGCGCCATAACCGATTCTAAGACTCTCTCACCAAGCACAATTTAAAGAGTATGAGTGCATGACTAGGCTGATGAATATAGCTAAACCCTACATGAAGCTGGAGGATGTTAGATTTGCGAGAGAAAGAAGGGTATCATCCAAAGATAACACCAGATAAAGCAAGAAAGACAATAGCAGAACGAAGGGTAGCAACTCAGACATGCATAAAGATTGTCCAATGAGCTTAGAATCAAGACCGGATGCATGTTAGGAACCAAACCTGCCAGGACTATGGATGCTAATATCAAGTCTTCTACATGAAATCCGTTCGTTCAAGGTAGTTCATTGGCCATCTAAAATCCACGCAAAGTCCAACAGAAAAAACAAGGTGAAATATTACGAATTCTACAAGGATCATGGTCATGACACAGATGACTGTTGGGATATCAAAAAGAAGATTAAGCGGCTAACTGACATGGGTAAGTTACGTGGCTATCTGTAGGAGCGATCAAGGGATAGGAAGAGGTCCAAGAGCGAAACCTGTCATGAAAATCATGATAAAGAGTAAAAAAATGACGGTCCTAACAACAATCATAAAGTTATTTATATGATAAACACTACTAAACCTACCACTGGAGAAACCAACCGTGACTAGAAGAGAAAAATTCTAAAAGTAGCGTTGGAACACAGTTACGAAAAAGCAATGTCAATAACTATGAAGTCAGGACAGGTCATCACCTTTACTAATGAAGATTGCAAGGGAATAGTGCATCTATATGAAGATGCCCTGGTCATAACCCTTTGGATCTCCAGTTTCGAAGTAAGAAGAATCCTGATTGACATGGGCAGTTCTACCAACATCATCTTCGTGAACACATTGAAGCAAATAGGGGGTGCCCAGCTCAGATGTTGGCTTAACTTAGACAGTTATGGTAGGATTCAATGGGGACCTCAACTCTCCCAAATGGAAGATCACCTTGTTAGTCACGGCTAATAAAGAAGAAAATAGGTACACCAAGGCCACAAAGTTCACTATAATGGACTCCACATCTCCTTACAATGCGATATTGGGACGACCATGACTGCATACAATGAAAGTCATGGCATCAACGTTCCACTACTGCATCAAGTATGAAAAAGATGGCACAATGGCAACGATACGTGAAGACCAAATAACATCCAAACAATGCTTTGTAATAGATATAAAGGGGATGAAGAAAACCTTATAACAATTAAAGTTAGAGCAAGAATAAGCTCCATCGAACAACTCAGCTCAGAAGATAGATGACTTCAGAGAGTACCCCATTGTTCTCTAACCTGCTAAGCAAGTTTGGGGGATTACCTTCAAGGAATGAGTGAAGAAATTGATGATAAGGGAATCCCTAAGCTAGACCGAGGTAGGGAAAATCAAGAAGTTATTGGAAGAAAATCTAGACGTGTTTGCTAGGGCTCTAGAAGACATGAATGAGATCAACCCTGATATGGTAGTCCATCGGATCGACATCTCCAGGTCTTACCCATCGGTCAGGCAAAAGAGAATGACATTTAGCCCAGAAAAGAGAGAAGTGATCGAATTTGAGGTATAGATATTGCTCAAAATAGGCCATACAAGGGAGGTGATATACCCAAATGGTTAGCCAACCCTATTCTTGTTAAAAAGAAGAAGGAAAAAATATATTTTAAACCCTCTAACTATTGACAGGTTTCTAAGTAGTCCTTCTAAGTTTGCGCATTTAATTTTAAACCTTTCATATATCAACACATTTTTAAATGATTATTATGTCAAAAAGTCTGTCCAAACTAACAAAATAAAGAGAGAAAGAGTTGAGCGGGAGAGAGATAGAGAAATGGAGAAGGAAAAAAAATAAAAATAAAGAGAAAATAATAAAAAATATAAAGTTACTATTTTTCCCATTCATTCTGTTAGTTTTGGTAGAATTTTTGACAGAAGGATTATTTAAGAACGTGTTGATATGTAGAGAGTTTAAAAAGAAACGTACAAACTTAGAAGGACTACTTAGAAACGTGTCAATAGTTAGAGGGTTTAAAATTTACTTTCCTAAAGAAGAATGGGAAGTAGAGAATATGCATGGACTTCACCGACCTCAACCAAGCATGTCCAAAAGACTGCTTCCCGATGCCAAGAATAGATCAAATGGTAGATGCAGTAGCAGGGCAAAAACGACTAACCAGGCAAGAACGACTAACCATGATAGATGCTTATTTAGGCTATAATCAAATCCAAATGGACAAGCAGGATGAAGAAGGAATGACGTTTATCACTTCAAGAAGTACGTACTGTTACAAAGTCATGTCTTTTGGTTTGAGAAATGCAGGAGCAAGCTATCAATAATTGGTGAATCAAATGTTCCAAGAAAAGATTGGAACTACCATGGAGGTCTATATAGATGATATGTTGGTCAAAAGTTCCAAGAAGAAATATCATCTGGGCATCTGGAGGAATCTTTTGCAATACTATGAAAGTTCAATATGAAATTGAACCCAGAAAAATACGACTTCAATGTGACATCAGATAAATTTTTGGGCTTCGTGGTAAATCAGTCAAGAATCGTAGTGTATTTAGGATAGATAGAAGCCATCCAAAACACAAAGTCCCCTAAAACTATAAAATAAAGTCCAAGTGCTGACAGGAAGGTTGGTGGCCCTAAACAAATTCTCCAAATTAACTAATAGATGTGATCCTTTCTTTAAGATCTTGAGCTGGAGCAAGAACTTTCGGTAGGATGAGGATAGTGAATGAGCTTTACAGTCCATTAAAGACTACTTGAGTTCAATCGAAACACTAGCTAAAGTAAACCCAGGAGATGAGCTCTACTTATACTTGACGGTAACCACAATCGCAGTAAGTGTAGTTGTTGATCCTAAGATTTTGATGAACAATTAAGTATTGATGTTTTGGTGGAACTAATGTTTAATTGAGTGTTTCAGTGATTTAAAGTTCTAGTAATGAAGACGTTAAATTAAATAGATGCTAAATGAAGATGTCAAGATGAAGAAGAAGAATTAAGAGTTTGAAAAAATTAGGGAAAACAACCCAGATGAATCTTAACTCTTAACATCCCATTTAGGAACACACACATGGCACAAAATGTATTTTATCATTTATATGTGTTTTTGATTTAGTTAAATTATTTGCTCCTATGTGATTTGAAAAGAAATAATTTTGAATGACTAAAATGAAATATAAGAATATTAGTGGAGCTAATTTAGAAGTGAAAATTGGTTAAAGGGGTGAAAACGTTGAAGAAAATGTATTAAAATGAATTGGAAAGAAGTGTTCAGTAATGAGAAGTCGATTGATAAGTTGACTGATGCGTATAAGATAAACATGCTGTATTGATCAGTTGACTGATAAGCCGACTGATGAGAATAAAGTAAAGTCTCTGAATCTGGCAGTCGACTGACCAGTTGACAGATGGAGCTGTTTCAGGATCTTGTACATTCTGAAATCATATCCAAAAGTAATCATTTTTTGTTGGGATTTGAGAGAGATTTCAGGGATATTATCTATATTTAAGATATGGTTCATATACTAATTAAATCTTATTAATATGGTTCATTAAAAATTAATGTTTCTTAATTTAGTACTTGAAATTAAATCTATTCCTATTAATTGAGATTGAGAAATACTTTGGGGGGTTTAATTGAGAGATTTGAAAGTTGTTATTAAGTTAATTGAACCAAAATGAAGTCCTTATGATATAAGGGGTCTATAAGAGCTTTTAATTGTTATGACACATGTAAACTAGCCATTAGAAGGCTGATTTCATATTCCTTTATATAGACCTACGAATTTCAAATATCATTAAGCAGTAAACAAGAGAGAAATCATATCATATCATTTGTGAGCTTTTATAAGAGTCATCATTCTGAGATATTGTAAGCTTTTCTGATAGACGATTTTGAAGATCAATTGCGATTAATATTTGCTGCTACTGGATTTGAAGTTACATCGTTCTAATCATTATTTCTGTGGATTCTGGATGAGATATTTTCAATTAATTTTCATTGCATTATTTGTTTATCGTTTGGAAATTGATCTTAGAATTTGTTTATGATTTTGGAAGAAAATATTTTTACAAACAATTTCTTGAATCTGACTACGTGCTCCAATTTGCTACCCATATCTTGTTAAAATCAGATTTTTGTATCTCATGTATTTCTATTACTAATTGGGATATTAATTGAGTTATTGTTTATCTGGGGTGGTAGAAGTTCCGAATGCGATTTACTTCTTATCAATTTTTGTATTGGTGAGTTGTGATAAGTTAAATACCATTGGGGGTATTTAATCAAGGGTAGCCGAGTTTCAATCTCTTCCTGTAAATAGATTGAGGTAGTAATTTTTTCTGTATAAGAATTGTGTTTTGAGTGATTTCTAAAGGTTCCATCCTTACTTGTGAAAATAATAGTTATAATATTTTGTGAGATTTTGATTCTTGTGCCGTAGTGATAAAAAGAATTAGGTCAATCTTTAGCTTGTAAAAAGATAGGTTATCCTTAAGCTTGTAAAAAGTAGAGATTATTCCTAAGTTTGGGAAAAGAAAATTGTAAATGTTATTCTTGAGCCTGTAAAAAGTAGAGGTTGATTCTGAGCCTTTGAAAAGAATCATTGTGCGGGTTTGATTCCTATCTTTAAAGGGATTTTGATTTTAGTAGGTGCGATCTCCGTGGAGCTCGGGGGACTAGATTAGTCAAGAGTAGCTTGGTGAACCAATATAAATCTTTTGTGTGCTGCATTACTACTTTGCTATTTTTGTTGTTTGGGTGTGCACATAAATTGATTATATTATTCCGCTGTATTATAAAGATAATAACTAATTTAGACTTAAAATTAATTATTTGATTTATTCAGTTTTATTCAGATTATTTTTTAATTACCCAATTTATCCCCTCTCTTGGGTATTCTATTGGGCCAACAGTAGTACTGGTAAAAGATTACCCAGGAGGGTAAAGACCAATTTTTACATAAGCAAGTCACTAGTCCTAGCTGAGGCTCGCTATACTGAACTGGAAAAGCTCGCCCTGGCTTTGGTAACTTCAACTCGGAAGCTTAGGCTATACTTTCAAGCACACGTAATCAATGTACTGACCTTTTACCCCCTTAAATTAGTAATGCACAGACCAGAGGCCTCAGGACGTCTCATGAAGTGGGCAATAGAAGTTGGTAAGTTCTTCATCAAGTAGAAGCCCAAAACTACAATTAAAGGACAAGCTCTAACAAACTTATTTGCTGAGTTGACTCCTCTAGGAGAAATAGTAACTAAAGATGGAGAATGCTCTAATCAGACGGCTATGCCGTGGAAGTTATGGGTAGATAGAGCCTCGAACATAAAGAGGTGTGATGTAGGTATAGTCCTAGAAACACCTGAATGAGATCAGCTCGAAAGAGTTATGCAGCTTGGATTTTGAACCTCCAACAACGAAGCAAAGTATGAAACAGTAATAATTGGGCTCTTTTCAAAAGGGTTAGGAGCTCAAAATCTAAAAGTAAGATCAAACTTACAGGATCTATTTGTTGATTTAGTCACAAGATTTCCATTGGACGGAGAAGCAGGCACCTCCTGGGGTCGGCTAAGTTTGTTGATCATTTTCTTTAGCATGTCGATGTTTTCTTGCATACGATCCATCTGGGTCATACGAGGAGATTCGAGATTGCCTTCTGATGTTATTCTAGAATGAGTCTGAGCCTGGCTGCAAGTAAAGACCGGACTTCAGATGGGGGGAATCGGAATTACTTTTTTGGCACCAATTTTTCTGTCTCGTTCTATTCTTACAACAAACCCCTTTATCAGTCCACGTGGGTCTTAGGTAGTCTTAAAATCCATCCGAGTTCAAAGTTTTCAATTCCAATAATGACCGATCAAAACAAATAATGATTTATGAAAATTCTTTCGTTACTTAATCGGTATTGAAGACTTTGAACTCGTTTGGTTTTTAAGACTTCCTAAGATATCATCAATCTATCAAGTATGAAACCCCCCGTCTTGTATCGTCGAATTCCAAGGGGATAATATGGATACAAGACGACCATACTTATGTCGGATGGTTTACAATAATATAAGAGCCCGAAAGAAAAGAAATAAACATTACAACTTATTTACAAAAAATAAAAGGAAAAGATAACAAAATAAAATATAACATTTGAACATGGAATAGTTGGACTTATTTAAACATATTAGGCTTGACCCTCTAATTGTCCCCAGTGGAGTCGCCAACTGACGCACCCCGATTTTCCAAGAGGAGAATAATATTAAATAATAAATAATTAACTTAAAGAGAAGGTTTTTTTTAAGCGCCGATTTTTTCAAAAAATATACTTAGACCGTTTTAAAAATAAAGAGTTGCTACCTAATATTGGGTTTAAATGGTGTGCTAGGTCACCGAATTTTTAGAAAAAAATTTAAAAGGCCTAAGTAAAAAATTGACTCAAAAAAAAAAAAAAAAACATAGTCAAACTAAAGATTCATTTAAAGGCTCGAGGGTCGGTTACGCTTGGGGAAGGTGTTAGGCACCCCAAGACGCCTGTCCGAAAACGGTACCTTATGTCCAATTAGTTTAGTCCGAGTGTTTTATTTTATTTTGAAATCATTTCCTTCTTATAAAATCTTTTTGGTATTTCACAAATAAGATAGGACAAGTTTTTGAATTTTTTAAAATGTTCTCCCGGTATAACCTCTTATTGAATATTAAGGATTCGATAAGAATGGTCCCTAGGGGTATTTATATATGTTTCCTAAAGATTTCTTTACTTTAAATGGACAAACTCAAATAAGTGAATAAATATGAAAATATGAATGTAAAAACTAAGATTATATGAATTTTATTTTATATGCAAAAGTGACAAAAAACTAGAGGGTTTAATTTAAATATATGATTGCAAACTGATATGAATACTACGTGAATTAACCTGATTATATGTGACAATGATTTAATTATAAAAAAACGTAAGTGGTGCACGTGTTGTGACAAGATATGAAAAAGTAGCATGGATTTATGAAATTAAAAAAAACTATATGTAGAAAAAAAAGACGTGAGTACTGAAAATGTATTAAACATGTTGTCTAAATAATACAAAAAGTAAATATTTTAGATGGATGCAAAAATATTTATTTTAAGTTTGCCCAATTAATTTAAAGAAGTCTGGATTCGAAATTCCTTGAAATTATATGGATATGATAATTGAGGGAGGTTTGCATAAATAATTTAGTTGAAATTAATTTTTCCTAAATTTAAACAAAATCCCATAAAAATTTACCGAGGAAAGAAATTTCCTAAAACCATTCGTTTCTAAATTCTATGAAAAACTCTCCCACAATTTTTTGAATCGTCGGATTCAATTTAAGGTTCGTAAAGATTAATTCCTACCAATAAAAGATTTTTTTTATTTTTTTTTATTTTTTTTGGGTTTTGATAAGAAGAATAAAATAAAAATTAAAATTAAAAAAATGCATAAAAATACAAAATAAAAAAATACAGCAAAATAAATAATAAAACATCCTTCACCTAACGTTCGGAGTTAGGTTTAAGCACGAGAAACCCCCCCAGCGTTTTCATCGGATCATCGGACGACTTACTTTTTTAGCTTTCTCTTTTTATTATTATAAAATAAAAAATCCAAAAAAAAAAAAAAAAAACAGTGAGATACGAGTGTCCTCGTCTAAACTCTCAAAGGCTAGATTGAGAATGAAGAACCTCATCCTGATGTTTTTTATTGAGTCATTGGACAATAAAAAATAAAATTTGCAGAAATTTAAATTGCGAAGAAAATAAAATAAACTAAAAGAATCAAAAATTAAAAAAATACCTGTTCTAGGTTAAGAATCTCGACGCTCGGGTTTTTCCTCTCTTGCAGACAACTTCCCAAAAGGGCTTTGAGAATCACTCCTCTAAAGGGGGTGACTTATCTAAATTTTTGAATAAATAAAGTGGGAGGAGGTGGGTCCTATTTATAGGAGAAAATTGGGCGTAAAAAACAACTAGGAAACCCTCAAAATTAGGTATGACCGCCAAAATCCAATCCAAGTTGGACTAGAAGAGGGTAAATTCGAAAAAAAAGGCAAAAACGAAGCTTCTGGACACAGGGTGTGTGAAAATCAAACGTTTTTTTTTTCCTCTCTTTTCGGCTTGATACATGGTAAAGGGGCCACCATTTTTCTTTTGGCTTGTGCTTTGTGTTACACATGGCATGTAGGAGACATATTTTTATTCTTTCTTTTTTATTGTGGTTGGAAAGGCAATGGGGTCCACACACTACCAAGTTATGAAGGAGGGCAGGTGATAGGTGTAATTTATCTATTTATTCCAAAACTGGTTTTGGTAGTTTTTTAGTATTTTTATAGCATTTTAATATGTGTTAATACATTTTTATTTGTTTTGTTATAAATTAGGTGTTTGGGACGAAAATGAACGAAAACGGTTCATAATCGAGTAAATCGGTGGAAAGTCAGTGGAAGAAAGGTGGAAAAGTGCAAAAAAGGCCTTCCAACATCTTCAGCTCCACCGTTGTAGCGGTTAAAATGTAGAGAGTTGTTGAATTTCCCACCACTGCAACGGTCATCTGGCAGAAAGCCACTGACTTCTCCACCACTGCAGCGGTCCGATAGCAAATTGCAATGATATTTTGGGATATTTTTGAAATATTTTGGATCCTATTTATATTCTCTTTGCTCTCCCACACCTAGACCATGTTTTTTAGGAGTGTTCTTGAGAGCTCCAAGACATACCAAAGGGAGGAGATCACAAATTTAAGAAGAGGGAACAAGATTGGAGCGAAAATCACGGACGCGGAATCACCCGTTCTTCAGATAACGACTATTCTCCTTTGTTTTTTTTTTCCTTAAACCCTTTTTGGTATTTGATCATGTTTAGCTTGTTTGTACTTGAATATTGGGTTATGTCCATATTTAGCTCAACATATATTGTCTAGGGAGCGATTCATGTATGAAAACGTTGTTTGAATAAATCAATATTTTGTTAATGGTTGTTCATGTTTATCCGATTATGTTTATCATTTTATTACAATCTTGATATGTTTGTCATGGCATTAGATTTGATTTTGAAAATATGAAGTTTGACACTCAGAAGAGGTAACCCCGGATTCGAACTAGAGTTTAAACATAATATGACGATCTAATGACCTAGGAGAGCGTTAGAAAGTATGCAATCTATGAGGTTGGGGCGAGACTCATGTGACCAAGTGTCGTATAGACGCTCGAGGGGGATTTCGACGTTAACGCAAAATCACATATTCTTTCACTTTATACTCGAGAGAGGTAGTGAGTGAGATTTCGATACCTAAATTGTCGGATAATGTGAATGCCGTTAATATAAAACTAGATTAAATCTAAAGCATTTAAATAAACGAAGTTAATCCATAGACAATTTACTTCCTTAAACGTCAATATTTGGTTAATTAGTTTAATTAGTTTAGTATATTATTTTATTAACAAAAATATAAATTGAGTCAACTAGATAAAGTTAGGTTATGACAATCGCGGTACTCAACGACAATCTAATCCAATCCCTACGGATACGACAATCCCTATTTTTCTCACTCTACTAAAACTTGACCCGTACACTTGCGGTGAAAGTAGCAACGTAATATTCCGCTATCAGCATGCAAAATAAGAACAAAAGAACATACACAGAAACAACATAAACAAATACCAAAACCTATTTTTTTGTATTAATAAAAAAAGAGGGGGGGGGGGGGTACATCATTAAAAAAAAAAAGAACAAAAAACTATTTTGTTTTATATGGCCTCAAAGGAAGAGGATGTGGTTGGCATCGACATCACTATGGGGAGAAGTGGATGGGAGAGTAAAATAAGAAAGAAAAGGTTCTGTGAAAATTCAAACAGAAAAGAAGAAAGCGTTGTGGGTGTGTGAAATCTCAATACATGGTTTGGCTTTAAATAGGCAAACCAATGAAGAAAAAATAATAAAAATAGATGAAAACGAATTGTCAAAAATGTGCATTTATGACAAATAAGTGACGTGAACTGACAAAAGACGTATGGTAATTATGAAAGCGTATTTCCATTACTAATGGGAGTAACTACTGTTTAAATAGGTCATAATTACAAAAGTATTATCATTACAAAAAACTGTAGGTATTAAAAATTGAAAAAACAATAGTCAAATCAGGGCATCAAACCCTGGTCTGTGACGTCTGGTTGGCCAGTAATATGAAGCTCAGCAGGAGCAGAGACAATATCACTAGGAAGCGCTTAGACTTGATCATCATCCGCTGGCTGAGCTGAGGACTGCAATGTTGGAGGAAGAGCTGGACCGGAGATGAGCTGGCCAGAAAATCTTGGGTCTGAGCTAGCTACAAGCACCTTAGCCGCAGATGTGAGAATTTCTGGAGGAGGGGTTGTTAGTTCAGTAGGAGGCACATCACCTTCAGGAGCAACACCTTCTACCTCTTATTCATCCTCCAACTCCCTATCCAGGAAGGCGAAGTCAATTTCTGGGTACTTTCTCATCACCAAGCCTTGGCAATGGCGGTAGCCAACCAATTAAATACTTTCTTTCAAAGAGTCAAAATGATCCCAGAGTTTAATGATCTTCTTATCACTTTCCTTCGTCCTCTTCGCCATCTTTGTCGTTAGCTTTTCCACTATCTTTGCATAGTTGGCAAACCTCATCTTTAGCCTAGTAGTCCTAAGCTTCTTTTTGTTCAACTCATTTGAAACTTGGCTCTTCTTGCTCTCTAGGCATTGGAGGGCATCATCGTTGGCCTAAAGAGCAACATCCTTAGTCTGGAGATCAACCTTCAAAAGATCTATCTCCGACCGTGTTGAGCTGATCTTTTCCCTCAATGCAGAGTTCTCAGCCATAAACCTGTTGTTCTCTGTAAGAAACAGTTGGTTGCTCTTCTGTAGTGCTTCACATTGTGTATTGGAAGCATGCAGGTCAGTTTCGAACTCCTCTTTAAACAACCTTGCTATGTCCAGATCAGTCTCAAGAGAAACTTTTTGTTCTTGAAGAACACGAATGTCCTCTTCCAGGCGGCTGGACTTAGTTAATTGATGCATGAGCTAAGTATCCAACTCAGCCCCTACCAGCGTAGAAAAAATATGGATGCTTTGTAAGATGATAGCGATTGATCAGAAACTTATATAACACTATCAGAAGGTCCAAAACTTACTGAACAATAATAAAATTTCCTTAAGAAGTGCACAAATAAGGGTCCTAAAGAGCTTAATCTGGTTACGATTCCTAATTTTGGCCTGGCTTTTATCCTAGGACTGCTCGAATAAGATCTTGATGGTATAGTCGAAGATCTCCTGGCGATTAGGAATCGAAGGGCCTGTATCCTTCAGCAGGTGGAACATCTACTCATGAAATATGCCTTGACTGCTCGGAGAAGTAGACGTCCTTTAGCTGGAAGCAGTTGATGCAGGGAGAGATGGCTGAGTGCTCGTCAAAGCAGACTCTAGAGTATGGATAATAGGGATCCTAACAACATGGGTATGAGTTCCAACTCTCTAATCTCGGTGGAAATTGGAACTTGAGCAGTAGGGACTAGCATATAGACAACCCCACGACGACGTCTGATTAACAGCTGAGAACCATCAAAGTCAGATAACGTAGGAAGAATGAGCCAAGCTATTGGAGGTTAAAGAGCTGTTGGACGAGCTGCAGCAGACTAAGCAGAAGGCCGGATAGTAGGCTAAGCAATAGGTTGGGCAGCTGGCTGAGGTACTGGTTGCCCAAATAGTCTAGAAGGCTTCTTAGTCACTCTTTTACTTTTCTTTCCCAAAGCCAAGTTATACAAATGGTTGACTCCATACTCATCAATTGCTGGTTGAATGAATGGATTGTAAGTAAGAACTTTGCAAGGCCTATTTTCTAGGACCAAGAGACTCCTCAATTCGTCCTCAACCTTAGGAGTAAGGCGAAGACTTTTGCAGGCACTTTTATCTGTATAAGATAATCCAGGAAATATAAAGACCACTATCTCAAAACTCATGAATTCAATTGCAAAGATAAGAGAAAAATAAAATTACTTGGGAAGTTAAAGTGCTTTAGCACGACTGTAGGCTGTTCTATTTCATTAGAAGAGAACTTCCAATTACCCTAGAAGAAAAGATATCGCCTCTGCCAATCTCCTTTCATCGCAGCAGGAAGATCGATAATAAAGGAGTATTTATTGATGGTTGAGTAATAAAATCTTCCAATATCATGAAAAAATTTAAGGGAGCAGACACTCCAAATCATATCTACAGAAAGGCGAACATTGTTAACCCGAGAAAGGGCTATAACTCCCATGATCTAAAAAAAACTATTGGGTGCTAATTGGGCGAGGGTAATCTCTAATTGATGAAAAAGATTACAAAGAAAAGAAATAAAAAGAAGTTTAAGGCCGTATTCGAACTAGGGGTGTTAAAAAAACTCGTTAACCCTTTCTAAACCTGCGCAAAATGGCCCGAACCCGCCCACAATCCACTGAGTCAACTCAGCCGCAGTTATATATAGGGGAAAATCAGATTATTCAGTTCGGGGAATGGGTATACCATTTAATACGCGAGTACACCCGATCTGACCCGCCACAGGTCTTGAAGTGCAAACCCTAGTCGCTCTCTTCATTTGCGATATCCTTCTTCTCTCTTCTCTAAACACCGATACTCTCTCCTCTCTTCTTCCTCTCTAGACGACGTTGTTCCTTACTTTTCTTCTCAAGATCTCACTCCTAATTTCCAAATTGAATATGCGATTTCCATATTTGTAGGATTTGAATCCTACAAATATGGATTTGTTTGTTCTTGGAATTCCTTTTCGATTTCGAGCCCTAGTTTGCTTACCAAATCGACGATGACGACAATTTGAGACCTAGTTCTCTGTACCAGATCGACGGTGACTAGCTAGTTCTCTCATATAAGTACCAGATCGTCAGTTCCTCAAATCTTATGTTCTGTATGTTTCCAATTCAATCTACTTCCTTATTCTTTAATTTCGTTTCTTTTGTGTTGTTTCCAACGACGAGCCTGCTTACTTCTGTATGTTTTATTCTTGATGTTTTGTTCTTGTTATTTACTTCTGTATGTTTTGTTCTTCTTTCTGAGTTTAGTTAGTAATCTTAATTGCATGCCTATTTCTGATTCAGATTCTTATGCTATTTTTGCAATTTATATTGATCATCAAGCATGTGTATAAATCCACTTAGATTATTGAGCATGTGTATAAATTCACTTAGATTATTGAGCATGTGTATAAATCCACTGAATGGAGAAGTAATCTGAATAGGGTTTAGATCGCCGATTTGATTTAGTCTATCAATTTGATTTCTGATTTCTAATCTTTGTATGATTTTGATTTATGATTTCTTAATTTTAATTAGTTTCTGAATGTTAAAAACTAACTTTATATATTTAGTTAGTGATGTCATTATATAAACAAATTCAACATAACTGAAGAATAGTTTTTTTTTTCTAAATGTTTTTAGATACAAAAAGGATGTTACCGATGGTGGTGAGAATATTGTGCCTAATGAAATTGAAAATACTAGAATAACTAATGCGAATGCGATGGCTGAACTTCCACCAAAACCTAATAGAAGAAAACGTTCATATGTTTGGAACCATTGTACTCATTTGAAAAAAGAACCCGGTTCGAAAGATTCACCTAGGGCTTCTTGTAATCATTGTGGAGAAACTTACTATTGTGATAGCAAGAAACATGGAACATCGGTTGTAAGACCCGACTTTTGCATGTGCAGAATTTTTAGTTGCATTTTAGAACATTTAAAAAATAACGGGATGCATTATGTCATTTCATGTTTACTTTAAAAATTTTAGGGGTCAATTATCATTTTTAAAATATTAATTTTAGATTTTGGGTTAAAATGATATCTTAAAGATAATTGGGAGAGATTAATGTAATTTGAAAAAAAGAAAAAAAAATTAAAACTGGTGGATCAAATTGTTGTCTTCCTTATTAAGAAAGGCAACAATCAATATATGCATACACATCAAAAGAGCACGTGGAGCCCACTAATCAACCTAGAAAAATAAAAAAAATAAGAACAAAGAAGAAGGAAAGGATGATGGCTTTTGGGTTCAACTATATATATATATATATATATATATATATTTTTTTTTTTTTTTTTCATAACAAATACATATATACATCTTTATATATATATATATATTTTTTTTTCATAACAAATACATATATACATCTTTATATATATTAAAAAAAAAAAAAAAAAAAAAAAGAGGGGAGGAAATGGTGGATTAGATAAGGCAGTGAACATTAATATATTCTTATATTATACATAGTATCAAACAGTAAGGAGAAGAAAAAACCGAAGAAAAAAAAAAGGAAGAGAAAAGATGAGGTTAACCGGAACAGTAAAGGTGAGGTATGAAATTTCTTTATACACATACACACATATATGTATGTATGTATATATTTCTATATCTGCTGTTAAAATAAATATATATCTTGTGTAATTCATGAGACTAACTATGCGAACATGTATATATGTATAATTATATGTCAAAAATATATCCGCGAGTTCGAGAAATACAATAGGTATAAGTATATTTAATTTTTGAAGAATACAATTTAAAATAAAAATTACAAATTTTACTAGAACAACAATTTTTAGTATTTCATCGACTAATAAAATTTTTAACGGTTGATTAATATTTTTCTACAAATTTAAATTATTAACACGAAATTTTTTGTAATCATTACTAGAATAATTTTTGTACAGTTAATATTAACAGAGAAAAGTGGACGCGCAATAATTTTGTATAATCAAAATTTGGGGAATGGAAAATGATACATTTTAGGGCCACAAATTGCATGTTAAGTTTATTTTAAATAAATTATTAATTTAGGCCCTATCGTTGTTAGGTTCACAGGCGCCGCCGCCCGCGTAGTATTTCAGTGACAGTGTTTTTATAGCGCAAAAATCGAGGTGAGTGTACAGTCTTCTATATAAATTATTAAATTATATTTTCGTACTAAAATGTAAAAAAAAAAAAAGTTTATTAAAACGGATCATTTTATAACGTTATGAGGATCAAGTAAATTTTTAAATGTGGAAAGTAGTTTTATTATCCAATTATGCCATAATGTGATCCCGTCAGGAGGGCATGTCTTGTAGGATGTTATTGGTCCTAACAAGAGGACATGTTATGTAGGACGATATATTATGACTTGTTAAGAGGGCAATTCTTGCAGGTGGTTGATTTTGTTGTTGATATGTTGAGACCTGTCAGGAGGGTTAGTCCTGTAGGTAATCGATTGTGTTGTTGATATATTGAGACCTGTCGGGAGTGCAAATCCTGCAAGTGGTTGCCCCTACCATTGAGGATATTGAATGACTCTGACACTGATGACCTTAGATGGCATAGTCGTACATGTTACGGTACCGTCGTAACTCCCGATCGTGAGGTGAAACGATCCTATGGCTAGTAGAAAAATATGAGTGATATTTGGATTGATTGATTTAAATGCATTATCTTATTACAATGATAATAGTGAAATTTTATTCTGGCTTGGTATGTGGTTATCTTATATTATATTTTGAAAAGTAGTATCTAATAATTATGTTTGATCCATAAATTATTTTTATTATGAAGACAGTACACTGATAAAATATTTGGTTTCAGGTGTCGCAGCTAGAGACAGGTCCACTACTGGCACTAAGTAGAGTCAGGAGGTGGTGTCATTTTGGAGAGTTGACCAGACAGATGTAAATCGTGGAAAGTTCAGTTTTTTTTTTTTTTTTTTTTTTTTTTTTGTGGTTTTGTTGTGAATATTTGGGACAAGTGTATTCCCAAATTTTGAAGTGAGTAAATATATTATTTTTTGGATTTTTTTTTTATATCAGTGCATGTATATATATATATATATATATATATATATTTGTTGATCGGTCAGGTAACGTCAAGTCGACGTCACGCCCGACCTCGGGCGATGAGGGCTCGGGAAGGGTGTCACATCGGCACTAAAATATCATATAGAATCTCAATGTAAGAAATATGAGGGGAGGGATCTTGCTAAGGGTCAAAGAACATTGGGATTTAAACAAAAAAATGGTACTAATGAGGGTTCGGGTCAACTTGTGACTTGGAGTTTTAGTGTCATTGCATGTAGGGAAGCACTAGCCAAAATGATAATTGTTGATAAGTTTCCATTCAAATTTTTGTGGATAATGAAGTGTTTAGGGAATTAATGCACATTGCTCAGCCAAAATGGGTGAAAATACCTAGTCGAATGACGGTGGCTAGAAATTGTATAGCTCTACACATAACTGAGAAGAAAAAATTAAAAAATTTGTTGAAGAGACAAAGAATATGGCTTACCACAGACATTTGGATGTCTTTGAAAAATTTGAATTACATATGTCTCACAGCGCATTACATCGATAGTGATTAGAAACTGAATAAGAAAATATTAAATTTCTATTTAGTTACAAGTCATAAGGGGGAAACAATTGGTAAGACAGATGAATTATGTTTGCTTGAGTGGGAGTATAGACAAACTTCTCACATTAACCGTTGAAAATGCAAATTCTAATAATGGGGTAATTAAATTCTAGAAAAAAAAGACCAAATATAGATAGGGAATCATTCTTGGGCATGAATTTCTTTACATGAGAAGTTGTGCCCATACTTTGAATCTTGTAGTGTGTGAGGGTTTGAAAGAAATAAACGAGTCAATCATTAAAATTCGAAATGCAGTATGATATGTTAGGGGCTCTCTATCTAGAATGGAAACTTTTAAGACGTGTGTAGAAAAATAAAGTGTCAATTGTAAAAGTCAAGTTTTGCCTAGATGTGCCAACTAGATGGAATTCCACTTATTTCGTGCTAGATAGGTTAGAGGATGAAGATGCACAATACCAATCACTTTATAGAGATAATGACATCGATAATTTAGGAAAGGAAGTTGATGGAAATAAAAGAAGGAAACATAAGAGAACAACTTTGGGGCCACCAAATAGTGACGATTGGTAAAAGGCCAAATCATTTGTTAAGTTTTTGAAACTTTTCTATAATGCAACCTTGAAATTTTCTAGGTCTTTATTTGTCACTTTCAATGCTTTCTTCATGGAGCTTATGGTCATTAAAGGTGCAATAACATATTTGTTAAAAAATTCTGACACATTTCTCTCTTCTATGGCAAAAAGAATGCAATCTAAATTTGACAAATAGTGGGATAAATTAGACAAAATAAATCCGTTGTTGTTAGTTACAGTTGTTGTGACAAAAACTTGTTCTGTCTTGTTTTAAAAATACTTGCAATCGCACAAATCAATTGTAGTGAAGGTTAACGGAAGCGAGGTCGATCTCACGAGGATTTTTTATAGAAAAACTCAATCAACCCAATTTAATTTAATTATAATCTAGTTCAAGATGATTTTGTTTTGTGATTTAAGAAATGGAAAACTAAATAAACCGTGAAATAACTAGTTTGACTTAATTGAATATGGAGAGATATTAAGATTTCAGAATTCACCAATATATAATTAATTAGTTCTTATTATTATTTTGACTCCAAATTTTTAGTGATAGTTTTAGAAATTAAGTCCGACGTAAGTCTCAAGTTGGTTTTTCTTTGCTTTAAAAATTTTAATTCTTAAATATTATATGTATACAATTTAATGGAAAATATATAATAAAAAGATATTACTTATTTCACAATACAAATCCAAGCATTAAATAATTCATAACAATCAATAATACATGATATTAAAGATGAAATCATTTATTTAATTGAAATAAAAACCTTAAACATTTCATTACAAATTGTTTGGAATCAAAACAATACAACAACTTAATTAATTATGCATTGAATGAAATTGGTAATGTCGTTGTTGATGAAGATGTGAGCGATTCATTATTTGAGAGTGGGTTAGATGAAGAAGAGAAAGATGCACGTGCTTTATTTTCATCTTAGTTTCGTAAGCACATAGTGAAAGAATGTAATATATCTAGTAAATCAAAGTTGGATACTTACCTTCCCCGGTAGAAACTGAAAGTGATGAGTTTGAAATTCTAGGATGGTAGAGCAGTAATTCAACAAAATATCAAATGTTTTCTCAAGTTGCAGCAATTCTGGTGTCCACGGTTGCCTCTGAGTCTGTTTTTAGTACGGGTAGACGAATTTTAGATCCTTTCCGTAGTTCGTTATCAGCAAAGATGGTTGAGGCTTTGATTTGCACTCAGAATTTGTTACGGTCTTCAAAGCTAATCAATCTTCGGGAAGCAATGAAAGAAGTAGAACAATTTAAAAATATCGAGGAAGGTAATATTTGTTACTATATATATATATATATATATATTTAAATTTTTAATAATTCTTCTATCCTTTATTGATTATAGACTTGGCTATAATTTTTTTTGTTCATATTGTTCTTTTGTGTTAGGATTTGTTGAATTGAGTTCAGCAACTACAGTAATTGATGATTGATTGTATTATGCTTATTTAATTTTTCAAGATAAGGATTCTTAAATTATATATATATATATATATATATATATATATATATATATATATCGTATTTTGTTTGTATTTTTTTGGGTAAAATTTTACTCTTTTTTTTTTTTTTTTTTTTACGTTATTTGTTCTGATTTTTGGAATTTGAAACAAGTGATCGATGTGGTTTTGGAGCGAGACAGTCTAGCTTCAACCTGCAAATGATTTATTCATTTTTAGTTATTTTAGAGTTTCATTTATTTTAATTATTTAATTTATTTAGAGTTTCATATATATATATATATCGTATTTTGTTTGTATTTTTTTTGGGTAAAATTTTACTTTTTTTTTTTTTTTTTTTTTTTTTTACGTTATTTGTTCTGATTTTTGGAATTTGAAACAAGTGATCGATGTGGTTTTGGAGAGAGACAGTCTAGCTTCAACCTGCAAATGATTTATTCATTTTTAGTTATTTTAGAGTTTCATTTATTTTAATTATTTAGTTTATTAGTACTGGTTGTTTAATGTGTAATAATTTTGTTTTGTTTTTTGTTTTTGAATTTTAATTTTTTCTTTTATTATTTCAATTTTGGTTTTCTTTTTGTTGTTCCGTTGTTGCATACTTTTGGATTGTTTCATATTTAAAAAAAAGAAAAGAAAAGAAAAGAATTCATGTAACTAGTTAAATGATGAAAGAATCGACCTAAATTAGAAAATCTGTGTATTTTATGTTTTTTTGTCCAAAACAAACTAGTCCAATATATAGTCCCAACTCATTGGCCCGCCTGACCTCCGACCCGCCCATAATTGGGCGGAGATGCAACCAGACCTGAAATATTATTTTCATTTCGGCCCAGACTCAGTCAACGAGCCCATATTTGGTTCGGCCCAATGTATAGGGCCAAATTCGGCCCGCTCAAACCGTAAATAGCCCTAATTCGAACATCTACACAAATAAATATATCTCACCCTCTTTGGCACTATACGAACATTCGTCCTCAGATGGAACCCCAATAAAAATTGACAGATGAATACTATATTGTTCTCGGAATGGGTTGAGCCACTCCTCGAAGAAAGAACAAGCACCATGATCTCCTTGGTAAACTACAGAATCGATGGATGAATGGACTTTGGCAGGCGTCGTCTGCTCCGCAAGATGAGTCGACGACGAACTAACCTCAGTCGGATTGTTTGATGGACTCAATGACATTTCAAACAGAATAACAAAAATTAAAAATCGAGCGTGAACAAACTACACAATCGAGAGATTGAAAAAAAACAAGAACTTACGTGAACGGAGAGGTGATCTTTCGTTTTTCTTCTTTTAATCGTCATAAACGTTAGCAGGGCAAATGATATAGGAGAAATTTCCGCCCACGATTAGTAGAAACTTGAAAGCTTTGATGGGTTGGGTTGGGTTGGGTTAGTAGTTTGACCCACAAACAACAACCCGGTAATCATATCGGGTGATATATAATAGCCCACCCGGAAAGAGGCTTTAGGGACCCCATACTTAAAAGGAGAAGGCCCGATAAGGAGACCCAATTATGGGTAATCGAAACCCACAGTTGAAAGGCCAAAAAGAGGTCAGCCCAAGAACTCCTACTACCTCTATTACATGAGGAGAATGACAACCAACTAAATGGTTGTGAGTAAGATCATCGCCAGATCCCATACAAATAAGAGGAGATCATGGAGAAGGCGACCTCACCAACATAAAGGCATAAATAAAGAAGTCTCTATAAAGAGAAGGTATCAACATATTATTTTATGATTCAAGTACTTGATCTTTCACTCAAAAAACAGGCTAGCTTATTCTCATGCCAGAGGTTCTTTGGACGATACCACAATGGTGTCCTTTTCGAGCTAATTGATTTTGCAGGTTCAAGAAGAAGGTTGTGAAATTTTTTGGCACGTGTTTAATCATTTGCACGTGCCAGAGATTTTTGGAAACATCAACAATGAATAAACGAAACCAAAATCAATAAAAACCAACAAATTAAAATATATCTGAAATGGCAAATTGCTTTTCCCAATCTGGAATTTTCCAGATTTGAAAAATTCCAGAGGGTATAACATTTACCAAACTACAATAGACATTCACCAAAAACACACAGGCGGTATGGAATGAATGATGATTAATCACGATGAAGATTCACAAAAAAATATCTTTTATGAAATATTTCAACTACTATTTTAATAGTTGTGAATGTTCAGGGGGTAAAATGTAAAAAAATAAATTAAAACTCAAAACCAAAACTAAATAATGGGTAACTAATGTAATTAAGATTCAGTCCACCATTGAAGAGCACGTGAAATGTCCATTTTTCGAAACGATACATGGGACACAAACGAATCTCATATTTTCGTCATCGTCACCGCGTTGTTCTCCATTTATCACCTTCATCCTGTAGCGAGTAGCGGCAAGTGGCGTACAGAGGTGGCAGATCTGTGTTGAATGAGAACGAGATCTGATGAGTGTAAAAATGGTTACTCTAACGCAACCAATTAAGAAGCACCACATGCCCGCAGCTCCCCGTAGGGTTTAAAGCACAACAAAGACTAAGTATGAAGGATGTATTGAGAAGGGAGACATCTCTAACTGCACCAATCGCCTCAAATGATTCAACTCTCTCCAGGTTAACCATCAAGTCATCGCTGGGATGGGCAACCACTCTCCATCTCGGTGTTCTCCAGTATGACAATGCTCATCCCTTCCTATCTCTATCTGCCCGGGAAGGGTAAGAGTCAATCTCCTCATCCCGGCCGCAGCTGGGTAATGTCCTCCTCAATTTGTTTACAAAATTGGCCTGGTTTCCCACCTTTTAAGCATCCCAAAATATCTCCAAAATATCCCAAAGTATCATTGTGGCTCGCTTCCCTAATCAAAATATCTCAAAATATCTCCTAAACATGGCCAAAACAAGAGCCTCTTGGCACATTTTCACTGGCTACATGTAAAGTTGACACCATGAGGTGATCTTGAGGATACATTAAACCCATACTTAGCCCCTAAACTAATCTCCACCTTGCCTATAAAAAGGAGAGCACACAATTGCTCAAATGTAGATGAATTTTCCTCACTACTTACTCTTTACTCTTCTCGGCATTCACACTATAAATTCTTACCCACGTACGCTGATTCTCACACCGGAGGGGACACGCCGGGAAAACCCCGGCAAGTCCTTCGTGCAGGTTTCCAGACGCTCATTCTTCCTGGAACTGCTAAATTTCAAGTGTTGGTTCATCTCTCCAAGGATCACGAAGTATTCTGCTTTTTCTCTTCTCGGCTCAGAAGGTCAGAAGGTTGTTAGGCCCTTTTCGATATCAGTCTTCCCGTTCTCGACCAGAGGTTTCTCCACAGATCAAAAGCTACACAGACCGAAGATCTCCATTCCACAGTTCTCCAACACCTTCCAAAGATGATCAGATCATACTGCTAATGTCGACCAAAATTTGACATCAACAAGAACGACGAACAAAAAGAAGAGCGAATACTCCACACTACTCAAATCAAACCGGAAATGACTCAATGGACTTGAAGTATTTCGGTTCTCGACTAGAAAACAAAGGAGAGATAATGAAAAAGGGGGATAAATCGCTGAGATCCTAACAAAGAAGGATAAAGAAGAGCAATTTTCCTTTTTTCTCACTTTTTCATGGTTGGAGACAAACAAAACAGAGAGGACAAGATGAACGACTAGGGTTTGAAGATGAACAGTGGCTAGGGTTTGAAAATGAACAAAGAGGGAGTGATGACGGCTTGGAAAAAGAAGGGAGCAGAGCTGCAGAGGTCATACGAGTGTTTGTGAATATTATTTAGGTTTATATATTTATATAGGGGTATAAGTGTCTCTTTACTAGTAAATATAATTGTCAAAAAAGATCAATTTCTAACATATTCTGTGGGAAGGTTAAAAAATAACCTTTTTTACTTAATAGTCTATTGAGTAGAGAGAGTATGAGATATGACCTAAACAATAAAATTTTCTTTAATTAAAATACAAACTCTTATAAATTGTCAAATGATTAATCAAGTTTATTTTGTTATTTGCTGGTTGAATTACACTGCATAAACGTTAGAATTTCAAAATAACACCTCAATCGTATTTTTTGTATCAAAATAATATAATTTATGATTAATTCAACACATTAAAATTGTAGTTAAATCGAAAACAAACCAAACCGTTCGTGAATTACTCGAACTCACCTCGATAATAACTCATTTAAAGCTCATTCATCTATAACATATATGAAAAAGCGAAGGTTAATGGCAATTTTGTAATTTCAGCTTTGATTTTGTTCTTTCTTTTGAGATGGCAAGATTGTCCACAAAGATAATTTCAAATAAATACATATTTCACCCACAAAATTTAATTGTACATGCTATTTTCATTTTCTATTAGACTGTAATATATAATAGAAATTAAAAACAAAAAATAAAAAAATAAAACAAATAAATAAATGAAAAAATACAAAACAAAGAACAAAAAAAATAAAAAATAAAATAATAAAATATTACAAATTTCACATTTAAAATTTGATTATAGTTATATTCTACTTCTTAATATTTAATCTTTTATTTTCTATTAGTGTGTGGTATATAATAGAAACCAAAAAGAAAAAATAAAAGAAAAAAATAAATGAGAAATAGGAAAATATATATATTGAATAATATAAAACTAGCAAAAAAAAAAACACAACAATAAAATACACAACAACTAAATATCAAAAATAAAAAAGGAAAATACAAATTACGAATTGAAAATAAAGAACGAAAACACAACACAACAAAAAAAAAAAAACCGAAATATATAATATAAAAAATTAAAGACACTGAAAAAATGAACTATTTAAAGTGAAGGAGAAATAATTAAACATTGAATTGAAATTTATTTTTACTCTATTCTTTTAGTTATTCAGGTTTTAATTTATAAATAAAGTGATATACTTACAAATGATAATGTCCACCAGAATTCGAAACACTATTAATATATAAAAATAAAAAATAAAATTGTATTAAAAGTCTAAAACTTCTAAAAAATTAATTGTGAACTTCAAATTTGTCATTTTTTTTTTTCATTTAATACATTTATATAATGTTTTAACGTATTATTACTAGGCACGTTCAAAGCACTTTTCCATCCCATAGTTGAATAAATGAACCAAACTCAAACTTTTAATTAAGCTCTTTTATTAAATAGGTTAAATGCGTTCGAGATCGACTCGTTAATTAAATATTTAAATAGACTGATTATTTATAAATTTATATTGATTCTTTATAATTCTTATATTTTAATTATGTCATAAATTAAATATTTGAATTTTGTATAGAAATAATTATAAATAACTAATTTTAATAATAAAAAAGATATTTATATATTCTTAAGCATTAAAATTTAATTAATAAAATAAAATAAAAAACTCGAAAAGGCTCGTGAATAGTTCGATTATTAAACGAACCATGGTTGAACATGTTAATGGAACATAAGCTTTCAGGTTTAGCTCAAACTCTGTTTGAACTCGAATAGTATGAACCATAAACAAACCAAACTTGAATACTTAATATTCGGCTCGACTTGTTTACAATCCTAATGTTTTAAAAATCGGACCGGACATCAAACCGGAAAAGTCACCGGGTCTGGTCACCGGTAGGCGAACCGCGGTTGAATAGTGACGTCATAATGACGTCATTAAAAAAATAAAATAAAATAATATATATATATATATATATATATATATATATATATATTAAAAAAAAAAAAATACATACATTTGATTGTTAAAAAGTTTAAAATATATATCAAAATAATAATAAAATAATAAGTATAAACATCTGGAGAATATATTTTAAAAACCGGATACCCATTATCTTAACTCAAAAAAGAGTGTCCTAGCCCAAATATACTTTTCCCAACCAAGACATATATTATGACCTGTCCATTTTCCCAACCCCAAGACCTGCCCCCAAAATCAGTTTCCCCTTTCCCCATGTGAGCCTCCTTCTCTTCTCTTCTCTCTCTCTTCTCTTCTCTTCTCTATCCATCGGAACTCCCATTTTCATTCCCAAACCGAACCTTGGCCTCCATTATCGTGTATGCGTTGTTCTGCGGTATTGCGACGCCGGAGTTCAAGAAGGTCGAAACCTTGAAGCCTAGGATGAACAAGGACATGCTGAAGGTGGTGATCGTGAGGCGTAGACGACGAGGAAGCTGGTACCAAGCTAAATTGAAATTCGCTGCTTTATGATTATATTAAGAGATAGATTAAAAATTATAGTTGGTAAGCGTCCTTTCTTACGTAAGATATTTTTTATACATATTTAACTATATTTAGAGCATGTCACCTTATTAAATGATGATAAATTTTTTTAATTACATGACTATGCTGAATTCAACACATTATTAATTTGTATGTTGAATTCAAGACAAATTTCGAATCTTAGTAATCAGTTTTTCTTAATAAAATGATCATATTGAATTCTACATAGATTATTAAATCCAACACAACTGCAATTATTAATTTCAAATTTTATAAATAACTTAACGTGTTGAATTCAACACGACTTATATTTTTTTCATGCAAAAAATATGATCGAGATGTCATTTAGAAACTATAAAAAAAATGATTATGGTTGTGTAATTTAATCATGTAAAGAATAAAACAAAATTTAATTTATTGCTTCATTATTTACAAGAATTTTTAGGATAATTAATTATGCTAATCGGGAATATCTCCTCCTGTTATTTTAAGAAACAATTTTTTAACTTAAATTGAGTCAACAACCCCAAAACCATGTGCAAATACAACATTATAAGATATATTACATTAAACTCCTCATGATAATAATTATAAAAAAATCGAATTTTATATTACAATTATTTTACTCGATTACAAAGTCAGATTAATGTATAATCTCTTTTTTCATTTATATTTTAAAATATTAAAAAAAAAAAAAAAAAGGTAAAAAATTCCAACAAAGCTCATAGAGTAGGAGCAATCCTCTGGTACAGACCCATGTCCATCCCATTGTACGCAATAGGAGCATACATCCACATATCATCCGAGCTTAATAGCTGAAAAAATAAAAAATAAATAAATAAATAAATACAAATATATATATATATATATAAGCAAGCAGTGGTGGACGAAGCGGAAGCAAGAACGTCAGCTTGAGTAATACAAACATTGGAGAGAATCTAATGCCCCGAAAACTTAAGGGTTCCTCCGCAGGTTCGTCCACGGAGGGTGAGTCAAGACCTAAGATCAGGCCCAAAGGCGTAATCGATGGACAACAGTAATGCTTAGTCTCTTACCTTAATTTGAAGCTGCAAAAATTTCACATAGTGTACTGCCTCTTCGAGCATTGTGCTAATATCAACCTGGAAAATAATCACATTCATAAAATTACACTTTTTACCCCAAATTTTTATCACAATGATTACTTTGGTCCTCTAAATTATACCAAAAGTAAGAAATAATGTTTCATTATTTACCTTGGTTCCATTGGGAACAAGATTCTGCAGAATTCTCAACCTCTCGTTGATTCTCTCTCTTCGCTTCTGCAATATTCGAAAAAACGATTTAGAGAAATATTTCAAGAAATTAACTGAATATTAATAAATAAATAAAAAATTAAATTAATTTCAGTTAATTTTTTTTTTTAATTACCCTTGCATAAAGGCTTTGTGGATCAGTTGCAGAACCTCTGGTGGCTCTCTTCTTCCCCACATTGGGTTTAGAATCAGAAACAATTCCTCCATTGGAATCATCATCCTCTGAGCTATCAGAATTGCTGGAGCTTTGTCCATTATTACTATTATTATTAGCTCCACCTTTGTTTGTAGTCTCTTCTTCATTGTTGCCGCAATTCGAATCATGTTTCTGTTTCTTCTTTTTCTGTTTCTGTTCCTGAAATATAGCGAAATTTTGGACTACTAAGAACCCATTTTCGGGAACAGTTTGATGACTCCAAAAAAAACAAAAAATTTAAACTTACGTCTCCTTTGGTGATCCTAGATTTCTTCTTGGGGTTCTCTTCTTCTGCTGCCATATTTACATTTTCGAACCCCCTTTGGAGCTGCATTTCTTGGGCGATATCGATCGGCTGGGCCAGAGAAGCTTCGGAATTCTTCATCTCTTCCACAAAATCATCAGCAAAAACTTGACCTAAAGAGCTCAAATCCATGGACTGATCATAGTACACATTATCATTACATGCTGCATCTTTTACGTGGTCAAGATCATTGTTTTCTTGAAAAAAACAGTTGAAATTAACATCAGAACAATAAAAAGAAGACTCCTCAGAACAAAAGGGTGATGATAAACTCTCATTCAAGAACAGCTCATTGCCACGAAAATGATCACCAGAGAACATTCTCTTCAAGCTGTCCCACTCTTCATCAAGAAATGCTCCCAAATGCTCCATTTTCTCTCTCCTTTTTTTTTTGAGAACAATAACTAAAACTTTATGCTTTTTTTTTTGGAGTGATGAAGATAGAGATCAGAGGGAGGGAAATATTTATACCAGAAAGAGCTGCAGAGAATGTGAGTGAGGATTGACTTGGATTTAAAAAACTAATATTTACCTAATCATTATTATTTTTTTTATTATTTTTAAGACGCCCCGCCGGGGGGGGGGGGAGATGGGGTGAGGGTAGGTCCTCATTCTTTGTAACTGAACTCCAATTTCAGGCAAAGAACAGCTAAGGAGTAGGACCAAGTTCATGCAATAATGGGCTTAAATATTAGGGTTTTTTTTTTTTCAATGGGGGGCTTAAACCCAATCTTAGGGTTGCTTAAATATACTAATCTGACTGTTAAGACTGCTTTACTGTCTTGATTCCAATCATTAGGAGGAGCCCAACTACGTGGCACAAGCTTAGAAGCTCAAAATAAATTAAGAACTCATTTAGGTGGCGTTTAATTAATTTCTGTTTTTATGTTTCTACTTCTAATAAATGGAGATGGAATAGGATGAAATTTTTTTTGGAGTATTCTTTGGTAATAGCCATTACCCTGAAATTATTTCTTTTAATTTATTAGAACTGAAGCAAGAAACATGTTTGGTTGCAATATTTGTCCTTTTTTTTTTCTTTAAATGTATGGTGGCCGGTGGAATGGTGGTGGCCAGTGGAATAGTAGTGTTGTGGGAGTAAATAGAAATCAACATTTTTTTTGTTTTCAAGATTCTTAAGAAATTTAGGAAATAGTTTCAAATTGTTCTTAAAATTTTGAGAACAAAAACATGTTTACCCAACGTGTTTTCGTACATTAAATCCAAAATTTAGGAGAGAGAATAGGAATCGGGGAAAAAATAGTAGCCAAACCGCAGGGTGATGTTGCAGTTTTAAAAATAATTCTTTTTTCAAAAAAATAATTGCAGTTTCAATTGTTTATAATACATAAATAAATAACACGCTCAAACCCATTCAATGAAAACTCCGTTTACTAATATCTTTTTTCTTTTTTTAACAAAAATCTCACTTTTTAATTTTTATTAATATTTTTCTCAAAATTGATGGTCTGGATTTCACATATTATTTTTTGTCAATAACGATTGAGATCTATTAGAAAAGATGTGAAATAAATCTCAACCATCTAATTTAATAAAAAAATTAATTAATTGAATTATAAATTTGAAGAGATGTTAACCTTTATATATACTATTTTAATTATTTTGTAGAGATCGTTGTTTATAATATATATTAGATAATTTAATTTAATTAATTATTTAAAATTTTAAAATGTATAAAATTATTTTTATTAGAATAATATTAAAACATACCTTTACCACGAGTAATTAGGAGAAAGAAAAATTCACAGAAATTGAAATTTTTAAGACACCAATTTAGATAGTTTCAACAACAAAAATATTGATCAAGAATGATTTTTATTTTATTTATTTTTTAATTCATGATAAAAACAATGTTAGAATATAATTTTTTTGTGTTAATAGGTATGGCGCCAGGCCGGTGGAATATTGTTATAGCAAGGACACCTCATCTCATCAAGATAATTCACTCCCGGCATTGCCCAAGATCTCAGGCTCCACGTGTCAATGTTCCCCCCTCATTGCGTAGAGTTGACTGACCACCTTCGACCAACTGAACTCATCGAGCTACCCAGGTTTGTTCATCGTATATCGAGGAACAGGCAAGTTGTCCGGCCACCAGAAGGAAATCAACATCCTCATGGGTTGGACCTTGTCTAATATTCATCCTGGCAAAGCCATGGGCTTCATTTGGTTGGCTCCAACCCAAGCCCAAAGGTCTAATCGACTAATCCGACCCCGTCTATAAATAACAGAACAATAAATGTACCAGGTAATAATCACTTTGTTTCTTGTTTAAGACTTGAACTACCATCCCCAAGCCCCCCCGAACTCTTATTCTCATGCCGTCGGAGAGACCTCGTTGAGCACACACTACTACTGAGTCTTTGTTACACCCCAACACAAAATATAACTAAAATGTGGCTTAACCACCATTATTTAGCGGTTAATAATCACTGAAATTAGAAAGAAAACGATAAAATTCAGTTAATGGAATAGGGACAAGATGGGAATTATGAGATGAATATAGTGATGGAGAGGGGAGAATGTTGTTGGGGAATAAAGAAATAGGGGAGATGAATAAGAGGACGGCCTGATCGTGGGGATAAGTCTGAGACAGTGTTAAAGGAATATATATATATATATATATATATATAGATAGAGAGAGAGAGAGAGAGAGAGAGAGAGAGAGAAGAAGAAGTGAGATTCGGACAAGGTGACAGTTAAGCTCGGTGGTTGTCCCCCTCCTAACACAACCTACGTACTTCTTTTTAAATCTTAATTCACTCTGCCTTTTTACATTTCAAATGATTGTAGGGTTCTTCTTGTACGTGTACAGATTATGTGAAGTACAGCATTTGTGAGCCTGAAAAACCATGATTGACCTTAATTTAGGTGAGAGGGTGATTTCTTCCAATTCTTAGAGGTAGTTTGGTCTATCTAGAGCACTTAGAGGTAGTTTTTTTTTACTCCTGGATAGCAATTCAAGAATTAAATCTTAAAGTTAATACTAAATGCACCAAACTAACGTGAGAGAATGTGTCTTTAAGATCGTCCGGTGAGCTGATTAATCGAAATACATGTAAACTGTCCCGAACATACCTTACCGTCAAACCTAAAAAAAAAAAAAAAAAAAAAGAAAAGAAGAGAGGTAGTTTGATCTAAATATCAATGGCAGAATCAAAAATTTAAATTTAGACAGTGAATAAATGTATAAAGAAGGTAATGTTAGAAATTTTGGCTTGTGTTAGAATAAATGTATAAAGAAGGTTATATACGGCATACATGCCCAGAATTTCCCAGTCCACTCCCACCTTACAGGCTTATTCTGACGCTGACTGAGCTGGGAATCCCATTGACATATGTTCTACCAATGGTTTATTGTTTCTTCTTGGGCAACTTCCTCATTTCCTAGAGTAGTAAAAGACAAACCATGGTTGCCCTCTTTAATACTGTAGCTAAGAATTGTGCCACCGTTGACACAACAAAAGAATTATTTTGTTTTTGCTGGCTCCTTGATGACATAAGTCTTCTCCTCTACTGCTGATGTTCTAAATTGTGATAATAGGAGTATTATTCAAATCGCCCACAATAACATTTTTTACGAGCACACCAAATACATCAATACTGATTGCCATTTTTTCTGTCACCATATTCTCTGAAATAGTATTCATCTCCACTTTGCCACTTTTACTGATCAGACGTAAGTTATTTTTACCAAATCACATCCATTTGGATGCTTTCACATTTCGATTTCCAAACTCAAGTTCATGTATGCTATCGCCTTGAGTTTGTGGGAAGATGTTAATACATGTATATGAGCTTTAGCCCCTTAGGTCAAACCATAGGCTCACTAGGGTAAATCCTAGTCACTATCTGTATATAGACCTTATGTACATCTATGTATAACTGTATCTATCTCACATATCAATACAATCGTCTCATATTCTCTCTCAATATTCCATTTCTCAATTATTCTTACAATTGTATGGACTCAGATCATATTCTGAGGAAATGCCCTAAATCCCTAAATATCTGGAATATTTTTGTGGGATTATAACTCTTTTCAATAGGATCCCAGTTTGGACCTCCAGGTTTGGATTAAGAAAATGATTAAAGAGAGTCTTGATAATTCCCCTCCCCCTCAAATTCTTTACCTTCATGACTATCATATGGGAAGTGTAGAAGGATTGTAGCAAGGAAGTGATTGAGGGGTTCTCCTTAAGATACATTCCTTGTAGCCTCCAAGATCTCTCATCTTGTTACAGAGCTCTTGGAGGTGTTTCGACCTCAACATATCCCAGATAGAGCTCATTTGTTTCATTTTTCTAACTAGGGTCCTTCTTGTACAGATTTTTTTAAGCTAAATATGGACAGGAGTGCTAAGGGTAACCTAGGCTCAAGGGGGATATGAGGGCTTATATCACACCCCACCCCGGCACCCGAGGCCGAGCGTAACGTCAGCATTACACTTCCTGACCAAGAACAACAAAACACAACATATATATATACATACAAACTCAGACGCACACGTACCGCTATTAATATTTTTTTTTTCAAAACAATACCTCATACTCATTTCCAAAAATAGATATGGGACACGCCCGTCCCAAATATATACACAACAAAAATCACCAAAAATGTTGAACCTTCCACGGTTCGCCTCTGACTGGGCGACCTCTAACATGACACTACTTTCCAGATTCTACCTAGTGTCAGTAGTGGACTCATTCTTATTCGCGGCACCTAAAATCAATTTTTTTTTTTATTGGTGTATTGTCTTCATAATAAAAACATTTTATATGGATCAAGTATAAGTATTTAAATACTACGTTTTCAAAATATAAAATTATATAATCACATACCGTATGAAAATCCAATTTTCCTGTCACCACTGCGGACGATCACCAAGGCTGACAGCACACACACACACACACTCCGACGATCACCCACACAACGACTAACCATACACATGTACACGTCGATCACCTCTCCACACCACCGGACAAACTGGACAGTACACACATACATCTATAACAACGGTCAGAACACACACACACACACACACGCGCGATCACCGGATGAATGACGACGACGACACTCATACACCCATGTCGGAGAAATAGAGACAAACAGAACCCACCACCGCCAGCGACCCAACGACACCGCCGAACCTTTCTCTCTCCCCTCTGTTTTCAGATTTCTTCTTTTTAGGATTTATGATTTCAATTGTGCATGTATGTGTGTATATATATGTGTGTTCTTTTCCTAAATTACATTATCCTCCCCTAAATTTCTTTAAGTTGACATTTAAATCCCAAAATTTAAAATGAATATTTCTAAAATTGCTAATTGACCCCTAAACTTTTTATTTTAATATTAAATGACACATTTCACCCTGTATTTTTCTAATTGCTCTAAAATGCAACTAAAATTATGCACGTGCTAAAATTAGGGTCTTACAACCCTTCCCTCCTAAAAGAAATTTTGTCTTGAAATTTTAATTAGCTTGATTGAATAAGTGTGGATATTTATCTCTCATCTCGTCCTCTCGCTCCCACGTTACTTCCTCCACCGAATGATTATACCAGAGCACTTTCACTAATGGAATCGTTTTCGTCCGCAGCATCTGATCTTTACGACTCAAAATCTGGACTAACTCCTCAACGTATATCAAATTTTCTTCCAACTCAATTGGCTGAGAAGTTAACACATGTAAAGGATCTGACACATATTTCCTAAGTATCGACACGTGGAAAACGTCGTGTAATCTGGAAAGTTCTGGCGGTAGGGCAAGTCGATAAGCTGTCGCGCCAACCCATTTTAAGATGTCGTATGGCCCAATATATCTCAGACTTAACTTCTCTTTCTTCCCGAACCTCATTATGCCCTTCTACCGGTATAGACGCAAAAATACATGATCGCCCACTTCGAATTCCAACTCCCGCCTATGCTTGTCAGCATAACTCTTTTGTCGACTCTGAGCAATCTTCAATCTTTCATGAATTATATTTACTTTGTTTGCTATCATTTGGGCTATATCCGACATCAATAATTTTTTTTCTCCCACTTCAGTCCAACAGACTGGGGTTCTGCATCTCCTGCTATACAATGCTTCATACGAGGCCATTTCGATTGTCGAATGGTAGCTGTTATTGTAGGCAAATTCCATCAATGTCAAGTGATCATCCCAGCTACCAGGAAATTCCATCACACAACCCTGCAACATATCTTCCAACGTCTGAATCGTACGCTCTGATTGGCCATCAGCTTGCGGATGAAAAATGATACTAAATTTCAGCTTGATACCTAGAGCAGTTTTAAGACTCGGCCAAAATTTCGAGGTAAATCTCAGATCTCTGTCCGACACTATGGAAACCAATACACCATGTAACCGAACAATCTCGTCAATATATAATTGGGCATACTTATCAAGAGAGTACATCGTCTTTACGGCCAGAAAATGAGCAGATTTAGTAAGCTTATCAACAATCACCCAGATAGAATTATACCCCTTTTGAGTATGGGGTAATCTCGAAACGAAATCAATCGTGATATGCTCCAATTTTTACTCCGAAATAGGTAGAGACTGCAATAACCTACTTGGACGTTGGTGCTCAATCTTGACTTGCTGACAAACGAGACACCTGGCAACAAATTCAGCAATTTCCCGTTTCATTCCATTCCACCAATAGTGTTCTCGCAGATCTCGATAAATTTTGGTACTGCCTGGGTACATTGCGTATACTGAGCTTGCTCCAAGATATCCTTCTTCAGATTGACGTCATCAGGCACACACAGTCTATTTTCTACCATCAAAGCCTCATCGTTATCGCTGACACGCTAGTCAGCTCTGTGACCACTCTTTACTTCATCTATGATCTTCCCCAATTGGGCATCCGACTTCTGCGCTTCAATAATACGGTTGATCAATGTCAGCCTCAAAGTCAAAGTCACAAGAAACGCTGCCATTTGACCAACCGCTAACTGAACTTGTAAAGATCTCAACTGGGCATACAGATTGGTATGAACAACTTGAATGTGGGCAACCGAACTCGCCGATTTCTGACTCAACGCATCCGCTACAACATTGGTCTTTCCAGGATGATAGTGGATCGTACAATCATAGTCCTTGATCAATTCTATCCAACGTCTTTACCTCAGATTTAGTTTCTTCTGAGTAAACAATTATTTCAAACTCTGATGGTCGTGTATATTTCACAAGTCTCGCCATACAGGTAATGTCTCCAAATCTTCAAGGTAAACACAATCGCTGCCAACTCTAAATTATGCGTCGGGTAATTACGCTCATGATTCTTTAATTGTCGGGAGGCATATGAAATTACGTGACCATGTTGCATCAGTACACACCCTAGTCCCTGATGTGATGCATCATTGTAGATCACAAAGCCACCACCTTCAGTCGGAAGGGAAAGATTTGGCGCAGATATCAGTCTATTTTTCAGTTCCAGAAAACTCTGCTCATATTTATCAGTCCACTCGAACTTATATTCCTTACGGGTCAATCGGGTCAACGGGGCAGCTATAACAGAAAATTCCTGCACAAACCGATGATAATAACCCGTCAATCCTAAAAGGTTTTGAACTTCGGTCATACTTTTCGGCCTCTCCCATTGCACAACGCTTCAAATTTTTTTGGATCTACTTAAATACCATCTCTTGAGATAACATGCCCCAAAAATATCAATCGATCCAACTAGAACTCACATTTACTGAATTTCCCATACAATTATTTTTCTTACAACGTCTGCAATACAATCTAGAGATGTTCTGTATGCTCTTCTCTACTTTGGGAATAGATCAGTATATCATCAATGAATACGATAATAAATTGATCTAGATAAAGTTGAAAGATCCGATTCATCAAGTCCATAAAAGTAGCAGGGGGCATTCGTCAACCCAAATGGCATAACTAAGAATTCATAATGTCCATACCTTGTCCGAAATGCCGTCTTCGCCACGTCATTGTCTCTGACTTTCAACTGGTAATATCCTAATCAAAGATCTATTTTGGAAAACACCTTGGCCTTCTGCAGTTGGTCGAACAGATCATCAATTCTAGGAAACGGGTATTTATTACGAACCGTCACCTTATTCAACTGTCGGTTATCGATATACATCCTTAACGTACCGTCCTTCTTCTTTACGAATAACACCGGGGCTCCCCACGGAGAAACACTAGGTCTGATAAACCCGCGGTCTAACAGATCTTGCAACTAAATCTTCAATTCTTTCAGCTCGGTAGGCGCCATATGATAGGGTGGGATTGATATTGGAGCAGTTCCTGGAAATAACTCGATAGTAAATTTCATCTCCCTATCCACAGGCAACCCTGGCAATTCTTCTGGAAATACACTAGGAAAATCCTTGACCACTGGAATATCCGCCACCTGAACTACATTCTGTCTGGTGTCAATCACATGGACGAGGTATCCCTGACATCTCTTTTTTAGTAACTTTCTGGACTTCAGAAGTGAAATCAAACTGACAAGGATAATGATTCTGTCCCCTGAAAATACAACCTCTGACTCGCTTGGGACTCGAAAGATAACTTCCTTTTTAAAACAATTCACCGTGGTATGGTAATCGGATAGCAAATCTATACCCAGTATCACATCAAAATCGTGAATACTCAGGGGCAGTAGATCTACCAATAACTCTCAATCACCAATCTAAAGTGGACTGTCTTTATACGCACTATCTATCAACACTGACTCACATACCGGAGTAGAGATAATGATACTATATAGCAGAGAAGTAGGAAATTTGCTTATATGTATCATGAAGGTTGCCGAAACAAATGAATGAGTAGAACCGGGATCAATAAGTACACGTGCATCTCTATCATATAAAAACATGATACTTGTAACCACATCTAGAGTAGCATGGGCATCCTGTCGGGTAGTAGCAAATACACGGCCTTGCGTCAGAGGTTTACCAGCGAATCCTCTACCACACCCCTAAGCAGTGCTAGGGCCAACACTACCCACACTGCTCGCAGAAGGTGTAGCTGTGACAGCAAATTTCAGATAATTCGGAGCTATATGACTTGGCTCATGACAACGAAAATACACGAGACTCGCCATAGAACAGTCTCTGATAAAGTGATCCGGTGATCCACATTGGTAGCATACAAATACCCCAGCTCGACTAAATGGTTGATTCATCCCCGGCCCTTGCTGGCCGACACTCAATCCAAATACACTTTAATGTCGCCCGGAGTATAACTGTCGTGGACCACGGCTTCTAGCATATTGGCCAATCGATGGGGCCCGAGTAACTGGCGGTCAAGATACTGTTCCCCGAGAAGTGCCACCTGGATATCTACTAGGCAACTCAAATTTGCTTTTTTTGTACTGTTCGCGGCTCTCGGTGGCTTCTTGAACATCTCTTTCCACCAACTTTGTCGTATTCACCAATTCAGCGTAACTCTTAATTTGTCTGCACGTTAGCTTGGAACGGATTTCTAAATTGAGCCCTTTTTGGAATCGTCTGCATTTTGCCTCTTTTGCTTTTACCAGATCAGGGACAAAACGGGATAAGGTATCAAATTTAACTTCATACTGCTGGACGGTCATCTTTCCCTACTTCAATACTATGAACTTTTCTTCCATTTGGAACCAAAAGGACTCAGGGAAATATTTCTCATTGAACATCGCAACAAATCGATCCCAAGTAATCTTCTTGCCTGGTTCCGAAAGTAACCTCTTCATCTCCTCCCACCAATGTTCGGCTTCCTCTTTTAACTAGAAAGTGGCAAGAAGTACTCAACTATCGTCAGTAATCCTCATGGCCTCAAATACATGCTCCACACTTCTCATCTAGTTCTTAGCATCAGTTGGACCTGCTGTTCCTGTGAAAACTGGAGGATCCAACTCCTTGAATCTTTTCAGAAGTACTACCTAAGACGTAGCAGTATCAGTTTGGGCCTTTTGACATTCTATTATTTTCGCCTACTGCTATGCCAACTGGGCAGTAGCCTGCAAAACCCTCTCGACGACATCTAAACTTCCATGCGTCCTATCTTCCTGCCTTTGGGGTACCACTTGCCTCTCGGGCCCTACACTCCCAGAGCTCTCGTTTTCACGCTCCATCGTCACTATCTGAAATAGAATTTAATAAACTGCTAGGCCAACTAGAAAAATAACAGTATTTAATTTAAAAACAAAACTACTACTCGCATGCCGAAACCACCTACCGACACCCTATATCAAGGTTCACCACTGGCTCGACAAACTGACATGTCTACAGAACCTATAACCTAGGCTCCGATACCACAAAGGTCATACCCCACCTCGGCACCCGACACCCGAGGCCAGATGTGACGTCGGTATGATACTTCCTGACCAAGAACAACAAAACACAACATACACACACACACACACACACACACACACACATACAAACTCAGACGCACGCGTACCGCTATCAATATATATATTTTTTCCCAAAACAATACCTCATACTCATTTCCAAAAATAGATATGGGACACACCTGTCCCAAATATATACACAACAAAAATCATCAAAAATGTTGAACCTTCCATGGTTCGCCTCTGACCGGGCCAACTCCAACATGACACTACCTCCCGGACTATACCTAGTACCAGTATTGGACTCACTCCTATTCGCAACACCTAAAATCAATTTTTTTTATCGGTGTACTGTATTCATAATAAAAACATTTTATATGGATCAAGTATAAGTATTTAAATACCACGTTTTCAAAATATAAAATTATATAATAATATACCGTACGGAAATCAAGTTTCTCTATCATCACTAAAATAAACTCATATACGTAAAACACCCAATCTAAATATTTTAAGTCAACCAATGTAACAAAATAATATATTAACGTCAATCCATTTTTAAATAGAAAATCTAAGTCAATCAATCCAGACAGTTCATCGTATAATAAAATACCCCACACCACTTTCCTATTAGCTATAAGATCGTTTTTACCTCACGATCGAGAGTTGCAACGGTACCGTAACCTGTACAACTGTGTCATCTAAGTGACTACCAGTGCCAGGACCATTTATTATCCCCAATGGTAGGGGTACCACCCGCAAGATTTGCACTCCTGACGGGGTCTATTAACCACCTGCATGACTGATCTTCCTAACAGGTAATAATATCAACAACCGCATACCGGACTAATCCTCCGGACATGTCATAATATAATCAACCACCTCTAGGACATGCCTTCCTAACAGGTCAAAACCATCCCGCAGGACATACTCTCCTGACGAGATCAAAGCTATAGCATAGTCGGACAAAAAATCACCTTCTATATTTAGAAATCTACTTGATCCATGTAAGTTGTAAAATCGTTCAATTTTTAATAAATACAATTTTTCCACAATTTATACAAAAATAAAGTTTGTATATTTACATAGAAGATAATATATTCACCTCGTTCTCTGCACTGCAAAAGTGTCACTGTCCAAAACCTACGAAGACGATGGCACCTGTGAACCTAACAACGATAGGCCTAAATTAATATTTTATTTACAATAACCTAACATGCAATGCAGACCCTAAATTTCATATTTTTCATTCCCCAAATTTTCATTATGATATTTTGTCCGTCTCACTACGTTAATATTTACTGTATTAATTTATTTAAGATTAACTATTATAAAAATATTATTACGATTATGAAAATTACTATTATGATTGCGAAAATTTTGATACTTAAAAATTTAATTTAATCGATAATAATATCCGATTAAAATTTTACCTGTTTCGAAACGTTCGCAGGCCGAGAAATTGGATTTTGGATTTTTTTTTTTTATTTGATTTTTTTTTTTTTTTTTTTCCTTTCTTTTCTTCTACCTTTTCTGGTTTCTATTTTCTGTGCCTAAACCCTACCGCCGCGGCGACCCCCTCTCTCTCTACTCTCACTCACCAGCTCCAGCGACTACATCTTGTCCACACACCCTCCCCCACACCCTCACCGGCCAACTGACAATCGAACAACACACACATCCACACAGTCGTCGGCCGAACACCCACCCACACACACACAGAGAGCAGCGACACACACACACGGACAATCACCAAGGCCGACAACACACACACACACTTCGACGATCACCCACACAACGACTAACCATACACATGCACACGTTGATCACTTTGCCACACCACCAGACGAACTAGACAATACACACACACACACCCATGACAACGGTCAGAACACACACACACACACACATACTTGTTGGAGCACACACACACACACACTGACCGAAATACACACCCATGCACGATCATCGAATGAACGATGACGACGACGCTCACACACCCACGTTGAAGAAACAACGACAAACAGAACCCACCACCGCCGGCGACCCAACGACACCGCCGAACTTCTCTCTCTCTCTCTCTTCTGTTTTCAGATTTCTTCTTTTTAGGATTTATGATTTCAATTGTGCATGGATGTTTATATATGCATTAAGTAAGTGGATTAATTTTGATCATCTTCATGCCACGTCGATCCTCCCTTCTCTCTTCTTCTATTTTTTTTTCCTGTTTGATCCCGACAGTATATATATATATATTAATTTTCTTTTTCCAAATTACATTATCCTCCCCTAAATTTCTTTAAGTTGACATTTAAATCCCAAAATTTAAAATGAATATTTCTAAAATTGTTAATTGACCCCTAAACTTTTTATTTAAATATTAAATGACACATTCCATCCCGTATTTTTCTAATTGCTCTAAAATGAAACTAAAATTATGCACGTGCTAAAATTAGGGTCTTATAGCTTATCCGTGATCATTTTGGAGTTTGACAAGTGGATTACCATAAGTTCCTCCCTTCATGAATCGGTCTTGAAGCGTAATTGAGAAGCATCCGTACAGGAATAAGAATTACCTCTAGTAGGGATTTTCCAAGGGTTTTCATCAAGACGAATTATGTCGGAGCTGTGACACTTATCCTGAAAGATTGTTGGAGCCTCATTGCTTCAAATGTTTGGATGGATGATTGCATGAGATTCCTCACATTTAACAACTACACCCTTCAGTTGTCTCCCCATGAAAACAACAAATGTTTGGATTCTCTAGAAAAGAAATGAGTAAAAAGTAGAACAAAGCGAAAGATGATGGAAAATCTCCTTGAAGACATAACAAACCTCTTCTTTACGGAGGGGAAGGTGGAAGCTCTTGATATATAGGTGCCCTTAGAACTTTGCTTTATGTTTCATCTGTAAAACAAAACAAAACAAAACAAAAAATTAATGGTGGAGTCAAAACTTTAATATAGGGGACAAAATAAAAATATTTATATGGGATTTTTAATATTTAACCCAAATTTCACATTCTCTCTCCTTAATAACTCTTTGAAGTAAAAATATTATTATTTAGTTCTCTATCAAAACATTGTTAGTATTTAATCATTTGTAAATAGTGAATAGACATATTTATCCTTCTATAAATAACTAAAAAAAAACCCTAAACATTGGAGCTTAGCCACCGTTCGTCTTCGTCGGGTTCGTCCTTTGTTTTGGCTTTGTGCCATGTTTTTCGTTCAAGTAGTAGACAATTCATTTGATAAGCTTTGGAGGGGAAAAGGCTAATAAATTATATTTTTCACCCCTTATTTAGTTTTAATTTTGATATTTAGTTTTTTTTTTTTTTTAACATTTTCTCCCCTTAACATTCACAACTATTAAAATAGTAGCGTAAATGCTCATACTGATACGAATCTCACCAAGTATTAGTGAGATCCGAGACCAATTTAAGGTTTCTTCGCGAAAATCGAAACTAAATTAGATTTTGAACGAACTAAAAATACAGATATTGAAAGATAGATTACCTTGACCCAACGTTTATGAACGAAACGCGAACCAATGACATAAGTAATGATCTTGACCCAATAATTATAACGAATCACGAACCAAAGATATAGGGTTTAAACGCCACAAGAAATTCTTGATAAGTTCAAGAAAAGTTCGTTAAAGAACTTAAGAGAAAAACTCTCACAATTGTATTCAAAATAATTTAATCTTCCTCATGGGATACAACTTTCTTAAATAGATAATGAATAGTACGGTGAACAGTGCGTGGTGAATAGTGCGGCTACAATACAAAAAAAAAAAAAAAAACAAACCTAGAGAAATAAGGAAACGCCACTCCTAAACTAAAAAAGAAAAGGTTAATTTGGCAATCATGCTTTACAAATTATCAAATAAATAACCTAAATTAAAATTAAAATACAAATAAATAAAATAAATATGCTGAGAATTTCGTGGTCCTCATACCTTGGTCCATTTGAGTTCTTATCTAAACTCATTTACTTGCTTTGATCAGATGGATTAGGTCTTGATCATTATTTGGGCCTAATTTGGGCTTTATTATTTTCGATTCAACCGAAAGCTCTTGAATTAGCCCATTAAGCGCTTCTTTGATCTTCTTGGATCTTGCCCTAGTAATGGGCCCAACCGGTACATGAAATGTGTCATTTGATGTTGCTTGTTGGTTCTCATCATCCCCCCTCTCTTCAAAAGGATTCGACCTCGAATCTTCACCTACATCAAACGGAGAAAGATCAGAAACATTAAATGTAGCACTAACGTTATACTCACCTGGAAGATCTAATTTGTACGCATTATCATTGATCATCTGAAGGACTTGAAATGGACCATCCCCTCTAGGATGTAGCTTGGTCCGCCTATGAGCTGGAAATCTCTCTTTTCTCATATGTACCCAAACCCAATCACCCGGTTCAAAGATGAATCGTCTACGGCCTTTGTTTGCTTTGTTTGCATATTGCTCATTTTTCTTCTCTATGTGTTGTCGTACACTTTCATGGAGTTTCTTCACCATCTCAGCCTTATTTTGTCCATCCAAACTAGCCCTCTCATTGACAAACGTTGTCTTCTCACATGCACCAAATGTAAGACCTTGATTTATTTTTTTTAGACGTATTTTAGCACATTTAGAAATAACGAGGTAGATGGGATTATTTCTTATTTAAACTTAAAATTTTAAGGGTCAATTTGAGATTGACAAAATATTAAAATTTGAATTTGGGTTTAACTGAACCTAAATAAAATTAAGGAGTGGATAATGTAATTAGGGGAAGAAAAAAAAGATTAATATATATATATATATATATACACACACACACACACGCATGTGCTGGCTGAAATACGATCGAAGGCTGAGATCATCCCCTACGCACGATCGGAGAAACGGGACGGACGTGGCAGGGAAAGGATCAAGCTCACACCACTTCTTTCATGCATATATATAGGAAAAATCATTGTACAAATTAAAAAGAAAATAAACACAAAAAGGGAGAAAAAAAATAGAGCAGAGAAGAGAGGCAGGGGATCGGAGGTGGTGTTATCGACCGACGGAGGGTGATCGTCAGCAGGAGATGTGGGTCTGTGTGTGAGGGTGTTCGAGGTGGGTGTGTGCGTGCCCAATTAATCCAAGTATGTGGGTATGTTGCTTGGGCCACGGGTGAGTCGCCGGAGTGGGTAGAGAGAGAGAAAAGTCTGGTTCGGCGGTAGGGGCTGTCTGTCGACAAGTGATCGTCGCCGGGTATTGGTCGGCTATGCGGGTGGTGGTTGTTGAATGTGGTGGTGTGAGTGGGTGTTCTGATCAGTGGTGGTGGTGCGTGTCTTGATCGTCGCCGGAGTGGAGAGAGGGAGAGGGCCTGTCGTTGCCCTGTTGTCAGTGGCGGTGGAGTCGTGTTTTATTGAGTGGGTAGGTTTGAAGTGTGTGTTTCAAAGTGTGTGTGTTTCAGAGGTCACCGGAGGTTCGCCGGCGATAAGTTTAGATAGAGAGAGCATCGTGTGTGTGTGTGTGTGTTACTGTGTGGGTCGTGTGGGGGATTGGTGGGTGTGCATGGGGGGTAGACGTGGTGGTGTATGGGTTCGGTTGTCCGGTGGTGCATGTGTCCGGTTGGTGGGACGGCGAGGCGTGTTCGACGGTGAGATCTCATCGTCGGCAGCGTAACGGGGAAAGCAAAAAGAAAAAAAAAAAACAATAACGCAAAACAGAAAAGGAAAAGGGGAAGAAGAAGAAAAAAAAAAGAAAAAAAAAAAAAAAAAAGAGGAAAAGGGGAATTTGCACAAACCACCCGAGCATAAATAAAAATCCAATCTCACAGCCATTGGAAAATCCGGGAAAGGTAGAATTTCGAACTTTTTTTTAATATATGTATTTAATTGTTTAAATTGAAATAATGATAGGAAATAGTGGGACCGTTCACATGAATAAAGTTGATAAAAGTGAACCGAAACGGAGCAAGGTTAATTTAATAATAATATTCTAAAAGGAAAGATGGGAAATAAAAAAATTAGGGTGTTCTTTTATACAAAATATTAATTTAGGCTCTGTCGCCATTAGGTTCGCAGACACCGGAGTACCGGTAGGGAATAAGCGATTGAGTCTACAAAAACGGATATTCAGGTGAGTATAATGTTTTCTTACCAAACTATCTTTCTATGTATGTATATGATGAAATATGTGTTTACTTAAATTGTATGAATTTATAAATGATATGGATCAAGGAGGATTTGGGTGAGTTGGTAAACGGTTTTTGGAAGCTTTCGATGGTTTCCAAAATGAAACTGAAAATGAATTTTTGTTGAATTTGGTAAAATCAGACGGTGTTTTTAAAAGGAAATAGAAAACATTTGTTTTCCTAAAAATGTCTGATTTTCAAAAGAAAAACAAAAGGTGGAAAAGTAGTTTTGAAAGAATCAAACTGTTTCTCTAAAAAGAAAAGTGTGAAATATGCTTTTGGGCTTAAAAGTTGGTTTTAAGGAAAAGAGATAGACGTGGTGATTTGACGATACTTATTGAGTTGTGATTCAGTGATACTGTATTTGATTTGACGATGCCCTAGTATTTATCTATTTCGATAGAGTGAGATTATCCGCTTCGGCGGAGTGATGTTATCCGCTACGACAGAGTGATGTTTATCTGCTTCAGTAGAGTAATGTTAGACGATTATACTGCGCAGTGATTATCCACTTCGGCGGAGTGATGGGTGTTCGTAGGAATGCATATCTTACGGATAGTACGGTACCGTTGTAAACTCCTGATCGTAAGGTTAAAACGATCACTAGGGTTGGCCAGTATGTGTGTTTGAGATTGGTGCTTGAGATGTGGTGTTTTAAGTATATTGATTGATTTGATATTATTTATTATGATGACTGGTATGATTTTATACTAGATGGAACTTATCTATACCACTTTATTTTCATTGCTTATATACTTGTGTTTGATCCATACTAAATTGTGAAAATATTTAGAACGTATTAATATTTTAAAAATGTTTTACTAAGAAGGCAGTACACTCGCAGGTACAACAGCTAGGAGTCAGTCCCCTACTGGCACTAGGTAGAGCTACGTGATGAAGTCATATAGGCGTTTGAGAGAAGCTGTCAAGGGCGAACCTATCAAAAAGGTTTATGGATAAATATTTTTAGCTACTGAAAATTTCGGAACAGGTGTGTCCCCCATAGTAGATGTTTGTATTATACAGTAGGTGTATATTGTCATTCGTTTGGTTATTTGGGTGTTGATGATGTCATGTTGTAGTCACGCTCGCCTCGGGATGACGGGTGTCCGGGACGGGTTATGACAATTTTAGTATCAGAGCCTAGGTTATAGGTTCTGTAGACTTGTTAGGAGATGTGTCAGTAGAAGACCTTGAGATAGGAGGACGTGCCAGTCGTCTAGTTAGTAGGGGATATGAGATAGGGTGTCAATAGGTGAGCTTGGTATGTAAGTGTTAGGTCTTTTATTTCATTAGTTTGTGCTTTGTCATGGTGAATGGACGGTTGTCTTTTTGGCAAACAGCGATATGACCACATAGGGATATTGCTGGGAAGGATGTCTCCCACAAGATAAGAAGGCTAAGTTAGACAAACTACAAATTACGTCGTTATCAATATACTAAATGATATGGCAGAACACACTAAAGTCAAAATAAGAAATAATATTCAAATGGAGTAAATCGCTTTCTAGGCAATCTGAAAGGAAACTGTGACGTTACTGGACAAGAATTTAATTTGGTAACACTTTTTAAATTAATTAATAGACGGAGTAACAATTGTGGCATGTAGCAAGGTAATAGAAAATGATATATAAAAGTAGCTTAGAATTGTGGATCTAGGAGGATAGTAGGTGCGTGTAAAGATAATACCTTCGAATGAGTAATATAGAGTTGCGGGTGGAGTCAAATTTGGGATGAATAAAAGTATGTATTGTTGGGAAAACATATCTAGTACCTCAGTTAGTCTTTTAGGGGGGGGGTTAGGAAGTTAGAAAAGTGTTAAAGGAAGGATATCACAAGTCGGTACGTAGATGCTGTTCAAACAAGTTTCGGCAGTGGATACTGTAATAGCTAGGAATTTTCCCTATGTAGTATCGAGAATTGACAGGGTGCTTGTACGCGTGATTAGTAATTGTGATTGCTATTAAATAAGTTCCATAATGATAAGGAGATGAACGTTCGGCTCGTAAGTTGGTTAAGTATACTGGTGTTAATGAATGTGGGAAACTGAGATTTGAAATTATAATCTTGGGACTTAAAAGGCAATTGTTATGGAATAGGAAAAGAGTGAGTGAATTAACGATTGATTACATTTAATTGAATTTGAATAATTTTGGGGGTGTAAAAAAAAAAAAAAAAAAAGGTATTAATTGTTGGATATTGGGAATTGGAGTAAGTTTGTTTGCAGTTTAGGAAGTCTTAATAGAAAAAGAAGGCGTCACAATAAATTAGAATATCAACTAATGATTTATGTAGACCTGGTGTGTATTTCCATAAAGATCCAATGTTGGTAACGTAAAAGTTAGAATGGATAGGTTGTTAAATAGGTTGCAACAAATAAGGAATTGTGTCAGATTTTTTAGAAGGGTATTTGTAATCGAAAATTGGAGACTGTGACGTGGTAACAACGATGATCCAGTCGAAAGTAGAGAAGAGCATGGTGAACATCTCCGGAATGTGTTACTAAGGCAATGGCTAGGGCAGTAAATATGACTAGTACTCTTAAGGCATAGCATTCAAGTAAATCCAAAGGAAGTCGAAGTAGTGGATTGACGGAATATGAAGAAGGCCGAGAACATGTGACTGGAATTCGAAACTTTTTGGAGCTAGTAGAGATCGTATTCGTTCTAACGTTTACTAATGTAGGTGTCAAGTTGAGATCTTTGTAAGTCTATTAGGCAATTGGTCGAATGACCACTCTAACTGAGCTTATAGATATGAAGCTGATATTTAGCAATTGTAGGATTGTAGCGCAGAAGTTGGATGTTCAGTTGGAAACGATTAGAGTGGAAGGGAATGAAGGTGGTCACAATGCTGACTATAGCAAATATTTCAGGTCAAAAATTGGTGAATTGGTTGTTCATACTAATTTATGGGTTAAGTTGAGACCCTTGTAAGTTTAGTGGGCGGCTGGTCAGATGGTAATGCTGTTCGGTATTGATTTTCACCATAGTGTAGACATGTAAATGTCGGATGTCCGGTTAAGAAGGTTTAGCAATACAGTGGAAATTGACTGTAAAACTGTTTAGCGAGTCTGAAGGAATGATGAAATTTGGGAATTGGAAATAAAATGTGTAGGGTTGATAATGCCAATTTATATATGAAAACTTAAAAGAGGTACATAGAATATGCAATACCCCCAGTAATATTAACTATATTGTGCTGGCGTAAATATGATTAGTAGATTGGAATGGAAATAGAAAATCGCCGTATTTGTTATTTGGTGATTTGTTAGTCAAGTTAAGGTCGAGAAGTAACGAAATCCCTTGGTAGGCTATTGTAGCCTTAACATATACCAAAAAATAAAAGAAAGAGAAGTTTGAGGAGTGTTTTCCTGATGCGCATGCCTAATATATATATGTATATATATATTGATAGGATTGTTCGATTGTGTGATGCATCAATTTAATGCAAATTTTAAAATTTAGTTGGGACAAGATATTTTTTTCAAAAGAGGATAAGGATTAGTAATTCTAGGAATTTTATTAATCGGTTATTCGAAATTTTAGAATTGGAATTCTGAAATCATAGGTATTGGCGCCATATAGTGATCGGGACAATAATGGTTATCAAAGTGAAGTAAGTCATCAATGTAAGAACAATCCGTGGGGAAAACTGTAGTGTCAGAAGCTGATAGTTATTTGCATCGGCGGGTTAAAAAATTTCCGTACTCCTTTAGTTGCCCAAGTAGAAGTTGATACCTTATTTCAGTCATGGATCAATGATTTATCAGAAAATACGATTCAGGTGTTGAAAGATATATTGAAGGGTTGTGTCGAGGAAGTTTCTGGTAAGAAGGATGATTGTGCAATGTTAATAAAATTTGTTTATGCTAATAACTATCTTGTCGTCAATCGTGGTGGTATCGCATAAAGTGTTATATGAAAAGGATACAGGATTCCGATCTGATAGACTGAACGGAGATAGGAAAACGAAACTTGCGGGATTTAAAAATAGCCTGATGTGACTAAAATTTTACTGGAAATTGGAAGTTATTAAGATATCACGAGACAGGGAGAATTTAAAATATCCTTGAGATGATATGTACACATGGTATAATATTTTGTAGTTAATAGCTAGTAGTTATTAGAATGTATCGTTTTTGTAGTGACTGGGGCGTACCTATGTCCTGTGAGTCGTATATGTACTGGTATATATTTGAAGCATGTTAGGCAGGTGGAAATAAACTTGAAACACGTGAACATATCAGGGACTTGGTAAAATATGAAGGTATGAAATAAATTCTTATAGATTATTTGTTTGATATATATGAGTTGTAGTTATATGGGTTGGTAATATTTAGGTATTATGAATGATATCGCTATGAGTATTAAAGAGTTGAGGTAGGTATCGAGGTTGATGATTGTTGAGTTATCGGTGCTTATGAGAGTGGGGACGATTATAGTTAGGTTAAGTGTTGAATGAAAAATATTATTGCAACGAACGACTAGGAAATGTCGGATGAAATAGATAAGCGTCGGTTACGATGGAATGAAATAGACTTAATGTACTGAAATATTTTCGGTAGGTAGTGTTGTTACTGATTTTAATTTTATCAGAGTAGCGCAGTGGAAGCAGTGAGGAACATGAGATTCTTTAACAATGAGTGATCCATATTAAGGGTAACCGACCAAGTGCACCTTGTTGGTTGGATGGTTACGATTTGATGAAAAAGTTGTTGATTTTAAATTTTGGGCGATTGTGATGATGAGACCATATATAGGAAACAGTTGTTCTAAAATCACATGAGACGAGTATAACTTTGTGATGCAACTTTGACATAGTAATAGCCTGACGCCAATTTTAGAAATGATTTGACGGTTACGAACTATGAGTGATGTTTGGTTATAGGACCCTACATAAGAAACAATTGTTCTAGAATCAAGTATGACTAACATCCCCGTGTGGTGCGACTCTAGATTGTTATTGTTTTGACCGGAATTTTAATCCCTATTGTTTTGAACGAAAATTTCGGGACGAAATTTCTTTTAGGGGGGAAAAGTTGTAAGACCCTGATTTTTTTTTTTAGACGTATTTTAGCACATTTAGAAATAACGAGGTAGATGGTATTATTTATTATTTAAACTTAAAATTTTAGGGGTCAATTTGAGATTGGCAAAAGATTAGAATTTGAATTTGGGTTTAACTGAACCTAAATAAAATTAAGGGGTGGATAATGTAATTAGGGGGAAAAAAGATATATATATATATATACACACACGCACACGCATGTGCCAGCTGAAACACGATCGAAGGCTGAGATCATCCCCTACGCAAGATCGGAGAAACGGGACGGACATGGCAGGGAAAGGATCAAGCTCACACCACTTCTTTCATGAATATATATAGGAAAAATCATTGTACAAATTGAAAAGAAAAGAAACACAAAAAGGGAGAAAAAAAAACAGAGCAGAGAAGAGAGGCAGAGGGTCGGAGGTGGTGTCATCAGCCGACGGAGGGTGATCGTCAGCAGGGGATGTGGGTCTGTGTGTGAGGGTGTTCGAGGTGGGTGGATGTGTGCCCAATTGATCCGAGTATGTAGGTATGTTGCTTTGGCCACAGGTGAGTCGCCAGAGTGGGTAGAGAAAGAGAAGAGTCCGGTTCAGCGGTAGGGACTGTCTGTCGACAGGTGATCATCGCCGGGTGTTGGTCGGCTGTGCGGGTGGTGGTTGTTGAATGTGGTAGTGTGAGTGGGTATTCTGATCAGTGGTGGTGGTGCGTGTCTTGATCGTCACCGGAGTGGAGAGAGGGAGAGGGCCTGTCCTTGCCCTGTTGTCAGTGGCGGTGGCGTCGTGTTTTATTGAGTGGGTAGGTTTGAAGTGTGTGTTTCAAAGTGTGTGTGTTTCAGAGGTAGCCGGAGGTTCACCGGCGATAAGTTTAGAGAGAGAGAGCATCGTGTGTGTGTGTGTGTTACTGTGTGGGTCGTGTGGGGGATTGGTGGGTGTGCATAGGGGGTAGACGTGGTGGTGTATGGGTTCGGTTGTCCGGTGGTGCATGTGTCCGGTTGGTGGGACGGCGAGGCGTGTTCGACAGCGAGATCTCATTGTCGGCAGCGTGATGGGGAAAGCAAAAAGAAAAAAAAAAAAAAAAAAAAAAAAAAACAGTAACGCAAAACAGAAAAGGAAAAAGGGAAGAAGAAGAAAAAAAAAAAAAAGAAAAAAAAAAAAAAAAGAAAAGAAAAGGGGAATTTGCACAAACCACCCGAGCATAAATAAAAATCCAATCTCACAGCCATTGGAAAATCTGGGAAAGGTAGAATTTCGAACTTTTTTTTAATATATGTATTTAATTGTTTAAATTGAAATAATGATAGAAATAGTGGGACCGTTCACATGAATAAAGTTGATAAAAGTGAACCGAAACGGAGTAAGGTTAATTTAATAATGATATTCTAAAAGGAAAGACGGGAAATAAAAAAATTAGGGTGTTCTTTTATACAAAATATTAATTTAGGCTCTGTCGCCATTAGGTTCGCAGGCACCGGAGTACCGGTAGGGAATAAGCGGTTGAGTCTACAAAAACGGATATTCAGGTGAGTGTACTGTTTTCTTACCAAACTATCTCTCTATGTATGTATATGATGAAATATGTGTTTACTTAAATTGTATGAATTTATAAATGATATGGATCAAGCAGGATTTGGGTGAGTTGGTAAACGGTTTTTGGAAGATTTCGATGGTTTCCAAAATGAGACTGAAAATGATTTTTTGTTGAATTTGGTAAAATCAGACGGTGTTTTTAAAAAGAAATAGAAAACATTTTTTTTCCTAAAAATGTCTGGTTTTCAAAAGAAAAACAAAGGGTGGAAAAGTAGTTTTGAAAGAATCAAACTGTTTCTCTAAAAAGAAAAGTGTGAAATATGCTTTTGGGCTTAAAAGTTAGTTTTGAGGAAAAGAGATAGACGTGGTGATTTGACGATATTTATTGAGTTGTGATTCGATGATGCTGTATTTGATTTGACGATACCCTAGTATTTATCTATTTCGGTAGAGTGAGATTATCCGCTTCGGCGAAGTGATGTTATCCGCTACGGCGGAGTGATGTTAGACGTTTATACTACGCAGTGATTATCCGCTTCGGCGGAGTGATGGGTGTTCGTAGGAAGGCATATCTTACGGATGGTACGGTACCGTTGCAAACTCTCGATCGTGAGGTTAAAACGATCACTAGGGCTGGCCAGTATGTGTGTGTTGAAGGTGTGTGTTTGAGATTGGTGCTTGAGATATGGTGTTTTAAGTATATTGATTGATTTGATATTATTTATTATGATGACTGATATGATTTTATACTAAATGAAACTTATCTATACCACTTTATTTTCATTGCTTATATACTTGTGCTTGATCCATTTTAGAACGTATTAATATTTTAAAAATGTTTTACTAAGAAGGCAGTACACTCGCAGGTACAACAGTTAGGAGTCGGTCCCCAACTGGCACTAGGTAGAGCTACGTGATGAAGTCATATAGGCGTTTGAAAGAAGCTGTCAAGGGCGAACCTATCAAAAAGGTTCATGGATAAATACTTTTAACTACTGAAAATTTCGAGACAGGTGTGTCCCCCATAGTAGATGTTTGTATTATACAGTAGGTGTATATTGTCATTCGTTTGGTTATTTGGGTATTGGTGATCTCATGTTGTAGTCACGCCCGCCTCGGGATGACGGGTGTCCGGGACGGGTTATGACACCAAACGCACTTCTGGAGAGTGCATCAGCCACAATATTTTCCTTACCTTATTTGTATTTTATTACATAAGGGAAAGTTTCAATGAATTCTATCCACTTGGCATGCCTTCTATTTAGCTTACCTTATCTCTTCAAGTTTTTTAATGACTCATGATCGGTATGTATAACAAACTCTCTCAGCCACAGGTAATGTTGACAAGTCTTCAATGCTCTCACCAACGCAAAAAGCTCTGTATTATATGTTGGGTAATTCAATGCTGCACCATTTAGCTTTTCGCTAAAGTATGCTATTGGCCGATTTTCCTGCATCAAAACAGCTCCAATGCCTATTCCTGAAGCATCACACTCAATCTCAAAAATTTTAGAAAAAATCGGTAATGCTAATAAAGAAGCACCACATAACCGTTCTTTAATCTCATTAAATGCACGCTCTTGCTCCATACCCCATTTAAAACCGACGTATTTTTTGACAATTTCAGTGAGTAGTGCGGCTAGCGTACTAAAATCTTTAACAAATTGATGATAAAAATTAGCCAAAATATGAAAACTTCTTACCTCCATGATTGACTTAGGTGTGGGCCATTCTTTGATAGCCTTCACCTTTTCCTCATCCACTGCAATCCCTTCCGAACTAACAACATAGCCAAGAAACACAACTTTGTCCAAGCAAAAAGAACATTTCTTTAAATTTGCATATAATTTTTCTTTTCTCAGAATATCAAGCACACAATGCAAGTGATCAATGTGCTCATCTAAGCTTTTAATATACTCCAAAATATCATCAAAATAGACCACAACAAACTTGTCTATAAATGCACGCAATGCATGATTCATTAACCTCATGAATGTACTTGGTACATTAGTTAGCCCAAAAGGTATTACCAACCATTCATATAATCCATATTTAGTTTTAAAGGCAATTTTCCATTCATCACCTTCTTTCATCCTAATTTCATGATACCCACTTTTCAAATCAATTTTAGTGAAAATACATGACCCACACAACTCATCTAATATGTCATCTAGCCTAGGAATGAGATGTCGATACTTTACCGTAATATTGTTAATAGCTCGGCAATCAACACACATACGCCAAGTTCCATCCTTCTTAGGCACAAGTAGTACCGGTATTGCGCACGGACTCATGCTCTCTCTTACGTGTCCCTTGGTTAGCAACTCTTCCACTTGCCTTTGAAGTTCTTTTGTCTCCTCTGGATTACTCCTATAGGCTGGTCGGTTAGGAATTGTTACACCCAGCACAAAGTCAATTTGATGCTCAATGCCTCGAATAAGTGGCAATCCACTAGGCACATCGTTAGGGAACACGTCCTCAAATTCTTGCAACAAAAAAACAACACTAGGCAAAGATTGGTCAAATTCGTTAGCACTAAAACACGCCTCTTTGTACAGTAGTACAAATATAGGCCGGTTTGCATACAAAGCACCCTTGATATCACTCGCCTTAGCATAAAAGCTCACTTGTTTTTCTATTTTTCTCTCATTTTTTCCACTTCTTTTTTGCTTTTCACTCTCTTTTATCTTTTCACTTTCTTTTTTCTCATCTTTTTTTTTAACTCTCGGTCTCACAAGTTTTTTTCAACTCATCTCTCTTTTCAATTTCATTTGATTCTCATACACTTATTTTGGAGTTAATGGCACAAGAGCAATAGTTTTATTGTCTTTGACGAATGAGTGTCTATTCTTGAACCCGTTATGAATAACCTTCCTATCAAATTGCCATGGCCTGTCCAACAATATGTGACCGCATGCATTGGAACAACATCACAAAATACTTCATTCTTGTACTTCCCAATCGAAAAGGAAACTAACACTTGCTTATTTACCCGAACCTCCCCACAATCATTCAACCACTGAAATTTATAAGGTCTAGGGTGTTTCAAGGTAGGTAAATTCAGTTTCTCTACTAAAGTAGTGCTAGCCACATTAGTGCAATTTCCCCCATCAATGATCATACTACATACCTTGTTGTTGACGTGGCATCTAGTATGAAATATATTCTCCCTTTGCTGTTCCATGTCATTCTCCGCAACTTGGGCACTTAGAGCACGCCGTGCCACAAGTGACTCTCCCTCCATCGGGTACTCTACATCATCATCACAAGTATCCTCAAGTTGTGGCATCTGGTCATCATCACTCTCACTTTCGGTTTCTACCTCTCCATCAACATGTGCAATCATGGTCCTCTTATTTGCGCATTGTGAAGCTATGTGACCTACTCCCAAACAACAAAAACATTTAATATCACGGTTACGAGTTTGGGTTTCAATTTTACCTTTGTTGGCAATGGGAACATCATCTCTCCTTTTTTAGGGTTCGGTTTTGGACTTTGAAACAGCCCCTTCGTCCTTCCTCCCATTCGGCCTCCATGAATTAGAGGAGCTTGAATTTTGAAATGACCAAGTTCATTTCCTTTTAAGTTGTCATTCCACTTTTATGGCCATGTGAACTATGTCCTCCAACTCCACGTAATGTTGCAATTCCACCACGTTAGCAATGTCCCGATTTAGCCCATTCAAGAACCTTGCCATGGTAGCTTCTCTATTCTCTTCAACATTAGCCCGGATCATAGCGACCTCTATCTCCTTGTAGTAATCATCCACGCACCGATAGACTTGTGTAAGGCTTTGTAATTTCTTATACAAATCCTTATAGTAGTGACTAGGGACAAACCGCCTCCTCATAATAGCCTTCAGTTCCGCCCATGTCACGATAGGCCTCTCATGATTTTTTCTCATGTTTGTCACAAGTTGATCCCAATAAACTCAATTACAGCGAGTTTTACCTTTTTCTCCTAAGAGTAGTTGTGGCACTCAAAGATCAACTCCACCTTCTTCTCCCACTCCAAGTATGCTTCAGGATCGTTTTTTTCTTGAAATGAGGGTATCTTTACCTTGATGCTTTCTAAGTTATTATCAATCCGCTCTCCATATCTATCTCATCTATTCCCATGTTCACTCCCAAATCTGCCCAATCTTGCATTAGAGGCACGATCGTCTTCATCTAGGTCATCCCCTTAATCATCTTCATACTCGAACTGAGGTTGATTCATCTCTCTTTGCTGCAAATTAGGAGCTCTCGATGGTTTCCCCTTTTGTGCACTAAACTCAACTTTGTCAAGTCGCTCATGTACTTCATCAAACCGCAAGTTCAACTGTTGAAACTGTTGCTCCAAGGCCTTGTAGAAAACTTTTATGTCCATTATGTCCATCATTTCATGTGCTTCATCGGACAAGCCTTTATTTGTTTCTCAAGACATGTTTAGTAACCAGCAAAACAAAGTTAGCAAATCTAACAAACACTCTCTCACGTGTTTGCACTCAAACTATGTCACTCCACTCATATATCACTCAAATTCGGCTTTTATCCTCTTATAAGCTCACAATCTCTTGCATTTTTCTACTCTTTAGTTCCCTCTTTTAGTTCTTTATTGAACTTAACCAATCTTAATCAGAAATTTCCTTGTAACAATCCAAACTCAACAATTTGATTAAGAAAAGTTTATGAAATAGAACAAGAAGAAATTATTTTAAATTTTTGTTTGGGGGGGCTGCTGAATTTTTTTTTTGTTTATGTTTATGTTTCTGTTTTTTTTTTAAAAAAGAAGCAACTTTAAATCGAGATTTGAAGAAGCACAATATTTTAAACGAAAAATATGATCAAAACAAAGGTCACAGTATTTTTTTTCAAGATCGGACCAGATTTGAATTAGAACGAAAAAAAAAAAGGCAATAGATCTGATGATATAATTTGGTCAAGAAAAAAAAAATATGAAGGAATAAATATGAATGAACAAAAAAGAAAAAATGATAGATGAAACCTGATTTAGACCTTACTCTGATTACCAAATGATACGAACCTCACCAAATATTAGTAAGACCCGAGACCAATTTAGGGTTTCTTTGTGAAGATCGAAACTAAATCAGATTTTGAACGAACTAAAAATACAGAAATTGAAAGATAGATTACCTTGACCCAATGTTACGAAACGTGAACCAATGGAATAAGTAATGATCTTGACCCAATAATTATAATGAATCATGAACCAAAGATATAGGGTTTGAACGCCACAAGAAATTTTTAATAAGTTCAAGAAAAGTTCGTTAAAGAATTTAAAAGAAAAACTCTCATAATTGTATTCAAAATAATCTAATCTTCCTCATGGGATACAACTTTCTTAAATAGGTAATGAATAGTGCGGTGAACAGTGTCGGTGAACAGTGTCGGTGAATAGTGTGGCTACAATACAGAAAAAAAAAAAAAAAAAAAAAAAAAAAAAAAAACAACAACTCTAGAGAAACAAGGAAACCCTACTCCTAATCTAAAAAGGAAAAGGTTAATTTGGCAATCATGCCTTACAAATTATCAAATAACTAAATTAAAATTAAAATACAAATAAATAAAATAAATATGCTGAGAATTTCGTGGTCCTCATGCCTTGGTCCATTTGAGTTCTTATCTAAACTCATTCACTTGCTTTGATGAGATGGATTAGGCCTTGATCGTCATTTGGACCTAATTTGGGCTTTATTATTTTCGATTTAGCCGAAAGCTCTTGAATTAGCCCATGAAGCGCTTCTTTGATCTTCTTGGATCCTGCCCTCGTAATGGATCCAACCGAGACATGCAATATGTCATTTGATGTTACTTGTTGGTTCTCATCACAAACAATGTATTTTTGGGTGACGTTCATACCAGTTTTTGTGCTTTTTGGTGAATGAATTTTCATTGTGGATTGGTGAAGGTTCATACCGGTTTGTTGATCTCATGGGGTTTTCAATGTCTTGATTTGTTGGTCTTGACTATTTTTGGGTGAATGCTCATGTTCATTTGCAAATCTAAATGTTCATTTTTCGATCTGTGTTTTGGTGGATATTCATTTGCGATTTGGTGAATGTGTCATTGTGGGATATAGAATGTTCATACCGATTGTGCTTTATTGTTTTTGTGTTTTTTTATGAATGTTCCAATTGTTGATTCGTTCATGAATATACACGTGATTTTTTATTTTTTATTGTGAATATTCGCTTCGGTTTTCAGATTGTTTTGATTTTGTTGGTCTTTTTATTTTGGGGATTTTTTCTTTTTTATTTTCATTTGTTAATGTTCTTTTTGGTGATTATGAGTGAATATGCATATCGATTAAATTCTAGGTGAATGTTGTTGTGGTTCGGTTAACGTTCAAACCGAATTTTAGTTTTCGAGATGAATGTGTTATTATGATCGGTGAATGTTCATTTCGATTGTGCTTTCGCTAATTTTGTGTTTTTTGTTTATTTTTTTGACGAATTTTTACATGGGTAAGGGAAATGTTTACACCAGTTGTTTTCATTGATCTTAGTTCTTTAATTTTTTGGAATATTGAAAACAATCACACAAAAAAAAAATGTAATGAACAACATTCACATCACCAGAGAAAAAGTGTATCAGAATTTTAAAAATAACAAATAAAAAATGTAAATATTCATATCTAATTACTTTTTTTCATAACGACATTGTATGTGAATATTCATATTTAATTACTTTCTCAGAAAAATCGTCTCACAATTTATATGAATATTCACAAATTCAAATTTTTATCCATAAAAATCACAAATTATATCATTAGAAAGAGAATTTTTTGTACATTAATTTAATGTATATATTTTCATTTTTTGAAGAAGGAAGTGGTTCATAGCAATGGGTTTTTCAGATGTTGGTGATATATTTGGAAACTGTGCACTTTTTATAAATGCAGCGGTTACATATCACTGAATGGCATGAGTTTGTAAATACAATATCAATTGGGAGGCAAATATTGTACTATTTTGTAAAAACTAAAAAAAAAATATTTTCCTAATTGAGAGATTCATTTTTTGAGTTGTATATCTCTTAACGTCCATATATTAAATTTTCCATAATATTTTTTACCATATCCTTGAAAAATATATATAAAAGTAGAAAGTGAATCTTTTAAAAAATGAGAGTGGTGAAGGCCACCCTCAATTTCCTCGTACCTCTTGTGAATAATGAAAATGTCCTTGTAATTTATATATATATATATATATATATATATATATATGTGGGTGTGAGTGTGTGTGTTCTTCTTCAAATTCCACACTGAAAAAAACAAAACAAAAAAAGAAGTGTGTTGCAGTGGTGTAGCTATACAAGGCTCAAAAAAAACGGAACCTTTCCTTAATTTTTAATTTTTTATTATTATTATCCTTATAATTTTTGGAAAAAAAATTCAATTAGAGCGTTTAAAACTTTACATAAACCCCCCGATTTAAAATCGAGCATTCCGATATTTTTTGTAAAAGAAAATGAAAAAGAATTATTATTAAAATTAGGATGATTGCAATCTCATGGGAATTAAATAAAACAAGATTATATTGAATGAAAATATATATGATGATGTCTGTAGATTCATTGGAAAGAACAATATCTACCATGAAACCCAAAACCAAGCTGTGATATCTTGTTTGTTTTTAAGATTATTATCAATAATTATATATATATATGGTAATTTATAAGCCTAATTTAATTTAGATCACCTGAACTTAGACGTTATAACTGCATCTTTTACACCTTAGATTCCGCCGATTCTCGTGCTCCCAAATTCTATCCTACGCCCTATACTAAATGCACACCCTTTACTTACATGAATGAATATACTCTCAATATGTATCTATGCGGCCAGTCATTATTTTGCCCCAAATCAGATATCTCTCCTCAAATATCAATCAACTCCATTGATCGATTTTTTGGGTTAAAAGACATAAATATCCTTTTGTTATTTAAAAAAAATTATATGTGCATTTTTATAAAAATTCATTAATACTTCTTTATTTTTAAAATTATATTTTTTACCCTTAACTTTTTAAATAATTATATTTACTTCCATCCTACCCTAACCTCTCACCGCCACCATCCACCACAACCCACCGCCACCTCAACCGCCCACAGCAATCGCCATCGCGGAGATAGAGATAGAGAGAGAGAGAGGTGGTGGTGGGGAGAGAGAGAGGAGAGGAAGATGTTTTTTATTTATTTTTTTATCTCGTTATTTTGTTTAATAAAAGAGTTAAAACAATATATTTTTTTTAAATGGGAATATTAGTATAAAATATAAAAGATGAATATATATATAAATTTAAAAGGTTATTTATTTATTTTATTTTTTAATTATTTAATCATTTTTAAATAGTAAGGGTAAAATTGTCATTATAATAAAAAATTATTAATTTTTTATTTATGTATAAGGGAAGTAAGTGATTTTTGACCAAAATTATAAGGGGAGCTAACTGTTATTTGTAAAATGAACATTCACTAATCATAATAACACATTCATCTCGAAAACTAAAAATCGAATACGTGTTAACAGTAAGCACATTTTTGAATTTTTCATAATACCTATTTTGCCCTTCGGATATGTTAATGTAATAATAGGCTTGACCCATTAGGGCAAAACTCTAACCTTTACTTCCCCTATAAATACTTGTGTATAGTGTTGTATTGTTTGTATTTCTTTATCGTAATATCAATATATGATTCATTCTCCCACGTTTCAATTATCTTAACATGGTATCAAGTACAAGTCTTTCCTGGACTTGTTCTATCTAAATATTTTTTTTCGAAACCTTAAAGATTCCGCCACTGTCATCTCTTTTCTCCCGCGGTTTTCGTCACTGCTATAGGCTTCATCACCACTTCAATATAAACAATCACCACACCACCGTCTTCTTCTTGCATATACGAATACAACGCCACCAAAATCACTGCCATCGGAGTATCGACGTGCTCACACACGCCACCAATAGCCTGCAGTACCCCCTAACTACGCCGTCTTGGATATTGGGCTCTACCGCCTCAACCAGGGCTCCGAATTCACTCCACAATATACCATCGGAACCGTCTCAATGAGACAATTCCAAAAACGTAAAGATCATCTCCAAAAACCATCGCACGCGCCCGCATGCGCCGCCTTTCCTTGGTGCGTCAAATCTACTCGCAACCATCAGCCTCATCAACCCTAAAAGCCCAGTCACCAATCCACGTCAGCGCCACATCAGCGTTGACCCCGTGCCACATCATCGTTGACCTATCCCACCTTAGTGCCACGTTGTCTACACTTCAGCACCCAGTCAGCGCCATGTTTGCGTTGACTTGTGCCACATTAGTGTTGACCGTCTGTCACGTCATCGTTGGCTTCCATGTCAGCGTCTCTGCCCTCACCACGTCACCGGTTCACTGAATAATATTCTTGGGGTCGGTTCATTGTATCCACTGCCAACTTGCAAAACAATCAGCCTATCTTTCAAAGAGAGTCAGTCTATTTCCTTTGCACCTTTTGATCTAATTCATTCTGATATTTTGGGGCCTTCTCCTCATGCCTCGATGGATGGTTGTCGTTACTTTGTTATATTTGTGGATGACTACTCTCAATATACATAGTTGTTTCTTATGAGACATCGATCTGAACTATTTCAAATATATTTTGAGTTTATATGGTTCAAACACAATTTTCTAGAAATATCAAAGTTTTTAGCTCAGATAATGCAATGGAATATAAGGATCGTGCTTTTCTTAACCTGCTTCGCAAAAATGGCATGCTCTCTCATCGCTCGTGTCCTAGTACATCCCAACAAAATGGACGAGCAAAACGCAAACATAGACATATTCTTGACACAGTTCGTGTTTTTCTCATTTCTCCATCATGTCTTGAGTATTTTTGGGGTGATGATGCCTTCACAGCCGTCTATACAATAAACCGTATCCTTTCTGCTACTATCCAAAATCAGTCTCCATTTGAGCGTCTTTTCGGTAAACCTCCCGATTACTCTGAACTTAGAGTCTTTAGTAGCGTTTGTTTTGTTATTCTTAAACCACATGAACACAACAAACTGGAACTAAGGGCTTGTCTGTGTTGTTTTATTGGATATGACATCGAACATAAAGGGTATCGGTGTTGGGATCCTATTTCTAAAACCATTCGTATCTCACGACATGTCATTTTTTGGGAATATCAAATGTTTTCTTCCTTACGGTCATTTGACATGTCAACCCTCATCAACTCCAGATTCTTTATTGATCTATCCATTGAGTTATTTCCAAATGATACAATTCCAGATATTGTTGAGTCCACTCCAGCACTATTAGTTGGGCCCAACCCTGCCCCTTATGCTGAGTCCACCCCAGAACCACCAGTTGAACCCATTCCAGAACCACTAGCTGATCTCACCCTTCCAATTCCAACGACCATGCCTGAGACTTCTCTTGTGGCCGATGATCATGTATTGTATTCCTTTGAGACTTACGCCCCAGATTACCCACACCGCTCTACCAGGGTAACTCATCCTCCACATTACCTTTCTGATTTTCATTGTTTTTCCACTATACTTCACCTACATGAGCCTCAATCATATAAAGAGGCCAGTACTAATTCTCTTTGACAAAAAACAATAGACGAAGAATTTCAGGCCCTCTCCAAAACTCATACTTGGTATATTGTTGATCTACCCCTAGAAAAACTCCTCTTAGGTGCAAATGGGTGTTTAAGATCAAGACGTTTTTTGATGGCTCTATTGAACGATATAAAACCCGACTTGTTGCCAAGGAATTTTCTCAGGAATATGGCATTAACTATGAAGAGACGTTTGATCCAGTGGTGAGGCTAACATATGTCTGTACACTTCTTGCCATCGCCGCCATTCAAAAATGGCCTCTCTTTCGAATGGATGTCAAAAATGTATTTCTTAATAGCGATCTTCTTCAGGAAGTCTATATGCATACTTCTCCTGGCTTGGTTGCCTCTCGAAATAAAGTTTGTTACCTTCGTCGTGCTCTATATGGTTTGAAACAAACACCACATGCCAGGTTTGCCAAATTCAGTACTACTATTCATCAGTTTGGATTCACACCTAGTGCTCATGATTCGAATCTGTTTAGTCGCCATACTACAAATGGTATTATCCTTATTTTACTATATGTGGATGATATAGTTATTACTGGAGATGATCTACGTGGTATTTCTGAACTCAAAAAGTTCCTCAGTGGCCAATTTAAAATGAAAGATCTTGGCGTGCTTACCTATTTTCTTGGCCTTGAAGTCTTATCTGGTTCTGATGGATATTTTCTCTCTCATGCTAAGTATGCCTCGGATCTCCTTTCCAAGGCTGGGATCGCTGACTCAACCACTGTCATTACTTCTCTCGAGCCGAACGCCAGACTTACCCTACTCGATGGTTCACCTCTTCAGGATGTCACTAGATATTGCCAATTGATTGGAAGTCTTGTATATCTTACTGTCACTCTCCCTAACATTGCTTATGTCGTTCATCAGGTCATATAGTTCTTGTTCGCTCCTTGAATTACCCATTACTCGGTTGTTCTTCATATTCTTCGGTATGTCAAGGGTACTTTATTTCATGGGCTTCATTTCTCAGCTCAGTTTTCTGCTCCTGTCTTACAAGCTTATATTGATACCGATTGGGCTGAATACCCCACCGACAAACGTTCAACCACTGGGTTTTTTTTGGGGGAGGCAATTCTCTCATTTCCTAGCGTAGTAAGAAACAAACTGTAGTTGCTTGCTCCAATACTGAAACTGAATATCGTGTCATGGCTAATGCAACTCAAGAACTTCTCTAACTTCGATGGCTACTCGCTGACATGGGTATCCCTTCTCCTGCTTCCATTACCCTGCACTGTAACAACATGAGTGCTATTCAGATCACTCACAATGATGTATTCTACGAGCGTACAAAACACATTGAGACTGATTACCACTTCATCCATCATCATATTCTCCAGAATACAATTTGTCTACAATTTGTTAGTGCAACTGATCAGAGAGCAGACATTTTCACTAAGGCTCATCCACCCCGACACTTTCACTTTCTAGTTTCCAAACTCAAGTTCACCTTTCATTTACCGCCTTGAGTTTGAGGAGGATGTTAATGTAATAATGGGTTTGGCCCATTAGGACAAAACCCTAACCCCTATTTTCCTCTATAAAAACTTGTGTATAGCGTTGTATTATTTATATCTCTTTCTCATAATATCAATATATGATTAATTCTCCCACGTTTCAATTATCTTAACAGGATATTATAAATAGGTAGAAATTCAACATAAGTTATTATCCCAAACTCAGAGAGAAAAATGTAGTTTCTTCTAACCATTGTAGCTATTTCCTAATTTCTCATATTTGTATAGAAAGATTTGTATTCTCCTAATTTAAGAGATAATTGTCTTTCTTCTCTCCTTATTTATAGAAAGAAATTGTAAAGGTATTGCCAATAGTAAAATTCTTTTCTTCTTGCTTGTGGATGTTTCTCTCAAATTAATTGAGGATTTTATCACATAAATATTTGTGTGTCAATTCATATTCTTCTCAATTCTTATTCTTAGTTGTGTGATACTGTTTCGACCCATAATTCCCTTCACACTCAAAATAGAACCAAAAAGCAATTACTAAAGATAATAAAATATTATTTAACACTCAATTTAAATAAAATGTGAAAATTATTTCACACATAAAAATAAGGATTTTTAGTAAACAGTTCACGAAATTACAATTTTAGTTCATGCAATGCACGTATAACAATAATTTTTTAGGTTGCAAATCTCTTTAAAACACATATTATTTATAAATCATTCCAAGAAAGAATTTGTTATTTTTTTTAATTACTCATCCATTTCAGGTCAATTCTATTTTTTATTTTATAATTGTATGAATTTCAAAAATGTATATTCTATCTATATATTATATAATAAAATTATTAATATAGGTAGAATAATTATATTATTAAAATAATTGTTTATAATTAAAATTATGTTACTAAAATAAGTATAAAAATTATATTTTTAAATTACTAAATAAAAATTATATTGTGTGATATATTTTCCCTTTTTTTATTATTAAAGCATAATAAATTTTAAAATTCTACGGCCTATTTATCCAAACATGTAAATTACAAAATTAGACAATTAAATTTTGCGTCTAAAAAATTATCTAAGTAAAAAATTTGTAAATGATGAGATTTTAAAATTGAGAATTTCAAAATTCAATCATTTATCAATTCTTCTTTTAAAAAAAAAATACAGACATTAAAAGGTGAAAAAAAAATAAAAAAATCTACTAATATTTCAGAAAATTAATTAAAAATAGAGAAAAGAAAAAGAGATATCTGTGATTTTGTTACGTCGGAAATCCCAGCTGGCTGTGGCCGGCTGTGCACGATAGGGGCTTATTATGCATGTTTTAATTTCAACAAAACAAAGACTATTCTTCTTCTTACAATACATGTGACAGCTACCTTTGTCTTGTCAAACTGCCGACATCATCATACTTTAATCGTTTTTAATTTTACTCTTAGCCACTAACCACTAGACGCGTGCTTCTATAGTATCCATCCTTGTGTTTCAACCATTACAAAGATTCGAATGGTTAATATTAGCCTTGGTAAGGAGAGATAATTTAGGTGTCATTTGGTAATCGTTTCTGTTTCTATTCTAGCAGTGGGATGGGATGGGATAGGATGAAAATTTTATTTTTTTTTTTGGAGTAGAATCGCGTTTGGTAACGATAATTTTTTTTTTGTTTTGGGAAGGAAATTGTATTTGGTAACCATTTTATCCTATTTTTTTTTTATTTTTTTTTTTTCTGTTTTGGCCTGACGGCGGTTGCGCCGTCGCCGGCGGCCGACGGTGCTCCGGCGCCGGCGGCCGGCAGTGCTCCGGCGACGGCGGTGCTCCGGGCAACGGCCGCCGGCGGTGCTCCGAAGTCGGAGACTGCAGTGGCCCCCCGCCGGCGATGACTGGACGGCGGTGGCGCCGGCGACGCCGGCAGGAAGACAATGGCGCCGTCACTGGCGACGGCCGAAAGTGGCCGGGAAATTTCCGGACGGACGGCGGCCGGCGGCGGCCGGCGGTGGTCGGCGGAGGCGACGGCGACGACGGCAGCGAGCGATGGTCGGCGGCGAGCGGTGGTCGGCCGGTAGGTGAATAGTAACCATGTGTTTTGGGAATGGAATGGGAATAATGAGAAACAACTTTTTTTTGTTTCTCATTTCTTAAAAAAAAAGTGGGCAAAATTCTCAAATGGGAATGAAATGGAAACGGAAACAAAAATTACCAAACGCTATTTCCAAACAGAATTCCCAAAAATCTGGGAATGGAATGGGAATTTTTGGGATGGGATGGGTTACCAAACGGGGCCTCAATTTCTTATCGATTAGGATTTGATTTATTGAAAAATATTTTAAGAATTGAATATTTAATGCACCTGATCGATATAAAGGAGTGCGCTCTTAAGATCAACCAAAGAGACGATCAGTGAAGGTGCAAGTTAGTCCAGACAAACTTTACCCTAAAAAAAAAAGGGGTTGGAATAGGTGTTTATGTGGTCCGTGAGGTCTGAAAAATTCTACATTTGATCTCTCAGCTTCGTAAAATTGAAAAATATTTTTAATAATTTTGGATAGAAAATGTATTTTGTTTAGTACGTAGTTTTTTAATGGGAATATTTTTATTATTTGATTACTGCATTAATCTAAGACATTTTTCTCTAAGAATAATTTAGACTCCTGTCTTTTATTTTTTTAGACAAATCATTGTTAGTGAAGATTATGGGAAAATATTTTTTAAGTTTATTGGAGTGATAAATGACTAAAGTATCCTCATTGGCCACATGCAAAGAATAACCTATTTTCTGTTTGACATCATTATTGATAATATTTTTAATTTTACGAAATTTAAATAAATGTAAAATTTGAAGTACTAAATGTACAATTTGATAAACTTTAGGTCACATATCCACCCACAAAAAATATGATATTCCCAAGGAATAACTAGGAAAAAAAAAATAAAAAATTATTATTTAACCCTATATTAAAAGTTACTATAGACAATTAACCAAACAAATAGTTTTGTTAGTAGAAAACCCCTTGGAAGAAATTGTACAAAAAATAGCCTTTGACGGTTGATTAAACTAAAAAATTAAGATGTGAATATGGTCTAATCATGGTTAGTCAAACATTCTTTATTTTATCATATAATTAATAATTTTGATAAGAAATTTATAAATTCTATTTAAAATTTTATTATTAAAAAAAATGTTGGGTTAGAAGGATGGAAAAATATATGGAAAATAAAAAAATAAAAATAATAACATTTTTATTTTTTATGAAATGAAAGTTAAGATTTTATGTTTGGTTTGGAAAAAATTGAAAAGAAGAAAAATTATTTATTTATTTAATTTATAATTTTATCCTCGTATATCCAAAAAAAATTAAAAATTCGTTATCAAGGATATAACACTATTTTTAGTGTCTTTTTGGAAAACTCTTCTTCATTTTCACTCCAATTTCTCAAATTGGTGGGGATAAAAGATTGGGTTTGAAATTTAGCATTTTCCTTTTTATTTTTTCTTTCCACTCTTATTTTCCCTCTATACAAAACAACTCATCTATTATTATTATTATTCACCCATCCTTTCTTCTGCCCAAACAAAGGCACCTAAAAAACCCGAAGTATTTATTACAAAATTCCTCGATCAAAAGTTACACGTTCTCGGGGGAAAAAAATCCGATCAAAACCATTTGATTGTATAAATTTTTTGCTGTACAAAAAATAATTTTTTGAGAAATTCAAAATTATTGTACTACATGAATTTATGGCGTGTTATGATTTTAGATTTTTGATAAAATTGTTGGACTTTTAAAAAAAAATATTATATTGAGTGGCCCGGATGAACAATGAATTGTAAAATTTGGGGTTATGAAAAAAAAAATTATTTCTCAAGAAATGAAGATAATATAAAAAAATGATAACGGTAAATTATGAAATAAATAACTCATTTTTTTTAGTCTCGTTAGACTATTAATTATTAGAGAGTCAATTATTTATTGAGCTATGGTCTTTATCTAAGTGTTTGAGTTCTTAATCTTATAACACATCCCTATTATGAATCTTTATTTGTACTAATTAATCACTCCATCAAAGAATAATAATAATTAATTAGAGTTCTTCATCCCACGATGGCTTCCCCAATGGCTAAATAATGGAAGCCTTAATTAATATTATCATCATCATTATTATATAATATAACCTTAATTAAAAATCATTAATGAACTTTTCTTTTTTATAATGGATTATTAAATTAAATAAAAGTATAAATGATGCATTTAATTATGCATGTGTTCATATTATTTCGACAAAGTTCTTTGCCTCCCAACATTATTCCGCGCTATATATAAAAACTATTATACATCATGCATATATAAACTCTTAACAAACAATAAATGTAAGAGTTTTCCTCCTAATTAACTTTGCATTTTGACATTTTGCACCCTTCAAGTTTCACCATCAATTCGATCCCCATTGAAGTTCCATAATTATCCCACTTTAGTCCAAATCAATAACTCCATTACAACTTTGGATGACAAACAGTCAACTCCCGTGCAATCAACTATTTTTAAGGGGATTTTATGGGCATTTCTAACATTTTACTTTCCCCCTTAACTTTTGTTTTGGGCGAAAAACTATATATTTGTGTGTATGTGTATTGTCAAATATAGTTGGCTTCAAATCGGAATGAGATCCTTTTAAATCTTGGTTCCTGCAAAGAAATGCACAAGCGGATGGACCTGCCAGTATGAGAAGCAGTAGAGTTTGGACCTAATAATGGCTAGGAGATTAGTGCACAACTTTGCCCGGCATCCCCCCTCCTTAAGTGTTGGAAGACATTGTTGACAAGTTTTCCTTGAATCTCTATCATTCTTGCCCATAAAATTCATGGGATTAAAGAGTTATGAACTGTTATGTTGAATATATGATTTTCTATCCTTACATAGCGGGATTCAGTAATTGTTTTTTACTTTGGAGTGTTGCCTGATTCATCCTCGATCATCACGAGGGTGATTTATCTCAAAAGTATTCAAGCTTAATGCTTGAGAGACTCACTGTTATAGTCGGTACTCACGTTATCCACAGTGTTTACACTGGGAACCCTGGCAAAATCTTTGGATCCTAATGTCGGGCTCGATTTCACTTGCTTGCAACGTAAAATCTCAAAGAGTTATTCTTCGGGCTCCACATGCATTCCTTGTGGATTTTTTCTTACACGTGGTATTATTCAAGACTTCCTAAAATACCTCTCATCAATAATATATATGTATATTATGTTATGTTATATGTATATTTATTAATATTTTTGCGGGAAGGAGAATGAGAGGGGGGAAGAGGCTGGAATTGCCCTTTCGTCTTAAAAACAGTGAAGTGCATGACAGGTGAATATTTTCTGTTTAAATTGTTAAGAAACTTCACGGTGTTATATGTTAAAATTGAAACCATAGGGAAAAAAGTAAAATTTTGGTCAAACTTCAGGGGTATAAAGTGTCAAAAACCCCATAATCCGTTACTTAAGCCTATCTCCTACCCATTAAAAGTAATTAAGAGACTAATAAGTCAAGAAACTTTTGAATTTCTCATATAAATTTATAGCCAGGATATTTAATATTAATATGATTGTCAACTTAATTAGAAAAAAAAAAGTCATATATTTCTAGAACATAATATAATATTATGTTTTATGCAATTAAAAAAAAATTCAATGGATGCAATTAATATAATAATTTAAATAATTAATTAAGCATTTTTAAATTGGTTGACTTGTATGGACTACATAAATATATATTAAATATTGAGGGTCAAACCATTTGGTGTATAATTTTTTTCATTTGCAAGCTAATAACTTTACTAATTAATTTGAAAAAAAATGTACTCGGTTGATTAAATTATCACCCATAGAAGTCAAAATATCACTATAAGTATTATTTTAGAAGATTAGAGTTCAATTAAAGATCAATGTAAGCATCATTTGATGGAGAAATTTTGTGCCAATAGGCTTTTTCGATGAAATTTATAAATTTTACCATTTTGATTTATTGTAACTGAAAATTTTAAAGTCTATTACTTTTCAAGTTTATTTTCTCATTTTTTTTTTATTACTCCATGACAAAAATACCTTTTCTCATCACAATCACAACAAATATTCATATCACCGTCTTCATCAATACAACAAATATTTATTATTACCATCGTCATTACCATAACAAACATTTACTGTCTTCGTTACTACTACCATAATAAATATTCATTATTATCACTACTACTAGTATAATAAATATTTATTGTAATTAAAAATCTTAAACGTAAACTGTAAACCACTTGAATGGTAAGTATTTATTTATAAGAAAACAAACAAAACTTAAATAAGTGGAAATAAAAATGGCAATGGCATTGTGATTTGTGCCATTAATTATCAAGTTCTAATGCAAAGCTTTTTCATACAAATAGAGTTTTTCTTTAAATAAAAATAAAATTACAAACAAAATACAAAGCAGAACTAAATTATGGGTTAGCCATGGATCAAATGGAGGAGCTAACAAGAACAAACAGAGGCTTGTCTCCTAAACGGTCCCTCCCCTGAAAATTTAAAACAAATTATGAAATAAATATCATTTCAATTAATTAAAATAAAAATTGGCAATGAAATTAGAAATAAATGCACATATTTGATATTGGTCCATTTCTAATAAATGCGGCAACCATATAGTCTGCGTCAAAAGACAATAATTTCAATTCAATACATTAATCTCAAATTCTATAGCTAGTTCAAATATGTTAATCATGAAAAAACTTTTTTTTTTCTTTCTAAAAGTTTGTTATTTAGTCTCTATTTAGTTTCTCAACATCTAAATCAACGATTGAAAATACTCCCAAAAAATATCTCAAATGTAAAATATGTTCTAATTCATTAAATCGATAACTTATGTGTATATTGTTTGGGATTGTCGGCAATATAGGAAGCACGGACACAAACACATGTCGTGTCTAACACGGATCTGACACAAGAATATGACAAATTTTAAGAAATCAGGACAAGAATACGGCAAGGATACAACAATATTTTAGTATTTTTTATATTTGTTTTAAATTTTTATTATTACTCTTATCATTTACAACCAACAAATCTAACAAATCAATTATTACATAAAATAATAAATACATAAATGGATAAAAAAACATATACACATGCTAGAAAATAAAAATTGCAGAAATTGAAATATTAAATTGAACAAAATAAAATTAGAAAATTAGTTTATGGAGAGAGGCAATGGGTGGATGAGGCATAATATACTTAAACAAAATAATTATTTTTATTTAAATATAGAAAATATTTATATTGAGGATATTTAATACTTATTAGAAAAAGATTAAGGGTAATATAGTCAATTTTATCTTATAAGAAAGGTGTATTTGGAAGTTTTTAGATGAAGATGCGTGAGTGATTTTATCTCTTTGCATTTGCTAGGCTTTAGTTCATTTACATTTGTTACCCTATAAATTTTTAAAATATTGAACACTACCCAGCCGTGTCCAAGACATGTCAACATGTGCCCGAAACGTGTCCAATTTGAAATTTAATTTTTAATTCTCCATGATATTCTGATATGTGTCCTTCCGTGTCCGTGTTCAAAACGTGTCCCAACACATGTACGGCGACGGACGACCCTCTAACAAGTGTCCCTATTTTCTAGTTGGCAGTCCACTGGTTGCACCAACACACAAGTTCAAGTCAGTCCTGACCCCAAAGTTATTTTTGTTAGGTCTTGGACATAATCTTATATATTGGTATAATTCAACTTCGCTCATCTCTACTGAGGGATAGGATCCTGAAAATAAAGAAAAGCACTAAAAAACAATACTTTCAAAAATAAAGAGAAAGGCACGCGGGTTTATTTATTACATACTAGAACCCGACCCGACCAACAACTTTATTCCTTAATTCATTCATCTTAACCTGTCAAACCGTACACAATCAGCAACCCGATCCATGTAGAAGAAAGCGGTAAGTTTTGTTCCATTTAAAACTAGATACAAATCGACCCAACCCGAAACTAAACATATGCACGGGTTTACCTCACCTATCCGATCTACCATTTTACACCCTTACTTTTATGCTTAAAAGAAAAAAAAAAATAGCATTATTTTCACTAAATAAACTACTTCTAAAAATAAACATAAAACATGATTTTAGATTATTTTTTTTGAAAAACGCAAAAAAATTATTTTTTATTTTTCAATTTTTATATCGTGAGAGATCAATGTAAATTGATAGATGAAGATATTTCCACCGACATTTTTCGATCATCTATGAATATCTCTAATTATCAGCACACTTTTGATTTATTTTACTTTCGCTTCTAAATAATAGTAATCCTCTATTAAATTTTTATTTTTTTTATTTTAAAAAAATAGTTAAAGAAAGTGTTAGCAAATGGTGCCACAGTTTTTCATATACTTCGAATTGATAATTAGCGGCATATTAGATAATGCATTTATTAATTCTTTTTGATGGAAAAAAAACTATAAATATATGCCAAAGAGAACAAAACTTGATTACAACTAGTGTGTCAAATTGTTGTTTCAATGAATACCATGAAAAAAAACTGTTGGTTAAAGTTAAATGCAGACAAAAAAGATAAAAAAAAATAATAGAAAGTCAGGGTAGACAGAGCACGTTTAGGACCGGCCCTAGTCAAAGCAGCTGCGTTGAACCCAAATTGAGGTGGGAACCAATTTTTTTAGGCCCAAATACTACATATGTTTTTTTGTTCAATTGTCTGTTTATTATAGTGGGCATATGACGAAAACAATTTTTCAATAGCCCACTTGAATTTGTGAAGTCACCTTGCAACTTGCAAAGGTCTTAATTGAACCCCAAAATAAAAACCAAAGTCCTTAAGGCCCCGTTTGGTTATTATTTCTGTTCCTTGACTCTTATTCCCGCTCTCAAAATTTTGGGATGAATATACAGAAACGCGTTTGGTAAATACGTTTTTGTTCCCAAAAATTTGAGTCATTTGACACTTTCCTGCATTCCTTAAGAATACGAGAAACAAAAAAAATGTTGGCTCCTATTCACTCCTACAAAATTATTCCCACCATGATCCGCGGGCCACCACCATGACACCGACCACCATTCATTTAAAGGGAAAAAAAAAAAACAAATTTTACAACCAAACGTGTTTCTAGTTTCTATTCTCATAATAAATTAAAAGAAACTGTAGAAAACCCAATGGGACTTAACTCACTCTCAAAAGATATCTTGTAAGATGAGAATCATCATAGGCTTTATATATAACTCAGGATTAGATAACACAAGTTATGTGAGATTTAACACGCCCCCTTACACGCAGGGTGGACAGATGGATTTTTGACAAACCACTGCAAACAGAGTATCGGGGGAACAGCCCAAAATCGATGTGGGATTCAACATGCCACCTCATGCGCAGGGTAGATTTTTTGACAAACCACTACAAATGGATACCGGGAGAAAGGCCTAACATGGATGTGAGATTCAACACACCTAATATCAAATAAGAGTCATGACTCTGATACTATGTAGAAACCAATGGACCTAACTCACTCTCGAAAGACTCCTTGGAAGAGGGGGATTACCCCAGACCTTATATATAACTCAGGATCAATCAACACAGGTGATGTGGGATTCAACACGCACCCTCACACGTAAGATGGTCTTTAACAAATCACTGCGAACGAATATTAGGAGAAAAGGCCCAACATCGATGTGGGATTCAACACGCCTCCTCACACGTAGGGTGGACTTTTAACAAATCACTACGAATGGATATCGAGGGGCGAAACATCAACGGGATTCAACACTCTCAACATCATACAAGAGTCCTTAAACCATGTAGAAACCCAATAGGCCTAACTCACTCTCAAAAGACACCTTTTAAAATGAGGATTGCCTTAGACTTTATATATAGCTCAGGATCAGGTAACACAAGCCATGTGGGATGCAACAAACCCCCTTACGAGCAGGGTGGACTTTTGACAAACCACTGCGAACGGATATCAGGGGAATGACCGAACATCGATATGGGATTCAACAAAAACAATTTCAGGCAATGTGCGTTACCAAACATGTCTCTATTTCCGGAATACTCTAGAACGAAAACAAAATTCTCATTCCAATTTATTGGAAGTAGAAACAGAAAAACAGAAACACTAACCAAACCCCACCTAAGGGACCACTACAAGGGTTTGAACATTAAACGAAGGGAAAATTTGACCCCTCCCTCCCACAAAAAGGGGAAAAGTTAAAACACGAACGCACAGAAAAAAAAAGGGTTCAACTGCATAATACATCATTTTCTCAAAGCTTTTCCAGAGTTGGCATGATTAAGAATTATTTGCGTTATTATTTAATTGTTGTCTAATATATTGTTGGAAACATCGAAGATCAATTGTTATCTTTCATGTTGTAATCTTAAAAAAAAAATGTTTATTTTGTCATTATTTCATTTTTTTGATATATAGTATAAAGGGCACCAATATTATTGGTTAACTTTAGGCACCAAAATACCTGGGGCCCGCCCTAAGCATGTTGTAGATACATGATGTCATTTGGGAGAGTAGGAACATACCTTCAGTTCTGGCAATTCGATTAAACAAGCACACTCAACCACATGCACCCCGACGCGCTCTGCAATCAATAGTTACACCAGAATGAACTTCAACCGGTATAGATTTTATAAGAATAAAGACATTAAATGAAAAATGTTTTCTTTTTCGTCTGGCAAGAAAAGCAGTGAAAAATAGATAAATTTTAATATTTGGTTGTGATTTACCATTGAAAAAAATCATTACCTTCTCCCCGAAATGATTCACATAGCGATAATATTCATTTTTTTTTTTCCTTCAAATACATATTCAGTCATTCGGTTATTATCTGTAGGGTGGTTTGGGGCCTCTATCAACCTAAAAAACTAGCTCACGAGGTGAGGCTTTCCCTCACACTTATAATCTGACCACCAGTCTCTTCCACACATGGAATAAACCCAACAATCTTCCCCTTACACATCGAGTTTTTGGTAGGCTAAATCTCGACCAATCTCTCCATTTGAGACTATTGGGTCAGAGTTGTTACAACATGAGCTCTGATACCAATATAAGGAGGTCTTAGACCTCTCTCAATCAAAAGTTAGCTCATGAGGTAAGGTTTTCCCTCACACTTATAACTTGACTACCAGCCCCTTCCACATCCAATATAGGATAAACCCAATAATATCAAATAGTTGTTGAATTTATCGACTTCTTCAGGTCATATCAACTAGTTGTTAAATCTCAAAGAACAGGCCATTGATTAAAAATATAATCTATATCAAAAAAAGAAAGTTACCAAGAAGCCTGATTGCAGCGCATAAGGTTCCGCCAGTTGCAATGAGATCATCTACTACCAGGGCACGTTCTCCAGCTTGAACAGCGCCAACATGCATCTCCATTTTGTCTGTTCCATATTCCAGAGAATACTCTTCTGAAATAACTTCCCCTGAAAAAACCAACCAAATCATTAAAAAGTTCAATGTAAGTCATCATTAAAATCATTCAAAGTGAAGGAACCCATCTCAATGCTAAAGTAAAGGTTCCAGAAAATGTTAAAATATGAGGATGGCCAACTACGCGAAAAAGGGACAAGAAATAACAAAGCAAGAAAAGAATTACACCTCTGAAATTTAAATTTCTTTGCTCGAAAGTGAATTAACAGTTTTCACAAGCATGAGACTGGGCAATTAGACAGATGTATCATCAGGCATGGGATTGTTTAGGATCTTAAACTTTTGGCCTAATCATTTTTAGTGTGGGGATAGGGCCTAGCCTTTTGTTTTTAAGGCCGACCCAGCAAGGCCGGGCCAATTGATATTGTGGCCCAAGAAACTATTCAAGCAGAGGATGAATTGGGTTTGACAAATCATCGAAATCTATTCTACTCGATCTAAATAATGTGATAGTGTTCAAGTGCACAGCGGATAATCAAACAAGTAAACAATCACAAACACAAATCAAAACAAAAAATTAAAAGAGTAGAATTAGAGAGATTGACACCGGTATTTATAGTAGTTCAGCAACCATTTGCCTACGTCTACTCCCCCCGAGCTCCTTCGGAGATTTCAATCCACTAATCTTTAATATTCTTACCGGTTAAGATCAAACCTTCAACAATCGCCGCTTAAGAAATTCGTATCTCAAGACTTTTCAATTCTAGAGTAAATATGTTCCACTCACAACACTCCTCTTGAGTAAAACTCTTACTTAAGATTACAACAATATAATCTCATAAAATGAAACTTCAACACTATCAATATAAAGAACTCAAGGATATTTAACTGTATGTGAAGCAATTATACAACGATCACTCAAATGAATATGAATAAAAAAGAATCAAAGTGATATTGATCAGAAAAATATATTTGAAAGCTAGAAGAACTTTATAGTATAACTCTTTGAAGCACTTGTGTGTGTTCTTCCAGCTTGTTTAGCCTCATTATATTCAAAATGGATTAGAGTCATCCAAAAGAGGACAAAGCCTTTGTTCTTCTTATGTAAGGTCGACTATATGAATCCGTTTACGCCATAGTGATCGATCAAGAGTCATCCCCTCAGTCAAATTTAATATCATCAAATCAATTCTAGTAGTCTCGTCCCAAATCTTCTTAGGTCTACCTCTTCCTCTAATAGCCTCCCGCACTTGAATTAAATCACATTTCATCACTGATACTTCTATGGGTCTTCAATGCACATGCCCAAACCATCGTAAACGATTTTCTTTAATCTTCTCTTCAATGGGCGCTATTTCTAAATTCTTTCTAACAGTTTCATTCCTAATTTTATCAATTCTCGTTTTCTCACTCATCCACTGCAACATCCTCATTTATTTCACACCAATTTTCTTAACATGCTTCGTTTTTATCATCCAATATTCTGAACCATACAGAAGCATCGGTCTTATTGCAATTTAATAGAATTTTCCTTTGAATTTCAAAGATATCCTAAGATCACAAATCACCCAAATTGCACTTCTCCACTTTAACTAATCTGCCTTAACTCTATACATAATATACTCCTCGATTTCGCCATAGCAAAATCTAAAATCATCTTATCTATTACATTCTTCTCCCCAAATCCATAACCACCATGTAATTTCTCGAAAGCCCTCATTTTCTATCCTACATGTCTATATCAAAGAATAAATGTGGAAACATAATTTCAATCCTATGAGCTATGCAAGTTGCAAGACAAACATTTATGGCATAAAAGTAAAGTTAAATTTTTCAGCATAATTTTTTAATTCAAGTCGCAAGAACAAGTTTAAATCTCCCACATATATGAAACGATCAACTGGAAAACAGGGCAAAAACAAAGCAGGAGAGAGAGTATTCTGGTCCAAAGTAGTCAACTACTTATAGCCCAAAAGTAGTTGACTACTCCTGCTATTTTTCAGCACAAGTATCGTTTTCGCCCGCTTTCTATTTTGGCCTCCATTTATAATCGTATAGTATCCAAAACATATTTAAAACATGTTTCAATGATATTAAGTTCATTCATCGAAATGGGCTCAAAATGAAGAGCGGATCAAGCCGAATACCTACTGGAATTTTTCCAACATAGGTAGTCGACTACTTTTGAGACAAGCAGTCGACAACATGTCTTGCAAGTTTGGTGGCCTTGGTTTATGATCGTACAGTATCCAAAATACTTTTAGAACATGTTTCAATGATATTAAGTTCATTCATTGAAAGAAGGCTCAAAACGAAGACCGGATCAAGCTGAATACCTACTAGAATTTTTCCAACATACGTAGTCGACTACATGTCCAGTAAGTTTGGCAGAAGGGCGGTTTCGGAAGTTTCACGAATTTTTGTGTAATTAGGGCTTTTTTCTTGCATTGTTTGCCTATAAATACACTTCTATACTCATTTCATTTCCTCACACGCATTTTAGAATAGAGTGTTCTTGAGAGGAGGCTTGAAACTCTAACCCTAGGTTGGAGAATTCTTTGTTTTTGAAGAGATTCAATGGCACCAAGGAGATCGAGGAGAAGTCAAGCCGAGGAAAGCAATGTTCCTCTATTAGACTTTCAACATTTCTCCCGTCTTGAACACCAAGAGCAATTTCAGGTAGATTTCTCTCATTGAAAGGTAACTACCGGTTGTGCTATCAATTTCAATCACTCTCTGACCATAACCTTCACACTCGCACTTATATCAATCATTTTGGTTGGGAAAGTTTTGTTGCATTGTCCTTACCTCAATACACTATCCTTGATCAAATGTTCCACGCTAATCTTGTTTATGAACATAGATCCTGTACTTCATATGTGAATGGTGTTGAAATTTCCTTCACATATAGTTTACTAGCTAGAATCCTTAACATTCCAAGAGGCGAAATGCAACCTAAATGCAATAACAATTGGTTGAACACTCACTTTAATTTTAAAGAATGGGATGTTTTGGCTACACTCGCCGGACGGTCGTTCTGTCCCGGTCATAGAAATTCAGTAGCGGATAATCCTCTTAAATTCCGTTTACTTCATTCCATTGTCAACTACTCTCTCGTTCCTAGAGTAGGAAGTCGTGCTCATATTAGTTTCTTCGATCCTTTCTTCCTAAAAAGCTTTCTTGATGGTACAAAAATCGACATTGCTTTTGATATCGGTATACATATGCTTGCTCAAAAGAAAAAGGGCAAAGGCTCTTTACCATACAGCATTGCTATCACCGCCATATTCAATCACTTTCATGTTCCTCTCAATAATGAGAATCCCTCTAGCATCATTTCCATTCGTGAGATTCTTGATTTCTCAACGGTGGCTAAAATAGGATATTCATTTGGGGATGGTCAATGGAGGAAAAGGGGAAGAAATGTGGGTGAACACCATATTGCCAGATTTGCAGTCACCAATAGGCCGGTTGTGCTAAGAGTTGCGGATCTTTATAAAGGAGGAGAAGCCAATGTAGAAGAAAAGGATAGAGATGAAGGGGATGACGAGACGGCAGATGTTCCAACACAAGCCGGTGGAACTTCTACATACAAAGTCGGAGAAGGGTCTAATACTCAAAATTTCCAATACAATGACCTTGTCTCACGATTCGATAGCACAAATGCGCGTTTTGAGAGCCGAATGGATAATCTCTCGGATCATTTTGACGCTCATGCACATAGTGTAGACGAGCGGTTTCAAACGGTCATAGGATCACTCTCGCATCTCACACGACATTTTTTCACGCATTTTCCACCACCACCACCTCAAAACTACTCCACTGTTTGATGTAACAAAAGGCGAGAACTCGATTTGATGTCTAGGCTTTTATTGCACTTAATATTATCTATCTATTTTTAGCATTGTCTATCTTTAATTTAGGATATTGTAAGACAATATGTGCTATGTTGGTGTGTTATTGATATTATGTCGTTAATGTTGTTTATATATCTTGATTATGTTGTTATAGTGATGAGAATTATAATAACTTTACGAAGCCTTAGAGAATGAAAATGAGCTTTCTTTGATAAAAAAATTTCAAAAACCAATCTCATTCTCAGGAGGAGCTAGTAAAGTGATTATCACTCATAAAAACATCAATTGAGTTGTCATCATCAAAAAGGGAGAGATTGTTAGCCTAAACGGTTTCAATCATAGGATTTCCAAGATGTGATTTTGACGATAACACCTCATTTGACGTTTTGATGTACTAATGTTGTTTTTAAGTGTAAATCATCCTTAAATATGGAAATAAATCATGGAGATACATTCAAGGCCAAAGGTATGATTTATTGAATGTAATTTTTCATTTCGACAACATTACTCAAAAATATTAAACTCAGAACTCTATAGGTTGCACACACACCAAGAGTTCATACATATGTGATATTTTGATTCAAACATGTCCAATATACTTATATATCACAATACGTGTCATCCGTTTGATCATATCATGCTTATTTGACGTATTCACGTTTTGATCACAAAAATGCTCAAATTGTTTAAAGTTGGTTTTTATGTGATCATAAGGTACACTGCATGCTTTGATCTTAAAAACACTTCAAATTATTGAAACATGTTCAAAAAGTGTTTTGGATACTATACGATCATAAACCGAGGCCAAAAACAGAAAACGGACGAAAACGACTCATGCTGAAAAAACAACACAAGTAGTCAACTACTTTTGGACTAAGTAGTTGACTACTTTTGACTAGAATGTTCTCTCTCTTCTGCTCTGTTTTCCAGTTGATCGTTGTTTGTTCTTGAAACGTTTTGAATGCTTTTATATCTTATTTAAGGTGTCTAAGATCATACCTAACATTCAATTTGATCAAATTATCATTACATTATCCGATTTGATCAAAATCGTTTCAAAGGTTTTTAAGAAATTTTGACAATTTTTTTGCATATTCTTAAAAACGGTTTTTCACATCAAATATTATTGTCATTGCTTATTTAATGTTATTTCAAGCTTGTTTATCATGACTAAATAATTTATACTTGGTTGAATCAAGTTCATGATATTAAATTGATGATTAATTGACATTTTCACTCTATTTTATGAAAAATCTTATTTTTGAATGAAATTTGCTATCCTATGTGTTTGATCTTGTTGTTGTCATTCAAATACATTTTACAATGTTATTTATGTGCAATATGAACCATATATATGTCATTGAAATGCCTTACACGAAATTGGCATATGCATTATACATATATGTGAGAGATTCAAACTTGCTCTAGCAACTTGCATTAAAAAATTATGGTGAAAAGTTTGACTTTACCTTTATGCCATAAATGCTTGCTTTGCAACTTGCATAGCGCATTGGATTGAAATTATTATGTTTCCACATTTATTCTCTGATATTATTCCATGAAAATTTGTCTGACAAGTTGGCATTAGACCATGATTAATTCAAACTATCCACAATTGGTATGAAAAATGTTGTCTAGACCTTTGCACACTCAATTGACCATATCTCACTTATCATGTGACATCTTATCTTCAAAGGTATGAGGCCCAACGGTTATGAAATGTTTAGGCTCCTCTCTCGGATGACTCTAAGTCATTTTGAATATAAATAAAGAGGCCAAACAAGATGGAAGAATAATCCATCTTGCACAAGTGCTTCAAAATGTCAAATGAGACGTTATCATCAAAATCACATCTCGAAGATCTTATGATTGAAACCGCTTAGACTAATAGATATACATAAAGTTAACTATATATACATATAAAATAGATTAATCATATATTACATTCAACAATTTTTTTTGTTGATAAACTTTAATTAATGGAATGTATTTTGGCTTAGATATGAAGTTAGTAGTACCCTACTAGCAATGTTTAATTAATAGGGATATTTGAATATGTTTGGATTTTTATTTTTTTTTAACTTCATGAAAAAATTGTATTTTTGTATTTTAGTTATTATTTTTCAATTTATATAGAAAAATTATGGGGGGGCTTCAGGGCTTGGGTATGGTGTTTTTAACTACGGGAGGACTTAGACTGGGACGTAGGGCCTGGTGGACCTAGTGGACGGGCTAAGCCGGGACGGGCCCTGAAGAATCTCGTAACTTCTTAGGTAAAGCCCGGCCTAGCCCACGAACAGCCCTAGACGTGAACGATAGCCCAGGCAGCCGTCAAGTACAACAGACTAAATCAATAAATGGAATGCAATGGTGTAGTTGGTTTGCTCCTTTATTACATAAACTTTGACCTTTGAAGCCTAAACATCTCCATCCGCTACTTCCCACAAATGCTGATAAAAGATGAAAGTTAAGAGGTACTGTTCTATGCTTGTACGAACTGCCACTACCAGTCACTAAATTGGTAACGATGTCTTACATAGTTTAAGACATACATGGCCCAAGCAATCTTTACTCTTCACATACTCAAAAGCCAAAACATACCCCAACCAGAATGGGTTTTCGGAGGCCTTCACAACCACTAGAACACCCCCTAAGGCCCTAGCTGTTGAGGCGGGGACAAACCTCCAACCAGACAAACTTTAATCTCTTTGCAATCTGGAACACTTGACCAAGATATTTTCTTCTTATGATTTTTTCCCTTTTTTGATAAATGAACACGAGCTACCACATATTATTTTTCACTGAACTGAATTTCAGCACCTAGGACTTGCTAACGAAGATAAGTGTACATTTATGCAGGGAAAACAAAAGAAGGCTACAAAAGAAAGATACCAGGCAACTTATTGGGTTTTCGCATGGGAACAAATTTTGCCCCGATAGCCAATGCGATGGGAGGGCCAAATATGAAACCTCTGGCCTCAATACCTGCATAATAGCATTGACGTTAAAATTTTACAGAATAATAACTTGTTTCATTCAATAGAAGCAAAAGTTCTGCATATAAAAACCAGCTGATATAAAGCTTTAGACAACTTACATGGATCATGAATCCAAATTCTAGTAGCTTTAGACAACTTACATGAATCATGAATCCAAATTCTAGTACTTCAAGCCTTTTGAATATCATATTAGGAAAGAATTGAAGTAGACTGATGTAATTTGGACAAATAACTTGCCACAATCCTCTCCTAATGTTAAACTGTTCTGAGTGTAAATTAGAAAATGGGAGGCAACCACTCATTGCAGTTCTATATTCCAACTTATATAGCCCCTCAAATCTTTTATCAAATATTTGGATCACGAAGCATTGTCTCTATATTTTATCTGATTTAATGTATGTGTTTATTCAGGTTTTCTTTTTCAAATCACTACATCTCAGACTTGTCAGCATGGAATTATTAATCGTACATCTATTCTTCGTGAAAATAAATCAATACCGTATTGTTAGAGGCAAATGTAAATCAATTGAATGCGGTTTTGGCAGGAGCTATGAGGAAAAGTGGTGAAGCTATAGACCAAAATTATCTGATCAAGAGAACAATCATTTTCCCAATTTCCTTGCAAATGATTTTCAGAAAATTAACAAAAAGAATATTAACCTCAAATAGGAAAAATGAATAGCAAGTGAGCATATAGGAGTGTGCAGCATTGAACAGATTGTTTTTGGCATGAATGTGATATTAACAACACACACAGAATTGTCACAGTCATATTCTAAGCCCCTCAGTTAAATTAACCGGAACATTATATACCAGTGGCAACAGTGATGAAAGAACAAGCTCAACTACATTACATTGTACTTTTTTGACAATATATGATGTTTACAGAACTGAGCGGAATGGCTTGTAATAGAACGCGATTAAACTATTAGACATAATTTGTTGATTATAACCTTTTAATCATGCATTAGACAGAAATTCACATATTAGAAGGACCAAGAAACAATTCAAACATAAACACTACGATTCAAGCGTCAAACAATACTGAAAGATCAAGGAATTCACATTTAGCAATGAATTTATGCAGTGAACTTATTTGGAGTACGAAGGAGCAACAAAAATAGGTGCAATAGGAGTGAAGATCTACCGATTTTCCAACACATGTTACTAGCGCCAACGTCGAGTAATTAAGAACAATACCTGCAACAACAGAGATATTCTTCCCCCTGTACCTCTCAGCGAACAAATCAATGGTGTCCTTAAACGCCTTCGGATCCAGAAGCAGCGTCGTTATATCCTGAAACATAATCCCTGCCAAAACCATCCAATATCTTATTTACACACATTTTCACCAGCATCTCCAAACAATAACAACAAATATACATGCATATCTACACATGAGAATTGAAAGGAAGCGTACCTGGCTTAGGGAAGTCGGCGATGACTCGAATAGCAGATGAAATTCGAGTGATCCGATCGTCTTCGCCATCTCGAAGAGAAGACGCCATTCGATCACTCACCGATTGACTCGAGACTGAACTACGACGACTGAAACAAGACTCCGCCGCCGTCGACACGTAGATCGGAGGAAGCTTGGCGGCGGTGTTAGGCAATTTAATTATGCACGAATTGATGATACTGGCTCTGGCTGTAGATCTCTGGTTCGTGGCGTCGGCCCTAAATATTTCGGGGACGAAATCTCTGGTAAGCGATTTCATTGGTGGGGACTCTGAAAAACGAAAAAGGGGGAGCTAATGGGGGACAGTAAAGGAGGGGCAATTTTGTCCGATAAGTCATAATTCGCCGGCAGTGCGAATCGGAATCAAATCTGATCATGCGATTCACGCCTTCCATACCGGCGGCGCCGATACTATTTTTAGTCATTTTTAATTTGGTTGGAGGGATTTTAAAGTCATATTTAATTTGATTTGTGGCAAATCTAGGTTCAACCTCTCCCCTAATATATATATATATATATATATATATATATATATATATATATATATATATACCAAAAAAAAAAAAAAAGTGAAGCCCAAATTTAAAAATAAAATTAGAATGTGCTCAGGTCCAATTATATATTTTGACAAAATACCATTTTACACACAATTTTTTTTAAAATAATCTTAAAAATAAATTATCATAATTACCCTCAAAAAAATTATTAAAAAAATAAAAAAATTTATTCTTAAACTAAATTTCATACTCTCTTTTCTCAACAAACCATTATGGAAATGAGATTATTATTTAGTCTTCTAATAAAACGTAGTTATTTTTCAATCCTTTCATGAAAATGAATGAACATGTTTACCCCTTATATATAGGAGTAAATAGAAACTCTAATTTCTCATTTTAATTGAGCAAATGTCGACAACCCCATCATCTCTCTATATATATATTGAACCGCCGCCGTCCGCCGTACTTTTGCTCTCATACATCGCCGATCAATTTTGTCCCCGTGCTCGATGAAAACCTAATCCCTTTTCTCCCCCATGCTCGTCGAAGTCACCGATCAATTTCGCCCCCCCATCGCCGATGAAATTCTCTCCGTGCTCCTCGAAACCCTAATCCCTCTTTCTCCCCCGTGCTCATCAACGTCCCCAATCAATTTTCGTCATCTCTCATCGCTGACAAAATCGTCTCTGTTGCCAATCAATTTCTTCATCTCCGCCACCGTTCCAGGAAGCTAGCTTTGTGACGTTTTGCACTGTGAATGTTCGATAGCCGCCGTCATCCCTCTCTATTATGTTCTTTTCCATTGCCAGATCTAGATGTATGAGAGCCGCAAGTGATAGGTGTAAAATACTTACGTATTTTCAAACCGGTTTTGTTAGTTTTCGAGTACGTTTATCGTTATTTTTATGTGTTTTAATATGTTTTTATTCTTTTTGTATTAAAACAGGTGCGCGGGGTGAAAAAGTATAAAATCGGAGTAAAAACGATGTGATCGAATCAAAGCGGACGAAGTTACGGTGGATAAATGAGCAAGGAGGCAACATTGTGAAAGAAGCCTACCGCCTAGGCGTCCAGACCTCCGCGTAGGCTATGAAGATGCTGAGAACATTTTCAAGTCCACCGTCTACTTCTTCGCCTAGGGGGTCACCAAACCTGCAAAGCTGGTACAAATTCTGTAACTTCAAGGCTATTTTGAACTATGATGCAATCCAATTTTGGAAACACTCAAAACATGGAAATTGTATATTTTTTTATTATCTTTCCATAGGTTTTTGAATCACCTCAATCGGAGTTTGGATGAAAAAGTTACAGTCAAAACAAAATGTAAACTTGCAGTTTCTTCGCCTAGGCGGAAAATTCCACCGCCTAGGCGAAAATCCGGCAGAAAGTTAACCAACCAACCTGCGCCTAGGCGGAAATCTGGCAGAAAGTTAACCGACCTAACTTCGCCTAGGCGAAAACATCTGCACAGTGAGATATTTTTTGGCCTATTTATACCCTTCTCTCCTCCTTTCTTCCGATTTCTTCAGCTCCTAAGGCCGTAGGCCATATTTTAGGATTAGGTTTAGAGATTTTTTAGGGAGAGCTCTCAACCCGAGGTAGAGGATGAAGAGGGAAGCGATTGGTGGACGGTTCTAGCGGTTATTCTTCGGATATTGGCTAAGTCACTCGTTTCTTCTCTTTGTTTTCTATATTTTGGTAGTTGTTGAGTATGTTTACACCATTTTACATTGTATACGTGGTTATGGCCATTGGCTAAACATAGGTTGTATAGGAATTATTAATATAATTTATGAAAACATTATTTAGCTGAGTTTGTGTTTTATTTGCGATTGTTCTTCGTTATGTTGATTGTGTGTGCCATATTGTTTGTTTATATTGCTTATATTTACATATCAAGAATACGAGGTTTGACAAATCTCAGATTCGGACTAGAATACACAAACGCCACAATCTTATAACCCGGTCGGGGTTTAGATTGTGGACAATCGATGACGTTGGGGTAAGACTCACGTGACCTAGAATCGTTAAGACGTTGAGGGAGACTTCAGCGTTGACGCAAAATCACGTATTCCCTCATCTTACACTCGGGAGAGGTGGCGAGGAAGTTTTAGAACGGAAATTGTCGATAGGGTAAACACAACGCGATGATCCAATAATCCAGGAGGGAGTTGGATTGTGTGCAATCAATGATGTTGGGGCGAGACTCATGCGGCCTAGGGTCGTTAAGACATTGAGGGGGACTTCTCTGTTGACACGAAGTCGCATATTCCCCCGTCTCACACTCGGAAGAGGTAGCGGAGGAGTTTACGAATTGAGATTATCATATAAGTCGAACGTCGTTAACATAAACTAAAACGAGACTGAACATGTATTCGTAAACGAAACTAATCCCTAGACAACCTATTCTCTCAAAACTATCACATATTAATATTAGTATTAGTATAGTTAAATTAGGCTATATTAGTATTAGTATTAATTAATTATATTCTATTTTTGTCGTTTAGATAAAGTCAGATTATGACAATCGTGATATTCGATAGTAATAACACCAATCCATGTGGATACGATACCCGATCGAAAAGTCCACTATACTAAAACTTGATCCATACGTTTGCGGTGAAAGTGACAGCGCTTATTTAGCGGCCACCAGCAAGGTTGGGGGCAAAGGAATGAACATTCAAACAGATATATGAACATTCAAATCTCTCCCTCTCTCTTTAAACCAAGGAGCTCTATTATGTTCTTTGTCAATTTTTTCATTTTATTTTTTGTGAATGTTTTATTTTCTATTTTTTGTCAATATTTTCAATTTATTTTTTGTGAATATTTTGCACTGGAATAGATCTGGGTGAATATCAATATTGAATATTAATATGAAATACTCAAATCTAAATGTTCATTTCTCGATGATGTGTTTTGGTGGATGTTTAAATTTGGACTTGGTGTATTAAGGAAACCAAAATTATTAAGTAAAATAATTAAGGTTTCATTTATAAGGAATGTAGACCAACGTGATTTGAGAATAATTAAGAAATGATCTATAAGGAATGAAGACATGCAATAAATTGTACTTATTACCTTCCACAATGGTTTGATCTATAATGAATGAAGACCAACGAAGACTTGCATAAGGAATGATCTATAAGGAATAAAGACATGCAATGAATTGTAATTATTAATTTTCCCTGTATGTTTTTCCTTTTCTTGTAAAACATTATATATATACTCCTGGCTCTCTCAATAGAAACACACGCGAGTTTACCCTATCTTTGATACTTTTTTATGGTGAATGTTGATTTATTAGATTTGTTTTTGTAAATGTTTTACACTTGATAGATTATCTATGTTTAATGGTCATATGAACATTCACAAATTCACATTCTTTTCCAAAAAAATTCACAAGATCTTGTTTGATGAAGTGTCGATCTATTTCCACGTGTTTAGTTCGATCATGCTGGACTAGATTATGAGAAATGTCAATTGCAGCCCCATTTTCACAAAATAGGTCCATCTCACAGCCAGGAGCAAAGTCAATCTCAATTAATAGTCATTGAAGCTAGAGAAGTTTATAAAGGCCCTTAGCCATCCCACGAAACTCAGCTTCAATACTTGATAATGCTACCACTTTTTGCTTTTTACTTCTCTCTGTAACCAAGTTCCCTCCAACAAACGTGAAATAGCCAGAGGTGGATTTTCTATCAGAGATATTGCTTGCCCAGTCAGCATCTGTGTAACTTTCCACCCGTAGGTGATTGTTTCTTGTAAAAATAAGTTGTCACGACCCATCCCGGACACTCATCATCCCGGGGCCGGCGTGACGACAACACGACATCACCCGAATGCCAAACCAACACATAGAACGATAATATGCATACAACTATATACCACCATCTAAATATCTATATACAGATTATCTACTATGGGGACACACCCGTCCCCAAATATATGAACAACCAAAATAAAAACCATAAACCTCTCACAGATTTACCCCAGACAGCTCATTTCAAAACCTACACCCGACTCCAATGTAGGACTCTATCTAGTGCCAGTAGGGAACCGACTCCTAGCTGTTCCACCTGCGAGTGTACTGCCTTCTTAGTAAAAATATTTTACAATAATAATACATTCTAAATAGTATAACATGTAAATGGATCAAGCGTAAATATATAAACACTACATAACTTGTAAAATCTCCAATATATAAGTAGTTAAAATAACGCAACAAGTATAAATTTCCATTCAAACTCATCTAGTATAAAATAATTTCAATCACCACATATATAATAAATCACCAAATATAAGTAAAACACCACACCACCACACCACACCACCACACCACTCACCGGCTAGCCATAGTGATCGTTTAACCTCACGATCGGGAGTTGCAACGGTACCCTAACCATCCGTAGGATATGTCTTCCTAGCAGACCTAACTGCGCAAATCACCGCCTACCGGACGTCTCCGGAGCCCATAATATAAATCACCACATAATATGAATCACCACCTGCCGAACCACCCTACAGACATGACATAATATGAATCACCACCTGCCGGACCACCCTCCGGACAAGACATAAACTATGGCATAATCAACTCAATAATATCATCATCAAATCACAAATCAATATCCATCTGCCGAACCACCCTCCGGACAGACCATAATATTAATCACCACCGCATCAATATCGTAAAAAACACCAACGTCCACCTCTTTTTCTCAAAACGAACTTTTAGATCCGAAAATAATATTTTTTCACCTTTGTTTGAAACTCGTCTAATTTCAACGAACCCATTTTTTTTCTTTATTTTATTTCGAAAACCAAATATTATCCACTCTCTTTTAAAGCCATCAAAACCAACGAAAATCATTTTTCGACTTTCTTTAAAAACTCACTTAATTTAATGAAAATACATTTTCCCCAACTCACCCAAATCTAACAATTTAATTAAATCTTTCTTTTTATAAACCAACGCAATTCCCCGAAAATTCATTTTTACCAACTCACCCCCAAAAAAACTGTTTGATCCATATCATTTGTAAAATTGTACAATCTAAAATAACACATTTTTTCATCATATATATAAAAATAGTTTTAGCAAGAAGATAATACACTCACTTGGTTATCTGCTTCGAAGACTTTGACCGCCTATTTTCTACCGGTACTCCGGTGCCTGCGAACTTAATAGTGACAGAGTCTAAATTAATATTTTATGTAAAAATAATCTAACCATGCCATGAAATCCTAATTTTCGTGATTTCCTATTCCCCGCGTTTTCTTTTGGAATATTTTCATTTAATTAATCTCACTCCGTTACGGTTTACTATATAAGCTTTGTTCATATAAACGGTCTCATTATTTATTATCGCCATTTCGACATTTTCGATGAAATAATTAGTTTCAGAATCAGCCACGGGACAATTAAATACATATATTAAGAGAGTACAAAATTTTACCTTCCCCTGATTTTCTACAGGTCCGCGAGATGAGTTTTTTGGTTTTATTGGGGTGGTTTGTGTATTTTTCTTTTTTCCCCTTCTTCTTCCTTTTTCCTTTTTGTTTTGTGTTTCTATTTTCTGATTGAGCTCAGTTGCCGCTACTCTCTCTCTAACTCAATGGCTGGCCAAACGACCGACACCAACCACCACCCCTGCAACCGTCTGCACACACACACACGTCGTTCACACCGTCAGCAAGACGAAACGCCTACACACACACACCTACTACTAGACCAAATAGACACACACACACACATACACACACACAACTATCTGACCGTACACCCATATACACACACTCCCTTCACCGCCGGAGATCCAACAATTTGAACAGAACAACACCCACACACATACGACAAATACGACACCTCCGCCACCGACGGCAGAGAAACGACAGTTGCCGTCGACAAGCTCTCTCTCTCTAACTCACTGCCGGCGACACACAGTCCCACGCACCATCGGAGGATCCACATACCCACTGGCCAAACTCACCAACAATAACAAAATACACACCTATAGACATTACTAAACAGAAACAAAAAACACATACCCACCTGATCGCCAGCTGAACGGAGCGCGCACACACACCTGGACCCTCTCACTTGACGAACAGACCACACGACCACCCAAACGATAAAAAACAGAGCATACACATACTCACCAGAGTGACGACCACACTGTTGATCGAATGACACCTCCTTCCTCGCCGAAGCTCCTTTGCCGATCCCCCCCTCTCTCTTTCTCTCTATTTTCTCTGATCGTTTCTCGATTCTTCTCTCTGATCTCATCCGTGTACATATATATACATGTATATGTGTGTGTGTAAAATATCTTTGTTTTAATTACTCATTCATCCCCCTATTTTCTAAAGTTTTTTTTTTTAATTAAACCCAACTCTAATTTTTAATGTTTGGAAATTTACAATTTAATCCTTCAATTTTTAAATTAAACAATAAATAACACCATCAATCCCGTTATTTTTAAAATATTTTTATACGTGACTTAAACTATGCGTATATTAGAGATCGGGGTTTTACAACTCTTCCCCCCTAAAAAAAATTCGTCCCGAAATTTTCATGCAAAACAAGCAAAAATTAAATTATTTTTTTTTTTGTCAAACGATAGTATTCCATGTCGCACCACATGGTCACGTTAGTCACACTTGATTCTAGCATAATTGTTTCCTATAGAGGGTCCCATAATCACAAGTCGTCCAAAATTTATAACCAACAGTTTTCGTCAAATCATATCCACCCATTGCAACATTTTCATTTGCAGTAGTCAATATTATATACAACACCTAACAAACAGAGTGCACTTGGTCGGTTACACTTAACACGGACAACCAACTATTAAAGAATCTCATGTTTCTAACTGCTTCCGCTGCGCTACTCTGATAAAAATAACGATCAACAACAATATATATACTTAAAATATCGCGGTAATCTCAGTTGATTGGGCCTATCTTATTCCGATAATAATTTTTTCATAGCCAGCCTTTATCCATTTCATCCAACATTTCCAGTCAACCAGTTTGCAACACTATTTCCATTCAACAATTAAACAAACAATACTCACCATCAATCTCAATATCGACATCTGATCTTCAATCTCCATATCGACATCAGATCTTCAATCTCCTTATAAAAGTTCTATAAATATTCCCATAATCCAATGTTAACTAAAAAAAAAAATTCACAATACGCCAAACCACGTAGATACGTATCAAACTACAGCAAACGGGTCATCTATAAGAATTATCTTCATGCCTCCATATTTAATCAAGTTCCTGATAAGGCCACATGCTTCAATTCTATTTCAATTTACCTAAACATGCTTCAAACATATATCTACGTATAAATATGAATCAAAGGACATAAATACGTCGCAACTATAAAAATTTGATACATCACAAAAGTCAATAGTTACTGACTATAAAAGATTATACCTCAATGAGTTGAGGTCTTTTTATCAACTCCATTTCTCAATAAAAATATAACCATACCGAGTTGTATCCAAAGCTCAATAATTTCTCCTTCCCCCATTTCAGTTTAATCTATATGACCGAAGTCATGCATCCTTTTCATACAGCGCTTATACAATGCCACCTAGCTCACCGAAAATTGTATCTATTATTGTAAACACATTCCATTAACGCCACAAAATCCTCCTCGCTACCAGAAAAAAACCCAAACGCAACCCTTCAACATCCAAATCGCACTTCTCAATTGATTGTTAGTTCACAAATAAAACGAGGTACCAACTTTCAATTTGGCACCTTAAGTAGTATAGAAATTCGACCAGAACATAAAAATAAATATCAGCTCCTGGTACTACAGTTTCTCCTATATAGTTTTTCCAATAGAGAATTATTACCTGGAATTAGCTACCCGACTTTCTATATTTACAGTTTCTCCTATAATGTCACACTGGTATCTTATCCCAACTTTAATCGATACTTATATTGGACCGGTGCCTTATGCAACCGAACCACCCCGCCAATTTGCACTTGGCATCTGTACCAAGACTCCCATTTCTATTTTGGAATAGATAAAGACTACAATAACCCACTTGAATATTAATGCTCGACCTTAATTTTGCTAACATACAAGACACCGAACAACTAATTCTGCAATTTCTCATTCTCCCTCAAACGACTAATAATACTCACGCAATTCTGATACAGTTTGATATCACCGGGGTGTATTATATATATTGAATTTTGTTCTTCTTTTAAGGTCTCTTTCGTCAAATGGGCATCATTAGGAACACACAAACTATTTCCAATCATCAAGACTTTATCATTATTTCTGACACGATTGTCAGCTCTACGACCATTTCCTACTTTATCTCTAATCCTTCCCAACTGGTCATCCGACTTCTACACTTCTACAACATCGTCGATCAATGCTGGTCCCAAAATCAAAGTATCAAACAGCGTTGCCATCTGACCAATCGCCCACTAAAACTCACAAGGGTCTCAACTCAACACATAATTTAGTGTAAACAACCTGAATGTATACAACCCAACTTACCAATTTCTGACTTAAAGCATGGGCTCCAACTTTGATCTTTCCTGAAAAATAATGGATGATACAATTGTAGTCTTTGATCAATTTTATTCAACACTTCTACCTCAGATTTAGCTCATTTTTTTATTAAACAACTATTCCCAACTCTGGTGGTTGGTGCATATCCCAAAAATCTTGTCATACAGGTAATGTCACTAAAACGTCAAAGCAACAACAATCACTGCCACTCCAAAAATTTCGAGTTCCAGTTACACTTTTAGGCCTTTCTCCTTAAACCATAGCTTCAACTAGTAATATCCTACTAAAAAAAAAATCTCGCAACCTAATTTTTTTGCAGTTGATTTAAACAAACCATCAATTCTAACCGATGAGTTACCAATACACATCTTCAATATACTTATCTTTTTCTTTTCGAATAACAACGGGTCTTCATGGAAAGAAACACCAACAAAACAACCAACCATGCCTGACGCCAATACACTACCCAATGTAATGAAATAACTATCCCTCACGTGCCGAACTCACTCATCGACACCCTATCTCATGTCCCCTACTGACTAGACGACTGTCACGTCTTCCTATCTCATGGTCCTCTACTGACACAACAATTGACAAGTCTACAGAACCTATAACTTAGGCTCTGATACCAAAATTGTCACGACCCGTCCTAAACACTCGTCATCCCGGGGCCGGCGTGACGACAACACGACATCACCCGAACGCCAAACCAACACATAGAACGACAATATGCATACAACTATATACCACCATCTAAATATCTATATACAAATTATCTACTATGGGGACACACCCGTCCCCAAATATATGAACAACCAAAATAAAAACCATGAATCTCTCACAAATTCACCCCAGACAGCTCATTTCAAAACCTACACCCGACTCCAACGTAGGACTTTATCTAGCGCCAGTAGGGAACCGACTCCTAACTGTTCCACCTGCAAGTGTACTGCCTTCTTAGTAAAAATATTTTATAATAATAATACATTCTAAATAATACAACATTTAAATGGATTAAGCGTAAATATATAAACACCACATAACTTGTAAAATCTCCAGTATATAAGCAGTTAAAATAACGCAACAAGTATAAATTTCCATTCAAACCTATCCAGTATAAAATAATTTCAATCACCACATATATAATAAATCACCAAATATAAGTAAAACACCACATCTCAAACACCACACTACCGCACCACTCATCAACTAGCCATAGTGATCGTTTAACCTCACGATCGGGAGTTGCAACGGTACTACAACCATCCGTAGGATATGCCTTCCTAGCGGACCTAACTGCGTAGATCACCGCCTACCGGACGTCTCCTGAGGCCATAATATAAATCACCACCTGTCGGACCACCATCCAGACATGACATAATATGAATCACCACCTGCCGGACCACCCTCCGGACAAGACATAAATTATGGCATAGTCAACTCAATAATATCATCATCAAATCACAAATCAATATCCATCTGTCGAACCACCTTCGGGACAGACCATAATATTAATCACTACCGCATCAATATCGTCAAAAACACCAACGTCCACTTCTTTTTCTCAAAACCAACTTTTAAATTCGAAAATCATATTTTTTCACCTTTGTCTGAAAACCGTCTAATTTCAACGAACCCATTTTTTTTCTTTATTTTATTTCGAAACCCAAATATTATCCACTCTTTTTTAAAGCCACCAAAACCAACGAAAATTATTTTTCGACTTTCTTTAAAAACCCACGTAATTTAATGAAAATCCATTTTCCCCAACTCACCCAAATCTAACAATTTAATTAAATCTTTTTTTTATTTATAAACCAACGCAATTCCCAGAAAATTCATTTTTACCAACTCACCCCCAAAAAAAAAACCTACTTGATCCATATCATTTATAAAATCATACAATCTGAACTAAACACATTTTTTAATCATATATATAAAAATAGTTTTGGCAAGAAGACACTCACCTGGTTATCTGCTCTGAAGATTTTGACCGCCTATTCTCCACCGATACTCCGGTGCCTGCGAACCTAATAATGACAGGGTCTAAATTAATATTTTATGTAAAAATAACCTAACCATGCCATGAAATCCTAATTTCCTTAATTTCATATTCCCCGCGTTTTCTTTTGGAATATTTTCATTTAATTAACCTCACTCCGTTACGATTTACTATATAAGTTTTGTTTATATAAACAGTCTCATTATTTATTATCGCCATTTCGACATTTTTGATTAAATAATTAGTTTCAGAATCAGCTACGGGACAATTAAATACATATATTAAGAGAGTACGGAATTTTACTTTCCCCTGATTTTCTACGGGTCCGCGAGATGAGTTTTTTGGTTTTATTGGGGTGGTTTGTGTATTTTTCATTTTTCCCATTCTTCTTCCTTTTTCCTTTCTGTTTTGTGTTCTGTTTTCTGATTGAGCTCAACCGTCGCTACTCTCTCTCTCTCTCTAACTCAACGGTCGGCCAAACGACCGACACCAACCACCACCCCTACAACCGTCTGCACACACACACGCCGTTCACACCGTCAGCAAGACGGAACGCCCACACACACACACCTACTACCGGACCAAATAGACACACACACACACACACAACTATCTGACCGTACACCCATATACACACACTCCCTTCACCGCCGGAGACCCAAAAATTTGAATAGAACAACACCCACACACATACGACAAATACGGCACCTCCGCCACCGATGACAGAGAAACGACGGTTGTCGTCGACAAGCTCTCTCTCTTTCTAACTCACCGCCGGCGACACACAGTCGCACGCACCATCGGAGGAGCCACATACCCACTGGCCAAACTCACCAACAATAACAGAACACACACCTACAGACATCACCAAACGAAAACAAAAAACACACACCCATATACCTACCTGATTGCCGGCCAAACGGAGCGCGCACACACACCTGGACCCTCTCACCTGACGAACAGACCACACACGACTACCCAAACGATAAAAAACAGAGCATACACATACTCACCAGAGTGACGACCACACTGTTGATCGAATGACACCTCCTTCCTCGCCGGAGCTCCTTTGCCGATCCCCCCATCTCTCTTTCTATTTTCTCCGATTGTTTCTCGATTCTTGTCACGATCCGTCCCGAAATCCTGACATCCCGGGCTGGCATGACGATATCAAGACATCACAAAAAACAACCAACCAACCATCTATTACACGACAAACATGCATATCTTATATAAACTATCATCTATAAGAAGCTATACATATTCTGTTATGGGAACACACCCGTTTCCCAAATATACTAACAGCAAAATATAATATCATGAATCCCCTCACAGGTTCCCCTCAGAAAGCTCATCTCAACCCTCCACACGACTCCATTGTAGGACTCTACCTAGCGCCAGTAAGAGACCGACTCCTAGCTGCTTCACCTGCGAGTGTACTGCCTTCTTAGTAAAAATATTTTATAATAATAATAATTCATATCTACAACATTTAAATGGATCAAGCATAAGTTTATAAATACAATATAGCTCGTAAAATATCCAATATAAAAGCAGGGAAAATAAAGCGACATAATTAAGTTCCATTCAAATCCAACTAATATAAAAATTATACTAAGCTCCATGATAATAAATATCAAATCAGCCAATATACGTAAAACGCCACATCTCAACCACACATCTCAAATACACTTTTTAAGCACACAACTCCAACACATACCTCAAACACACACACTAGTCAGCCCTAGTGATCGTTTTAACCTCACGATCGGGAGTTACAAAGGTACCGTAACATCCGTAAGAATGCCTTCCTACGAAATATCCACACCCCTTTTTGGAGAGAAATATGATCTACACCCCTTATGGGGAGAAACATCCACATCCCATGGGAAGAATCCACACCCTTTATGGGGAGAAATATAATCCACACCCCTTTCGGGGAGAACAACTATTGGATCGTCAAAATTATCAGTATAGTTAAAAATCCACATCCCTTGCGGGAAGAAATATATTTTCACACCACATCATCAAAAATCCACACCCCTTATGGGGAGAATATAAACCACACCCCTTTCAGGGAGAATTTTTAAAATTACGTTTTTCACTCTCCTTTTAAAAGTACCACCAATTTCAGCAAAACCCATTTTTCTACCTTTGTTCCACCGATTTCAATAAAAACCATTTTTCCCACCTTTGTTTTTAGAAAGCCAAACAATTTTAGAAAACCAGATATGCTTCAAAAAATAGGTATTTTTCACTCTCTTTTAAAACCACCAAATCCAACGAAAAACTATTTTTTAACTTCCTTTTGAAAACCATCGTAATCTCACGAAAATTCATTTTACCAATTCACCCAAAACCTGCTTGATCCACAAGATTTTAAAAGCATCTAATTTAAATACAACCATTTTCTATCATATATAGATATAAAAATAGTTTGACAAGAAGACAGTACACTCACCTAGCTATCCGGTCCACACAACTTTCATCGACTACTCCTTACCGAGACTCCGGTGCCTGCGAACCTAATAGTGATAGGGCCTAAATTAGTATTTTATGCAAAAATAACCTAATCATGTAGTGCAGGCCCTAGTTCCGTAATTTTCCATTCTCCACATTTTATTGTGAAAAATTATTATTTTGTCCGTTTTGTTACATTGATATTTACCGCACTAATTTATTTAGATTGACGATTAATAAAATATTACTACGATTATGAAAAATTCTTTCATGATTGCGAAATTTTTAATATAAACAATTTAATTTAACAAAAATAATACCCGATTAAAATTTTACTTGTTTCCGAATCCCCATCCGACCGCAAATTGGGTTTTTGGTTTTTATTCTGGGTTGTTTGTGTAATTTTCTCTTTTTTTTTTTTTTTTTTTTTTTCTTTTTTTCTTCTTATTCTTTCTTTTTCTTCTTCTGCTTTCTGTTCAGTTCCCAGCCATCCCTCTCTCCCCTATTTCTGTTTCTGATGTGGGTTCCCGCTAGTACACCTTCACCGCCGATCAACCCACTTTCACCGATCACACCCTACGACGACCACACCTACCCCACTAAACTGATCAGTAGCACACACATACATACACACGCTTGATCAAACACACCCACAAACCGTAGTACACATACACACAGCTGACGGATAGAAGGGACAACACACACACACACATACACACCGCACACACGGATGAACAGACACATACACGCAACAGCCCACATAACGCATGCACCGAAACACACGCACTCAATGTCCACACCCATGCACATCATCGAATCGAACACATACCCACACACGATCGCCAGTGAATCATAACACTGCTACCGACGAGTTCCCCCGCCAATCACTGCTCTGATCACGCCCACATACCTACAACTGACGAACGGACAACACACCACACGGAACACTTACCGTCGGACGACTCCCACATCTCCGACGATGATGAACGGAAAACAGGACACATACACAATTACACACTGATCGGCCGACCGAATTACTCCCACTCACCGGACGGACGACGACGCACACCGGCAACTACAACACGCACATGAAATTCGCCGGACAAAGTACCCACACCGCCGACAATCACAAGACCTCACCGACACTCCGATCCTCTCTCTCTCTCTTCTCTGTATCCAGATTTTTTTTTTCCTCTGATTTCTTTTTCTTTTAGATTTTGGTGATCATTACATGCATGAACAATTATTTATATGCATGTAATTAGTGGTCTAAGCATTGAGCTCCTCCTGCCACGTCGCTACTCCTCTCTCTCTTTCCGGCCGGCTGCTCACGATCACACACACATATATATAAATAAACTTTTGTTAAATTACTCTTTTCTCCACCTAACTTCTTAAAATCTTCATTTTAGTCCAAGTCCACTTTTAAGATTTTCTTAAATTGCAATTGCACCCCTAAAAGTTTTAATTAAAAGTTAAATGTCAATTTACCTCCCAAAATTTGGATTTAATGTTTCTAAATTTGCGAATTGACCCCTAAATTTTTAATTTGAATTTTTATTGACCCAATTTCACCTCGAATTTTTCCAGTTACTCTAAAATGCAACTAAAATGACGTACGTGCTACGATTGAGATCTTACAACTCTTCTCTCCGATCTCATCCATGTATATATATATATATATATATATATATACATGTATATGTGTGTGTGTAAAATATCTTTGTTTTAATTACTCATTCATCCCCTATTTTCTTAAGTTTTTTTTTTTAATTAAACCTAACTCTAATTTTTAACATTTGAAAATTTACAATTTAACCCTTCAATTTTTAAATTAAACAATAAATAACACCATCAACCCCGTTATTTTTAAAATATTTTTATACACGACTTAAACTATGCGTATATCAGAGATCGGGATTTTACATAAATCATTTTCCTGGGAAAGACTTTAGGTATCAGAGAATCTGAATCACTGCATTCTTACGATCTTCACTTGGATAGTGCATGAATTGGCTTACTACACTCACTGCATAGGCGATGTCAAGCCGTGTATGAGAGAGATAAATAAGTTTTCCAACTAATCTCTGGTACCTTTCTTTGTCGATTGCCACTTGATCTAGGTATTCTCCAAGCTTATGATTTTGGATTATTGGTGTATCTGCAAGCTTACAATCCATTAATCCAACTTCTGATAATAAATCTAGGATATTTTTTGTCAGGAAATGAATATGCCTTACTTTGACCTAGCGACTTCTATTCTCAGAAAATATTTGAGTCTTCCTAGACTTTTCATCTCAAATTTTGTGGCCACTTGCTCTTGAAGTCTTGCTATTTCCTCTGGGCCATACCTTGTAATGATCATATCGTCTACATAGACTATCAAAGTTGTTATATTACTCCGTTGATGCTTTAAGAATTGCATATGGTCTGAGTTGCTTTGTTGAAAGCCATATTTCCTCATTGCCGAGTTCAAGCACCCAAACCATGCTTTAGAATATTGTTTTAAACCATACAAAGTTTGTTGTAACTTGTACACAATCTTATATTAGAATTGGCAGTATATCCTGAAGAGACATCCATGTAAATTTGTTCTTCAAGACCTCCATAGAGATAGGCGTTTTTAACGTCAAATTGGTGCAATGGCCAATCAAGATTTACTGCAAGAGATAATAAAACCCTAATAGTACTCAACTTGGCCACAGGCGAGAACGTTTCTTGATAGTCTACGTCATAAGTTTATGTATAGCCCTTTGCCACCAGTCTTGCTTTGTACTTTCAATTGATCCATCGGCTTTGTATTTGATGAAGAATACTCACTTATACCCTACTGTTTTTAACCTTCTGGTAGGGGAACAAGAGTTCATATCTCATTTTTCAACAACGCCTCCATTTCTTCCTTCATAGCTTGGATCCACATTGGGTCTTCGAGGGCCTCTTCAACACTTGTGGGAATACAGTGTAAAAAGAGTTCATTCACAAAGTTCTTGAGGAATTCGGACAGCTTCTTTGTAGAAATATAATTGGCAATTGGATATCTCAATCTTTGGTTCTCCAGTTCCGGAAAATATCTGTTTGGTGGTTTGCCCCGATTGTGCTTGAAAGGTAATTCATAGCCAACAGGAGTATCTACGTCATTATAAATATAAGGTGTAGTAGGGGGGATTACCTTAATGATATTCTCAAGAGATGGGACATTGGATACTGGAGAGTGGAGGGAGGTACTGCTACTTTAGCTTCTAGAGATGTCTGTTCCGGAACTTTAGCTTCTAAAGATGTCAGCTCTGGAGCTAGAGCTTCTAGAAATGTCAGCTCTGCAGTCAGCTCGTCAATTGTCGACTGAATAGCATTCAGTGTCGTATCTATTGATCCTAAGATTTTAATGGACAATTAAATATTGATATTTTTGGTGAAATTAACGGATTTATTGAGTGTTTCAGTTTATAAGTTCCATTAAAGATATTATTATGAAGAAGTTGAGATGAATGCTAAATAGATGCTAAAGAGACTAACAAAGATGATGGATATTAAGAAATCGAAGACTTTGAAGAACCTAGGAAAAAATAACTCAGGTTAAATTTTTATTCTTAATGTATCCTGATTAGGATTACACACGACACAAAATATTTTTATAATTTTGTGTGTTTTTAATATGATCCTAATTAGTTAACGTACTTGCTTCTATGTAAAATTGAAGAAGAAATATTGATTTAAGAAATATTTGATTAAAATTGAATTTAAGTGTTAGTTGAGTTAACTGAGAAAAGAAATCGGTTAAAGGAGTAAAAACGTCGAAGAAATTGAATTAAAAAATGAAATAAGAAAGGAGTACAGTAGGATCGGTCGACCTCACTAGAGGGATCGATCAACAAATGAGAAGGTGTTGGAATTATGCAGTCTCTGAATCGACAGGTTGACTTATGGTATTTGATAGGTCAACCTATGGGAATTAGCTGAACTCTCTGAATTATTCGGTCGACAGTTAGGTCGACCTATGGCTAAAAGAAGAACTCTCTAAATCGTTAGGTCGACAGACAAAATTGAGAGGTCAACCTGAGAAACTCTCTGTATCGTTTTGTTGACTGAAGAAGGAGTAAAGGTCGACCTATGGGCAAGAGATTTTTGGCTTGGGCTACATCCTGTATCGGTTAGTCGACTTACGCTTTCTGGTCAGTCAACCAATGGTCAGTTTTAGGATTCGAGAATTTCATAGTTTTAATCCAAAAAGTAGCCGTTATTAGCCATTTTATGGTTAGGATATGAGAGATATCTTAGGAATCTGATGAAATTTAAGATATATAGTTGATATTTTACTATCCCTGTAGATATGGTTCAAGTATTTTGATTTTTTCACAATTTGGTTCATGTAATTCTTTCTATCCTATCTAATTAAGTTTGAGAAAACGTTTAAGGGACATAATTGAACATTTTAAGAGTTCTAATTGAGTAAATTATACCAAGATTAAGTCATAATAATATAAGGGATCTATTAGAGTAATTATTTGTCATGATATATGGGAACTAGCCGTTGGAGAGCTTGTTCTAATTCCATATAAATAGACCTGTGTTTTTTAGGTTTCAATAATCCCAATCATTCATATCTTAAGAGCTATTTAGTCCTTGTACTTTCTAAAAGTGATCATTCTGAAATCATACTGAGTGTATTGTGAGAAGTATTCTTGAGAAGTGTTCTTAAGAAAAATTATTGTGGATTATTGCTAATGCTGACTTGAAGTTTCATTGCTAATCATTCTTCTTTATTCAGTGGATTCCTGGTGAAATCGTTCCAAGTTTTTGTTATTAATTGTTGTGTGATATTATTGTTTAATACTTGGAATTTTTATCTTTGAAATCATTTTCCTGAATTTTAAATTTTAAATTATTTTTTAAATGATTTTTTGAGAAAATCTGATTACGTGTTAAATTACTTGCTACCCGTTTTGTTAAAATCAGATTTTGAAATTCTCACTGTTGATGTCCAAAAGTGGTGAGCCACCAACAGTATAGTCCGAAAAGGCAATATACTTACAAGAATGTTGATGACGTGATGAACTGGTGAGATCGGGGATACTGACGACCTCGAGGTGATAGCAATCATATCAGAAATCCTCGTCCCAATCTGAGATCCTATTCAGACTCCGAGATGAATGCTTCTTTGGACTTTGTCCTGATCTCTGAGTACCTGCATACAGACTCACAGGGGTTGTGCTCGGTAAAGTCTCTCCAGCGTGAGAGTAAGTATCCGGGGAAGAAGGGCTAAGAAATACTCTAATGTCCGTAGAGAAGACGTACCGTTGGGCAGTGGATGTCATGAGGTATTTATAGGCTTTGGACTCGATTAGCGTTGTGAATTTAGGGAGCTAAGCTCGAGTTAATTAACTTCATCCATTGAGCAACCAATAAGAAAGTCGATTAGTGCTCTAATCATCTAGGTTGGGCTTTTGGACCCACCTATTGAGGCCCATGGGCCGGAGTCTCGAGACGGCCTAGAGAGGCCTCGAGCACGGAGACGACGAGTAGAGAGTGCTCGAGTTCGTTAGCTCGGCCCAGAGTTCACTGGCTCGGCTTCGACTTCTTCAACTCAGCAAGGCGATTTTTATTTTGGCTCAGAGGTTTTTCAAGGAGAGCATGAGAGCCCCCTGGAGGGAACTCTGGCTCCCAACTCGGACATTTTTCCATACTTGGAACGATATCCTCCACGTGACATATATGACAAAATTTTCCTACATTTGTTGCCCCCCATGTCCCAAGGGTGAAAGCGGAACGTGATGGGCTTGAGATTTTCATGAATGAATTCTGTCTAGACTCGACTTTTTCTCGTTGTTCATTTCGTTGAACGTCGCTATTATAGCTTCCACCCAATGACTCTATCGGCCAAAAATATTCGTGGCCCGGTGCATTGGGGCATGTCAAGGTCCTTCCGTTGATGTCGGTTTTGCTCGTCAGTTCCGTTTGGTGATTTCACCTTCTAAAAATCGAGTCCGGCAGCTAAAGACTGAATTTACTGATCAAAAATACATTTTCCAACGGCCCGAAATTTGATTCCTTTAATGACCCTCTTGAAATGGAAAGTAGTAGCCGTTTTTAGCCTCTCGGGATGATCGGAAGGTGGAGAGGGTGTCAAAACGGCTTCAGAAACTTCAAAACGGCCTTAAAAAACCTAAAATGTGCAGGATTCGAACTGGGCTCGTCAGCTCAATACTTTTTTTGCACTTGAGATTTTATTTTTTTTTTGGTGGAAGACTTCACCTCGGCTTAGACTTGCGATGTTTGGCCTTCACCTCAGCTCAGACTCGCGAGTTCGGTTCGGCGGTCTTTACCTCAGCTCAGACATAAGAGCCATATTTTTCATAAGTACGAGCTGAGAGTACGGTGGCTCGTCAACTCGATACTTTTTTTACACTTGAGATTTTTGGCTCGGACTGGCGATTTTTGGCCTTCACCTCAGCTCGGACTTGGGATTTTTTGCCTTCACCTCAGCTCGGACTTGCGAGCTCGGTTCAACGGTCTCCACTTCGGCTCGGACATGAGAGACCCTTATTTTTCATAAGTCCGAGCTAAGAGTACGACGGTTTGTCAGCTCGGTACTTTTTTCATACTTGAGATTTTTGGTGGAAGACTCGCGATTTTTTGTCTTCACCTCAGCTCGGACTCACGAGCTCAGTTCGCCGGTCTCCACCTTGGCTCGGACATGAGAGTCTCCTATTTTTCATAAGTCTGAGCTTAGAGTACAACAGCTCGTCAGCTCGGCACTTTTTTCATACTTGAGATTTTTGGCTCGAACTCACAATTTTTGGCCTTTACCTTGGACTCAGGAGCTCGGTTCGGCAGTCTCCACCTCAGCTCGAACATGAAAGTCCCATATTTTCTTTGTTGAGAATACGGCGACTTGTCAGCTCGGCACTTTTTTCACACTTGAGATTTTTGGCTCGGACACGCGATTTTTAGCCTTCACCTCTGCTCGGACTCGCGAGCTCGGTTCGACAGTCTCCACCTCAGGTCGGACATGAGAGTCCCATATTTTTCATAAGTTCGAGTTGAGAGTACAGCGGCTCGTCAACTCGACACTTTTTTCACACTTGAGATTTTTGGCTCGGACTCGCGATTTTTGGTCTTTACCTCGGCTCGGACTCGCGAGCTCAGTTCGGCGGTCTCTACCTCGGCTCAGACATGAGAGTCCCATATTTTTCATAAATCCGAGCTGAAAATACGACGGCTCATCAGCTCGACATTGTTTTTACACTTGAGATTTTTTGCACAGACTCGCAATTTTTAGCCTTCACCTCGGCTCGGATTCGCGAGCTCGGTTCGGCGGTGGCGAAGGATGGGAGTTATACGCAGGAATGGTTCTTCTTTCTCACTACTTCTTCCTCGCATGGGTGTTTTATTTTAGAGAGAGAGAGGAGAGAGAGCACACCTTGTGTTACCTCAAACCCACGTTCTGCGCCCACAAAAAAATAAAAGGAAACTCAAGGATTATTACACTTTACACCCTCAAAGTTTGATCACCCTTTCAGTTTGAGGCTTGGCTATTATTTCATCCTTGGCCCCTAATCCCCCATGAAGATTTGACACTTTGAACCCCTGAAGTTTGGCCACTGATGTTTCATCACATTTCCCACGCTTTACAACTTTGAAATTGTGCACAGCTTTGACATTATGCCCCTCAAAATTTGACACTTCGGACTCCTGAAGTTTTTTGTTATTTTTGAATACCCATGTTGAGCTCCTCAAATTTAGCACGTGTTGCGGGTCGGCACAAGAAAAATATAATGGGCTCGTTCAGAACCCTATAGTTGAGCAGGAGGTGGAGAGGACTTCAAAACAGCTTCAGAAACCTCAAAACGGCTTTAAGTGAACATAAGGATGAAGGATCTGAGCTGAGTATACGTTAGCTCGTCAATCCGTTAGCTTAGACAAATTTCCACACTTGGAAAATGTTGAGGAGGAAAAAACAAAGGCTTCCCCATTTTGATGATATCTGAGCTGAGAGTACGTCAGTTCGTCAACTCAGACAAATTTTTGCACTTCAAAAATGTTGATGGAGGAAGGATCAGGTGCTTTCCTATTTTGATGATGTCCGAGCTGAGACTACGTCAGCTCGTCAGCTCGGACAAATCTTCGCACTTGCACAATTTTGATGAAGAAAAGATCAAAGGCTTCCCCATTTTGATGACGTCCGAGCTGAGAGTTTGTCAGCTCGAACATATCTTCGCACTCGAACAATTTTGATGAATGAAAGATTAGAAGGTTCTTCATTTTGATGATGTCCAAGCTAAGAGTACGTCTGCTCGTCAGCTCGGACAAATCTTCACACTTGGGCAATTTTGATGAAGGAAATATCAAAGACTTCCCCATTTTAATGATACCCGAGATGAGAGTACGTCACTCGTCAACTCGGACAAATCTTTGCACTTGGACAATTTTGATAGAGGAAAGATCAGATGCTTCCCCATTTTGATGATGTCCGAGCTGAGAGTACGTCAACTCGGATAAATCTTCGTACTTGGACAATTTTGATAAAGTAATGATCAGATACTTTCTCATTTTGATGATGTCCGAGCTGAGAGTACGTCAGTTTATCAACTCGAACAAATCTTCACACTTGGACAATGTTGATAGATGAAGGATCAAAGGCTTTCCCATTTTGATGATGTCTGAGCTGAGAGTACGTCAGTACGTCAACCTGGACAAATCTTCATACTTGGCCGTTTTTCCTCACTTGCTAAAACTCGAAAAAAAAATCAAATCTTCATTTTTCTTCATCTTTCCTTGTTTCCACTCAGGTATATGGCCATCTTGCCCCCCCAGCCCAGGACACGAGTTGACAAAGTGGAATTTGTGTTGTGGGTTTAAGGCAATGAGCTCTCCACAGCACCTGGTCCTTGAGATCCACAACACCGAGTTCTCGCGGTCCCCAAGGGTGTAATGCCCCGGCTAGAATCATATTGGAAAAGAGTAGATAAGTCGTCATTTCAATCAACCCAAGCTAATGCACTCAGAGATTTGTGAACAGCCAACTCCCGGCCCTTGAACTTCAGATGACTTGTAATTTTCTAAAAATTTAAAATCTGCACTGAGTGCTCGTAGAGCTTAGCTCAAAAGAAATTCTAGGGTTCTTCAGTTTTAGTTGGTCCGAGCTGAAAGTACGACGGCTCATCAGCTCAAACCATGAATCAATCTCGAAAAGGGTATTCAAACTCTGATAATGTCTAAGCTTAGAGTGCTCGAGGATCAAAGCTCGACAAATATTTGGTGGATACCCAAATTTGATGGATCTGAGCTGAGGTTGCCCGCAAAGCGGAGCTCGGTCAAATTTTTACACTTAGGAAATATCCGGCACCATTTGCTTTTAGGACTTTCATGGTTTGACTGATCCGAAGTGGATGTGCCCGAAGAGTGTTGCTCATCTGGAGGGCGGCTCATCTCCGGCCAGGTCGGCACAAAGGTCTGTTCGTCTCTACCTTTGCACTTCATTTGGGGATCGGTTGGAGGGTGGCTCATCCCCGTCGAGACAGAGCGCTGCTCGACTCCACTAATATTTGGAGAAGTGACTGGAGAGTTGCCCGTCTATGTTCGCGGTAGGACGGAGAACTGCACGTCTCTGCCTTCGTTTGGAGAAGCGACTGGAGGGCTACCCGTCTACGTCTGCGGTGGGACGGAGTACTGTACTCCGCCTTCATACTTCATTTAGGGATCGACTAGAGGGCGGCTCATCCACATCCAAGATGGGATGGATGGCTGTTCAACTCCACCGTTGTTTGGAGAAGCGATTGGAGGGTTGCCCGTCTTCGTCCACGGTGGGATGGAGGACTAAAATCTTTTCTTTTACTTAACCTCATCTCGATCTCCTCAGGCCGTGGTTCCCAAATCGGACACCGTGGTGGCATGAGGATGACAAATAGGAGCGTGCCTCTTGCTCACAACGGACCCTCAAGTCGGACATTGTTGCTTGGGAAATCGGCCAATGGGTAACTTCGTTTGGTCCCTGGCATCGTGTCTTCACGGGAGAAAGGGTCTTAACACCACCAAGAGAGCCCTCTCTTACCCCTTAACTCATGGTCGTGGGGCTGGGGGTGATCCTCATGTCTGTTGGAGAAGACCACCCTATCCTCATAGTCCTGAGGTTGTTCATCTTGCCCTGTGGTTCATAGAGCCAGTCCCCCTAGGGCAGGAGATGGCAATAGGCGAAAAAGGAGGACCTAGAAATAGTTTTGGAACTCGCCTAGCCAATGTTTCAAGATGTCAAAACGGGATGCTTCAGGGGCCCCCGAGGTTTGTCCTACAAATGGCCTAGAGGGCAATGTGGAAGGCCCCGTTTGGCAGATGGGCTGAACTGTCGGGCCGATTGGCGGCGCGGCTGGGACGGTGGGTGCGGGTGCTTTATAGCTAGGACCTGGTAGTTCGGTCTGGAGCCTTTGACGTATTGTTAAAGGATTGAGGTGTTTGATTGCTATTCACAGCGAGAGTTTGATCTACTAAACGGATTTTCTTTCTAGACCTTGTGATCATCAAGTCTTAACCTTATAGGGAGCTGACGATCAGGGGAGACTTTTAGTGCGTTCTCACAGACGGCACTAAACTGTTAATGTCCAAAAGTGGTAAGCCACCAACAGTATTGTCTGGGAAGGTAATAAACTTACAAGATTGTTGATGACGTGATGAACTAGTGAGTTCGGGAGTACTGACGACCTTGAGGTAATCACAATTCAATTAGAAATCCTCGTCCTGATATGAGATCCTGTTCAGACTCTAAGATGAATGCTTCTCTGGACTCTGTCCTGATCTCCGAGCACCTGCATACAAACTCATCGGGGTTGTGCCCAGTAAAGTTCCTCCGGTGTGAAAGTAAGTATCCGGGTGAGAAGGGCTAAGAAATACTCTACTGTCCGTAGAGAAGACGTATCGTTGGGCAGTGGATGCCATGAGGTATTTATAGGCTTTGAACTCAATTAGGGCTGCGAATTTAGAGAGCTAAGCTCGGGTTAATTAACCTAATCTGCTGAGCAGCCAATGAATAAGTAGATTAGTGCTCTAATCATCTGGGTTGGGGTTTTGGGCCCACCTGTAGAGGCCCGTGGGTTGGAGTCTTGAGACGACCTAGAGAGGCCCCAAGCACGGAGACAACGAGTGGAGAGTGCTTGAGTTCGTCAACTCGACCCGGAGTTCACCGGCTCAACTCGGACTTCTTCAACTCAGCAAGGCGATTTTCAGTTCGGCTTGAAAGTTTTTCAAGGAGAAAATGAGAGCCCTCGAGAGGGAACTCCGATTCCCAGCTCGGCCGTTTTTCCATACTTGGAGCGATATCCTCCACGTGGAATATAAGACAAAATTTTCCCACATCACTCACTGTATTTCTATCACTAATATCGGAAGTGGTAGAAGCTCCGAGTGGGAAAAAGACTTATTAATTTTATAATTGGTGAGTTGTGTATCAGATTAGATACTATTGGGAGTATCTAATCAAAGGGTAGCTGGTTTCAATCTCTTCTGTTAAAGAGATTGAGGTTTTGATCTTTGCCTAGAGTACAAGAAGATTAGGTATTAACTCTTCCTGAATAGAATTAATTTTGAGTGAATTTGTAACGGTTCGATCCTTACCAAGTAAAATGATACTTGGAGTGATTTTTGTGTGAGGTTTAATTCTTAGTGTCAGTATAAAAGAATTAAGTTAATCTTTAACCTAAAAAAAAAGATAGCGTTATTCCCGAGCCTGTGAAAAGGAATTGTAAAGGTTGATTTTGAGCATGTGAAAATAATCATTCGGTAAGGGTTTGGTTCCTACCTAGTTAAAGAAATCATAGTGATTAGTGGGTGTGAATCTTCGCGGAGCTCAAGAGACTGGATTAGCCAAGAATAATTTAGTAAACCAATATAAATTTCTGGTGTGCTGCTTTATTTACTTTGTTTATATTTTGTTATTTGGTATGCACGTAGTTGATAATACTTATCCGCTGCTATAAAGATAATAATTAATTTAAGGTAAAATTAATTATTTAATTTTTGAAGTATTATTATTTAGATTAAATTTTCTATCTACCCAATTCACCCCCTCCCCCTTAGGTAGCTCACTAGGCCAACACTATTAGTGTCCTTAAACCAGTTGAATGTCAACCAATTCAACTCTTCTTCTCGTGTTTCTCCCTGAAGAAAAGATTTGGATACGGCAGGGGAGTAGAAAGTGTTAGATTCAAGAAACGTGACATCCATAGTCACATAGGTATGCCGAGTAGTTGGGTCGTAGCATCGGTACCCTTTTTGGTGTATAACGTATCACAAAAAAAGATAACGGATGGCACAAGAATCAAGCTTCGTGCGTAGGTTCTTGTGGAGGTGAACAAACGCAACAAAACCAAAGACATGAGGCGGAAGCATTAGTACTGTGGGTAATGACACATAGGTTGACAAGGCTTGTAGCGGAGTCTTGAACTCAAGAAATTTTGAGGGCATGCGATTAATGAGATGGACAGCTGAGGCAAAACAGCATCAGCCTAGTGGTGGCTCGATACATGAGCTCCAAGTAACAGAGCTCGAGCAGTTTCAAGGATGTGGCGATTCTTGCACTCTGCAACACTATTTTGCTGCTGAGTCTGGGGGCATGAGGTCTTATGAATCAGTCCATGGTGTTGAAAATAACCGCGGAACTCTTGATTCACATACTCTCCATCATTATCGGAACAAAGAGTGTGAATCTTAGTAGAAAACTGAGTCTGAATCATTGTATGAAATGATTGAAACACACAAAAAACCTTATTTTTATGTCACAACAGATAAAGCCAAGTCATTCGAGTACAATCATCAACGAATATCACGAACCAACGGACACTAGACATAATAGATTTTGGGAAAGGACCGCATACGTCAGAGTGAATCAGAAAAAAAGGAACATCGCTCTTATTCATACTTAACAGATAAGTGACTCGATGACTTTTAGCTAAAATGCAAGTCTCACATTTAAAATCCAAATTTGACAAACCCGAAAATAAATCAAGAAACACATGTTGAAGATAACCAAATGAATGATGGCCTAACTGACGGTGCCAAAGTAAAATTTGTTCTACTTTGAGGTCACTTGGGCGATACATGTGGTGTGCATGGCCAACACTGAAATCTTCCACATAATAGAGCCTCCCCTCCTAGTTCCATGCTCAATAATCTCCTTAGTAAGAATATCCTGAATAAGACAAAATGTAGGATAAATTAGCACAACACAATTCAAATCTTTAGTAACTTGATTCACAGATAGTAATTTTGTGAGAGAGAAGGCACTAATAAAGTATTAGGTAATGGTAGGGTTGGTGACAACATCACAGTTCCAACCCATGTTACCAAAGAGATGTCTCCATTAGCATTGACAATGCTAGTTCACCGAGGAGGGGAGTGCTAAGAAAAATCACTTGCATAAAATGTCATATGGTCCGTTACTCTAGAATCAAGTATCCAAGCATTGCAGTTAGTCTCTCGATTAGAACCAAGTAGAGTATTACCTGGGTCAGAGTTTGGATTATCAGCTGGAGTAAGGGAGAGATGTGGTTCTGCAGCAGCCACCGCAGCCTTGTCGGTGCTATCATTATTCCCACCTCCATCACGACACTTCCGAGCCTGGAGTTCGTGCCACCTATCAGGATACTCGTGAAGTTTGAAGCAGGTCTCACGAGTATGCTTTGTACTCCCACAGTGAGAGCATTTAGTACCATCAGAGATGGCTCGGGATTTGGAGTTATAACCGAATTTTCCACCATGAAAAGAGAGAGACCCAAAGGATGTTTGAGGCTGCAAGCCATGCTTGAGACTTTTAGACGTTAGACTAGCTCCTGGTATAGCATTGGGGCTACTTGTCATCATCACTGCTTAACAAAGAGCTTCTCTCTGGACGTGTGCATAGGCTTACTCTATTTTTGGAAATGGTTTTATCTGCAGGATATCACTCTTGATATGGTTTAAGCGGTCATCGAGACCATCCAGGAATACATATACTCAATTTTTCTAAATTAGGGTATTATAGTGTTGAATATTGGTTGGGTATTCCATCAGGTTTGAACAACAAAAATTGATTTCATGCCAAAGGCCTTAAAGATCATTGTAGAATTTTTTAAGAGAGCTGCCATCCTGTTTAAGGCGAGTCACACGTCGCCAGAGGTTATACACCTGGGAGGTGTCACTGCCATTAAAGTATGTAGTAGCAATTGCATCTCACGCCAACTTGGCTGTTGGGAAACACATAAAGTTACTGAGAATAGAGGAGTCAATGGAATTAATCAACCATCATTTAACAATAGTGTTGTCAGTGCGCCATCGTCGAAAGGTAGGGTCCATCTGAGGAGGTTGGGGTAGATCGTCATTTATATATCCCAGATTGTCTTTGCCCGAGATATACATCTCGATCACTTGGGATCAAAGAGCATAGTTGGTGTCATCCAACTTGATGTTGATCGGTGCAGTAGCAATATCGGAGGTTTGGATTGGGGTTGAAGCTTTGCTAAGCCATGAAGGGAGACGAGATTGATTAGAAAATAGTATCTGAATCTCAAGAGGTGGTCTGAAAAGATAATAACAAAGATACCGAATAATGTGTGTAGTTTTAAAAGGAAACTATACTATAAAGACAAAATTCTGAAAATCCAAGACTACGGTTGGATTCGGAACACCCCAAATACCCACGAACCGATATAAACCATTGGGGAATCGGGAAAATTGGTACTGAACCGAACTAAAGAAGTTAACAGTGAATCAGTCTGTATAGTTATAAAAGAAGCTATACTTTATAAATAGAATTTTACAAATCCGACACCACGGTTGGAATTAGAGTACTGAAAAATCTCATAAACCGGTTTTGAACAGGTCAAGAACTGGCCTAAAAAAGGGTGAACCAGTCTAACGAATATGGCTGAAAAACTGGTCTGCACATTGAGAAGTCTGGCGGCGCGTGAATCTGAAGCTGGTAACTTCAGACGGGGGCGTAAGAGCGCGTCCAGTGTCAAAAATCGACGTGTGATATGTCGTTGGAATTGTCTTTGAAAGAAGAATTTCAGATATGGTCTTGTATTTATAATCGAAATTCGAAAAATTTATGAAAAAGTTCGATCGTTGTGCAAAATGTTAAGTTTTCTAGGCAGAAATTCAAATGGCGCGTGTGACTTCGATATATGTCCGATGGAGATGATTTTTGTGGCCTTATAATCGTTTTGTAAAAAGGGTTTCTAAATATAAGATAAGAAAATAAAATGGAGCACCAGAAATTGAAGAAAAAGAAATGAACAGCGGAAATGACGGAAGAAGAACGACACACAGATCTGAAAAAAATGGCTTTGGATCTATGCTTTGATGCCATGTAAAAACAAATAAGATAAAACGATTTCATTTTCATTTTTATTGTCTTTCATTTGATAATTTACATCCATATATATAGATACAAAACTACATTAAATTAGACAGTTGAGGAATAGTTCATTAATGAACTTTGACTCATAAACTCACGTCAACATTACCACCCTCCTTTCAACAACATTCACCACTGGAATTTTCTCTATCTTCTCTCCCTCTCTCTCTCCGCCGTCGCCTGCCAAATTGGCCAGCGACGACCAAGATCTAGCCTCTTCTGGCCAGATCTTGAGCAAAGCAACGGCCAAATCTAGATTACGCTTGAACAGATATAGTTATCGCGGCCAGATCAGGCCGTCGTCAGGTCAACAACAGTCCATTATGGATTGTCTCAGGCCAGATTTTGTCAGCGAGGGGATTTGGACTTTTGTTCTTAAATTTGAGGTTGGGTCTAACTGTATCATAGAGAAACGTGTTTAGCATCTCTCAAAATGAGAGCTGATGCGGCAAATTGCTCGTCGATTAAGCTACAATATCGGTCACGTGATTTTCATTTTATGGGGTTTGCCTTGATGGCGTGTAAAGGGAAAAGTACCCGGAAATAGAATAGTCTTTATTTACATTTAGCTCCCCCCATTCCATTCTTTGAGTTTGAATTTGAATGGTAAACCCCCACATGTTACTAAACTAATGCTTCTTTTTTCTTGGTAAATACCTTGTTCGATTTCCACTAAACCAAGTAAAGATTGTGTAAGCAGTGACTTCATCCAAATTGCATTATCCTAATGTCAATCGAATTTGATTTTAAATTTCCAAATTACACTGAAATATTTTTATTTATTATAATAAAAAAATACATCTTAGTCATATATAAGAACAAAATAAAAGTACTTTTTTTTCTTTATTTTGTTATTTGAATAGTTTTTAGTTGGATTGAATCTTTGGATATATTAGTTATAAATGAATTTTTGTATTAAATGTGGTAGTGGTGGCCGGTGGCGATTTGGTAACCAATGGCAGAGGTCTGGCGATTTACAACTAGAGGTCAAGGGTTTAGTGATTGACCGACCATCAGCAAGGAGAGGTTCTGCAACTATGATCGGAATCTAGAAACTGCCAATGGGTGGCAAGAGGTAGAAGTTCAAGACTAGCGACCAGAGTTCTGTTACAAGCAAGGCGGAGACGAGGGTGGATACCGTAGTTTTTTTTGTGGTACATTGTGGATATCATAATTAATGTTATCTAAGTGGGTGTCATAGTTAATGTTAACTAAAGACTGAAAAATAAGTTAAAAATAAATTAGAAAAAACTAAAATAAAAAAAGGGGGTTGCTCTATGTTACTCTCAAGATTAACCTCTTCGAATATACTAAATTAGCACGTGGAAAAATCCACACGTGAGATGCTTGACCAAGTTTATACAAAAAAAAAAGTAAAGAATTGAGATTAAAAGACTTCGATGAGAAATTACATGGGCGTCAAAAGATAGATTGACTACATTTAGCACTTATTACCCCCACGTCGATTGATTTCACGGCGTTGAGGGTAATTACCAGATGAGAGAAGGAAACAACGACCGAAGCCAGAGCCAATAAATTCAAAGCACAACTCTCTCATCAAAACAATTCAAATATTTAACACAAAACCGGATCATAAAATCACTAGTTTTTCATTTCCTTACCTATTGTATGAGCTGTAACTTAGATAGCAGAATGGCTGGCATACTTTCAAATAGTGTCCCCACATCATTTAATCTTGGGACATATACATCACAAATTTCTAAAGCAAACAACCCTTCTCGCACGTCTAAGTAAAAATCAAACTCCTGTTGTCAAAGAATAGAAAACACTCGCACACAATATAAGTAATTACAACACGGAGTAAATATAATAACTTTTTAAATAAATACAACATTATCTAGCTAGACTTAAACTCAAAATTTGTAATCTAACTGTTATCTAGTGTGTCTCCCCAGTGAGAGGTCTAATGTTTAAAATTTTCTTCTTCTAATTATTTGTTAAAAAAAAAAAAAAAAAATATCTAGCTAGACTCGAATTCTATTTTTTATAAGTAAAAAAAAAAAAAGACGGGTTTCACAATTACATGGGTTGTTCAAAATTAATTTTGAAATATTGTTAAAATTTAAATTTATAATGTTGTAGCAAATATTTATGGGCTTCCAAAGTGGAGGAGGAAGTTCTAGAAAGTCAACTTTGTGAAAAGAAGAAAAAGTCAACTTTCAAATAATACTAGTCACCTAACACCCACGTCTTCCAAGTGCCTGCCCAGCTTAATAGTGTTGCCTCTATTAATTGCCTAATTTTTTGACACTTAGAACCAAGTATTACAATTTAATGATCAAACATTGACCAACCTCTACAATTAAAAAATTCATCAATTTTAGAGGTTTTTGCACTTCTTGTCTCTAAAATTTAGTTCCTGTACTTTCAATTTGAACATTATAAATCCTAAAACATCCAAATTATGTAAAATCAATCCAAATCGATAATTCTGTTACTTTAAAATTAGTCAAGTGTTAAACACGAAATCGTCCACGTGGGTGAATTCTGTCATAAAAAATGCAAGAGTGACTGACTTGACACGATTTGGATATTTCAGGATTTAATGTGTTAAAATTAAAAGAATAGGGACTAAATTGGGATTTTTCTGACACTTCAGGATGTTAAGTGCAAAAAACTATTAATTTTATGGACCTTTGAGCTTAATGCTGTATTATGACCCAAATTAGGTGTCCTTCCACACTCAACTGCCTACATATATTAGTGGACTTTTCAAACTTATTTACTCGGTGAAACTTTAAATTCTCAATTTCTTATTCAATATATATAAATAATAATTTTTGTATTCAGATTAATTTGAGAGAAATTGATGGATGAGATTGAATTATAAAAATTTATTGAAAAAAAAATCTCGTCCAAAAATTTTATACTATTAATTTTAAAACAATTAAATTAAATTATAATGTTTCGTGTCTAAAGACATTATATTGATTTTTTAATTTATAAATGTAAAAGGATAGCAAATAAACTATGATTCATTTCAAAAATATTTATATATTTTTTTTAATTTCTAAATTTGCCATTAGATATGATGAAGCCAAAATTTGATTCGTTAGAAATGGTCATTTAAGATTCAAAATAGGTTATCTTCCTAGCTCCTACAAAAATAATTCACAACGGGTTAGTCCATCGGTGTTGCACCTTCAGTGTGAAAATCAATAAGGTTTTTCTCATGATAATTTGGCAGAGTATAGGCTAGGACAAAATGTGCATATCTTTGTAGACCTCTCATGTAGTATTTATTGGGGACAAAAGACTTATTTGACAAGTCTTCCGTGAATATCGATTTGTTCCCATAAATGTCGCAGATATATAACCGGATATGGAGTAATAGACTGTTATTTCCAAAATCATAACATATCTTTCTTAAATGGCAGGGGGACGGTGTTACAGTTGTTCCCGAGCAAGCAATGTGGTGGCCAAGCTTACCACGAGGGTCGATAACCACACTTGGGGTAATGTAATTAGGGGTGGGCAGCAGACGAGTTGGGCCAAAATCGCTAATAAACCAATACGAGGCGAGTTAGGTTAGTTTGAACCATGGACCGCCCAATGATATGCGGGTTGGGGCAAGTTGGATTGTGCAAGTTGGTTAGTTTAAATTGTGGGTTATCCAATAGTATACGGATTGAACCTATTTTCGGGTTAGGCTAATTAAAACCGTGAATTGTTCTTGAAATATAATAAATATTGCTAAAAATAAAAACATTAAATTACAAAAATTTGTAGAAAAATTGCGATAAAATTAAAATAACACAAAAACAAGAAAAAAAACAAAAAACAAAACTATAATGTAATTTGTAAACCGTCACAAAAATAGAAAAAAAATTACAAACGTAAGTAATAAAGTCTAAAACGACGTTGTTTAATGTCTACTCGGATAGGCGAATTGAACCCGTAAGAATATAGGTCAAACCGTAACCCGCCCATACATGTGCGGGTTTCAAGATTTAACATTCACACAATGTGCAAGTTAATATTAAGCGATTTTTTTGCGGTGCGGGTTTGGCGGGTTAACCCAATCCGTTACACACTCCTAAATGTAATTGACGTCTCTAACTTTTTGTCTTGAGGTGAGATGATAGTTGTGATCCTTCGGCTCAGGAGTAGTAGTGCTCAATGTTGTCACTTGATCGGATCTCGGGAAAAACTTCTCAGACACCAATCTTTGTTTTCAGACTCGCTTTTGTGACTTAGTATCAGGCTGTGATTTGTTCTGTATAATGCGTGAGACACATGACTGGTGATAAAGAACACGCGGCGAAAACTGATGTCATTATGAATTTTCCCTCTCGTCAATGTCTATACAAACAAACTAATTTGAGTAGAGTGCACTAGTCTACTACAATTTTCCAATTTTTTTTTTGTGTTTTGTTTATTTGGTAATATCTTAAAATCCAATTTGGATTACTTAATATATATGATCATCAAGTAGTCACTATTTTTTATTTTTGTTAATGACTAGATGCAAAGAACATGCGACCCCCAAATGGAAGGAAAGTCGCAAAACGCAATGGGCCGGCGGCCGTCGCCTAGGTTCGCAGTCGGCCGCTGACCGCAGCCTGCCGTGAAAAAAATAAAATATCTAAATTAAAAAAAAAAAAAAAAGGAGAAGCGCGTTTGGGTTTTTTGTTTGACTTGGACACAGTCTTTGTTCTTCACTCAAGTCTTCAGTCACCACACTCTTAACTACCAGCCTTAAATTTCACTTTCTACCCCTAATATTTTAGTGTAATTTTTATATACTTCTTCTTATTTTTTAATTTTTGTAATGTGTTGTTTAAATTTCAATTTTTATCTCTAATTGGTCCAATTGACATGTTTTGTCATTTTAATTATCGAAGTAGCAACACGTGCACATAATTGATAAAAAAAATTATGAAAAAAAAAATCAGTACATGTGATGCACGTGTTGTTACTTTGATGGTTAAGATGACTATCTGACACGTTTAATTTATATCCCTTTAAATTTGATTATTGTTTGTAATTTGTCCGATTGACATATTTTTGTTATTTTAACTACCAAAGCAGCGACACATGCTCATAACTGATTAAAAAAAATTAGAGAAAAATCAATATATTTGATGCATGTTTTGGTACTGTGACAATTAAGATGATTTAATTTATCCTTTACAATTTGATTTTTGTCTCTAATTGGTCTAATTCACAAATTTGACCGTTTTAATTGTCAAAACAGCAACACGTGTTTAAAATTTATGACAAAAATAGAAAAAAAAAATCAATACAAATGATGCATGTGTCGTTATTTTGGTAATTAAGATGATCGATTGACATGTTTAATTTACCTTTCAAATTTTAACTTTTGTAATTTACCCTTCAAATTTTAATTTTAATTGGTCTAATTAACACATTTTAACCATTTTAATTACCAAAATAGTAATAGGTGCTCATAAATGATGAAAAAGTTAGAAAAATAATCAATACACACGATAGCACGTGCCGCTGCTTTAACAATTAATATGACCAAAATGCATCAAAATTTAAACTTTAGAAGATATATTTGAAATACGCACAAAATATCTTAAATGTGTTAGTCCAATTGACAAAAGGAGATATTCTATTATTTTGTTAACCAGAGTTTGATTTTTCTAAAAAGTATTCTAATAATTAAGTCTTTAATTTAAATCTGAATGCACTAGGTCGATATGGGAGAATGTGCTTTTAAGATTGTCCGGTGAGATGATTAGTCGAAGTACATGTTAACTGACCCGGATGCATCTTAAACTTAAACTTAACGGGGTGCAAAGTGTAGTTTCTCTCAAAAACTCATAGTAAGCACCGATCGACTTCCTCTCTCTCTCTAGTCTTTATCTCCAAACCGACCTGTTCAGTCCACTTGGCCTTCAAGAAAACTCAAACTCACCTCAACGTGCTCCACTACATCATTTTTTTTATTTTTTTTAAAAAGATAAACATAAATGAAAATTAGTTGGGCAAACCCAACTCTCTTGCTTTTCCTACCACCTGTCACGCAACTTCGTGCCCTTTCTGGTTCTCCCTAACCCACCCTTTATAAACCCCTCTTCACCACCCTTCTTCTTCACTCTCACACTAAACTCTCTCTCTCTCTCTACCACACCCACCATTTCTCTCTCTCTACAACGCGAAGAAGTTATCTGGGTTCGGTGAGTTTTGAATTTTTGGTTATTAATGGCGCTTGAGGCTTTGAATTCTCCGACTACTCCTTCGCCGTCGTTTCAGTTCGAGAAGACCAGTCAGCTTAACTATCTTGAGCCGTGGGCGAAGGGGAAGCGCTCTAAGCGGCCGCGCAGCATGGACCGCCCACCGACGGAGGAGGAGTACTTGGCGCTCTGTCTTATTATGCTTGCCCGCGGCGGTGCTTCCGGTTCCGATTTTGAGGCGCCGGTGAAGGTTAAGCAGTCGATGTCGACGTCGACGTCGGCGCCGACGACTTCGTCGGATTCGAAGCTGTTGTACAAGTGCAGCGTCTGCGACAAGGCGTTTGGATCCTACCAGGCTTTAGGTGGACACAAGGCTAGTCACCGTAAACACGCCGCAGGAGACGATCAATCCACTACTTCCACCACCACACACGCCAGCGCCGCCAGTGCTGCAGCCGCCTCCGGCGGAAGGACTCACGAGTGCTCCATCTGCCACAAGTGCTTTCCCACGGGACAGGCCTTGGGAGGACACAAGCGTTGTCACTACGAAGGCGGTGCCACGGCTGCCACAGCCACCGCAGCCGCCGCAGGCGGCATCAGCGGCGTCACCTCTTCGGAAGGCGTAGGATCCACGACTAGTCACCGCGGGTTCGACCTTAATCTGCCGGCTCTACCCGAATTTTGGACTGTATTGGCCGACGACGAGGTAGAGAGTCCTCACCCGGCCAAAAAATCCCGTCTTTCGCCGCCGGCAAAGCTCGTTATCTTCCAAGAGAAGACGATCTACTGATTTCAACGATCAAAATATCAGATTTAGGCGTTATTTAAGGAATCAATAGCTAGATCATGCGTTTCTGTGTTCTTGATTTGCAATTTCTTTTAGTTTGTTAAGATTTTTCACCATGTATATAGGGATTCGATACTCTGTTTCTGTGGTAGTGATAATCAAATTCAATTGATTCTTTCTTAGTTGAATTTTCCTCCAAAATTTTGCCAACAAGTATGTCAGGTCAATTTATACACACCTCAACGAGCGATCTTAAAAATGTATTTCTTTATATTAACATAATGGATTTAATATTAAATTCAAGATTTAATTTTAAAAGTATCTTTCAGAAGAGTCGAACCTTTCTTAATAAGAAGAAAATAGAATAATATTTTTTTGCTAACCGAACTGGTAATTAAAAAAAAAAACGTATGGGTATGAAGGTAATTTAGGAATTAACTTTTTTTATACCCCACAAGAAAAAGAACATATTAATTAAGGACAAGTTGGGGGGTAGTAATAGTAATAACTGTACGTCTGGCAGGCGGTCTTCGTCTCCCATGAGGTTCACGCGTCTAGTCCAATGTGGTGCCGTCGGTTCGAATATTCTACACGAGTGTCGCACATCTAACATATTTATTTCTTTAGTTATTTTAAATGAAGGCCACCACTATTTTTTTTAGTTCCATTTCTATTTGATGTTTTCAAAATTATTATTGACTCATAAACATTTGGAATATCAATATGGTATTTTTTTTATTTATTTATATTTGATATATTCTTGATATTTACTCATTTATTTTAAGTTAATTTTGATTTATTCTCTTCATTTGAATATTTGACTTGATCTTAATATTTGATTTTTATACCCGAGGAGTGCTCTAGAAATTAAATTTTGAATTTGATCTTGAATGCATTAGGTCGATGTGAAATAGTGTGTCCTTAAGATCGTCCCGAGAGATGATTAATCAAAGTGCACGTAAATTGAGGTGAAATTCAGACTGGGTCGAATCTTTGCCACATGTCCCTTCCCACCAGACACGCGCTATACAAGTGAAGCTACAAATACCTAATTCTCTTGAACAGGCTACTACTCCGAAGTCTTACTTCCGAGCAGACAGACTCTAATCATCGCCCAAGCAAGGGAAAACAACTTGAAAGCCTCAACCACCTTACCTCGAGCAGGGCCTTCAACCCCGAGACACGTCACCGCCACCATTCCTGCTTGGAGGCAACTGTGACTCTCTCCTCTTGTTTGGAAAAGAGACCACTATTTTAAAAATAATGGTCCATTACTTCATATCTCACCAAATCCGCAACATTAATGAGAACAAGTCTAAATTTAGAGAAGATTTGTCAAATAAGTCTTCTATCTTTTATAAATACTATAGTAAGGATGCTTAACCAAGTATGCACATTTTTTCATAGTCAACACTCTGCCAAATTACAATGGGTTGATATTTTTCTTCTAATATGTTTGTTGAGTTTGTGTATGAAACAATAGAGTATAGAATTATGGAAAAAAGTAAGGTGGCGTTTGGTAACCGTTTCTGTTCTCATCCCAGCAGTGGGATGGGATGAGATGGGAATTTTGTTTCATTTTTTAGAGTAGAATCGCATTTGGTAACTATATATTTTTTTTGGGGGAACAGAATCGTGTTTGGTAACGATTTTATCCCAAAACAACTTAATTTTTTTTTAAGACTTTTTTTTTTTGTTTTGGCCGGACAGCGGCGGAGCCCGGACACCTGGCGACTGACATGCGGCGCTGGAAGTTGTTGGACGGTGGCCGCCGACGGCGGTGGCCGGACGGTCGGATGCCGGAGGTGACCGGCGACAGTTGCCGGAGATGGCCGGCGGTCGGCCGGCGGTGGCGGTCAGCCAGCGGATGAACAGTGGCAATAATTTTTGGAATGGGATGGGAATAATAAGAAACAACTTTTTTTTATTTCTCATTTTTTAAGAAAAAAATTGGCACAATTCTCAAATAGGAATGGAATGGGAACGGGAATAAAAATTACCAAATGTTATTTTTAAATAAAAATCTCAAAAATCTGGAAATGGGATAGAAATTTATATGATGGAAACAATTAACAAATGGTGCCTAAGTCAGTCAACTCGTATAAGAGACAAGGAATCCAAAGTCAAAGTTCTACAAATGAAATGGTGAAGTTCTTTCCTAGATGTTTTTCGCATTATCTAGATTTTGTTTTGGTCAAGTACTATTATTATCTAGATAAAGGACGACACTTATATTGATCTATTTAATATAATCTCGATCGATTAGGAGTTTATACACACCACACTACATCAACTGAAATGCATAGTCATGTAAAATAATCTTTTCATGAAATGAATTTTATGCTCTAAATATGTTCGAAATTGATGAAAACTCACATTTTGTCCAAAACGATCAATTGTTCATAACTAAAAATGACTTATTTTGAAAATCTATTAGAAAAAGTCAACCAAAACATATGGTTAGTTAATTGGTTGAGATTGAGGGACGAAGGGAGTTAAAACCATATCTAAATAGTCGACTGAAATGCAATGGTTAATAGACTGATTCAAGCAGGGAGTTCAAAGTATTAGATTTTGTACTAAGTCGATTGATCGAATGACACTGGTAAGTTGATTGACTCCGCCATAAAAATCTAGGGTTTTCGCATTTACTCTAAACGGTTGACCGATTGGTCAGATTAATCAACCATTCAAAATAGATCTATTTGAACATCTTCGGATAAAATCTTTGCATTGCTTCTAATGATTATTTATTTTAAATCATTTTCGAATATTATGAAATGATTTATAAAGTGGTATCTAAGGCATGTTTTGGGTTAGATTAATTGGAGAATTTGAATTTTCATAACATAGATATTGGGGGGGCTAATTTTTAAGAATTGTGATAAGATTTTATAACTATTTGAGCATCTGAATATTTGCCTAACTAAATATCACAAAATTCAATTAAAAGAAACTCATTTGAACAATAATCTTTTATCTTGAAAAAATTAAGAGCTTTAATCCTATGAGAACGAGAGAAAATTCTTAAAGACATTCACTGATTTTTTAGGCCCCATTTGCTAACTATTTCCATCCCATTTCATTCTTAGATTTTTGGGAATTCTGTTTGGGAATAACGTTTAGTAATTTTTGTTTCCTTTTCCATTTCATTCCCATTTGAAAATTGTGCCCACTTTTTTCTTAAGAAATGAGAAACAAAAAAAAGTTGTTTCTCATTATTCCCATTCTATTCCCAAAATTCATGGTCACTATTCACCTACCGGCCGCTGCCGCCCGCCGCCCGCCACTGCCAACCGCCGCCCGCGGCCGGCGGCCACCGTTCGGCGACCGTCGCCGGTCACCGTCAGGCCGGAAATTTTCCGGCCACTTCCGGAGGTCACCGGCAACGACGCCATTGTCTTCCGGCCGGTGTCGCCGGCGGGGGGCACCGCCGTCTCCGACGCCGGAGACCGTCGGCCGCCGTTGCTGGAGCGCCTGCCGGTTGTCGCCAGAGCACCGCCGCCGGCCGGCGACGGTGCCACCGCCGTCAGGCCAAAACAGAAAAGAGAAAAAAAAAAAAAAAAAGATTTTAGGATAAAATCGTTACCAAACACAATTCCCTTCCCAAAACAAAAAAAAAAAAAAAATTATCGTTACCAAACGCAATTCTATTCCCAAAAAGAAAACAAAATTCTCATCCCATCCCATCTCATTCCCATCCCACTGCTGAAATGGAAACAGAAACGGTTACCAAACGCCACCTTAATCGTCACTTTGTTGTGCTATGAAATCAATCAAAGCCATCGTCTTAATGATTGAATTGACTACATTTTGTGGTCTAAATCTTTGAACAAATCAAATGCCATTGTTCCAAATCTAGATCTAGAATTATTTATTAATTAACATAATTGTTTACATCGAAATATTTCAGGCCGATATTATTGAGAAACAAAAGCTTTGATAAAAACTTATTTTCTAATTTTATTTGAATTAAACAATTTAATTGACTTTATCTGGAATATGTGAGATTTTGTTCACGTTGAATATATTTTCAAATTATTAACATTGATTAAATCTTTATCGTGTTAAAACTTCCATGACATTTAGTCGAGCCGATTATTTTTTTATCTTTATTAGTACTGGTAGAGACTTTCATAGGAAAACAAAGAATAAGTGAAGAATCCAATTTGTAACTTGAACTAAAGTCTAAAGTTCAAGTAAGAGTGGTTTTTAATTTGGTTTGAGTGTGAGGGTAACTCACTTAAACAAGGTGTACGGATCCGATTCTCACATGGGAAAAGGATCGGATTTAATGAATTGAACTCTTTTGCGAGAGCTCAGAGGAGTAGACATACGCATAGTAGATTGTTGCACTACTATAAAAACCTTGTGTGTCACTATCTTCATCTCTACTCTTATATGTGCTTTGTTGAAACATTTCCACTTGTAGTAATTTTAAAACTGAATAATTAATTGAAAAAGATTATAAAAATTTAGAAAAAAATTAATCTACCCAATTCACCCCCTCTTAGATAATTCTTTGGGCCAATAATTATTACCTAATTGCCCTCTTGCCGAAGGTTCTACAAATTTTTAGGAATATTTGAGATCATTCTCTGTTCATTCACTAATAACAGAAAACTACTATTTTTATTTTACATCTCGAAAAACTAACATTCAATTGTTCTCATGATATACACGTGCAATTGGCATTCTTCCACATTGTCGCATGCATCACACAGAGCTGGGATGCTAGTTTCCTAATGTAACCGAGCTATGTAGTCTATTTAACTTTTGTGGAGGTATTTCGATATAATTTCGTAAACAAAATATTATGAACCGAAACGTATAAACAAATAATTTGATATTATCTTTAGGAAGTTTTTAGATGGTGCAAAATGATATTTATCAAAAATGTCTGATTGATTACTTGATAAAAATTGTAAAATTTAAAAAATAGGTAGAATACCGATATTTTTTGTGCGTGATAATAAATTAATATATTTTTGTACTCCTGTTTGATATCACTTGTTTTTTCAAGATTTTTGTTTAAGGTAATTCATATAATTGGATTTATACATCAAATAGTCCACTAAAGATACAAGTTTAACAAAAATTAGAAAGTTTTTTAATGGACAAAAATACCCCAACAACCAATTTGACCACCCAAACACACTAACCCCACTTTGCCACTATCACGTAATCAAAAATTATTTTACCATTGGGTGATGGGACACGTGTCACAACGAAATTAATAATTATTAAAAAAATAATTAAGAATAATTGAGTCATTTCTCATTAAATAGTAAAATAAAATTTATCACATGGAAAATTGTTGGACCGACGGGTGCCGACTGCCGCCTCTTAAAATTTTAAAAATTGTAGGTCAATATTTTATTTTATTTTTTAATAAAACACGATTTGTTTAAAACAATTAAAAAATTAATTATTAAATTTTTAAAATTTCAAAATTAATTTTTATTTAATAAATTTTCATTTTTTTTTTTTTTCCCCAAATCTCCATCATCACTTCAAAGCTCTCTACCATCCTCTCCCTCCTTCACTGTTTTCGGCTCTATCAACAACACCAACAACCACCTGTGACATTACCACTGATGATCAATCTCGGAACTCTCTCTCTCTCTCTTTCCCGCCTGTTCGTGACCATCCACCACCACGTCTAATTGTTGTGGCCCATATCTATTTTTTCTTTGTTTTTTTTTTTTCATAATTTGTTTTTTTTTTTTTTTAAACGGATCTAGTTTCAATGGTGATCGATATAGGGGAATCTGGTAAGGGACATCACGGGGTCAAAAGTTTACCCAATTATAGAAGAGCGGCTAGGACGATGGCTAAAAACCCCTCAGTGCCGAGCTGGGGTGTCCCCCAGCCGAACTGAGGGTCGTCTCAGTGAAGAAATCAGGACCGACGTGCTAAGGTCCGACCTTCCGAACTGACGATCTGTGGCACCCTTTGCTCGCCACCACAACACTCGAGAGTTCGCCAGGCCGTTGTGAGGCCATGGCCCGTGGGCCTCCAGTTGTGGGCTCAAAAGCCAACCCAGACGATTAGAGGGCTAACCTGTCTGCTCATTGGTTGTCCAGCAGATTATGTTAATTAACCTGAGCTGGCCCCCTAATTTCGCGGCACTAATCAGGTACTAACGCCTATAAATACACCGGGACATCCACTGCCCAACGGTATGTGAGAACTACTGAACTCAAGATATTTTTAGCTCTTCACCCCGGGATACTTACTCTTACGCCAGAGGGACTTTACTGGGGATTACCCCGGTGGATCTTTGTGCAGGTGCTCGGAACAGAAGAGTGGAACTCAGCTCGGAGATCATCACCACCCCTGAATTCAGCCAGCTACAACACTAGTGGACGTCTTGTGTCCCGGATATCCTCCCGGATCACACTGTTGACCTGCCCACCACTTTTTGGCATCAACAGTTTAGCGTCGTCTATAGGAACTCACTAAAAGCCTCCCTTGATCGTCAGCTCCCCTCGAAGTTAAGATTTGATGATCACAAGGTCTGGGAAGGAAATCTGCTAGGCCGGTCAAACACTTGCCACTAGCAATAATCCACCCCCCATGTTTGTGCTGGGTATATCTAGGGCTCCCAGGTCGGATCTCCCGGTACCTCCGGAGGAGGGGATCCACCTGTCCTCCATACCACCGTCCGGGCTCGAAGGACCGACCACTCAGCATGCCGCCCAAGGGGGCCGATCTTGCCCCCAGGGCGGCTTGTTGGGCAGGTTTCTGGAGCGCCTGAGACAGCCCGCGTCGATCTTTTGGAGCGTTAGCTCGGCGGGTTCCAAATTTTCTTCCAGATCGTCTTAGCCCGCTTGCCACTAGTCCCTCCAATGGATCTTCCTGCAGTCCAAGTTGCGAGCCGAGAGGATCGGGCGGTCGTGGGTGAAGAACGTATCATCCATTCTAACGGACATAACCCGCCGCCTCGAGCCCGCAACGTCGATCGGAGGGAAGTGGAGTTGACACCCCTTTGGATCTCGGGATCCCCGTCGCCACCTCCGCCAAGGCGAAGGAGAGGCGACCGAGCTGAATCACCCCCCGCCCATAGCGCTACCGTATGGTCCGATCATCACCCCCGTCGCTTTCGGGAGGTAAACTCACATTCCCCACTACGACATCTCCCGTCTCGGGCCGCTTTCAGCCAGGCTTGGGTCCGGCTAGGGGCTGAAGTGGTGGTGGAAAGGCGTCTAGCTGACATGAAGGCGGCCTTGCAACAGATCCGAGGAGCCAGAGGCCCGTCTGGGCTTCCTTCGGAGGTAAGATCTCCTTTCGTCAATGAAATTCTGGAAGAACCCTTGCCCGCGCGATACACCCATCCCCAAATGATCCTCTATGACGGTGTCACTGATCCGATGGACCACTTGTCCATCTTCAGGTCATATATGGACCTACACACCGTCTCAATAACAATGAGGTGCAAGGCATTTCCCCTCACCCTCACGGGGGCCGCTGGGGCTTGGTTCCGAACGTTGGCACCAACTTCCATCTCTAATTTTCATGAGTTGGAGCTACTCTTCCTTTCTCGATTTGGGCAGTCGCGGCGTAGACCAAAAACCATGGCCCACATCCTCACACTCCAGCAATTACCCGATGAGTCGCTGGGGGATTATGTGGAGAGGTTTTATAAGGAGATCATTGGGTGTGATGAGCTCAGTGACGTGGTCGCGATGAGCGCATTCATCGACGGCCTGAAGCATCGATGCCTCATGTATGACCTACGTTCTAACTCAGCTCCTACTCTGGATGCTGCCCTAGAGAGAGACACGAGGTTTCATAACGCTGATGAGCGGGAAGCAGCACGAAAGGATCGTGGAGGCAGCCAAAAGAAGAAAGAAAAGACAGAAGAAGGGTCAAACAAATACCATAGTTCCAAAAGGCTGCAGGCTGAAAGAAGGCTGGGGCCGTTGCCCGGAGATTGGAGACCATTTCCGCCCCAGGGGAACTGCACCCCGCTCACGGTCTCGGTGGCCACCGTCTAAGCTGAAAATACAAGGAGGGATTTCTTTCCTCCTCCTCCTCCGCCCAGCGAAAAACCAATACTGTGAATTCCACAAAAACCGGGGACACTCCACCGAGAATTGCTTTCGACTTCGAGAAGAAATTGAGGTCCTCATTAGTAGGGGGTACCTAGGTTGCTATGTTCGAAGGGACGACCGAGCTCTCAAGATGGAGGAGCACGACTCCCGCGACGAACATAGGGGTCGCAGAAGAAGAAGGAATATGAGCCGTCCCCCTCCTAGGTCAGAGGCAGGCAGGGGTGATGACGAGCATAGGATTGATGGAGAGATTAACGTCATCCATGGAGGATTGGGCCTCGGGGGGGAGACCCTCTCATCCAAGAAGAGATATGAGCACAAAGCCAAAAGAAAAGTGAGTGAAGACGTCTTCGAGGTCAGCACGGTTGATGCTGCGGACCACAACATTATTTCATTCAGCAAGGCAGACCTTAGGGACGTGCACATGCCTCATGACGACGCCCTTGTCATCGTGGCCATCATCCATCACTACAAAATGGGACGGATCTTGGTAGATGGTGGTAGTTCCGTCGATATTATCTTCAAGTGGGCGTTTGAGAAAATGAACGTGGACCCCAGCACGGTAAAACCATCAACGGCCCCCCTAGTCGGCTTTGAGGGGGATGTTGTGAACGCTGCCGGCTGGGTCTCACTTCCTATGATAGTTGGGGGCCATCCATGGACCTCCACTGTTTGGACCAAATTTTTAATCGTGGACAGGCCATCGCCCTATAACGCGATCATGGGTCGACCCACGGTGGTTGCCCTTAAAGCCGTCTACTCCCCATACCACCAAGTGATGAAGTTCCCTACCGATGGAGGTGTGGGAGTGGTGACTAAGAGTCATCTCGGGCCTGTGCTCAGAGGGCGTTAGAGAAGAAGACATAGCAATCATAGACAGGGCCAGGTCTCGGAGATTCTGAGCTCATGGCTCTGGGTCAGGGGACAGTGCCTGTGCCCATTGATGATCCAAGGGAGGAAGAGGTTGGTCCCCGGCCTCACGAGGAACTAGAGGAGATTTCCATACACCCGACCATCGAGGAACGAACTGTCAGGATCGGTGCTAGTCTTCCGCCTGAACAGAGGGATGAGCTCATCCAACTTCTCCAACGCAATTACGACGTCTTTGCCTGGTCCCATAACGAGCTGCCAGGTATTGATCCGGGCATAGCAATTCACTGCCACCATGCCGACCCATACCATCCTCCCGTGCGGCAAAAATGGAGAAAATTTCATCCGGAACGCCAAAAGTTAATTGAAGCAGAGATGGACAAATTGATCAACTCTGGCGTCGTTGAGAAAGTCAAATTCCCAAACTGGTTGGCGAATGTGGTCTTGGCTCCCAAGGCTGGTAATAAGTGGCGCCTCTGCATTGATTTCAAAGATCTGAATAAAGCCTGCCCGAAAGACTTCTTCCCCCTACCCCAGATTGACATCGTCATAGACGCCACAGCGGGGTATGAGCGCCTGAATTTCCTCGACGCTTATGTCGGGTACAATCAAATCCCATTGTTCCCCCCCGATAAGAGCAAAACGTCGTTCATCACTGATAGGGGTACCTACTGTTACAAGGTAATGCCGTTTGGCTTGCGCAATGCCGGGGCCACTTATCAACGACTGGTGAACAAAATGTTTAAGGAAGAGATCGGACGGACGATGGAGATTTACATTGATGACATGTTGGTCAAGAGCTCGAGAGCTCTTAACCACACCCAACATCTCCACGACTGCTTTGAGAAACTCTGGGTCCACCGCATGAAACTCAACCCAAACAAGTGTATTTTTGGGGTTTCTGCGGGGAAGTTCCTGGGGTACATGGTCTCCCATCGCGGCATCGATGCTAACCCTGATCAAATACACGTGATCCTCGGGATGGCCTCTCCTCAAAATAAGAAGGAGGTACAGATGCTGACGAGGAGACTCGCTGCACTCGACTGCTTCATATCTAGAGCGTCGGAAAAGTGTCTGCCGTTCTTCAAAGTGCTAAGGGGCAATGGAAATTTTGGATGGACCAACGAGTGCGAATCAGATTTCCAAGCGCTCAAGAGTTATCTGTCCTCGGCTCCTTTGCTCAGCACCTCGAAGGAGGGGGAGACCCTTTACCTGTATATTTCCGCGTCTACAACGGCGGTGAGTGCCGCTCTTGTAAGGGATGACGTCGGGGCCCAGCACCCAGTCTTTTACTCTAGAAGGATCCTCTCGGATGCCGAAACAAGGTACACTAAGTTTGAGAAACTGACTTATGCTCTGCTGGTGGCTTCACGGAAACTGAAACAGTATTTCCAAGCCCACGAGATCGTCGTCCTCACGGACCAGCCGATAAGGCAAATTTTACACTCACCAGACATCTTGGGGCAGTTAATGAAGTATAGCCTTGAGCTGGGTCAGTTTGACATCAAATATCGCCCTAGGACGGCCATTAAGGGCCAAGTCCTGGCAGATTTCATCGCTGAGCTCACATTTCCTGAGGACGCCAAGCCACCCACCGCTCAACACCAAGAAATAAGGGTAAAAGAAGGGGAAGTACAGGGTGACTCCAACCCAGATAACGATCCAACGACGTGGAAGCTGTTCACCGATGGATCGTCCAACACCAGTGGGTGTGGAGCAGGGATGGTGCTCGTTGCCCCAAGCAATGAAGAAATAGAGTACGCTCTAAGGCTGGGGTTTAGAGAAACTAATAATGAGGCGGAGTACGAGGCTCTGCTGGCCGGGCTCCGCATGGCCAGGGAATTCAATGTGACGGCGTTGTCCGTCTTTTGCGACTCTCAGCTGGTCGTCAACCAGGTCAATGGGGAATATCTGGAAAAAGACCCTAGTATGACTGCATATCTTGAGAGGGTCAAAGCCTTGATGGGGAAATTCGAGGAAATCTATGTATCCAAAATACCACGGAAGGAGAACCGGCACGCCGATGCCTTGGCAAACCTTGCCTCTGCAATAGCGTTAAGCTTGAAGCGAAGTGTGCCAGTTGAGTATCTGGATGTTCCGAGTACGACAGTTCCTAACTAGGTGGCTCTGATCTATGAGCTTAATCACCAACCTACTTGGATGGACTGCATCCGTAGATATCTAGAAGACGGAACGCTCCTCGACGACCGCAACGAAGTAAGAAGGATGCGATACAGGTCAGCCAGATATTGCATTCTGGACGGGGTCCTGTATCAACGTTCCTTCTCCGGACCATACTCACGATGCCTGTGGCCGGAAGAGACCGACTATGTGATGAGAGAGACCCATGAGGGAATCTGTGGCAATCACTTGGGGGGCAGGGCCTTGGCTGGCAAACTACTCCGCCAAGAATATTTTTGGCCAAAAATGCTAGAAGACGCAAGTAAGTTCGTAAAAAAGTGCCACAAATGCCAACGTTTCGGTCCCCACCCTCATCTACCGCCAACGACCATGGTACCCATGGCGAGTCCATGGCCCTTTGCTCAGTGGGGAATCGACTTGCTGGGCCCTTTTCCACAGGCCAGTGGTCAAAGAAAATTTCTCGTGGTCGCTATCGATTACTTCACCAAGTGGGTGGAAGCCAAACCCTTGGCCCGCATTACCAAGAAAAAAGTCTGTGACTTTGTCTGGAAGTCCATGGTGTGCCGGTTCAGAATCCCGAGGGTAATCGTGTCCGACAATGGCACTCAATTCGATAACGATTTGTTTACTTCTTTTTGCTCCGGCCTGGGTATCCACACACACTTTGTGTCTCCTGGTCATCCGCAAGCTAATGGATAGGTAGAGGTCACGAATCGAACAGTTCTGCACATTTTAAAAACCAGACTTGACAAAGCCAAAGAGAGGTGGGTGGAGAAACTTTACCCAGTCCTTTGGGCATACCACACCACTTCCCGGACCCCGACTGGAGAGACGCCGTTCACAATGACTTTTGGTTCCGAATCCGTAATCCCTACGAAAATTGGATTGCCAACCTTCCGAACGTCCCCTAATAAGCAAGACCAACAGGCGAATGACGCAACGCTGGCCCTTAACCTAGACCTTCTAGAAGAACGATGAGAAAACGCTCGAGTTCGCCAGGCAGCATACCAGCAACGGGCAGCTCGGTACTATGATAGATGGGTGCGACCACGACATTTTAACATTGGAGACCTAGTTCTCAAAAAGGTAACCCTAGCAACCAAGGAGCCAAATGCCGGAAAGTTGGCCCCCAGCTGGGAGGGACCTTATCGCGTGACAAGAGTTGCAAGGCCGGGTACCTACGAACTCGAAACTGAGGAAGGCGTTCCGCTACGACACCCGTGGAACGCTGACCATCTCAAACAATACCACTATAGGACTGAGGTCATTTTGTAATCGTTTCATCTCTATACCACCTAGTATCAAATATTTTGATGATAATATAAAGATCTTGTTATTTAAACAAGCCTTCTGGCGCACTAAGGTACTTTTACTACAGGCTGGGGGGCAGGGTGGTTGTAACCACGACAGTTAGTCACCAAAATGATTCCACAACATGTTTATTTGTAAGCGTTGAGAACTAAGGTTTGTAAGGACTGGGTACGCGAACAGGAAGGTGGGATCATGAAGGTGTAAAGGTCTGTAACCCTATCCCTAACACATGATCGGGAACAAATGCTCAAAACCAAAAATAAAATAAAATTGTGTTGTGTTATATTCCACCAAGTCAAAAAGGGCTTACATTGTTGGGGTTCTAGCCTGTATACAAAACACCAAAAAAAAAAAAATATATACAAGAAGAGTTCCACAAAATCCAAAAAAGAAGAAATTTCTTCTAAGTCTTCAAAAAGGCCGAGGTGAAGATCTATTCTTCCCCGGAAGCACCTTCGACGCCCACAACATCGACATTGGTGTCTTCGTCACCCTCGGCTTCCTCACCACCAGCACCTTCAGCACCGACCTCACGAGCTGGAATCTCGGCAGCTCCTTCAATTGGCCGCTCCACCGCCAACTCGCCGTGCTGGGAAAATTCCATCCCAACACCCGAGCTGTCAAACTCCAGGTAATGGTGTTGCAGGTAGAGGAGTGTGGCCTTGTGCCCGTCATCCATGAATTCGGCAGTAAGCTCGTACTTGAGATTTTTGAATTTTTCATCGAATTTATAATCCTCAACGACTTTCTGCTCTGCTCGACGGATGGCCTTTCCCCTCTGCTGCTCTTCTTTCTTCAATCTCCTCTCCAGCTCCTCAACTCTCTTTTCCAGTTGCAGCTTCTGCCTCTCGAAGTCGTCCCGTTCTTTGGTCACGAGGACGTGCCTGGCTTGTAGGCCCTGATGGTCCTGAGCGGCAAGTTGAAGGTCGTCCGTCAGACGGTTCACCTTTGTCTCAGCAGCGTTCTTCTTGGATCTCAGCATGGCCTCTTCCATGGCACTTTCTGAGATCCGGTAAAAAACCACAGACATTTGAAGCATGCCCTGCGTGAGAAAGAGAATGTCATCACACTTAGAAAAATTTAGCCACAAAATGCGAAGCGAAAAAATATAAGTGTGAAAAAATATTACCGAGACTTGGTCGCAGATGGCCTGGCGCATCAGGTTACCGGTGCTCTCCCCCTCCATCAATTCTTTATCGTTGGGAGGCGTCATGCGATGGAGATAGCCCGGCATCACCTTCGGGCTCTTCAGTAGTGCACGATCGGCCGGCAACCCGGTGTTTGCCACCCTAAAGAAGGATCCATCCACTGTTAGCTCGGATAACGCCCCGGGCACAAACCTCGATCTCTTCGAGGACTTGTGCTTTTTGTGCTTCTTCTCGTGAGCTTTCCTCTTTCCCTTATCAGAACGGCGAGGAGAAGAGTCACCACTCAAGGTTTGCACGGATTGCCGGGATCCCGATTTGGATTGGGACGTGTCCCGGATAACCACGCCCGGCAAGGCGGGTGAGTGACTCCGGGCTGGCATCCCGGGAAGCCGTGCGGGTTCCTTCTCTGCTTTCTCCATCTCGGCAACTTCTTTTGCCTTCTTCTCCAGAAGCTTCTGTACTGCCATTGCCTTGTCCAAAGCTGCAATATTCAATAAGATTTTTAGAAATTCTTCCGTTCAGGTCGGCAGCATCCAGTTCTATACAAGGATATCTGCGTCAATTAAGCGTAACACGCGTAAAAATTACCAAGTATGGACAATTGACATAGGAGAAAATTCCTTACCGTTGTCTGAATCAAGAAAGAAATCGGGTGAGGTTGAGACGTCTGGTGGAGAAAACCAGAATGCTAAAAATAGCTGCTAAGCGATCAGAGTGTTCACGTCCTTGAAGGCAGTCCTCAAGACCTTATCTCTCTACTCGCAAATCGTTCTGCTCGGCTCTGGTATTTTCTTCTTGGGCGTCTCCTTAGCTGTAGGAAGTCACGGAAACAAAGGTATTAATGCATAGGCAGTATGTAAGGCCAAACAAACCAAAAACTCCCCTTACGGGGCCGCAGCCTTACCAAGTTTTCCCCTTTCCATCTGGAGGGGATACCTTCCTTCTTCTTCCAGGCCGGATTGCCAACCGCTCCCTCTGACATAGAAGAACTGGGGCTTCCATCGATGAATGGAAGAGTCCAGGTCCTTCAGGAAAGTTGACCTGGACGAAATATAACACCACCCAGCACCCCAGGGGAGTGGCTTGAGGAAGAATAGAGCCCTAAAGAGCTCAATGCTCGGCTCGAGTCCCTCGGCCCGGAAGATGATATACGAAGCCACCAGGGCTCTCATGCTGTTCGGAGCAATTTGGGACGGACACAAATGGTACTCCTCACAGATAGTCCTGACCCACCAGTGGATGGGAAATCGAAGACCTACCTCCAGCTGTTTCCTATATACTATCATAAATCCAGCCGGTGGCATACAGGCCCGATCGTCAGGCCCAGGAACAAGTGTCGTGACCTCCTCCGAGATGAAGAATTTACTCCGGCAGGACAACACGGCTTCCTCGGTCATGGTTGTTTTGATTTTCCAAACCGGACTCAAGGGCGGGACCTTTATGAGCAATTTCTCTGGCCCGGCATTGCATACCTCGTTTTCACGGAGCAACTTAGGAATGGAGACGCCAGTGTGGATCTCCACCACTGTGACGGTTTCGGGAGGGACCCCGACCCCAGTGTTAAGTGATGTGGAGGCCCTACCACTCTCATCGGCACGGCTCACCACGAATGCACGGTCTTCCAAGCATGACTGGATAGCACCGCTCGTTTCATGGATCCTGACCATAGCACTCGAGGAGGTATCTCCCGAAACGGGACGCCTCTCCACCCTGAATTGAGGGGAGTTGGAGGATGACCAGTCCGAGGAACTGGACTCCGAGCCGTCAGCAGAGCCTGACGTCAAAAAAGAAGAGTAAGAAGGGGATCCCGACATTTTGTTCGGACACAAAAAAGACAATGAAAAAGAAGTACCAATACTGGGGAGGAAAAGGGGGCTCTGGATTTTACGCAAATGTCAAATGAAAGGTAGGGGCCACCATTTATAAAAGGACAGTGTGCCCAGACGAAAGGTTGCAAAGGCCAACGACTGAGGATGCCTTGGTTTAAACGCCCCTGCCACGTGGCACCCATCCAACGATGGTGGAGTGGCCTATCACATGATTCAGAAGAAGGGGCACGTGTGGCGAATTTTGTCCCGTGTGAAATGGGGAAGGCACTCGAACTTCCCACCCCTAAAATTTTCTAAGGCATGCCAATGGCCGAGCTCACGACCCTACGGGCTCTCAGCTCGGACAAAATCAAAAAGGGAAAAGCTCTCAAACTTCCCACCCCTAAAATTTTCTAAGGTATGCCAAATGGCCGAGCTCACGACCCTACAGGCTCTCAGCTCAGACAAAATCAAAAGGGAGAAGGCTCTCAAACTTTCCACCCCTAAAATTTTCTAAGGCATGCCAATGGCCGAGCTCACGACCCTACGGGCTCTCAGCTCAGACAAAATCAAAAGGGGGAAGGCTCTCAAACTTCCCACCCTTCAAAAAATTCTAAGGTATGCCAATGGCCGAGCTCACGACCCTACGGGCTCTCAGCTCGGACAAAATCAAAAGGGGGAAGGCTCTCAAACTTCCCACCCCTAAAATTTTCTAAGGCATGCCAAATGGCCGAGCTCACGACCCTACGGGCTCTCAGCTCGGACAAAATCAAAAGGGAGAAGGCTCTCAAACTTCTCACCCCTAAAATTTTCTAAGGCATGCCAATGGCCGAGCTCACAACCCTACGGGCTCTCAGCTCGGACAAAATCAAAAGGGGGAAGGCTCTCAAACTTCCCACCCTTCAAAAAAATTCTAAGGCATGCCAATGGCCGAGCTCACGATCCTACGGGCTCTCAGCTCGGACAAAATCAAAAGGGAAAAGGCTCTCAAACTTCCCACCCTTCAAAAAATTCTAAGGCATGCCAATGGCGGAGCTCACGACCCTACGGGCTCTCAGCTCGGACAAAATCAAAAGGGGGAAGGCTCTCAAACTTCCCACCCTTCAAAAAATTCTAAGGCATGCCAATGGTCGAGCTCACGACCCTACGGGCTCTCAGCTTGGACAAAATCAAAAGGGGGAAGGCTCTCAAACTTCCCACCCTTCAAAAAATTCTAAGGTATGCCAATGGTCGATCTCACGACCCTACGGGCTCTCAGCTCGGACAAATCAAAAGGGGGAAGGCTCTCAAACTTCCCACCCCTAAAATTTTCAAAGGCATGCCAATGGCCGAGCTCACGACCCTACGGGCTCTCAGCTCGGACAAAATCAAAAGGAGGAAGGCTCTCAAACTTCCCACCCCTAAAATTTTCTAAGGCATGCCAATAGCCTAGCTCACGACCCTACGGGCTCTCAGCTCAGACAAAATCAAAAGGGGGAAGACTCTCAAACTTCCCAACTTTTAAAAAAAATTCTAAGGTATGCCAATGGCTGAGCTCACGATCCTACAGGCTCTCAGCTCGGACAAAATCAAAAGGGGGAAGACTCTCAAACTTCCCACCCCTAAAATTTTCTAAGGCATGCCAATGGCCGAGCTCACGACCCTACGAGCTCTCAACTCGGACAAAATCAAAAGGGAGAAGGCTCTCAAACTTCCCACCCTTCAAAAAATTCTAAGGCATGCCAATGGCCGAGCTTACGACCCTACGGGCTCTCAGCTCTAACAAAATCAAAAGGGGGAAGGTTCTCAAACTTCCTACCCCTAAAATTTTCTAAGGCATACCAATGGCCAAGCTCACGACCCTACGGGCTCTCAGCTCGGACAAAATCAAAAAGGGGAAGGCTCTCAAACTTCCCACCCCTCAAAAAATTCTGAGGCATGCCAATGGCCAGGCTCACGACCCTACGGGCTCTCAGCTCGGACAAAATCAAAAGGGGGAAGGTTCTCAAACTTCCCACCCTTCAAAAAATTCTAAGGTATGCCAATGGCCGAGCTCACGACCCTACGAGCTCTCAGCTCGGCCACTTTCAACAAGGGGAAAGCTTTCCAAACTCTCGCTTACCACCACTGCTTCTTTCGTACTGCCGACCTGCCGAACAGAAGAAACTATTTTCTCATCAGCCCAGACTCTACTCTTTACCTTCTGTTTTCCAGCCGTTTCTCCCCCCAGGGATCCGTGGTGTGCCACTATTGCATTTTGACCCTGATATCCCCACCTCCTACTACTTACTTGCTCTTTCAAAATCCCAAGGCCGTCACGTTTCACTCCTGCCCTCGGGACTTGGAGGGCAACTGATATAGGGGAATCTGGTAAGGGATATCACGGGGTCAAAAGTTCACCCAATTATAGAAGAGCGGCCAAGACGAGGGCTAAAAACCCCTCAGTACCGAGCTGGGGTGTCCCCCAGTCAAACTGAGGGTCGTCTCAGTGAAGAAATCAGGACCGACGTGCTAAGGTCCGACCTTCCGAACTGACGATCTGTGGCACCCTTTGCTCGCCACCATAGCACTCGGGAGTTCGCCAAGCCGTTGTGAGGCCATGGCCCATGGGCCTCCAGTTGTGGGCTCAAAAGTCAGCCCAGACGATTAGAGGGCTAACTTGTCTGCTCATTGGTTGTCCAGCAGATCATGTTAATTAACCTGAGTTGGCCCCCTAATTTTGCGGCACTAATCAGGTACTGACGCCTATAAATACACCGAGGCATCCACTGCCCAACGGTACGTGAGAACTACTGAACTCAAGATATTTTCAGCTCTTCACCCCGGGATACTTGCCCAACAGTACGTGAGAACTACTGAACTCAAGATATTTTCAGCTCTTTACCCCGAGATACTTACTCTTACGCCTGAGGGACTTTACTGAGGATTACTCCGGTGGGTCTTTGTGCAGGTTCTTGGAACAGAAGAGTGGAACTCAGCTCGGAGATCATCACCACCCCTGAATTCAGCCAGCTACAGCGCTAGTGGACATGTTGTGTCCCGAATATCCTCCCGGATCACACTGTTGATCTGCCCACCACTTTTTGGCATCAACAGTGATGAATGATTGTTGTGAATTTTGACTACAAAGGTGGTAGGTGATAGTCATAGTGGTGGTGGTGATTTGGATGCAATGGCGAGTGTATTCGTTGTGATAGCGATAATAGTGAATGGTTATTGTGATTGTAACGAGAGAGTAAATGGTTAATGTGGTGATTAGTGTTTATTATTAAAAAGAATAATAGTTGATGAGCATTTTCGTTACAAAAAATAATATATTTTCTCATTTGGGGTTTTCATTAAAAAAAAACAGATGGGGATACTTTTATTTAATGTACGCACTTTAGGATCCATACTGAATGACCATAGGATTAAATCTTTTTTTTATCACTTTATACTTTAATCTTGTTCCGTTTTGTCTCTTTTATTTTGGAACCATATATCTTACTTCCTTCTACCTATAATAAATAAAAAATAATAATTTTTCATTTAACTAGCCAAATATGCTAAAAAAAAATTAGTGAAAATATTTTATTCATCTAAATTTTACGAACAAAATTGCTCTTTATTTTAATTTTTAATTTTATCTTGTCTTTATTAAAAAAAAAAAAATAGACAACAAAAAAAGAGTTAGAGAGAGAGAGAATATTAATTTTATTTATTTATTATCTTTAAATATTAAATTTAAAATTTTAAAAAATATATTTTTAAAATGTGAATTTCTCATTTTAATCCAGAGTAGGAGAGGTAAAAAAATATCAAATATTATTTTAAAAATAAAAAATATTTTAATTGAATCGACGACTCTACAATAACTAAATTTTTGTCTCACTTATGTAGAGTCAACTATATCAACCGACAACTCTATTAAAATAAATTTTCTTACTTATTATAAAAGATATTTTATTTGAACAAATTGATTTAAATTTGTATTTAAGTGTGACGAAAATTAGAATAAAGACATGCAGTGTAATGTAGGGTTTGGGTTGATGCGGATAAGAAGGCACTGCTCACTCCTTCCTACCCACTGGTTGTCGGGGTTCAATGGTGATAAGGATGCCAGGTGGCCTGTATTTTATTTAATATTTAATTTTTTTTTTTTTTTTTTTAATAAGAGTGTCCCCACACCCACACAGTATGTGAGACTAATCTCGTTCGTAGAGTATGGTTGTCCTTTCCAACAAGTATTTTTTTGCAAATTCAAATTTCTAACCTTACAGAGATCCATCAACTGTTTTAACTCAAGTTGCTTTAACTCAAGTGGGCCTTACCATTTGAAGTACATTATGTTGGTATTTAAGGTTTTCTTACCCTAAAACTTATAATTCACTATTTTACCAACTCATTCGATATACTTATTTTTAAGAAAATTTTATAATTTTGTCAAAAAATTAAAATTATCGTACACCATAAAAATTACTGTAATTTTTTATATGAAAAAATTACAATGTCTTTTGTTTGATACAATAAGTTTAAATTTTTAATAGAATTATTAAATTTTTTAAAAATAAATATATCGAATGAGTTGGTAAAATAGTGGATTACTATAATGTTTGAACTACATAAATTTTTTTTTTTAATTTCGTAGACTCTTCACTGACAATTAAGTTTGGGCCTAAGGCATATTTAAGTTAAAACAGTTGAGGGGCTTTTTTACAATATTAAAAATTCAAACTTACGGAAAAACATTTGTGGGAAGGAACAGTTAAACAAGATTAATCTTAGACCTTGTGTAAGTGTTAAATTAAATATTGAAAATTAATATCATCCATACTTTATTAGTAGGGTAGTGGTTGGTTGCCTCCCTCGTGAGAAGTTTGCTCAAAGTATATTCAAAATAGTTATGGTTAAAAGTTGCGTGCGGAAGACAAATTTTGAAATATCGCCAAAAATCAAGCCAAACGTGGAAAAAGATAATTGTCATTATGTTTTCTTTTTATACGTGTTAATAAGTAGCTTATTTAACTTGAATTGATGTGAAATAAAAATTAAATATCCGCTTTCAAATTTAACGGATGATTTGACTATAAAAAAAATGACAAAAATTATAAAATTTCTGATTAGTATAAAAGATTTGAATACGAGGAAAGAAAAACGAATTTCTTACCTCTAATATTATGTTAGAATGATTAAGAGACGAAATATTTAACGACAATATTAAAAAAAGATTGTAATTTAAATAATATTTTATACATCTTTTATAAAAAAAAAAAAAAATAGTCTGGAAATTACCATATTATCCGTTTTTCTTATTTATTTATTTATTTATTTTGAGGATTTTGTATTCTACACGTAGGAATTAGGTTCCAATATTATACACCACGAAGAACATTTAAAAAATATGGAATTAATGTCGGTCAGTGTGACACGTGTCTATTTCTAGAAAATTCTATCACTGCTCCACCTGTGTTTCTTCTTCACACAATTAAACTAATAAATAATCTCAGTGGAACATAAGACAATTTTAAATCTTTAAGTCTGTCAATATAAAAGATGTTAAACAATTTCAAATTTTAAAATTTCCCAAATTTAGTTTATATTCCTTCCACAATTTAAAAGGGGTAAATTTTATTTGGCACGTTGCCAAAAATTTTTATGAGCATCAAAATCAATTAGTATGACATTTGTTAAATTAATCAAAATTCAATTTTTTTTTCTCGTGCACACCATTTAATACAGGTGAATATGACAAAGTAGTCTCATGAATTATTTACAAAGACTGAACAAAAATGAGTAGTTATTATTCATATATTTTCGATCTCTATCACTTCTAATTCTTTTTATCTTTCAACCGAATTGATTTACAACTTCGTGAATAAATTTTTTAAACATTTGAAAAACATCAATTTTATTTTTTAACCGATACAGATAAGTAAATATTGAAAAATCATCAATAAAAGTGATAAAATTAATATCTATTTCCTCAACGAGTTAAAATTCTTTCAAATTCACAAAAATCAGTGTGAATTAATTCTAACAATTCAATATTTCTTTCTATATTTTAACAAGATCTTTTAGTTATTTTTGTTTCTATTTCCTCAACGAATTCAAATTCCTTCAAATTCACAAAAATCAGTGTGAATTAATTCTAATAATTTAGTATTTCTTTCTACATTTTAATGAGATCTTTTAGTAATTTTAATTTGACTACACACTTCACATTTTTCTAAAAAAATTATTAATCTTGTCAATAATCCCAAGGTAATCATAATTCTCATATATATGCTATTTATATGACATAATCATGCATGTCAAAAATTTATAGAAGATAACGTATAAATGTAACTCACTAAAATTTTATTATTCTCAATACTCAGTTTAAACATATTCTTTGCCGATAAATATCCTCTTTTTTTTTTTTTTGTGATGACATACTGGTCAGACTCCATAGTTTGTTTAAAACGAGCTTTATTACATAAGAAAGTTGACATCAAATTCTTCCTTATCGACGGAGTATATAAAATATATTTTAAAGTAAGCAGTGGTCCAAAAGTAAATTTAAGATCAAACTTACCACTCCCAAGTATCTTAATTCTACTAGAATCACCAAGCATCGTTGTTTTTTTCTTTTTCAAATTGAGTATATTTTTTAACCAAATTTTATCATAACAAACATATTTATTAGCACCATAGTCTACCCACCATCCTTTTGCAAATTGACCATATCAATATTTGTAATCATTGGCATAAGTGACTCCTCAATCACGTTAGCTTGTAGAACAGACTGACACTTTCGAAATTTACAAACTCAAGCAATATCTCCACTTTTGTCATAGACAAAACATCCACCAAATTAATTTTTTAAAATGAATACTTGGTTCAGATTAATTTGTCTCAGGCTACTCTTGTTGTGAAGTTTAGTAAAATATTTCATATATTTCTTATTTAGTTTCACAAGACTATTTCTAAGAGGATATTTTTTGGACAAATTATTATTAGAAGAAATAAGATTTACCTTTGTAATAGAATGATTGTTGCCATCATGTGTCACAGAAGCATCTTGACCTCGTGCTTCTTCTTCTACACAGATTTTTGTGATTAACGTCTCAAATGAAGTCTCATTTTGCTTGTGATGCATAGATTTTTTAAACTCTCTACATGACGATAATAATTTATTAGGTGGCGTTTGGTTAGTGTTCTCACTTTTCTCAACCCAACTCGGATGAGTTGGGTTGAGTTTAGAATTTTATTTTCTACCAGGAACATAATTGCATTTGGTAACGACATTTTTTGTTTTAATTCTGGGAACAAAATCGTTTTTGGTAATGATATTATTCTAGAATTGTTTCCACACCAAAATCAAAAAATCAAAACGAGAACTTTTTTTCTTGACCAAAAAATCATTAGCACTTTTTTTCTTCAACAAAAAAAACCGAAAACAAAAAAAAAGACTGAACAAACTGAACAAAAAATAAAAATAAAAAACACCGGCAAGAACAAACCGAACGAAGATAACAAGAAATCCATCTTGAACGAACAACAAGATCGGAGATCATCACTTGAACAAGAAATTTATCATGACCAAACAACGAAATTGGAGATCATCACCTGAACAAGAAATCCATCATGATCGAACAACGAAATTGGAGATCATCACTTGAACAAAAAATCTATTGTGAACGAACAACGAAATCAAAATCGATTTCGTCAACGAGCAACGAAATCAAACTCTAAACCAAATTCAAAAATAAAACCCTAAATCGATTTAAGCAGTGAAATCGAAATCGATTTCTTGATCAATTTCAGTAACGATATCGAAATCGAAACCCTAAACCCAAAAAAAGAACCAAACCCTAAATCGGTTTGAGTAATGAAATCGAAATGGAAAATCGAAATCGATTTTGAAGGCGAGAAGGAAGAACGATTTCGACGAAGACGAAGGGAGGAGAAAAAACGATTTCAACGAAGACGATTTCGCGAAGACGATGGCGACGGTTGTGGGGGTGATGGTGTTGGAGGCTACGGAATTGGTTGAAACGAAATTAGAGCCCTATTTCGTCGGTGGTTGAGAAATCAGAACCCTATTTCGTTGTCGGTTGAGAAATCATTGGCAATGGCGACAGCAACGGCTGTAGCGGCGATGGGAGGCCGATTTTGTTGTAGGTTGCAAGGCGGGAGACGTCGGCTGCAGATGGAGAAGAAACGACAGAGAAGAAGGATATGTGGAAGGAAAAAGTAAATGAAAATGAGTTCAACCAAAGTCGAACACTGGACCAACTAACAATTTTTTTAATTCCCAGCGTGTCCCTCATTTAGGATGGGTTGGGTTGGGCAAAAAAATAAATACATTTGTTTCTCATTTCTTTAAAATTTTGAGAATCAATTATCATATTTTGGGTTGAGTTGAGTTGAGTTTTGTGTTGCCAAATGCGTTCCCAAAAATTAATCCTAGAATTTTTGGGTTGGGTTGGGTTGGAAACACTAACCAAACGGGGCCTTAATTATTTTGGCCACAATAAGATGATAGATCTCTCTTCTATTACGATCATTTTAAAATTTTTAGATTGCTCCACCTCGGACTTGTTATCTACCATTTGAAATCGAAAAAATCAGCCTGCATCATATTTATTTACACCAATTTCTTTGGCATCATATTTGCTTCATAATTCTTAGCAATTTCATTAGTAGCATACTAATCATAAAATTGATCCGCAAAACAATTGATGAGATAAAAAATGACAATTATACTCATCTCTTTCATATTTTTCTACATTCTCCTAGTGAGTGTATTTTTCTCGTCACTCATGTTGTCGATAGAAACTTTGATTTGATTCTTCTTGATAAGAATGTATGCAATTTAAGAAGGCTTAGGTAAAAAAAAACATCTTACTTTTCCATCTCTCGAAATGGACTCCCTTTAAGCGAAAAAACTTATTGAGATCTCCGACACTTTCATTTGGTTTTTCAATCATCGACTCCTTGTTTAAATCTCTTTAAAATTGTTAAAAAAATACAAATTGATTCAAAAAAAATACAAACTAATATTGGACTAATACACGAAAACTCGTTCCCTTTAAGGAGATGCAAGCCCTTTGTGGTTGGCAACGCGTTGAAATTGATGCAACAGATCTTATCTTTGACTTGTCCCATCTAAGATCCAACAGTCCGACATAGTCATTTGGTTCACGCTAATTTTGCATAAGTAGTAGAACCAAAAACTCTATTAAGATAACGTCTTTCTTTAACCAATGCAAAGTATGTTGTATATATGAAATTATGAATGATCCACAAGACTTGTAGGAGGACTTATTTATAGGCTCCCAGAACACACAATATTAAAGGCATAAAATAAATAAAAAATATCACAAAATACCAAAGGTCAAAGTTACAAAAATATGAAAGGACATCATGAATGGAGTAGTAATCCACTAATATAGTGACAGACTCTCTAACTCCATAATTTATGACTGTCCAAAATAAATAATTTAATATATATATATATATATATATATATATATATATATATATGTGTGTGTGTGTGTGTGTGTGTGTGTGTGTGTGTGTGTGTGTGTGTACTAACATATAACATGTGCCCGAAGGTACGGACGAAAATAAATAACCTAATATTTAAGCAATTAAGCAAAAAAATCAACAGACTCATCACTAAAATATCATTACAGAATATACTGCAAGTACCCACAACCACAAACATCACCAAAAGTAATGAATTTTAATTGTTAACATATATTGTCAAAATATCTCTCAATAAATCTATGCCTGAAACAAATAACAATAACTTAATTACCTTATAATATCCCCACCTGAAGGCATAGGCGTAAAAAAGAAAATCGAACCTATAAAAATTGATATAATTTCCTCTGTATGTACAACATTCTACACCTATTTTATTAAAACATCAACAATAATTAAAATTTAAATATCATCATCACCAACAAACCTATAATCGTGAGATAGAGATAAAGAGAGAGATGTACTTGCGAGGAGCGGTGATCGTGATGGTATGGAGAAGAGCGATGAGGACGATGGAGTGCAGATGGTGACGAATGATAGGGTCTATTGGTTTTGGGGAATGAGGGTGAGAGAGGGTGAGAAACGGACTAATTAGGAAATGGATTAATTAAGACACGAATAAGGAAGGAAACAAACACAAAAAATGAAAGAGAAAATAGAAAATAGGAAAACTCACTCGGATGGGGAGAAAGAGTATGAAAGAGAGAAAAAAAATTAAAGCAATTATGGTAAAATAGGAAAGAAATTGATAATTAAGAGGAATTGGGCTGATTTTTGCCTGAAATAAAATTGAATGTTTAAAAATTATTTTCTTTGAAGCCAAAATGTCCAAATATATTTAACCTTATTTCCTTTTCAGCAAATTCAATTTTCTTTCGTGGTCCTTAACTAATGTCGATTGTCGCCAAAATGTCATAGTCAGCATTTGTTTGTCCTAATAATATTTTTGTTTGTCCTAGTTAGCAAAAATCGTCATATTTTATATAATAGATAGATAAAAAAAAAAAAAAGCAATAATGGTAAAATAGGAAAAAAATTGATAATTAAGAGCAATTGGGGTGATTTTTGCCAAAATGATAATTAAGAGCAATTAAAGTAATTGATAATTAAGGCAATTAAAGCAATTATGGTAAAATAGGAAAAAAAATTAAAACAATTATGGTAAAATAGGAAGAAAAAAAATGAATGTTTAGGGAATGTTTAAAAAATATTTTCTTTAAAGCCAGTATGTCTAAATATATTTAACCTTCCTTTTCAGCAAACCCAATTTTCTTTCATGGTCCTTAACTAATGTCGCCAAAATGTGTTAGTCGACATTTGTTTATCTTAGTAAGCAAATTTGTTTGTCCTAATCATATTTTTGTTTGTCTTAGTTATAAGTTTGTCATTGTCAACAAAAATCATCATGTTTTATATAATAAACTAGCGTATAACCCGTGCCTAAAGGCACGAATATAAAATAACAACAAAAAAATTTTTAAAAATTGTCATAAACTTATCTATTTCAACATTTCACACCTATTCCATTTGAACATCAATAATAACTAATAATCGAGATTAATATTATGTACCTATTTCATTTGAACAACAATAGTGACTAACAATTGAATATTAATAATAATTAATAATCGAGACAAACTTATACAGGTATAAAATAATGGACATAGCACAAATTATATGCAAATAATAAATAAATATAAATATCATTTTACCCATATTATCAAGTCCTATTAAGAAACATAAAGATTATAAATTTTTTACAAATATATATTATTTATATACCGACATAGAGATTCCAATAGATTCCTTTTTTAATTTCATTTACACTCCGAAAAAAATTCCCAAAAAAACAAAAAACAAATTTAGTCATAAACAAATTACACGAAAAAAATAATATAATATAAAAAATCCAATAATATTCTACAATTTTATCTATAATTTAATTTGCACAATAAATTACAAAAAAATTAAAAAAATATATATATCAACAATAAAGGAACTGTACAATCCAAATATTGTTACCAAACTATTAGTGCATCACATGTGCCTAAAAGCACTATTTTGCTTCATTAAGAAGCACTCATTACAAATATACATTTGCAAAATGCTTCAATAAAAATCTTGCCAAATAGAAACTCCATAAGAGGCATTAAATAAATATCTTACGACAATAATTCATGTCTTAAAATTAATCTCACATGAACATACACGTTCTTACACCATTGCAGGGAAAATCAATAATAATATGACCTTACCTTCTTCTATGCAAATAACATACATATTCTTACAACAACATAGGAAAAACTCATAATAATATGACCTTACCTTCTTTTATGTGGATAGAATAAAGTACAACTTACAAAAATAAAAAATGTATACACCGAACAGACTATTTACACTGGAATGAAAAATAAAATAAACTTGTCAAAAATTCACATTTTCCTAAAAACTCAAAAAATATTAATGAGTGCACGAACCTTCATGCAACACATAGGTTATTTGGTATCATAAAAGAGAGTAATCTCTTGCACTTGCACCTAATAACGATAAATAATGAATAAGGAAAAATTTAGAATTGGACCAACACAATCTAACAATTTTATTATTTTTTTTTTTATATTTTTGGGGAAAAAAAAAAAGCTTCAAACTATGATGCTAAAAAATAGATTTTGACAGAAAAAAATCATTTAAATTGATCCAATTCAATGTTATGAAAGTATTTCGTTAAAGATTCCAAGTAATTGAAGTATAAAACTAATTGAAAATATCCCTAAATTAATTCAAATAAATGTGAAGAAACTACCCGCAAAACCAATTGAATGGAACACAAAAATTCAATCTATTATTACGAAACGAATTAAAATATTCAAAAAAAGCATAAAATGCAGCTAACAAAATGAGAATAAAAATCAAATTGATAAGCTCAAGAGAAATTACACATCGTTTAGGGCAAGAATCGAACCACGACAATTGTGTACACCGTTTCTTATTGGTGGTGGCAGAGAAATTGCTCCGACCGTTCAGTCAATGAAGAGAGGTTCCTGTAGTGAATCGAACGAAACAAATAATCTAAATTAATGAAAGTCATTCATACATGTGGTTGAGATTAAAATACAAAAAAAAAATATTTTTAAAAAGAGTAGTGAGCATTTATTAGTGTCCACAAAATTATTTATATTCCTCATTATTGGAGAAACAAAAACTACTATATAATACTTTTAGTTGAAGAATGCTATTATTTATAAAAATAAAAAAAAGTGTTGCCACAATAAAATAAAAATAGTTTAAACAGTTTGAAGAGACAGAGCAAATTGAAAACTCCATGAATGTGAAAATTAACATTATTTTACCAAGAAGAACATTACAAATGTAAAAAATACCAAGACACAATCCATCATAGATGGAACTTTAAAAATTAAATCAAATAACAATAGTTATGTTGAAACCAAAGAGACGCAAAGCGAGACGACATCAAAAAATATTAATCAATTAAACCTATACTCATACCATAACCATTACAACACAAACAACAACAACTATAATAGAAACTAAACAAAATCTACATCTCCAAAGAAAAGAGAGAATTTCTAAAACTAATAATCGACTAAACTTCATAAAACATAAGCATCATAAATAAATAAAAAATGCCAGATTTCCTTTTGAAACTAAATATAATTTATAGAGAGAATTTCAAAAATTATTGATCAATTGAACTTCTAATAACAAACATTACAAATCGAGCACAATGTCAAGCAATAAGATTATTACTTGTTGAAAGTAAACAAAATCTATAGAAAGATTTCAAAAACTATTGATCAACTAAACCTCATTTAATACTATAACCATCACAAATCAAGCAGAATATCTAGTTGAAACTAAACAAAATCTAGGAGAGTTTTTCATACCTGGTTTTTAGGACTGCATTCTAAAATTTCCAGTGATTTTAATCGTTGTTTCAAAAGGAATACACATGAATTCGTTCTGAAATCGGAGTTTGATCATGACTCAAGCATATGCCCCTATTCGGATGCCCAGAAAATTGCAATTGATATAGATGAAAAAGTGATGTAATTAATTAGAAAAAGAATAAATTAATTTTGCAATTGTTAAACTCAATTACATGAATAAACAGTGCCCAAAAAAAAAAAAAAAAAAAAAAAAAAAAAGAAAAAAATCACACATATCCAAATATGGGCAAAATGAAATGTGAAATTGCCTATTACCTTGGAAGCTCTACCAGATCTGGCCAATTCAGACCAAATTCAAATTCAACCTGATTTAATAATAGTGTAAATTCATAACTGATTTAATAATTTTTTACACCTAAAATTAGTTTATTGTAAATTCTATCAAAAGATATCATACACTTAAGATAACTGAAAATCAAGCTTATTGAAGAAAACGCATAGAATTAGACACTTATTGAATGGAAATAGAACATGCATACACTTCAATTATATTTGGCAACAAACTTCAATTATATTTGGCAGAAGCAAAATTCAACCATATCTAAACTAATGTTTTAGAATACAAATATGACATCAAACAGAATGTTGAATTCAGCGATGTGGTGTAATATATGAAATCAAACAGAATACAACACAATGAAACTATGAAATCACAATATGAAATCAATATACAAACACACACATGTGGTGCTCAAGTTGAAAAGACAAATATACGGACAGAATACAAACAGTTCACAATATGAAATTGGACAGAATACAGACATAATACAATACAATTAAAATATGAAATCAGAATCTGAAATGTGTAATCAGAATATGGTTCAATTTTTAATTTAATCACAATATAAATGTGTAATCAGAATATGAAATTAGTATACAAACATACGTATGATTTTTTGGTTCTTGAAGGCAGTAGCAATACGAATGTGTCATCGCCATATGAAATAAGAATAGAAATGAAATTGAAAATTACCTTAGTAGCTGATTGTTTGAAGCGAGGACTGATTGTTGTGAGGATATCGTTTGATGTAAGGGTCTCTTATAAGCGATGGAAAGAGAGCTGCGAGAGGGAGGGATTCCATTTGGGCACAGATTATTTTCACAAATTAGGGCAAAGATTGATAGGTATGATTAGGGAGGCAGAAATTAGGGAAATTTGATTAGAGATTAGGGAGGTAGAAAAGAAGATGGAGATTAGCATCTCCGATCTAGATGAAAGCGATGATGAAGGCGATGACGCTGTGCGAGATCGGGGAGCATCGATCTCGGCGGAGATAGGCAAAATAGAAGATGGAGATTAGCTCTCCGATCTGGATGAAAGCGATGATGAAGTTGGGTCTTCAAGAGGCGAGATCAGGGAGCATTGATCGCGGCGGAGATAGAGAGGAGATAAAGCCGACAGGGAATGGAAGTGATGATTGCGGCAATGATGAGCGGTGATCGGAGGGAGATGACCGAGCAGCGGCGATGAGAGAGAGGATCGGCTAAGAGAGAGGTAGAAGTAGAAGAGCGGTTGTAACCCTAAAAATCTATCTTATCATTTTAACTTTGATCCGACAGTCTTAAAATATCTAGAGTTTTGTCTCTCATCCGACGGCCGTAAATATACCTGTCCTGATTTATTATATAGATAGATAAAAAAAAAATTAAGAGGCGCTTACCGGGAGATCCCAAAAATTGTTGAAAACTACCAATTACACCCGCTCCTTTTTTCATGAACCGAGATGTCCTTTTGTCATTTTTGTGACGAGAATACTCCTAATTATTGTGCCTACATAATACATCCCTATCTTGCGGAGCTAATTTAGGTAATAGATAATCATTTATTAAAATAAAAATAACTATTGTTGTACACATTTTTTTTACAATAAAATTATATATTCAGATTCTTCTAAACAGGATCTTCAAAACGATATCAAATTCACTATTTTTTTCATTAGTTTTCACATTCATGTTACATTCCACATGAGAAATGTAACATCTATAATTCAGAGGATGTTACATGTAATATTAACCAAAACCAAACCAAAACCAAAATTAAAAGGTTAGTAACTACGTCATGTTACATTTAATATTCATGTAATATCAATGTTACATTTCATGGGATGTTACATGTAATATCTTATAATTCGTAGGAACTAAAAATTCAAAAAATATCATGTTACATGTAACATGAATGTGAAAACTGAAACTAATGAAAAAAAATAGTGAGTTGGATATCGTTTTGAAGATCTTGTTTAGACGAATCTGAATATATAATTAGATTGTAAAAAAAAAAAATACAATAATAGTTATTTTCGTTTTAATAAAATAATTTTGTTGAATATAGAAACTCTCAATCCCTATTAAAGAAACCCACATTTAATGCAAGGGCAAATCTGTCAATGGAAAGCATATTGCATGTGGAAAGTAACATTGTCTGTATTAAATTGAATATCGTAATGAGTGTGAATGTTACATGTAACATGGTGTAATAGTCATGTTACATGTAACATTCATGTAATAATAATATTACATGTAACATCCATGTTGAATGTAACGCGAATCCAAAATAAATAAATAAAATATTGAATGTGATATCATTTTAAAAATCTTATTAACACGAATCTAAATGTATAATTATATCATAAAAAAAAATATGTACTATAAAAGTTATTTTAATTTGAATAAAATGACTTTGTGTGAAACCTTCAAATAAGGAAATTATAAAAAGAAAAATCATATATGGGTAATTTTTTCATATAATTTTCGCGTTTTTTAAAATTTGGAATTAGATGGTTCAAAAAATCTGTAGATTGGGATTATTTGGTTTATTTTCAAACATGTGGGTTTGATTAGTAGTTTTACTCTAAAATTGGGATTAGCCGGTAATTTTTTTCAAAAATTAAAGTAATTATGGTAAAATAGGAAAAAAATTGATAATTAAGAGTAAAGGGGTGATTTTTCCCAAAATGATAATTAAAAGCAATTAAAGCAATTATGGTAAAATAAGGAAAAAAAAATAATTAAAGCAATTATGGCAAAATAGGAAAAAAATAAAATTGAATGTTTAGGGAATGTTTAAAAAATATTTTTTTTAAGCCAAAATATCTAAATATATTTAACCTTATTTCCTTTTCGACAAACTCAATTTCCTTTCATGGTCTTTAACTAATGTCGTCAAATTGTCTTAGTTAACATTTGTTTGTCCTAGTCAGCAAATTTGTTTGTCTTAATCATATTTCTATTTGTTTTAATTATAAATTTGTCATAATCAGCAAAAACTATTATGTTTTATATAATACTAGCGTATAACCCGTGCCTGAAGGCACGGATGTTAAAAAAAATACATTTTTTTCTTCATTTAAACATTAATAACAATTAACAATTGAACGTCAATATTAACTCACAATCAAGGCAAAATAAGAAGAATTATACGTTAACAATAAATCTATTATAATGCAAATCAATTTCACCTATATTTCACGTGACATTAATTCCTTACTGGAAAAGCACTCATTAAATCACAACTTTTTTAACCGAACACTCCACTTTGTACATATATCCAAGTTCTTTTGTTTTGCACACTAATACATCTATAATGTTGGATAAAATCATCATCCATAAAAAATAATAATAAACAAAACACTTAAAGTCATTGAGAGACCATCAGAAACACAAATTCTCATAAAAGACATACATAACTAACATGACAGTAACAAATAGATCTATTTTTTTGGAGAGGAAGATACAAAAAAAAAAAAAAAAAAATACTCGCATTTAGGTGGAAATAAATCTCATATACTAACGAAAAATTAAATTCCATCAAAATTTCAACAAAAGTTGCCCAAAAACATTAAACTAATTCACAAACCATACAAAAGTTACCCAACAAATTAAAATTAACAGAAAATGCAGATTGCCAATTGTTAACATTCTATCAATATCATCTTGGATATAGTTGAATCTAGACATTACAACTAAACTATGAGAGAAGAATGAAAATAAACAAACTCAATATCAAAATTCTCACAAATCAATCATTAAACCAAATTTAAACAAATCATATTCCAAAGTATCAGTTCCGTTTAAATGATCCTCACATGGTTCTTCAAAAAAAAAAAAAACACATAATCATTAATGTAGTTATGTATGCAAGGAACCTTTGAGAATGGATTCAGAGTTTGCATTCAAGTGCAACGGGCCTGAAGGCTGCCATTCGTGAGGCACATATCGCAGAGTAGTCCTGAATCACAATTTCTACTTGCCGTACGGGTTTGTCATTACTGTTACACAGCAAGCCAAATCTGATTCAATTGAAAGAGTAAATAAACAAATTGAAAATATTGCCATTAATTTTCACTACGAATGAAATATCGAAAATGAAGATCGGTCTTAAGAGCTGCATTGTATCCGGAAAAAAAAATTGTGATGAACATTGTTGACAACACTGAAATTCAATATCTATTAAAAATAATTTTGAAGGCCTACAATATCTATCAACAACGCTTCTCCTAAAGTCGCTTGGAAACAACACATTAAACAAATACCACCTATGTTTGAGGTTAAAAAATTCAAGTTCTTTCTCATTGACAAATCAGAACCAACCATGATAACGAACAAAATCAATATCAGGTGATATGGAATCAATCAACAAAAATATAGCTATATGGTAGTACCAACAAAATGAACGAAGACGTTTGGGCTTACCAAATCAACCAACGTCAGATCTGTTTAGCGATGAGGGTGTTGCGTAAGCAATGAAGATGGTGTTCAATCTGGATCCGATTAAACAGAAAATAGATTTAAGTAAATGAAAAAACTAACTGAAAATTGCAAAAGAAGAAAATCAAATCAATTAAAAGAAGAAAATTAGATCAATAAAGATTATCTAGCTAATACTTGAATACATATCGCAATTGGAGTGTTAAGAACCCCAAGTTCCTTCTTATTGACAAAATTAGTACCAACGATGATGATAATAAACAAAATCAGTAATATTCAATCAACAACTATACAACATTACCAACAGAATCAACCAAAAAATACAATGAATCTGAACAAAAAAATAGAGCTTGAAAAAAATCCACAATTATCAACTATATTGTACCCAAGTTCTTTCGGACACCAATGGTGATGGAGGATGGGGTGCCTGTCTGTGTTGCAGATCTATCATCAATAGAGACAATGAAGCGAGATCTGGTGGTAGTCGGTAGGCTGCAGCGGTGGCGGTTGTAACGGCCGACGGCGTGGATTCCGAGATCTGGATAAAGCATGACAGTAGCAGTGGAGATGCGGTGCTTGGTGAGAGTGAATATGGCTTGAAGTATAATGTGTCGTTAGGGAGGCAACGGTGGTGATTGGCGGTGATGGTAGGATTTAGACGACGCGGCGATGGAGCTGTGATTGCGAGGGCGCAGTGAAAACGATGAGTCGGCGATGGCAGAGAGAGAAAGGAAGAGAATAGGGAATTAAGAGAAAGTCATGTACTGGTGGTTTGGTTGGGTGGGCGGTAGGTTAATGAAAATTAACCCCACAAATAGTTAACTAAGATAAATAGTTAATTAAGGAATGATTAATTAATCAAATTAGTTTTTAATTTAGAGAAAAATGAATATAAATTAATGCCTAAAATAAAATTGATGCCTTAATAAGTGATAGGCAATTAGGGATTAAGAATTGATTCGTCCTTTGTTTCCATAAAATGGATACAGGATTAGGCAATATATGAAAACAATTCACCTAGTCAATATTAGTTAATACTAAGCCAAATTATTAAAGTAATAATTTATTAATTAACCAAAAATTGGGAATATATGGAAACAATTCAATGGTTAATTAATTAAATTAATTTTTTAATTAAAGAAAAATGAGTAAATCAATGCCTAAAATAAAATTAATTTGTCTCAATCTATCCTAATCAGCAAATTTATTTGGCCTCGTCAGCATTTATTTGTCCTAATCATATTTTCGGTTGTCCTAGTCATAAGTTTGTCCTAATCAGCCAAAAAGCCGTCCTATTTTATATAATAGATATATATATACACACACACACACTAAAATGTACCAACATGTTTGAACTATCTTTGTTATAGTTTTTGTTATATTTTGGAGTTGAGTTCTTTGTATTTAAACAACTATTAATTGACTTTAACTTTATTATTTGTGATGACATCTAAATAGAAAATTCTTTATTCTTGTAGTTTTAAATTTAGTGTATTTTATTTTATTTTTAAAATAAATATTAAGTAATTGTGGTTGTGTTTGATATTAAGGTTTTTTTCTATATCTGTTTTACCATATTAAAGGTTCTTCGAATTATGAATTACTTCAATTTTATACTTCACTTGATTTAGTTCACCATCTTTATTTTTATTTTTATTTTTGCATTTTAAGATTGTCTATTTCTTTTGTTTTTAATTTTTTTTACAAGTGATCAAAAAGGATTGCAAATCCTTTTTTGGTTTTTGTATTGGCATTGGTAACAAAAAAGACCAGTAAAAAAATTCCATGTACTTCTCATATTATATTTATTTTATTTTATTTTTCAATTAGGCTATATTTTTAAAAATTTTATTTTTACTTCTCTGAGTATAGAATTGTAGTTTTTCTATTTTTTTCATTATATTTTTTTCTACGAACACATAACGGATGCCTAAAACTACAATTTAACCAGTGCCAAAATCTAATAAGGCCGAGAATAAGTCAAAATAATATTTGTCTAAATATTTATGGGCTGGGCTTTTTGTTAAGTATTGGGCGGGCGTTTTGCTAATTATTGGATTAAGGAAATATATAATTCAATTTACGACTTAAACCATTTTTTATTTTTTATTTGGCCCAATAACATGTTTGCCAAATTTCAGTTTCGGTCCCTGAATTTTTTCATATTTAAGAGAAGCCCCTATAAAGTTGTCGAAATACACTTCTAACCCCTTAACTTTTAGTTATTTTGAAAAGGGATGAGAATATAATATTAGAAGAGTCAATACCAGACCTTTGAATTTGTGCCCAAGAAAGTACAACAGCAGACGAGATAATCTGAATCCAACGGCTGAAAATGAAAGATCCAAAGAACTGCGGAAACACGGAGCCGCTTGAAACACACACTGAGTTCGGGCAGATATTCTCCAACCATCTCCTCTCTCTCTACACTCCCCCTCTCTCTCTCTCTCTCCTCTCTCTTTTTTATCTTTATTTTTTGTATATCCGCACCGTCACGTCCATACAGAATGAAAGATTAATCTCGTTAAGAGTATTTAACTGTCCCTCTCAATATTTTTTTTTACTGGTTCAAATTTCTGACATTCGAAAAGCTCTTAATTGTTTTAATTCAAACGAGTCTTACCACTTAAGTTATACTGTATTGGTGTATTCTCTACTTTCTGTCTCCTCCCTCCCTCTCTCCCTCTATTCTCTCTCCTCTCTGTAGTCTCTCACCTATCTCTACTCTCTCTCTTTCTTTCCACGTCAATCCACTACTTACAGACAAAATTAACCAACTTAACCAGGGTTAATTTTTAACTCAACCCAACTTAGCTCTTCATCACAACAACAAGCTCACTCTCTCTATCTCCTACTCACTGTGTCCTCTTTTGCCTTTGGTTTCAAGCAACTTTCTAGAGAGAGAAAGCTAGAGAGAGAGAGAGAGAGTAAGAATGAGCTGCAATGGATGCCGTGTTCTTCGAAGGGGATGCAGCGGATCGTGCGTCCTAAGGCCGTGTTTGGATTGGATTGAAAGCCCTCAAGCACAAGCCAACGCCACCCTCTTCGTCGCCAAGTTCTTCGGCCGCAGCGATCTCATCGCCTTGATCTCCGCCGTCCCCGATAGCCGGAAACCTGGTTTTACCAAACAAACCCTACTCGCTCTTTTTTCTTCTTCTTTTCATCGAAACAAAAATGGAGAACAACTCTCTCCTTTTTTTAAAATCTAATTTTGTTTTTTCCTTGTATTTGTTGCCATGTGTTTCCAGCTCTGTTTCACTCGCTTCTCTATGAAGCTTGCGGCCGGACGGTCAATCCGGTGAACGGAGCATTCGGACTCCTCTCCTCCGGCAACTGGCACGTGTGTCAATCCGCCGTCGAGACGGTTCTCAACGGCGGAACACCGGGTCCTGTTTTCACCGGGATTCTGGCGCCGTTCGACAACCCCGACGCATTCCGTACAGGCACGTCGGGGATTCCAAATCAGTGTTTCAGAGTTAAGCAATCCATGCACGGACCTGATCGCGTGATCGGAAATCGGATTTCGGAAACGGTTACGATGGCGGCGAAATCGAGGATGACGTCCGACGGGAAAGGATTACGGCCGGAGAATTGGAGAATGAAGACGGTGTCGGTGAATTCTGAAGTATCGGAGACGACGACGAGTTTGGGATGCTGCGACGGCGGCGCGGGGAACGGCGGTGGAGAAGAACCGAAGCTTTTGAATCTCTTTGTGTAATGAAATGAGTCTCTTTTTTTTGAACTCGTTGAGTCGGCAAATGTAACTCTTTCGGGAGAGTGCTCGTTAATTGCTTTTTGACCCCCTATATTTTTATTTTCTTTCATTTTAGCCCCTATACTTTATAAATCTATATATCACTCCCTTCTACTATTCCTTAAAAAAAAACTCACATTTTATTCAAAATTTAAATTTATAATTTCACCTATTTTAAAAATAAAATAAAAGTAATTTTATCTATGAAAAATAAAATTTCACCTATTTTTTTTGTATATTCCGTTAAGTTAAATAAAAATAGAAATTATGCTTTTAATTTATTATAAATATAGAGAGTAAAATATAGATTTTTAAAATAATAAGAACAAAATAAAATAAGATCAAATATAAAGAAGTAAAAGAGAATTAACCCTAAATAATATTAAAAATAATTAAAAACCAAATAAATAATTAAAGTTAAAACATTTTATTTATTTTTTGAGATTGTGTAATTGATTGTTGGCTTTGTTTGTGAGTGGGTAGACAGAGAGAGAACACGTACACATCCGTACATTTGGACACGCAATTTCTAGGTAGTTGCGATATACACTGCTAAGTTTTCGAGGAAAATATTTTTTTTTTCACTTAATATTATATAATTTTAATTATGTCGAACTCTTGGCATAATCCGGCTAATAAAAAAAAAATACTTTATTTTCTTAATTCGATTTTTTTATGGACATTTTAAGAATAAAATATTAAATTTAATTCTGAATCAATCACGCCAATGTGTGAAAGTGTATTCTTAAGATTGATTGGAAAAATAATTAATCGAAGTACACGTAAAAAAAAATTATGTCGGACTAGTCATTCTAATTCCAATTCCATCCCACCAAACAAAAAATAATAATAATAATAATAAAATAAAAAATAAAAAAATGCAATATTTATTGGGGGGGTCCTCTTTTGTACCAAAGCTATCAAATAAATGCAAACTAAGCATTTCTTTGGAACATATGAATAAATATGTGGCTTTGAACAAAAATTATATTTCATATTTTCTATTCCCATAATTTGCGGAAAGGGTATTTGTTATTGATCTCTCCTGTCATTTTGCATTATACCAGATATCTCTCTTGTCATTTTGTAAATATCAAATATTTCTCCTATTTTTTTCTCAAATACCACTTACCTCCCTTTGGACAAAATTATCCTTAGGTTATTTTTTTAAAAAAATCATTACCACCCATATATTTTTTACCCATAACTTTTTAAATAATTATATTTACCTCTCACCACCACCCAACTCCCATCGCCACCGCCCAACTCCCACCACCTCCCACTGCCATCCAACGCCACCATCTTTTACATTTTACGGGAAATCGATTTTTTTTTTTTTTTTTTAAGTCTAATTAATGAAAAGTCCTTTTGTGTTATTAGATTTTGATTTAGTCCCACATTGCAGGAATTGTAGGAATATTGCAGGGATTGTAAGAAGTTTTTTAGTGAGTACATTCGATTTTTATAGTGAATACTGTTACATGTAACTAATGTTAGTTACAATTTCATAATTGTTATTTTTCACACATATTTAGATATTTTTAGTTACATGTACCTATATAATATTAGTTATATGTTACAATTACATATATCTATGTATAATATTTTGTGCCGTAATTGAAAAAATATCAAATTTTTTAGTTACATATTAGAGACATGTAACTAAAAAATTACATATTATTGAAACATGTAACTGAAAAATATCAAATTTTTTAGTTACATATTAGAGACATATAACTAAAAAATTACATATTATCAAAACATGTAACTGAAAAAAAAAAAAAAAAAAAATAGAATTAGTTACCTGTAACTAATACAACAATATTACATACAAAGTAATTACATGTAACTGGCGCGTGGCTATCAAGTGAGCAAGGCTTCCGCTTTTTTAAAACAGATAAGATTAAATCAAAAGTTTTTACATATGGACTTTTGATCAATTAAAACTTAAATAGATGACCTCTTACCGATTGTCCCTACTTTTTACACTAACATTTCCATTAAAAAATAATACCTTTTTTTAACAAAATGAAAAAAAAAAAAAAAAAAAAAAAAAAAAAAAAAAAAATCAAGAAGAGAAGAAGATCGATACTTTTACTCCTAAATTTTGGATTGGTCTTAAATTGCCCTTTAATGGGTGCAAAGAGTAACTAAAAAATAGAGAGGATGTTAATGATTTTTATTTTTTTTTAATAAAAGAATAAAAATATATTTTTGTAAGGGCATTTATGTCATTTTACATCAAAATATTGGTGGCGGTAGGAGGCAGCGGCAGGTGGCAGCGGTAGGAGGTGGCAGTGGTTGTGGGTGCAGTGGTAGGAGGTGGTGATAAATATATATAAATTAAAGGGTTATTTATGTATTTTAATTTTTTATTATTTAATTATTTTTTAAATAATAAAAGGTAAAATTGGTATTATAATAATAAAATTATTATTTTTTAATCAATAAGGGAGGTAAGTGGTGTTTGAGAAAAAGACAGATGAGGTTTTTGGTATTTGCAAAATGACAGTGAAAGTATCTAATATAGTGCAAAATGACAGGGGGGGTCAATGACATTACCCCTTTGCGCAAATATATTTTTAAAATTTGAGGGCAGTTATCATAATAGACCAATTTAAAACATTTATTGTAAAATCATCCAATTAATCATTTTGTAACTTTTTTTTGTCAATAGATTATACTGAAATGATCATCTATTTAAAATGATACCATGACCGTGTATTTTGGATTGAAGAAAAAAAAACACATGTTCATCTTAATTCAACACTGTATATTTGTTTTAGTAGTTGAATTCTGTTTTGTCAACACTAATTTTCTAAACGCGATTATGTTAAATACAACACTGAAACATAATGAACATATAAGATGAAATACAATATTATCATGTTGAATATAATATCACATCTCTCTGTCCTTAGTTTTGTATCTAACTAAATACGATGGTTTTACGCGTGTTAAATTTAACATAAGTTTTGAATTCGAGTATTCAAATTTTTCTAATTAATTGACCAATGTTAATGATTAATTTTAAATTCAACACAATGTTATTGAATTCAACACAATCGTGAATGATTAATTTTAAATTTTATAAATAACTTAACATGTTGAATTTAACACGAATTATATTTTGTTCATTCAAAAAAATAATTTAGTTGTTATTTTGAAGCTTTAAAAAAGATGATCGTGATTACGTAATTTAATCATATAAAAAACAAAACAAAATTGATTTATTGTGTGACTACTTGCAACAGTTTTTGTTATAATTAGTTATGGTAAATGCTCTTTCTTTATAATAGATATTTGGGAAATATTTCTACTATGTTTAATTACGGTAATTGTTTTATTTGAATTTAACTTAATAAGAAAATTTTAGTCACATATCAATTCGAAAATCAATGATGGACATTTTTGTCATGCAAAAATCCAAAAATTCTAAAAATTGAATTATTTTGTTCAAATTGTCAAGTCAACAAGATTATTTAGTTCATTTATATGTTACAAATATCGATTCATAATTTGTACCCAAAAGTAAGTTCTCGAGGTTATTCTCTCATATAAAAACAAATTTATAGTTAAATACAAAATAATCAGTTGACTTATGACCATTTTGTTCATTAAACATCTTGGATTTTTTGTCCTGTATCTTACACTATTTGATCAATTTTTCGATATAATCATTGACATGAAATGTCATTTTAACATTAGTGTTAACCGTCGTCTCATCTATCTTCAATCTCTCATGTGTCATCGCTATCCCCGCTCATGATCACTCTTATCTCTTTTCTGCTCACGCTCATCTCTCTCTACTCTATCTCTTCACTAGGAATAACAACAGTTCAATTTTAGATCAATTTTACTAAAAATTAAAATCGTTAAGTATATTGTTAAATCCTTTCTTAGACTGATTTATTAAAAATCAAAACCATTAAATATATATTAAACCCAAAAGTAAACCATAAAATTGTAATAATACTTTCTTCTACCATGTATGTGATGGAGGTGCGGCACAGGTCATGAGGATCCATATTTCTCCTCCTCCGTATGGAGTGGAATCCACGTCATCAATTCACTTTTGATAAGGCAAACACTCTAGCCACCACAATACGGAAGAACTGCCTCCGCTTAATCGAAAAAGTTCATTATTTTAATTATTATATTTTTTTTAAGATATTTTCAAATCAATTTATATATACTTATGCTAATCATTTTTTCGAACGATCTTAAAAACGCATTTTACATATAGATCTGGTGTATTTAAGATTAAAATCAAAATTAATTTTCAAAATACAATCGAAAAAAAACTTTTTTTTTTTGTCGAACAGATTAACACGTACCGGGTGAAAAATTTTATTAGTATTGTTGTATATTATTAAAAGATGTTTTCTTACAACATTAATTATTAGATTAAGACAAAGACTTTAAGCCAATTGGTTCTTTTCGGCCTTGCGTCTCGCCGCATCTCAATGGATTTAGGGAATTTTTTATTTTTAAAGAATTTGTTCTATATTTTTTTAATTTTGAAAAAAAAATATGTTATATTTTAAAATATTTTTTAAAAATATAAAAATAACAATTTAGGGATTTTTTTTTAAAAGAATTTGTTCTATATTTTTTTAATTCTGAAAAAAAAATATGTTATATTTGAAAAAAAAATATGTTATATTTTAAAATATTTTTTTATATATAAAAATAATAGTGGAGGGGTATTTAAATTCTTCCGGACCCTTAATAATTGCATCATTGATCCTACTTAATCTATCTAATCTAAATTATGTGATTGACTTTTTGTGTTTGACTTATACCGGACTAAATTCAATGAATAGGTGGATTCGGTATAGGTCCTGAAACCCATACTGTAATTCTGCGTATTCTCAATTCATTTTTTTTATTAACCAAATCTCATTTCATTATTAGACAAAAATTCCGACTAAAATTGTCCCAAATTGTTCTTACCACAACAAAAATCTTCCGACTTAGCAAACATATCTCAATCCTATCACAACTACCGCCAACCAGTATCATTACCATAATAAACATTCACACCCACATCAAAGTTTGCGAGAGCCACCACTATCGCGACCATTGCCTACCACCACCAATGTCACGTCAACATTCAAAAGCACCAAAAAAATTGTGAAAAAAGAAAAATCAATTGAAATAATTGCAAAATCAATATATCAACTATGAAATTGAAGGAAAATTATGCAGAGCTTAACAACAGTAAAATTGTAGAATAACTCATTCAAAATGCAATACAAGTCTAATAAATCTGATTTTATTCAAATAAACACATCAATACGAGAGTTACAATAAATATTCCAATAGCTAAAAAAAAACTCAAATATGGATACCCAAATTAGAGATAAATCGACATAAAATATCCAAACTAGTAGCAAAAAATCAATAATCAACAACAAAAATTCAAAAACCAAAAGGATAAAAATAGAACTCGTTCTAGATTTTCAAATTTGAGAGTGAACCAAAATTGCAGATTAATCAAAAGCAAAATTTAAAAACCCAACAGGAAAAAAATATATATATAGATTTGAAATCTAGATCTAGAGTTGGATTTCTAGATCTTGATCAATAAATCCATAACCATAAATCATGAAACATTTTTGCTTTTGTGGTAGGCAGTGGTCTCGCATGGTCATTGCGTCGGGGTCATTCATCACGTGTGGTGGTCACGACGACAGCAGTCATCGTGGCAACGGTGGTGTTGTGACCCTATTGGTTGGACGCTTGGGCATTGTTGGACGTTGAGTAGTGGGGGAACTTGTGGGCGGTGGTGGTGGATCCAATAGAGAGAGAAGGAGAGAGGGGTTGTGATTGTGGGGTTCGGTTGTGGAAGTGCGATGTTAAACGGTGGAGTAAGCCGTGGTGGCGTGGTGATTATTGTGGCCATTGGTGGTAGAGCCAAGACAGAGAAAGATGAGAAGGGGTGGGGGATTAGATTTTTTTCCTTTAATTTTTTTTATTTTTTGGTTTTGTTTTTAACCAGGATAGTTTGGAAACATCAAATATATTTAAGGATTTTCTCAAATTCTTTGGTATAAAATGTGTTTTGCTAGAGTTATTTTTTTCTTCGATCCATTTTTATTTCATTGTTGAAAGTGGAATTGTCTCCCAAAAAAAAAAAAAATTCATCCCGTAGACAATCTTTAATGCCCGATTCTCTCTCCCTCTTGCCCCCGCCCCCTCCCTATTTTTTTTTTGGAAAAATTGGTAAAAAATCTCATCCCATAAAATTATCACTCTGCGGGATTGTTGAAAGTGGAATTGTCTCCCAAAAAAAAAAAAAAAAAATTCATCCTGTAGACAATCTTTAATGCCCGATTCTCTCTCCCTCTTGCCCCCGCCCCCTCCCTATTTTTTTTTTGGAAAATTTGGTAAAAAATCTCATCCCATAAAATCATCACTATGCGGAGTCTTGTAACAGTGATTTTTTTACACATAAAATAGTCTTTAAAATGTGATTTTTTGAATCTTGAGACCTCTCAACAAGATTTTCTTTTTTTTTTTTTGGGAGGGGGGGGGTTAACTCTTATTTTTGCAAAATAAACAATAACCAAAACAAAAAGAACGAAACCGAACAAGGAATAAGTATTTGTTTGGCGCACAATTCCAAATCAATAGACAATCAGGGGCATAAAAACCACAGTTTGGAGCCTACACACGGCATGCCAAACAAGTACTAGAAGTTAACCGAAATCTAAAACAGACACATTTCGAAACACAATTGCACAAGACCACTATTGACTATAGGAAAAAGAAAATCATTCACAATATTTACATATTTTTTCGCCTAATCCTATCGGATCATATGATATACCTGTATAGAAAACAAACAATTTGAAAAATCGAACCAACAAAAAGACGCGTTTACCATTACAAATATCAGGCAGCTTCTGTGGGTCTCGATCTCAAAACAAGCACTCTGAAACCCTTTTTATGGACTCCTCTAATCACAGCTTCCACGGTGCCGGGTGAAAAACAAAGAAAGTAATTTGACGTGTTGTTAGTGTTTTTAGTAGTGTTTGGAAGCGCGGAATTGGAGGGGTTGGAATCGAGTTAAAAACGAAGGCATGCAAAAAATTAGAATGATTCCAATTTCAAGGCCCCAATTCCATATAGCCAAACACTACCTTGGAGTGAGCAGTCAAATGATGTCCACTTTACAGTTCGCTTGTCAGGCTTGAGGGCATGGAATTTAGTTGTAAAATGTGTGTTCTGAGGCTACAATCCTGGACCTAAATTTTAAACTTGTGTTAGTAGATAGAACTTCTGCTATACAATATAATAACTCAATCACTAGTATAATGTTTTCAGATAAATAGGGGAAATTCTTAATTTTTGCAAAAAACTTTATCGGTAATTAGTGATGGCAACTCAACTCGAACCCATGGGTAACCGAACCAAAACGAACTGAACAATTCGGTTTTAAAATCGATTAAATGGTTTTGGTTACGGTTTTAGCTTTGAAATTGAAAACCGAAACAGTTTTGGTTTTGGAATAGTAACCGCGTAACTGAACTGCGTAACCAATATTTTATTATATATATTACCCTCACTTTTTTAATTTATTTGTACTTTTACCCCTAGTGTGTGTGTGGTGTGTATTAGGGTTAATTGAGTTAATTTGAGGGTTTTCATAATTTCTTCCTATATTTTAGTTATGCTTTTATTTATATATAAAAAACAACAGTTCACGGTTTCTCGGTTTTGAATTTGGTTTTATATAAAATTTAAAAACTTTGACGGTTTCGTAGTTTTAGTTTTGATTTTGCATAAAATTAAACAGTTTGATTTTAAAACCGTTATCTAAAACATCCGCGGTTTTAGTTTCGGTTTTAGGTATGGTATATACATAATGGTTTTGATTTTGGTTTCTACTGAAACCGGCCCAAAACCGAACAGTTGCCATCACTATCGGTAATGCATTTTGAACTTCCAGCTATCTAAGTTTAGGTAGTGTTTGGTTGCACAGAATTGAGACCTCGGAATTAGAATTAGAAATGAACGCAAGTTTTTGTTTCATGCAACCGCTCATTTCAAATTCCAATGTCAAAGCTCCAATTCTTTGCTTCCAAATGCTACCTTAAGGGGAAAGAGATGAATTTCAGCCGTTACCTGAATGGCTATCAATGACGACAAGAGATCTCTGCAGTGGTTGATCGAACCACGCTCATTCCCAGTTGTGTTTGCCACTTGAGACAGCAATGAGTTCACTAGCTCGACCTGTTACATTAAAATAACACTGCACGGTGAGGCCGCCTAGAGACCGAATGATGTGATCATACATGAATTTTGTTTTTTTCCCTATTTCACGTGTGCCTTTTCAATGAATCAATGATCGTCTTTAAGTTCTTACCTCTTTATTTTTAGTGATGGATGAACTGACGAAACATATTCAAGATGGCTACCATGGAGTATGCTTTTTGCAGATAACACATAGTACAAGTTGATGAAACTAGAAGAGGCCTAAACACTAAGTTAGAATATTGGAGGGTAGCCTTAGAGCCCTGGGTGATTAAAGATCGGTAGAACTAAGAAGATGGCTACCATGGAGTATGCTTTTTGCAGATGACACATAGTACAAGTTGATGAAACTAGAAGAGGCCTAAACACTAAGTTAGAATATTGGAGGGTAGCCTTAGAGCCTTGGGTGATTAAAGATCGGTAGAACTAAGAAGGAATACATGTATTGCAATTTTGAACATACTCAGAGAAATAATGACATAGTAAAAATTAGAGATCAGGAAGGTCATTAGGGTTGATAACTCTAGATGCTTAGTTCCTATACTTAAGGGGAATGGAGAAATCAATAAGGAAATTACACATAGAGTCAAGACAAGAGGTCCTTAAGGTTAATAATTTTAGATATTTAGTTTCTTAACTGGGGGGGGGGGGGGAAGGGGGATGGAGAAATCAATGAGCACATTACACATAGAGTTAAGGCAGGATGGTTACAGAGAAGTGAAGTTGCGGTAATTTATGATTGTATGATACCATTGAACTTGAAAGGAAAGTTCTACAAACTTTTAATAAAATTGGCGATTCTCTATGGTTCAGAACGTTGGGTGATAAATAAGAGACACGTTCAGAAAATAATAGTAGCCGAGATGAGTATGTAATGGGGGATGAGTGGTTAGACAATGATAGATAAGGTTAAGAATGAGATTAGTATTGAGAGGTTGAGAACAACATCCATTGAAGTTAAGCTGAGAAAATTATTCACGGTTGTTTGGACATGTGTATAGAGGACTTGAGGACACATCGGTGCGATAATGTGATTTAATTTAAGTGGAAAGTGCTCCAAGGAGGAAAGGAAAATCTAAGAAAATGTCGAATGAGACAATTAAGAATGATCTAATTGGTTTGAAGTTATAATTGAGGGGATGGACCTTGAACAATCTGTATGACGCAAAGGGATTTATGTAGCCGACCCTATTTAGGTGAGACAAAACCTTTGCTGTTGTTGTTCGTTTAAATTCTCCGATCTATACAACTACCACCACAGTCACAATCAAATACCACCATCAAAATCCTCGCCGATCTGTACAACCACAACCACCACCATCGTCACAATCTTCTCCAATCTGTACAACCACCACCACCGTCACAACAGAACACCACCACCAAAATCTACACCCACCGCCGTCACAATTGACTCCACCACCAATACACCTCTCCAAGCCATCTGAGAGAGAGAGAGAGAGAGAAAAGGGGTGGTGGCGACGGCAGTTGTACAGATCGGAGAGGAAGAGAGAGGGAGAGACAGAGAGAGGCGGGAATTGCCCTTTTAATCACTTAATTATATCATATTTTATTTATTTCATTTAGTTTTATATTTTATTTCCTAAAACACTTGTTTAACATGTGAAGTAACCTTTTAATCTCTTAATTATATAATTATTTGTTTAGTTTGATCTCATACATTATCAATTTGAACCTTGATTCTTATTCTGTAACTTGTATTTCATAAATTTTGCAACCAAACAAGTTTTTATTTTTTATTTTTGTTCTCATAAATTATGAAAATAATTTAAGAACATTTGTCATTATCAAACGCGTTTATGTTCCCAGGATTATCTAGAGTGGAAATATAATTCTCATCTCATTTCTTGGAAGTAGAAACGAAAAAGCTAGCCAAACACCACCTTAAATGCTTCACCATCAACTTGAACAATTTTCGGGTCATAGGGACCAAATTTATTGGGAATGCACAAGTCAAATTAGAAAAAAGACTTTCCAGATCTCGCCTCCACCATCTCAGTTATAATTCAGTAGTAGTAAACATGGCCAGTTTACTATAAGGGCTAATACATCAAAGTTGGAGGCAGCAAATAAGAGTTGAAAAAAAAAATAACCTTTGCCTGCAAAGAGCATATTGAAGATGCCATTGCCTGCATCACATCAACTGCTGAACAAATGGCATCTTTCAAGCTCTGAATATCCACCTGCAAATAGAGCACGATAAATAATAATAATATAAAAATAAATATCAATAATAAATCTCTACTTATATCAGACCGCCGTGTCTCGGGCACAACATACCCTAGCCCCACCAACGACTGGGAGACGGATTGTGCTAGCTTTCAAGGCTTCAACAGCCCCTGACAAGGAACTGAAGTGATCCCTGTCGATCAGATCCCAGTTATCCAAATATAGCATCTGCATTCACCAAAAAAATCAGATCAAAAAACAGAGAAACAAGCATGACAAATGCTTTAGAAGATGACAATCCAATTAAAACACCAAGACATGCATCGGCATTCTTGCTGCCAAAACAGCCAGGCTACATATAGAGACTGGTGACAGTATTTCCCTTTGATAGTTGAGCAGATGGTCCAAACGCATATGCTCTTCATTCGGAAAGCATTGATAAGTGAACAAATCTTAACTAAAACATCAGGCATGATAGCCTAAAAGATTGTTTAGGTTTCAGAATGTTCAGTCACGTGAATGTAAATTAGCAAGCAGAAGTATATGAGCGGGCACGGGGGGAAAACAATTGGATATATGAAAAGAGGCCAAGTAGTTGGCAACAAGGCTCTATATGGAGTCTATTGAAATAGAAGACAAATAGAAAACAGAAAGCAGTCCAACGTAAAATTCCCAGGCCAACTGCATGCCGTCCCATCAACCCATAAAGCCATAAGACAGAAGTACACGTGAAACAATCAGGGGAAAATGTGTACTAGACTGATGGCATATATAAACTTGAATTTTCAATTTAAAAAAAGAAAAAAAAAGAAAAAAAAAAAAAAGAACAATCCAACAACAATACATCACGCAAACATAGATCTATAAATGGTGTCTTACTTGCCCCTTGAGGATTGAGTAAAGCTTCAAATTTTGCCTCAGCAATTGTAACTCGATTCTTTTAGATTTGACAGAATGCCGCAGTTTTGAGGTAGTTACCCATGCATTGTATAGGCTTTTCTGATGCAGAGCAGACAGGTATAAATTTCGCAAAAAATAAAAAATAAAATAAAATAAAGAAGAGGCTAAACTCAATAGACCAAATTAGACAGAAATCAGATTATTACACATTTATGTTTCTGAAATTTAACACATGGATTCTAAATAATAGAAAGTTCATGCAATCAACTTTTGTGCAGGGCAAGCCAAATAATACCACATACGCATTTACATTCCTGAAGCCACCATACAAAACACATATCAAGATCTAATGAACTAATTTTTCAAGATACCCCTCCCCAACTTTTTTCCTGAAGAGACGGACATAAAGAAATTGAACATGCACCGATGGCAAACAAAAATTTCATTGCGCGTGCACATAAAAAAAAAAAAAAAGAAGAGAAAACTATGCAATGTGATTGGATTAACCAAAAGGCCATGACGAATAGTAAAGGTAATAGGTCACTGAAGAGAAACCACGCCACCAACAAACAGGAACTAGTAATTAAAACTTTCTAAAAAATTTCAACACACCAAACCGAAGAAACAGAATTATGTGGAGCTAAGATTAACTCTCATATCCATGTTTCTGACATTAAATTTCAATATTATCAAATTAGATATCATCCAATATTACCTATTTCATTAAAGCATAAAACAGGAACTAGTAATTAATACTTTCTACAAAACTTCAACACACCAAATCGAAGAAACCAAATTACGTGGAGCTAAGATTAACTCTCATATCCATGTTTCCGACATCTAATTTCAATATTATCAAATTAGATATCATCCATTATTACCGACCTATTTCATAAAGCATAAGGTGCATTAATACTCTTGGAGGGAGAGAGCGTTCTTATTGATGCTAATCATGTGATGCAAAGAGGCACATGTCCAAAAGTTAAAAGTCAATAGCAAATTTCTTTTGTCCTGAGCAAGCCAGATAGCACCACATAGGCATTTGTATTCCAGTAGAAACTACAGATAATACATATCAAGCTCCAACAATCAGAACATATACTTAAGTATCAAGATACCCATTTTATTCTCCGACAAGTTACCCATTAAAATAACTGAAACTACAATACTTAGTAGCCCTTCACCTCTTTCATTGCACAAAGAGAACCAATGCTACAAGATTTTAAGATTGCATTAACCAAAAGGTATGTATAGCTAACCAGATCAACATACAGACAAGTAATACTTAAAGAATGTTGACACTAAACAGATACCATGGCACCATCTGGAACAAGTAATTTATACTTCTGTAATTGAATTAAAGGCGAAAATCTGGAATTAATCAATCAAAGATCCATAAGGCAATCATTATCATGGTAGTGGACAATCAGTCTATGCATTACCAGAGTTATTTCCAATTGGGATCTATGAAATTGATATATATTGCATATTCATGTGTGTGTGTGTGTATGAAACCAAGAAGGCTATACCTCTGCTACAGCTTTCTGACCCAAATGGGAAGTCTCCGCTCTGGCATTCGTGAATCGCCACTGCAAATGTCGGTTGTATAGCAATCTCAATTCATGGGCATCAGAAACACAGTTTTCTCCCATCTTCCCCCTTCGGGCATCAGCAGCAAAGCTAAGAAGTGATGGCGTATTGCTCAAATTATTTATCAACGTGTTAGCTACACCATTCCTTGTTCTTGGTGGACTGGGCATCCCCCTCAATGGAGAAGTCATTGAAGATATTGCTACCTTATTTGGTGAAGATGGTCGAACAGCACATCGAATGGGAGACGATCCCCGGCTGTTTAGAACCCCTCGTAGGGAAGATACAGCACTATCATTTGACCATTTCTTTGTTGAAGTTAGCTTTGGGGAGATAGTGGATTTCAATCCATTGTTCTTAGAAATTGGAGAACCTGTATCTGGATCTCTTCTCAGCCTGTTAGTATTGTCCTGCCAAAACCTTGCCGGAAAGACAATCGGACGTGGTGCCCCTCTCACTTGAGCAATACTCCCACACTCTCGCACACCTGAAGTACTCCCTGAAGAAACACTATCGGTATCAGAAACTGCCGGATCAATAACTGCAGCTGAATTTGAATCTGAAACCAGAGTTTCCTTATCTAGCTTCGCGTTGTCAAGTTTGGGCTTCAATCTTGCATCAATTGTGGCTTTATTACTTCCATTTTGTTGCAAGGAACTAATTAGACCTGCAGATCCACCCAATTTGACCTTCTCACTTCCACAATCCAAACTCCTGGTCAAAAAATTAGAATTCATTTGTCGTGATCTTCCTGGCCATCGATGCTGATCACTCGGCTTGGAGTTCTCAGTCTGATCCCTAACAGGAGTCGCCGCCTTCCTCCTCTCCGGCGTAGCATTCCTCCTCTCTGGCGTACCTTTCCTCACACTGCTCAAATTATTAACCGTCGGAGCAGGCTTCGCTTTACTATTAGGAAGCGAATGCGGCTCTCCTTGGAATGAAGCTGACAAACTCCTCTTCGAAGCAACCAACAACTTCGCAGCACTGGACATCTCGCCACCAGCACTGACCGGCGTAGTCGGCCTCGGGGTGACCGGTCTCCTCCTCTCCGTCGATTGCGAACGCTTAGTCAAATTCGGCATCGGCGTAGCCGGAGCGGTCCTCGAAACCAGAGGAGACGGAAATCGCCTCGACGAAGAAGAATTCGAAGACGAAGAGTACGAAGAAGAGGTAGCCAAAGACGACGTCGTCGAAGTCGACGAAGTGGAATTCGACGACAAGTACCTAGACGCAACTTCTCTAGATTTAGGCCTGCGATGGCCATTGTCGACCTCTGAAGGCAACAATGGCGGCCTCACCGTCTTCCGATCAGCACAAGCCACCGGTCTCGCAGAGACCTTAGGATTTGGAGTCGTGGAAACAGCAGCCACCATCATAGCTCAAATTATACACATCTCCTCAGGAATTTCACCATCCGAAACCCTAATTTCCTCCGGAAACAGCAAAATAAAACTGCTAACCAGAATTTAAGGCAGAGGTAGCGAGAATGAAGAGTAGGGCGAAGCGTGTGAAGGTAGGTGTCACAGTTTTATGGTCTGTTCGTTTTCTAGAGAGAGAAAATCACCGGCAAATATGACCGTTACGAGACGCCGGCGGAGGAGAGAGAAAGTTGAGGGGGTAGGGGCGGCGAGATTTGGGAGCATAACTGTCGTAGTAAGAGCGTGAGTTTTGGGGGCTATATACATTTTTTTTTTCGTGAGAGTGGACTTTGTTTGTTGTACTCGCGGTATGGTGAATGGGAAGACACGCGCTCTATGGTGACGTGACGTGCGCAGGTGCAAGCAGTTTGTTAACTAAGCGCACACTTCGTAATCGTGAATTAGTCGCTCAACTAGTTTAATGGGGTTGACATTTTTTACCCCTGAAGTTTGATATTTATTTCACTTTGGTCCCTAAGGTTGCGATATAAATATATATAACATCCTGAAATTTCATAATTATCCCATTTCAGTTCAAATTAATAACTCTAATAAAATTTTGAAAGACAAACCGTCATTTTTTGTGCATCTGACTATTTTTAGAGGATTTTATGGACATTTTTAATCTTTTATTTTTTCCTTATAAATATTTTATAAAAAAATGCTCTCGCGCATGTGTATTCAGGTGATATAGTCGAAAATCTTTGATAACCTACAAGACCGAAAAGCTCAAAGGGATGCTGGTCTAATATCAGCTAAAGAACTTTCGGCGTGAAAATAAGTTAATTTACTTTAGGGTATTAAACAAAAGACTTGAGTGTATGAGTAAGTGTGATATTGTCCCTTATTTATAGATTTCATGCATCATGGTCGTTTGATGTTGTTGATCACACCTCTCTCACGATTTGCTGCTATTTTGTTGTGATTAGTTCTGAACATAGCGCTGCAAGGGATTGTGGGGTTGGAATGGTTCGGTTCTCTTGGCCTCCCACAAGTTGGATCCATTTGATGGATCATTAATATGTATTGTTATGTTGGGCTTGTCTTAGGATGACTATGGGCTAACCGCAACTGGTTCTATTTGAGGTAACTTTTGGATCGCTTACATTAGGTCGTTTCAATAGTATGGTCAGGCCTAATAGGGTTTTATCCCTTGTTTTTGGACTTGGACTCTTGGCCCATACCCCTCACTTGACTTCTATTTAATGTTAATTGTAGAAGTGATAAATTCTCCCACATCATCAAACAAGAATTAAATTGCAAATAAAGTATCTTAAAAACAATCAAGTGTATGGTAGGAGATTATGTTTCATTCAAAATTATAATGGGAAGGATGACCAGGATGGTAGGGGGATGATTAAGAAACTTTAAGGTGTTATATCTTTAAATTGAAACTACGAGGACCAAAGCGACAGTTTGGTTAAATATAGGTAAGCAAAATGTCAAAAACCCGATACATTGATAAATTGAATTTCCGTGCGTCCTTTCTAAATTTTTTTATTAATTTCGTCCCTAGAGTAATTTTATTTTTATTTTTAATTTAGTTCATTTTTAAATGAAAATATTTGAATTACATTTTTACCCAATTTAGTGATTAACTCTATTAATTATGAAATTCAAATTTAATTTTTTTTTAATTTTACGGTAAGATATCCAAGTCAGTTGATGTGAATCTCAACTAATCATCTCTCCGGATGATCTTAACAATGCACTTTCCCATATCTGCTTTATCCATTAAAAAATACGTAATATGAGATGGGCAATTTAGAGAGAAATTTTTTATTGGGTAGGTGGGGGTAAGTTTTTATTTTGGGGAGGGACGAGGACACGTGGAGGCGGCTTGATTGGGGGGTTAAGGCGCACGCGACCATGCCTCCTAAGGAAAGGTGAAATGAAACGAATAGACTGACGCGCTTTCGTTTACCTTTTTCTTTTTAAATCTTTTCTTTTTAGATTTTTTTGACACTCTATACCCTTCAAGTTTTAAAAACATTTTACTTTGATTTATTAATTAAAACGCATGATATCCTAACGTTTCATGTTTGGATGATAAACTGTCAATTATCGTATACCCAATTAGTTTTTAAGAAGATTTTATAGATATTTTTAATATCTTTTTTTCTTTTACAATTTTTTTACAATATATATAATCAAAGTATATCTATGTGTACATCGACTAATCACTTCTCAGGACGATCTTACGAGCATATTTTGTTCACATCAGTCTGGTACATTCAAGATTTAATTCTTAGAATCTTCTTCAGAAGAGTCGAACTTTAATTGACAAAAAAATTTATACCTCCCCTTATCAATCGGATCAACTAACACCTCTTAGGTTATATATTGAGAATTAGGCGAGAAGGAAAATGAAACAGAAGGGGAGGCTATAATTGCTCGCCAAATCTCTTAAAAATAATCAGGTGTATGGCGACTTTTCTCATCCAAAATTACAATAGGGATAATGACTTGGACTGCATTGGATTAAGAAATTTTAACGTATTATATGTTTAAATTGAAAGTATGGAGACCAAAATGTGACTTTTGTAAAATTAAAGTAGTATATAAAGTGTCAAACCCCCATTTTTTTTATCCCTTTAGATGGACGTTACGTCCAATAACAACCTAGTAAACTAGATTATTTAAACTTTAAAGGGCTTCTTAGGAGGAAACATTCCAATCAAACATTTTTCTAAACTATGTAAGAATTAGTCTTTTTAAAATAAATAAATAAATCATTATTATTATTCTTGAAAGATTGGACCAATTGAGTATGACTTTTAATCTTTAAAAATTAATGGTAAAATTTATTGAATAATTAATTGTCTTTTCTAATTAAACTTTAGTGAAATTAAATAGTAAATAGTTGTGCAAAAGTAGACAAATTATTATATTATCTTCCCAATTTACTTTATGAAGAAAGGCATTATATTGATTTTACAAAAAAGATAATAAATAAATAAAATAATGAATTAAATATACAAATATAAAATTTAATAGGTATAAAACGTAATTTATTTAATTGTCTTCAAAGCGAGCGTAAATTTTTAGATTCTAAAAAAATTGGATAATCTAATCTCATTTATTAATTCTCTTCACATCCATCACTACAATAAAAAAAATATTTAAAAAATAATTTTCCAATGAACAGTCCGATTAATATTTTAGTTAAATACAATCCACGCGCCACAATAATTTTTTCATGGGTCCAAAATATCTGTCAAAAGTCCGAAAATCAATGTACGCCATAAAAATTACTGTAGTTTTTACATGAAAAAATTATAATAACTTTTATGTATTACAATAACTTTGAATTTCTAAAAAAATTATTATAGCACGTGGACTGTATGAGTTAAATTTTTAATTTTTGTGGATTAATCACCACAGCCCCCTTTAAAACCTGTATTTTTTGTCCTTATTTTTCTTCTTCTTAATTTATAGAGTTTCAAAAAAAAAAATTCTATTTTTTTTATATCAATTATTAGATTGATTTTATCGATTTTTTATTAAGGAGACATTGCATATCCATTTAATATTATAGTTAAAATCAATTAAAATAAGAGCAAAAATTTTTAAAAAAAAATTAATGGTTTAAAAAAACTCGAAGAAAATAAAAAACTACCATAATAAGAATTATTTGACTATAATAAAAAATATAATCTCTTTCAAATTTTATTCAATTATAAAATTGAAATTATTTTTTTAACAAAAAAAAAAAAAAAAACTTTTTTAACTAAAAAAAATATTTTTTTAATCATGCATCTTAGCTTTACTTCATGTAATTAGAACAATAAAATATTTCAAATCATATATAAAAAAGTTAAATATAATTAAATAATGACTAATTTTTATGATCAACTTGATCACACGAGATTTATAATTAAAAGGGATTTTTATTTTATTTTATATTTTATTATATTAAAAAATGGAATGTAATAGAAGATGAAAGAGTGGTTTGGAGAGTATGTTTCCATGAAAGCGATGATATGCATAGGTGTCAAATAATGATGACGGGAGACAGCAACTATTGCTTACACCCTAAATTGATTGATCATGGATGAAAAAACAAAAGGAACAATGATTTCACAAAAATATAATATCTTTTTTTTTTTTTTTGGCATAGCACGTGTCCCTACACCACACAAGGTGTGAGACTAATCTCATTCTCGGAGTGCTTGACTACAAAAATATAATATCCAATATTTAATATCTATATCTATATCTATGGAAGAAATTTGGGTGGCGTTTGGTTAGTGTTTTTATTTTTCCGTCTCCATTTCTAACAAATTAGGATGGGATGTAAATTCTTTTTCGTTCTAAGAAAGAGTTGGATATGAAAAAAAAAATGTGAGTAAAAAGAATCAACAATTTTTTTGTTTCTCACATTCTTTAAGTAATTCAGGAATCAATTCCCAAATTCTGCGAATGGGAACAAGAATCAGAGAGTGGAAACACTAATCAAATGGGACCTTAAAATTAAAAGCTTAAACTTAGAAGAAAATGAGGGATCTCCAATGCTCAATTATTTGCTCTTGGTGAATTTGTCTTACATTGGTAGAATTTTAATGCCATATATTACAATTGGTGATAGGTAAATTCTTCAAAATTTTGTTTTCAATTCCTCCATCATTTAAGAAATTTGAGAACACATTATAAATTAATCATAGTGAATTCTTTATTAAAGTTAATAATAGGTGAATTCGTCAAATTTTTGTTTTCGATTCCACCATCCGTTAACGAATTTGAGAAGACATCATAAATAAATATATATATCTCTATTCAAAATGCAAATTTTATATAGCAGAGCAAACATATATTGCCTTGGCCAATTCAATTCCTTTATAGATAAAAATAATTTATCAAATCTATCGCCCAACGATTTGATTTGGAGCATCTATTAATCATCAAAAATACCTAAAATATGCGTAATTTTTTCATCAGGGCTGAACTAATCATCGACACTGCTTATAACTATTAGGCTTAGAAAATGGGATTGCTCAAAAATAGAGAAAGAAATCAAACTTGAAAACTCTGACATGATTGCAATTTTATTGGTATTTTTTTTTTATTCTATTTATACATTAATATCTTTTCACTTTTTTATTGTTTGTATTTATTTACTCTTAATTTTTTTTTTTTGGGGGGGGGGGTTTCTTTTTAGTAGTGGCATGTAGATTTGCAAATATTTTTTTCTTCTTCAGGAAATGATATTTACGAGAACTAATACAATTGCAATCCTCCTAAAAAAGATATTGTGATCAGAAGTCATATGATTACAACAGGCAAAATCAAAAAATCAAGAAGAAATACATGTAGTAAATGAAAGGGCAGGGAAAAAGTTTGTATCGGAATTGGAGAAAACATGTTTGAAGATTGAAGCCATATCCTTGTTGTGGACAAAAACTGTGTTATGTCCTATTTTAAAATTTATATTATTCGCAAGCGCACGAATCAGATGTAGTAAAGATTAATAGAAGCGAGATCGATCCCACAAGGATTGCTATCAAAGAGAAAATATTTAATCCGTCCAAGTGAATTTAATTATAATCTAGTTGAAAACTATTTTTTGTTTTGTGATTGAAAAAAATGGAAAAAACAAACAAACTAAATAAACAGTAAAATAATTTGTTTAACTAAATAGAAAATGAAAAAAATACTAGAATTTCATAATCCACTGATCTAATAATTAATTAGTCCTATTATTGTGTTGACTCCAAATTTTGAGCGATAGTTTTAGATTCGGATCTTACTATCCTCTTAAGAATTTAAAAATTAAACCCGACATAAGTCTTAAGTTACATTTTCTAGATCTTTAAAAAACAGAATTCTTAAGTATTATGTATATACAATTTAATGGAAAACACAAAATCAAAACATGTTACTTGTTTAATAAAGATTCAAGTATTAAATAATTTATAACAATCAATGATCCATGATATAAAAGATGAAATTATTTATTTAATTAAAAAAAGCTGTAAAAGTTGAATTGTAATTTGTTTGGAATCAACACAACATAAAATTTAATTAATTATATATGTTTTATCCTCAATTTTAGTCTAAGAAAAATATGGAACCAGGTTAGGAATTGTGAGTTTTGTATTTCAAAGATTATTTTGTTTTCATATTTTTTTCTTTAACTTGAATTTGTGTAAATGAGCATTTCTAACCTTTTGAGCGGAACGCTTAGAAAAATAGGATTTATTATTCTTCAAGCATGATCTATCGGTAATATTTAATTCCTATATTAATCTAATGTAGGGTGAATTAAAATCGAAAGATAAACCATCAAGTTTAGTAATAAATTTCTGTGAATACTATTATGTGGCTGTTAATTTTAGATCTTATGTACTAATTTTAACGAAGTAATTGAATTTACAATCAATTTTTGTTTTTTGATAATAAATCCAATTCTGACGGTGAAGAACACAATTCATCGTCACATAATTGTGTATACAAATCCAAAATTAAATTAAAAATATAATATTATATAATTTTAATAATACAATATCACAATCCTAACCTGATCGAAAAAAGTTAATCACTCATTGTTGTATAAAACGGTGTATTCTTGGAAACAATCCTCAAAAACATTGTTTTACACTTTGTATCCCCAAGAATCTAAGCTTCCTCTTTTCCATAATAAAAATAAAAGAGATATTTACAAAATATATAAGAAAAATCTATCAATTAGTATTCTATATGTATTTATGTATATTTCTAACTCTCTCTCAAGTCCCATATTTATAGGTGCAAAATATCTTAGATATTTTGGGGGTAAAGACAAAACCGAAATTCAAAGGGGGTGAAACTGTCATTTCAAATAGTGTTGGAAAATATCTTGGGGCAAAAACGTAAAGGGGTCAAAATAATTGGGGTGCAAGTGGGGCAGCGGTACTGTAGCGGGTTTGATACTGTAGCAGATTCGGTACTGTAGAGGCATCAGTATTGTAGTGGTCCCATTTGTTCGTCTTTTGTTCGGATTGCTGCCGTTTGTTCGTTTTTTATTTGATTCACTTCGTTTTTCAAAAACCTACAAGACCATATAAAATAAATCAATTTTTGATATTGTTAAGGGATCAAACAATTCGTTCCGATTTATTTGGTTTTTATTTGGATTTTGGTGGTTTACTCGTTTTTAATCCGATTTGCCCCATCTTAACACAGTTTTGCTTCATTTTTATAAACATACATAAATAACTAAAATTACTTTATTTATAATTATTTACACTATTTGAACGATTAACAAATCTAAATTTAAGGGTATAAAATCACACAAATGCGGTGCGATCACACCCCCAAACCTAACTATTGCTAGTTCTCGAGCAAAACTAATATAATAATTAATTGAAAAATCCATTTTCGTAGGGAACTCAATTGTATTTAGCGTATGCAACCAACCTTTAAACCCTTAAATTGTCCCTAGTGAACGAGTATAGTATCGTAAGGGTTTACAGTGATGATACTCACAAACATTCAAAATTTTATTTTTTTTAAATTTATTTATTTTTATATATATTTTTTAAATCATAAAAAGTTTATTAATCATGTCTAATGCTAACATATTAAGTTGAGACCATACAAGAGTTACTAAAATAATTATTGGTTTCATAACACGTGATTTTTAACAATATCTATTTTTGTTCCCACAACATACATCTAACTCTATTTTATAATGAATTTAATACAAGTAACTAATCAACTAATTTTAAACAATCAAATAACGTTTTCCCTGAAATAAAAATATATTTGTGTATATTCTTTTTTTCTTTTTCAATATATATACATATAAACAATTTTCTTTAAATAAATGATTTGTGCAATGTTAACCCCACTAGGTTTTCTAAGATGTCCATGTAGCGAGCGTTGGGCCAATGATCCCAATCCAATTGGCTCGGGGCATTAGGTTTTAAGGCACCATTCAGACTTAATAATTTGAACAACTTAGGTTTCGAAATTAACGAGTCACTTATTGTCTTAACAATTTGCTCCTCCTTTTTTACGCGAACACTAAAAGTTTATTGAGGTAAGAGACCCGGTTACTCAACGAAAATTCATTATTAAATAGAAATTTTTTATTATTAACAAAAAATTTTTATACAGTTTTTTTAATTAATTTTTTTTACATTTAAACTTTAGGGATAGGTTATTATCATGTCAAAGTTTCACAAATCAGCTCATGTATTAAATTTAAAATAAAAGAAAGTATTCATGCAATAGTCAAAAAATGAGATATTTTTAAAAATCAATGTTATGCTCCAATAATTATTTAGCAAACTCAAATTTTTATTCGACACGTATGCTATCATAGGATGGTTTGATAAAATTAATTGCGAAATAAAATAACAAAAGGAGTACAATCATTCCCCCCCAACCCTAAATTTTGTATTGTTCTCAATGAGAAAAATACAAAATTAATTGTCTAGGAAAAGTACTATTTGGTGTAACTGATATGTATGGTCTGACTGAATGCTTGTAAACTTATTTGTCGTAAATTTTTATTTTCAATTATTATTACTATTATTATTTTGCAATTAAACAAAATTATATAAACAAAGAGGATGGAGGCTCAACCTATCGATTCTCAACAGACAATAAATTAAAGAGTAGAGGGTTTAACTTTCCTATCCAACAGAAATTAAAAACAATAAATTAAAGAGTAAGGGGTTTAACCTTCATTTCCAGCAGAAATTAAAAACAATAAATTAAAGACAATAAAATAAATAGTAGGGAGTTTAACCTTCATTTTCAGTAGAAATTAAAGGCAATAAATTATAGAGTAGGGGTTCTAACCTTCCTATCCAGCAAAAAATATAATAATAATAATAATAATATAACTAGTAGAAAAATTAAATTAACTTGGACTTAAAAAGCTTTTTCCGTCATAATCCCCCACAATGGCTTCAAAAACTTGTTGTAGACAGAAACTATGTTATGTTCTGTTTTAAAATTTATATTACTCGCAAGCGCACGAATTAGATGTAGCAAAGATTAATGGAAGTGAGGTCGATCCCACGAGGATTGTTATTAGAGGAAAAATACTTAATCCGTCCAAGTGAATTTAATTATAATCTAGTTGAAAACTATTTTTTGTTTTGTGATTAAAAAAATGGAAAAAAAAAACAAAAAAAACTAAATAAACAGTAAAATAATTAGTTTAACTAAATAGAAAATGAAAGAATACTAGGATTTAAGAATTCACCGATGTAATAATTAATTAGTTTTATTATTGTGTTGACTCCAAATTTTGAGCGATAGTTTTAGATCCGGATCTTATTATCCTCTTAAGAATTTAGAAATTAAGCTTGATGTAAATCTTAAGTTGGTTTTTCTAGATCTTTGAAAAACAGTAATTCTTAAGTATTATGTGTATACAATTTAATGAAAAACAAAAAATCAAAATATGTTATTTGTTTAATAAAGATCCAAGTATTAAATAATTCATAACAATCAATGATACATAATATAAAAGATGAAATAATTTATTTAATTAAAAAATCGTAAAAGTTGAATTGCAATTTGTTTAGAATCAACACAACATAAAACTTAATTAATTATACATGGTTTTATCCTCAATTTTAGTTTAAGAAAAATATGGAACCAGGTTAGGAATTGTGGATTTTGTATTTCGAAAATTATGTCGTTTTCATATTTTTTCTTTTAACTTGGATTTGTGTAAATGAGCGTTCCTAACCTTTTGGGCAGAACGCTCAGAAAAATAGAATTTATTATTTTTCAAGCATGATCTATCGGTAATATTTAATTCCTACGTTAATCTAATTTAGGGTGAATTAAAATCGAGACATAAATCATCAAGTTTAGTAATAAATCTCTATGAATACTATTATGTGACCATTAATTTTAGATCTCACGTACTAATTTAACCGAAGCAATTGAATTTACAATCAAAATTTATTTTGATAATAAATCCAATTATGACGGTAAAGAACATAATTCATCGTCACATAATTGTTTATACAAATCCAAAATTAAATTAAAAATATAATATTACATAATTTTAATAATACAATACCATAACTCTAACCTGATCGGAGGAAGTTAATCGCTCATCGTTGTATAAAACGGTGTATTCTTGGAAACAATCTTCAAAAATACTGTTTTACACTTTGTACCCCTAAGAATCTAAGCTTTTTCTTCTCCATAATAAAAATAAAAATAAAAGAGATATTTACAAAATATCTAAGAAAAATCTATCAATTAGTATTCTATATGTATTTATGTATATTTCTAACTCTCTCCCAAGTCTTATATTTATAGGCACATATTTTGGGGATAAAATGGACAAAACCGAAATTAAGAGGGGGTGAAACTGACATTTTAAATAGTGCTGAAAAATATAGTGGGGGAAAAAAACGTAAATGGGCCAGAATAATTGGGGTGCAGGTGGCCAAGTGGGGCAGTGGTACTGTAGCATGCCCGGTACTGTAGCAGAATTGGTATTGCAGCAATCCCATTTGTTCGTCTATTGTTTGGCTTGCTTCGGTTTGCTCGTTTTTTGTCTGATTCACTTCAACTCAACTCCATTTTATTCGTTTTTTAGAAACTTACAAAATCATATAAAATAAATCAATTTTAGATATTGTTAAGGGATCGAACAATTCGTTCCAATTTATTTGATTTTTGTTCGGATTTCTGTGGTTTACTCATTTTTATTCCGATTTACCCCATCTTAATGCAGTTTTGTTTTATTTTTATAGACATACATAAATAACTAAAATTAATTTATTTATAATAATTTATACTATTCGAACGATTAACAAACCAAAATTTTAGGGGTATAAAATCATACAAATGCGGTGCGATCAACAATATACAGAAAATTATTATATGATGTGAATCTGGAAAACCAAAAACAATGGATGGATTCAAAATGCTCAAATTATCCAAGAATCGATTTCAGATTGTGATGAATCGATTGATAAACCCTTGAACTGATAAAAACACTAGGATAAATTGAGTCAATAATATAAGAAGAAATACAATGTATTATTCGAATTTGAATAAACTGAGGCAACAGATAGATTTAGAACATTGAACGTAATCGGGAAACCAATTTTATAATTTTAAGAACCGATAAAAAACGGGTAAACCGATCCAAAGAAATTGACAAGCAATCATGAACCAGTCAACAATCCAGAGTTAACTAGAACACATGTGTCGATGATGTGACAAGATGCGATGTGGCACCGACCGTGGCCGGGGAAAAAGTTAATGTGTCAAATGACGTGATGCTGATATGGCCACCCAACATATGTATGTGATGACATGGTAGTTAGCGTGTCAGATTGATGATGATGTGGTAGATGAGGTGGTTGTTAATGTGGTGGTGATCTCTCGGTGACATGGCTGAGAATTGTTGTTGAGCTAGCTACACGTGGTGTGACACATGTCAGTACAAGTGTCTAAGGCTGACATGGCTATTTCAGCGCGTGATGACGAGTGCTACAAACTTTAAGCCACGCATGGCAGTGCATGTAGCTTCTGACGACGGTGTGGTTGGTTTTGTTTTATTCGTCTTGACAAGACAATTCGGATGGTGTGGTTTGTGATGATGTTAGAGCAATGATTGTTCCTTGTAAAGGCCAAAAACAATGACGACGACGATGATGATTCTGGTGGCACGTGGAGACATGTGAGGCTGTTTGGGCTATTCTCCGGTGGCATTGCACTTGCCGTTATAAACTGAGTCTGATGGTGGTGTCAGATTTGATGTTCAGTGGTTTACCAGTGGTAGAACGTACCGAAGAGAACAACTTTCGGTGATTGGGAAGGAAAACATGTTGCGAAAGTTTAGTAAGAATAGTGCCAGAAAAAAATGAATTTTGATATCAAGTTAGAATAATTGAGAGACGAAATATTGAGAGAGAATATGAGACAATTGCATTGATATTTGTAAAAGTTACAATATACAAAAATATAAAAAAAAAGTCTTTATACAAAGAGTGATTAGGGTTTTCTTGATAGGGTTCGGGTTTGGTTGGCCTAATGAGCCAAGGTCCATATAAATATATTAATAGGTAACTTACTAATGAAATCCGAAATGATGATGCATGTTGGATAATATTTCAGTGAGATTTTTAGGAACTCGTATTGTGATGTGAAAAAAAAAAAATTATGTATCTATAGAAAACTAAAAATTGAAAGAAACAAACTCTAAATAGGTTGTTGAACCTTTACAATAAAAAAAAATAAAAATAACTCAATCATTTCATTCTACCCAAACTTTCAAAAAATACTAAATAAGTCAATCAACCCCAATAATAGATAGTAAAATTAGTGTAGTAGATTAATTAATAAAAAATATACACTCCGAGGGCAATGGAGACAAAAATTAATGATTAAATTAAAAAATATCTTTAAGTTGAAATTAAGATAAATCTATTAAGAGAAATAAAAAAAGACCAGCGAAAATTTTATACGAAAAAGTGTGTATGAGGTTTTGCTTTTTATCTCCTAAATTCAATTAGAATCTCATCATTTTTCCCTTTCTTTTTTTTTTGGAAAAAAAAAATCAACAATAAAAAAATATAAAGAATTCATAAAATCAAACAAATCTTTGAGATTTGAACAAGTTATTAACAACCAAAACTAAAACCTAACTTTCATCAACAAACAAAGTTGCACAATTGAAAAGATGGTAAAAGTCCCTTTTAGTTATTCTAACTCCACCCTCCCCTTTTAAGTTAATTCTAAGTCACATTAATCTCATTTTCTATGATAGGTTATACCAAAATTTAACCAACTCTTCCAACCCACCTACCCGTCAAAGACATTAATTAACCATTTTTTCTCTTCATATTTGTTAGGTTAAATTATTTTTTCAATTATTTTATGAGTACTATTTTTTGGAATTACCATCGTCGCAAATTTTGCTACTCATTGTTCATTTGAACCGCTCGGTAAAGTAATATTTCGATAAATCCAATAATTTTGTTAAAAATCATTGCACAGCATAAAAGCTACTATAATTTTTTGCATGAAAAAATAGGTTTTTCTTTCACGGCCCCAGAATTTTCAATTCTCTATTTATTCAACCCACTGAGTAACGTAATTTTTTTTTTAAAAGTCGAATAATTTTGTTAAAATTCCAAAATGACTTTACGCCATAAATATGATTATAATTTTTTACATAAAAAAGTTACAGATTTACAGTGATTTTGTGGTACAATAATTTTGAATTTCTAAAAAAATTATTATAGCGCGTGGACTGAATGAGCACAAATTTAATTTCGTAAATTGTTCACCAAAAATTCCAAAAAAATATAGTGATTTTCATATAGTATTATAGTTTAGTAATTTTAAGCTTCTAAAAAAATTACTGTAGTGGAAGAACTGCATGAACAAATATTTTAAATTTGTGAACTGTGCACCAAAACCATTTTTTTCCCTACTATTTTCCTGTTTTTTCATGAACTCGATTTCCAACAATCTTATACGTTACACTAAACAAACTCATTTTATTATAATTGTGTTTTTTGATTATACCTATTTTTATTTTTTTTTGAATTAAAGCCATAAGACCTTCAAAAAATAAAATAAAATAAAAAAGTAAAAACTAAGAAAGGCCTTATTCAAAGTTTTTCACAACCATACGGTCGAATGGCATTAAAATTAATCATAATTATTAATCAAAAGTTTTAACTAATTATCCACCTAATAATAATAATTATTCATTTTAATTATATTATTATTATTATTATTTATATAAAAAAAAAAAATCTATTTTATATTTGAAAATTCATCATCATTTTTTTTTATATACTACATCCATACAGAGTGTGAGACTAATCTCGTTCGGAATACGGGGTGTCTTTCCTAACAAGCGTTTTTTGTAAGTTTGAACTCTTAATTTTACAAAAATTTCTCAACTGCTTTAATTCAAATCGATTTTACCCCTTGAAGTATACTACACTATGTATAGTGTAGTAATTCATCATCATTTGCAGTGGAGCAGCATTAAAGCCTTCTACAAACATCATCAATTTATTGTCATGATACTAAATAAAATTCATAATAATACATTGTTACTTTTTCTTAATTTAATTATAAATAATTAAAAAAAATAATCAAAATGTTGTGGCCCCTGACTTTCTGAAAGGAGTGCAGCTTTCTATGTATAAATAAAATTAAAAGTTGTTACATAACAATTTTAAAAAAGGTTTGAAGGTCCATTTGTTAAATCGTACACTTCAATAATGGATAAAATTTGGGGCTTCTAGAACTCTTAATTATAGTTCTAAGTTTAAGTTTGGGTAAATATTAAAGATATTTTTTTTTATCATTTTTATAATATTTAAAATATTTTTTATATTTTCAATTTGATTTCCATCACAATTTGTTGACAAAGTATCCTAACAATATATTTGTTTTGTTTAGCTTATATATTTTTTTTTACTTTCCGTTTTTCACTTTTTAATATTTTACTTTTATTTTGTATTTTTTATATGGTATTTGTAAAATTTTAAAAGAAATATAGAAAAAACTGTTATGTTCAAATTTAAGTTTTTATTTTTTATTTTCTAAATTTTTACTTAATCCCATATACAAAAAATAAAATAAATAAATAAAGTAAAAAATATGAAACAAAAGCAAAAAAATAAAAACAGAAGAGAAAGATAAAGAGTTAAAAAAAAAAAAAAAAAAAAAAGAGAGAGAAAAAACAAAAAATAAGTAAAAAATATTTTTGCACGAGTACTTTTGTTAATGATATATAATAAGTGGTATTTCAAGTATTATAAAAATAATAGAGAGTAAATTATCATTTATCGAAATGACAAAAATTGCTCAATTATAAAACTGTTATGGCTCATTTGGTTGAACGGAATCGGAGTGGAATGTAATCGTCATTCTATCGTCCATATCGATTTCTTTATTTTGTTGTCTAATGGAATAAAAAATTTAATTATATTGTAATGAAAGATGATAAAATTGAATTCCAGCATGAGCTGGAATCAACCTAGTTTAATGGAATAAAAAAACAATTTTTACAAAAGTTCATTCCCAAAAATCCATCCCTAATATTAGAAATATTCTATTTTATAGTATTTTTTTTTTTTTAAATAACCTATTTTATATATTATTAGATATACATTCAAAATTGATATCTAAAAATATATTATGAGAATTTTGTAATGTTTTATTACTTCATTTTTTTCTCTCATTTTATAACAATCAAACAAGAAAATAGAATAGTGATTCCATTAACAAATTCATTTAATTCCTTATCTCATTTTATTCCACCTTGATTCCATTCTATCCGACAAAACTAGCCGTTATAATTGTTAATTGAAATTTGTAAATCATACAATCGTTAAAATATATTAATAATTTTTCCTAAACCCTAAATTATACAAAGAAGTTTTTAGTAAGCCTTTTTTCCCCAATTTTTTATTTATTTATTTAATTTTTAATTTCAATCTATTTAAATAAAAAAAAAATTTCATGCATACGTGTGAGCTGAGCTCAAACTCAAAGTATAAAATAGTGGGCAATGGGCATTGACTCGTGCATATCAAAATAAAAATGAAAAAAATGAAAGGCCATCATCTTTAAAGGTTCTTTCCTTCATGAACACGTAATTTAAAAATGATTTTTTTCTTCTTCTCTTTTTTATTTATTTATTTATTATTATTATGCTTTATAATTATCATCTAAGTAAGTGAACCCACTCTCACATGTCTATTTATACCTTTTTCTATTTATGCAAAGCCATTTTATTTTCTTTTTCCACCCTTTTTTAGTAATAAAGTTTTCCACTTTAATCTTCATCTAATTAGTTGAATTCATTTTAATTAAGTGATGATATTAAATAAAAAATGTATAAGTTGAATTAATTTAATGTTTTTTTCTACAATTAAGGATTTGGTTCTTCTAGAATACCCATTAAACCTTTTTTGTGGCAAACAGTCCACAAAATTAAAATTTTAGCACATATAATCCACGCATTGTAATAATTTTTTCAAAAATTCAAATTTACGAATAAAAGTAAAACAAATCACTGTACTTCATAAAATTACTATAAATTTTTACATGAAAATTTTATAGTAATTTTGAATTTTTGAAAATATTATTATAGCGCATGAACCGCATGGTTTAAAGTTTTAATCTCTTCAACAAATCCCTTTTATTTAAACGAAAGAAAATGATGGCAGTTAGGAGTTGGAAAAGGGCATGGCTTAGGAATCACTTCACATCATTTGTCATTATTCTTAAAGTAAATAAAATTTAGTTAAAATATTAATGATGTTTATGTTTAAGTAATGCTTATTGTTGTCGGCCCATAGTGAAAGCGATATTTGCACAAATGGTCCCCCATTTCTTTTCTTTTCCTGATTGACAACTTTTTTTTTTTTTTTTTATATGAGTTGGGCAGTTTCCGGAAAAAAAGGGAGTGTGGATGTAGGGGCATGAAAAGGAAGATGTTTCTTCATGTAGTTTTCATGATGACAATGTATTAATAAGAACATGGGGGACAACCAAATGAAATGAAAAGAAAGGCCTAAAATGCTTTGTCCTAGGGTTGTCTTTATGAGTTTATCACTATTAATTTTCAGAATTTAATAATTAATTGCCCTTTTGAAAAGGATTTTGATTAGCCGTTAAAATTTTAGTCTATTCAATTTACACCGTATGATAATTAGTTATTGTAATACATAGAAGTTATCGTAATTTTTTCATGTGAAAAATTATAATAACTTTTATGACGTACAATGACTTTTGGACTTTTAAGAGTAATTTTAGATTTTAAAAAAAATTATTGTTAAAAAAATTTAATAGAATAATTGGTAGGAGATCCCGATAATAATATTAAACTAATAAAAACTCTTAAACTAAATATATACTTTCGTCTTAGTTTCATCTATTAGAGTTTATGGAAACATTAAGCTTGTAGGGTGGTCTTGGGTTTCTCTCACCCCAAAAGCTCGCTCGTGGGATGAGGAGATGGGATGGGATTTGGGATAAATTCAACAATCTTTCCCTCACACATCGAGCTTTTAGTTGACTAGTCATCGATCACTCTCTTCTTTTCTCTATTGGACCAAAGTTGTTATAACTTGGGCTTTGATATCAATGTAAGATGGTCTTGAGTTTCTCTTACCTCAAAAATTAGCTCATGAAGTGAGTTTCACCTTCATACTTATAATCTGACCACCAGTTCCTTTCATATCCAACGTGAGATAAACCCAACAAGTTCTAATTAGATTCGCGCGCTGATCGCCACCGCCCCCATATTCTGGCCGCCGATTTTCGTCCACTGCCGGCTACCAATCACTTAAAATTCGATCACCAGCTGCTAGATTTTTTTAACTAATTCTTTAGTAACATACTTTAATATACTTTTTATTTATATTTTTTAGTTAGATTTAATTAATTTTTCAAAGGTCGATCATTGAAAATTTACATGAATGTAACTAAAAAATATACTAAAAAATATAATGAAATATAACAAAAATACACTAGTTATACATTAAACAAATAATTACATGTAAATAAAAAAAATTCAATGGTCGGATTCCGACAATTAGAGGTCTAAGGTCCAAACGCAGGTGGCCACGGAGGGTGGCATCAACGATTCATACCTTAATTGAAAATATTTGATTGGAGATATAAGAGAGTATTAATCACAGGAACTAAAACACAAGCCATAACATAATTAAGAGATTTATACCCTAACTTAAAATTAAAATAAAATAAACTATGATTTAGACTTGTAATTCGGCCTATTGACCAATTATCCGAAAGAACAACTATAAGAGTTTATTTTTTAAATGATGCAATAATCTGTTCCAAGATTCTGCTTATATTCCCAGAAAATAAACATAGATGCAGGAACAATTCTGTTCAGTTTTCATAACGTCGTTTAAAAAAAAAAAACCAAGAAGAAAACAGGAACATGTTATTTTTCTTGTATTCCCGCATACTCCTTTCTGTTCCAAACTTCCTGGGAACACAAAAATAAAAAAATCTGAGAACAGAAACACTAGACAAACGGCAACACCTCAAACAACATCAGATGATACATAGAAAACAAACTTCATACATAAATATATATGTCCGAATCAAAGAACAACACTGAACAAAGAAGACAACCTACATAATAACACACGTACTATGCAACAAAGTACATATGATTTTAAGTAGACAGGTTATTTATAAACAAACAAAAGACCGGGAATAAGCAAAATTATTATTAAAAGATTAATTAATTTTTTAAGGATAGCCGCCGCCGGCAAACTTGGGGTGAGCTGGAGGCGAAGGCTTAGGGATGTACGGCATGAGAGGAGTGCCATGTTGAATCGGTCCTGGCCTTATCGATGCCTTTGAACTTGGAACTGGATCGATTGGTCGATAATCTTCCAGATTCACATCCCCTGAATCTCGGTTTCCCTTGCCTGGATTATGCTTATTCTCCTCCTGAACATTATTATCGTCATCATTTAAAAAATAATGAACACAAGAACGCATTTCTATTTCTAATTCCAATTTCAAACCTTCATTTCAAAAGTTACCAAACACCCAAAAAGTATTACTCCGGTTGGCAAGGGGAGGTGTTCCCTTTCTTTGTCAACTAGAATTCGACTCTTCTGAAGAGTACTTCAAAAATTAAATCTTAAATTTAATCCTAAATGCACCAGGACGATGTGGGGGAGTGAACTCTTAAGATCACACGGGAAGGTGATTAGTCGAGGTGCGTGTAAGTTGGTCCGGACACACTTTACTGTGTGTGTATATATATATATATAAAACTTACTAGGTGCTGCCTTATCCCAAAAAAGAAAAAAGGTTGTAAGCTCGAGTTTAGAACTCTCAAAATCAACTGATTTTGGATTTCCCGAGTGCAAATTTTGGGGGTTTTAATTGCCGTTTACTCCCATTATAATTCGATCTTGCTTAATTTTCTCCCCTTCTACTTATATTAGCTTGGTGAACTAAGATTTTTCTAGTTAAATTAACGCTAAAAAAACAGGTGAATTAAAAAAATTCATCAAAAAAGTACGTAAAATGAACAAATTACCATTTATTTTAATTTTTATTTTGATTTTCATCTTTATTAAAAATTTGAAAAAAATAGAAAAAAATAGAAAAAAAAAATAGATAGAGAAAGAGAGTTAGAGAGAGACTAATCACCCCCCCTATTGTTTTCGTTCCCTGATTTCTGTGCCCGCTCCCAAAATTTTGGAATTAATGTATAAAAACGCTTTTGGTAAACACATTTATGTTTTCAAATTTTGGTAGTAATTCTTGAATTTCTTAAGAATCTGAGAAACAAAAACATGTTGATTCCTATTCACTCCAACAAAACTATTCCCGCTACTACCCCGTTGGCCACTGCCACCCCTAGCTCCTTCCACCACCACGCCAGTCACCATACATTTAAAGGAAAAAAAAAGAACAAATGTTGCAACCAAAAGTGTTTCTTGTTTTTATTCTCATAAATTAAAATAGACAATTTCAGGCCAGTGGTTGTTACCAAACATGTTTCTATTCCCGGAATACTCCAAAACGGAAACATAATTCCCATGCCAATTTATTAGAAGTAGAAATAGAAAAGCTTTTTGGAAAACATAATTCCCATGCCAATTTATTAGAAGTAGAAATAGAAAAGCAGAAACCCTAACGAAACGCCACCTTAGTTTCTCTCTTTTCTTAACTTTAAACGTTATTTCAAATTTCAATTGAAATGTGGTGGAGAATCAAGTCATTTTATACTTTTTCTGGGATAAAATGTTGGTTTCTCTCCCCCCCCCCCCCCCCCCCCCCCCCCCCCCCAAGTGAAGAGTAGAAAGGGTAGGTTTTCAAAGTTGAGGGGTTAAAATGAAACAAAAATCGAATTACAGGGGGATAAAAGGCAATTAACCCTTCAATGTACCTTCAGCTTCCTGCTTGCTGCTGTTTTAAGAACATCATTCTGATGGTATGCCAAAACATCTGCTAATTCATTTGAAAAATATCAAATTAGCAGACAGAAATTTATTTATCTTAAACACAAATTTTTAATTTTTAATCAGCCAACATTTAAAAAAAGAAAAAGAAAAAAAAGAGGTTTATGCGCTTTGAACCCCATACTTTCACATTAAACCTTGACCTTGAGTATCTAAAACATGTCAAGTCAGTCCTCATTTTTTATGACGGATATCAGTCACATGTCAAACATGGAATCACTCTTGTGGGTGAATTCCGTCATAAAAAATGATAGAATGATTGACTTGACACGATTTGGATACTTTTAGGGTTCAATGTAGGGTTCAATGTGTTCAAATTGAAAAGATAAGGACTAAAGTGAGGTTTCTCCAAAACTTTAACGGTATAAAGTGCAAAAATCTCCCAAAAGACAGTTTAAACACCACAACTACTACTACCCAAATCTGGATTTTGGAATAGCAATCAGAATCTGTTGGCCATGATAACTTGGAATAGCAATCATCAGAATATGAAGGTAAAACTAAAATGGAAGAGTAAACATAATTTTCATTAGTGCCACATTTACTTGTAATAATTTTTATTTCTTAAAATATGTCGGCAAAACTAAAGTTGAAGAGTAAAAGTAATTTCCATTAGTACTAAATTTACTTGTAATAATTTTTATTTTGGCAAAACTAAAGTTGAAGAGTAAAAGTAATTTCCATTAGTACTAAATTTACTTGTAATAATTTTCTTAAATAATGAGGGCAAAACTAAAGTTGAAGAGTAAAAGTAATTTTCATTAGTACTAAATTTACTTGTAATAATTTCTTAAAATATGGGGACAATTAAAATTGAAGAGAAAATAATTTACATTATTACTAAATTTACTTGTAGTAATTTCCTAAAATTATTCTTTAAAATATGACAGCATAACTGAAATATAGAATAAAATTATTTATATTATCCTTAATTTCAATGGAAATAATTTATTTAAATAGTTCCTCAAAATATGTGGATAAAAATGTAGTACTATTTAATTAATAAGATATTCTCTTCTCAATTAATTATAAGATATATAAGGTTAAATATAAATACAAATTTTATATTTACGTTATATTTTGATCCACTGTTGTGAAAGGCGCGCGCCTCGAGGCGAGGCGATGAGAAATCGCCTCTCGGTGGTGAGGCGAGGCGCCTTCAAAGAGGTGCACGCCTGAGCAGCGAGGCGTTGAGGCTCGAGGCACGCCTCTTTGAAAACAGTTTCGGACAAGAGAGAAATCGCATTCGAAGGACCTCTCGAACATGGTCGGCCATCGATTGCGAACCCGAAGCTCCATCCCTAGCCTTTGACTTTGATCGCGAAATCGATCGCAACATCCCTAGCCTCTGACTTCAATTGCGAAATCAATCGCAAACCCAAGCCTTTGGTTTCTTTCGATCGATCGATCTCTTCAATTTGCTTCCTACTCTCCAAATTACAGAAGCTACCCCAAAATTTACCAAAACAGCCCCACTGTTTTCAGAATCCACCGATCTCTTCCCTTTAGCTTTTTACAAGTTCTATTTACACCCCAAAATTTTCATGAATTTACATCATTTTTCAGTTTTTTAATTTATATATCATTTACATCTTTTTAAATTATTTTTTGATATTTTTAACTATATATAATATTTTTAAAATAATAAAAATTCATAATTAAAAAATTTGCACCTGGCTTCAAAGAAGCCCGCGCCTCGTGCCTTGGCCGTCATTGCGCCTCGCGCCTTAAATAACAATGATTTAATCTAAACCGTTCTTTATTACCTCGGATATCAGACAACTGAGAATGTCCAAGACTCTTATGTCGGTTCTGTTTTGTGTAGTAATTTTTTTTATTATTTACTATTTTTTTATATACATAGATTTAAAAATTGATATAATGACTTTAGTCACTGAAAATCCCTACTAAGAGAAATAGCATGAATTAGGAAGAGTGGAAGGGGAGGGGAGATTCTACACTTAGAGAGCTTGATAAATAATTAATAGGTGGTTTTGACATTTTGTACCCCTAAAGTTTGACCAAAATCTAACTTTGGTCCCTATAGTTTCAATTTGAACATATGACCCCTAAAAGTTTCTTAATCATCCCATTACAGTTCAGGTCATTATCCCATCATAATTTTGGAGGAAAACAATCAATGCACTATTTTTGAGATATTTTATCAGCAATTTCAACCTCCTCCTTCCCTTTCATTCTTCTTCCCGCTCAAATAATAAAAAATATACACACACACATCTATATAAATGTTTTTCGTAGGTGTTAATATATTAAGATCTTCTAAAATATTTTATAAGATATTTTAGGATAGTATATCAGAATCTTCTAGAATATTCTGGTGTATCAGTAGAGTAAAACCCAGTCCAATATATACATTGGCGATTGTACAGCTTTGATATAGAAATTATGAGATTTTTAATTGCGTGCAACCAAACACTGCCTTAAAATGAAATTCATTTTATCCAAATTATTGGGATCTTAATATCTTATAGTAATTTTTTGATCTTACAACAAAGATTATTAAAGTTAAATCAATCTAAACCAAACCAAAGGGGGCAACAAATTCATCAATTTTTCCAATCGAATAAAAACAAGTTGATGCTGTCTAGGGATGGCAACGTTTCGACTTTGGACCGGTTCACTAAAAACTAAAAACAAAATCGTTAGGTATATACCAAAACCAAAACCAAAACCAAAATCGTTGGTTTTTTAGAAAATGATTTTAAAACCAAACCATTTAATTTTATGCAAAACCAAAACTATGAAACTGTTAAGGTTTTTTAATTTTAAACAAAACCAAATCCAAAATCACAGCTAAATTGCGAATAGTTGTTTTTTATATATAAACAAAAACATAAGTAAAACACCAGTAGGAAAACTCTAAAATTAACCCAATTAACCCTATAACATATATATACACACACTAAAAGTCAAAATATAAATAAATAAAAAATAGGATAATATATATAATAAAAATATATCTAAAATGTTCGTTATGCGGTTCAATTTCTCTCAAAAATAAAACCAAACCGTTTCGCTTTTCAATTCCAAAATCAAAACCGTAACTAAAACCACCTAATCAGTTTCAAAACTAAACTCTTCCGTTCGATTTGATTCGGTTACCCTTCTTGAATTGCCATCCCCAATGCTGTCTATTAATTACTCCCCAAATCAGACAAGTCCTATAAACTAACACCACCAAGCAAAATGACATTAAAAACAGTAAATCCACCATTAAACATGGAAAAAATAACCTTAAATCACCATAGAACTAGTAAATTTCTTACCAGAAATGAAGGAGATTCTTCCTTTACTTGAAGACCCAAGAAACACCAGAGCTGCACCAACAGTGAACAATAAAACCCAGAAGCCAAAACCCTTCATAATGCTCAAATCTTGAACACAAACAACCCCCTTTTTCCTTCAAAACTCAAAAAACAAGCCCACAGATGAAGAACGAAGCCCTGATTTTCGATCCTCCACGAAGAGTGCTGAATAAAAAGAAGAAACTGCTCCGAAAAAAATAAAATAACTTAACCCATTGTTCTACAGAAGTCTTCCGTCACTCTGTTAGACAGAACACCAAAGTCGACCAGAAAATCCGGAGAGATAAGGGAGTGACACCGAGCCCATGTCCCATTTTTGTGCATATAAAATATAGGGTTTATGATGAATATTGGGGTGGGGGAGTGAATGATGATGATGTCGAACATATGGGTTTCCATTGATGGTGTAAATGTGGAGTTAAATGCGTTTGCAGAAACAGTGGGGAATGAAGCGAATTGAATTCGAATTGGCGGTGGAAAGCGAGCCCTCCTTCAAGCAATTGAATGAACACCTGACCTCAACATTGAATTGCCCTTTTGTTTGGCACGACAACAATCCTGACAGCTTGAAGGAAGGAATTTCACTTTTTACCCCCATGTTTTGGGCTTATTGATCATAGACCCTAGTCTTTCCCCTCGTTATATAATAACATCCCTCGTTATTTTGCTATTAACATTATTGTTGTATAACAATATCCCATATTCAATTGATATATGATAATTATTTGTTATATAGTAAGATTTAATCCCTCATTGCTGTTAACATTCATTATATTACTATAAATATTGTTGCTGAACAACAACATCCCCTATTTATTATGTTGTTGATATAGTGAGAGAATATGTCCTTGAGTTTATCTTAAATAATAAATATATAAGTAGTGTTTTCTTAATATGAATTTGTAAGTAGTGACTCATTTTAATTTTAATAGTAAAAGTGATATTTTCTCTAATTTTTTCATCTTTCAAAAATGATTTACAAATAAAAATCGAATAACATTTTTTATTCTCATAGTTTTAGTGGTGTTCTACACACGCACAAACATTTATATACACATAGACTAAGTGTTCAAATTTATATTTAAAAGATAAATTATTGAGATTTAACTTATGTAACATCCAAATTCACTAACTTTAAACTTCTTTGCACCACTTACTCCATTCAACTAACCCTTCAAGTTTTGTATATGTATTTTATTAGTTATTTTTTATGTATTATTTTTTTTACTTATAAATTTAAAATAGATATAGTGTTTTTAGGTATGAGAAATCCCTAGTGTGTATTGATGAGGAGAAATCATATAAGATCCAAATTATCGCCATGTGTCCTCAGGCATGTGCCAGGCACAATAAACGACTGTGAGGTCCGAGCTGATCGATATGCCTACCTCGGAACAGACATTACCTTGGGCAACGCTTCATCACAAACTAGTTGGCAGAAAAGTCAACATGGCCAGGGGAGATTAACCCCTTGGGTTCAACTCCACACCCCAGCCAAGGCTGTGACTAGGGATAGTAATTCAACTCGAACCGATAGGTAACCGAACCAAATCGAATTGAACGATTCGATTTTCAAACCGATTAAATGGTTTTGGTTTTGAAATTGAAAACAGATGTGGTTTTTATTTCAATTTCGGTTTGGATTTCGGTTTTGGATTTTAGGTAGAAATTCTAACTTTATTAATATATGTATTTAATCTTCCCATGTAATGTATGGTTTATGTTATTACGATTATAATTGTTATTTTTCATGAAATATTTATGAGTACGTATTATGTGAAAACTATATGAGATACACGTTTATTTGGGGTCTGATTAGATACACGTATTAGAGGGGTTGAAGTTCTACTGAGCGTTAGCGCACAACCCAACAATTTTGATTGCAAGGCCGGTGAAAGTGAAACAGCACCAGGAATTATAGTCGAATTTATATTTAATGTGTAATAATTATATTTATTATTCACTGTTGTAAAATCGACTCGATAATTATAATTATCGCCTTCGTTTGTAAAAACTTTCTCAGATTTTTATAATACCATATATTTGTAATATTGATTATATTTATATAGATATGGTATTAAAATTTTGAAATATTTTAATAAAAATATTAATTATAATTTGAATATTATAATATTTATACGTGAAAATATTTGTTATCATCTTATAATCATGATTATATTTATATTCCATTCGGTTTAAAATAATATTAATATCAGTTATCAGTTATATTCACGAATAATACCATTTTGATAATGTTATTTATCAAAGTTATTCCACTCTGGTATGAGAGTTTATAAATATATGAGAATACTCCAATCGGTTTATATGAATCGAAATATTATAATAGTATTAATTTTAGATAGTATATTATAATATTATACAAAAATATACATTGAAATTCTTATTCATAAAATTAATATCATATTATAATTGTATTTATTATTTACTATTGTAAAATTAAGTCGATAAATTGACAAATTATAATTGTCGCCGTCGCATTGTAAAAAATTTCAATTTTTTATAGATTGAAATAATGAATATTTGGTTTTAGTGTTAATTCTCCTCAGAGAGAAACCGCATGACGGCTATGCTTATTTTCAACTCCCTGAAGCATTTCGTTGCTTACTACGCCCTTCCTCGTCTTTGGGTGCCTAGGTATCCACCGTAAGCATTTCCTCGTTTGAACCTCGCCTTTCACTTCCCCTAACTTGAAGGCTATGTCATCCTCAGGTGCTGCTAAATTGATGGATCTTATTAACGTCCATGAATGAGAAATCATAAATCGAACCGCCGAATCGGAAAAATGGGATGCTATCATATAATATAACTTTTGTATTTGTATCGGTTAAGTTCACGAGTTGGAGTTGGAGATAAGCGGACTCGAACTGCTGACATCCGCCGCAAGGTAAACCATCGCCTCTCAGGTCCCCCGACTGATTTTATCATAGAGGCACAGATAACCAATTGCTAAAGAATCTTATATTTCTAAATGTTTCCATTACGCTACTCTGATAAAAATAGCAATAAATAACAATACATCTTTAAAATATCACGGTAGTCTCATTGGATTGAGCCTATCTCAATTTCAACAGATCCATGTCCTTAATAATTTTTTCACTTGGCATTACTTTTTAAGTCCACTGCCATATCCATAACCAACATCTATCAATTCCATTCGACATTCAAACCAATATGTTCCCAACCAACATCATAAGCAGTAGATAGTCCAATTTTTTATGGACTATCCCGTGAGACTAAAAATAATCAATTCCAATATCCACATTAAAATTAATCTTATAAACTTTTTCATAAAATATCAACACAACTCAACTTCAAATGATAAATTTTTCGAAATACATCTAAAAACATATAAATACTTCTCAACTATATAAATACGTCCCAAAATATATAAATACTTCTTAACCACATAAATACGTCTAAACTACATAAATATATTTTAGACCACATAATTACGTTTCAAACTACATAAATACGCCTCAAAACACCCAAATACGTCTAAATCATATAAATACATTTCAAAACACATAAATACATCACAACCACATAAATACGTCTCAAAACACATACATATGTGTCAATCAAATATGTCTCGAATATATAAATGCGTCTTAATTTCATAATTATGTTTCAAACACATAAATGATATTTCGTCTTAAAAGTCCAATACTCACATAACATGACGAGTTTAATACTCAAGCAAAACATGTATATACAAATATTTCATAAAGTCTCCAAAAGTTTCAACAATTACCCTCACTCCAATTCTACCTATTGCTAGTGGTGGACCAATATCTATCTAAATATTTTATCGGTGTGTTGTCTTCATAATACACAAATAATTTATGAATCAAGTATTTTTATCAAATTTCACTTTCCAAAACAGAGTATAACCACATTGGGCAATATCTAAATCCCAACAAAATATAGCCACTCACTTGGCAATATCAAAATCCCAACAAAATGTAACCACTCTGTAAGACCCCAATCGTAGCATGTACATCATTTTAGTTGCATTTTAGAGTAATTGAGAGTTCGGGGTGAAATTGGGTCAATTAAAAATTCAAATTAAAAGTTTATGGGTCAAATTTGCAAGTATAAAAACATTTATTTTAAACTTTGAAATGCAAATTATCACCTAATTTATATAAAAAAAAAAAATGAAATTAAATGTTAAGGGTGCAATTACAAATTTTAAAACTCATAAAGGGTGAATTGGATTAAAATGATGATTCAAAGAAAAGTTGGGGAAGAATGGGGTATTTGAACAAAAGATATTTTCTATATATATATATATATATATATAGGTAATTATGCATGGGTATGGGTGAATGTGATGATTAAACAGAAGGGAGAGAGAGACAAGCAACGTGGCAGTTTGATCTCCACAAATTCACACACACACACACATATATAGGTAAGCGTGGGAAATCACAAGTGTTCTAGAGAAACCGAAGAGAGAGAAAGAGAGAGAGAGAGAGATAACCGGAGGAAGAAGACGTCGGAGAAGTTGATTGCCGGATAAGGTGAGGTTATTTTCAGTATAAAAAGGGAGTTTCAAGGGTTGTTTGTCCTCTTGTTGGTGGGATATGTATGTATGTCGTCTATTTGGTTCATTTGAAGGTTGGAGTGTGTGAACCGGCTTGCGTGTGCTCTGTTTTGCTGTTTTGGGATATAACAGATGTGGATGTAGGTGTGGGTTGTTGTATTGTGGTACTTTGTTTTGGTTTGAAGGGGTGTGGTTGGTAGAACGAACGGTGACATTAGTGTGGTTGATCGTGGAAGTTTGGAGGTGATATGAGCTGCCGGAGTTAGTAAGAAAAAGAGAGAGAGGAGCGACTGGTTTTCGGGAAACAGAAACAGAACGGGAAGACTTCGCCTAGGCGGTGAAAAACTTTGCCTAGGTGGAGGAGCAGCAGAACGCAAATAAAAAGAAACCGAGGCGTGGGATATCTCACCGTGGCGAAGGAGTATCAGTGTGCAAAAACAGAGAAAAGGTGCGTGTTCACCTAGGCGGAGGATCTACGGCCTAGGCGGAAGAACGTTAGTGGGTAAACCAGTAAAGGGAGGAAGTGTGTTCGCCACGGCGGTGGATCTCTCGCTGAGGTGGTGGGAGCAAAAGCAATAAAATAAGGAATTTTAAGGGAAATCGACAATCATCTTGGAGCGGGTAACGTTTCTCATTAGCTTTTATAAGTACTAAATTAGTTTTCTAGCCTTAAAATGTCAAAATGAAGATAATAACTAATGAGACAGTTTATATGAATTAAGTTTAAATAGTAAACTTTAACGGCCCTATACTAGTCGAATAATATTTTTACATAATAAATGTGGGGAATGGAAAATTAATGGGCGTAGGGCTTGCATTGCATGATTAGTTTTTTTTTTTTTTTTTTTTTTTTTTTTTTTTTTTTTTTTTATCTCAAATAATAATATACGCCCTGTCACAAATAGGTTCGCAATTACCGGAGGATCGGTAGCGTAAATTCAGTAAAGCGTTTAGGAACGGATCATCAGGTGAGTGTACTGTCTCCTTGTAAACCTATTTTTAAATTATATTATGAAAAGTGTTTCTTTTAAAATGGGACAATTTTATAACTTATACGGATCAAGCGAATTTTGGGCGATGTTTGTGGTCTGACGATGTTGTTGTTTGGGCCATGCTATAGTTTATGTCATGTTCGGAGGGTAGTCTGGCTGGAGGTTATTGATATTATATCCTGTCCGGAGGGTAGTCCGGCTGGAGGTTATTGATATTATGTCCTCTGGAGACGTCCGGTAGGTGATTATCTGCTCAGTTAGGTCTACTAGGAAGGCATATCCTACGAATAATACAGTACCGTTGCAACTCTCGATCGTGAGGTTAAAATGATCATTATGGCTAGTCGGTGGATGTGTGGTGTTTTGTTATATATGGTGAACCGGGTGAATTCATATTTAAATATAAAAGTTTTACAACTGAATTGGTATATATGTGTGTGTGTGTGGGGGGGGGGGGGGGGGGGGGGGTTTGATTCGGTGATGACAAGAAAATGAGTTTTTCTCGTGGTATATAATTTTATCCTAATGTTTAAAAATGTGTTGGTTATATATGTTATGCTTGAACCTTTTAAAAATGTTTTTATTAAGAAGACAGTACACTCGCAGGTGCAGTAGCTAGGCGTCGGTCCCCTACTGCACTAGGTCGAATCAGGAAATGCGATAGGGAGGGAATATTTTGGAGGTGCTACTTGAGGAGAAACAATGAGAGATCCAGGGTTGTGTATCTTTGTTATTATATTAGTTTTTGTAGGGACTGGTGTGTCCTCAATTAGTATGTGTGTGTGTGTGTATATATATATATATATATGATTTGTTTTGTGATTGCGTATTTATGCATGTACTTGGTCGTTTCTTTTGGGTTGGACATTTAGGTGTTGTCATGTTGATATCACGCCGGCCCTAGGGTGATGGGTGTCTGGGATGAGGTATGACACACTCACTTGTCAATATCAAAATCCCAACAAAATATCATTAAAATAAAATATTTGAATTTAAATCAACTGGTCAACTCACTTGTATATAATAAAATACCATACTTCCCTACTAGCCATATGATCGTTTACCTCACGATTAGGAGTTATAATGATACCGTAACCTGTCCATCTGTGCAATCTAAGGTTGCAATCAGTGTTAGGGTCATTTAATATCTCTAATGGTAGGAGCCAACACATGGTATAAACCATCATATCATAATGATAATCATTATCGTTAACAACAATAACAACATATATCAATCACCCTGCATGACTTGCCCTCTTATCAAGTCACAACATAACGTCCTACAAGACATGCCCTCCAGTAAGGACCAACCACATCTCGCAAGACATGCCCTCTTGATAAGACGACTATGACATAGTCAGATAATAAAATCACTTTCCGCATTTAGAAATTTACTTGATCCACATCACATTATAAAACAATCCCTTTTAATAAATATTTTCTTTTCACATTTCCATGCGAAAATTTAATTTGACAATTTACATAGAAGACAGTACCTGCACTTTATCGGTGTACTTGTCTTTATAATAAAAACGGTTTATGGATCAAGTATATTTATCAAACACCTCCTTTCAAAATATAATATAAATATAATTACACACTGAGCCGAAATAAAATTCCACAGCTACCATCACAAGAAAATGATACATTTAAACTAACTAATAATTTTTTTTTGATATATAATAAAATACGGTACACATATTTTCTACTAGTCATAGGATCGTTTCATCTCACGATCGAGAGTTACGACAGTATCGTAACCTGTACAACTGTGCAATCTAGGGTTGCTATCAAAACTAGGGCCATTCAGGTCTCGTTTGGTCACCGTTTCCATTCCAGAAATTCCCATTCCATTTCTAGACTCTGTTTGGCAATAGCGTTTGGTAATTTTTATTCTCGTTTCCATTCCATTCCCATTTGAGAATTGTACCCATTTTTTTCTTAAGAAATGAGAAACAAAAAAAAATTGTTTCTCATTATTCTCATTCCATTTCCAAAACATTGTCACTATTCAACCGAAGGCCGACCACCGTCCGTCGCTGCCGGTCATCTCCGACGACCGTCACCGGTCACCCCCAGAATCGTCGGCCGGCCACCTTCCGGCACCGCCACCGGCCACCGTCACCCATCGCCGATCCGCTGTCGCTGGCCAAAACAAAAAAAAAAAAATCTCAAAAAAAATAAATGATTTTAAAATAAAATCGTTACCAAACGCGATTCTGTTCCCAAAACAAAAAAAAAATATTATCGTTACCAAACATGATGCTACTCCCAAGAAGGAAACAAAATTCTCATCTCATCCCATCCCATTCACATCCCACTGCTGGAATAAAAATAGAAACGGTTACCAAACGCCACCTCAATATCTCCAATAGTAGGAGTAACATAATAGTATAAACTACCATATCAACAACATAATCAACTATCTGCTGGACTTATCCTTATGTCAGGTCTAAACATATCAACAACATAGTCAATCATCTGCAAAACTTGTCCTCCTGTCAGGTCACAACAACAACATCCTATTGGACATGCCCTCCTGTAAGAACCAACCACATCTCCCAAGACATACCATCCGGACGAGACGACTATGGCATAACAGGATAATAAAAATCATTTTCCACTTTTAAAATTCTACTTGAACCATTTAATATCATAAAAATGTTAATTTTCAGCAACATTTTTTTTTCCAATTTAATATGAAAATATAATTTGATCATTTATATAGAAGACAATACACACCCTTTAAATCGATAATTTTAATTTAACAACATATCCTATGGTTCACGACTAACACGACACTAATCAAGGTTTATCTAACTTACTTAATCTCTAACTAAGCAAATTTCATTCTAAAATTCATCAAATCGCATTTTAAATAAATTCAAGCGAAGTTAGTATAGGAAAATAGTCCATTTTTTTCTTTTTTTTTACACATTAACGAACAACATGGCCAAAGGAAACAAGCAAAAATTGATCATCAAAAGAAATATAAATACTTATACAGCTAGATATCCGTATGCATAATATATATCTATAACTATGACAAAAGAGTGAATGCTCAATTGCAATCTCCATATTTCTGTTGCCCAAATTATACTTTGTGCTAGAGTTTGGTTACAATTGCATCTTGCTCCCTAATCTTTTAATTTTTCCCCTTTACTCGTTTTTATATTGATCTTTTTGTCTAATTGGCAACTCATTTGGCACTGCTCGCCATTTCAATTGCATTTATACTCTTAGAATTTGGGTATGGTTGCACATTGTTCCCCATATTTTTTCCTTTATGGCATGTTTGGTTAGATGGAATCGAGGGCGGAATGGAATCGCATTCCGCCTTCAATTCTTATTCCGTTGTTTGGTTCTCCAATGGAATCACTTGGAATGAAATTGAATGGAATGGGATTCCATTTGAGATGGGGTGGAATGGGATTCCAACATAATGGAATCAATACCTTAAATTACATGATAGTCCTTGTAATTAAGCCCTTAAAAATTGAGAACAAAAACAGAAATTAGAGAACATAAATAGAAATTAGAGAACAAAAAGTTGGGAATAGAAATAAAAAATTGAGAACAAAAAATTGAGAACATAACTAGAAAATTAAGAACAGAAACTGAAAATTGAAAACAAAAACTGAAAATTGAGAACATAAACCGAAAATTGAGAATAAAAATAGAAAATTAGAGAACAGGAAATTGAGAACATAAACTAAAAATTGAGAACAAAAATATAAAATTAGAGAATGGAAAATTGAGAACGAAAACTGAAAATTGAGAACAAAAACATAAAATTAGAGAATACAAACAGAAAATTGAGAACAAAAACATAAAATTAGATAATAGAAAATTGAGAACGGAAACCGAAAATTGAGAATAAAAACATAAAATTGAGAACAAAAACAAAAAATTGAAAACGTAAACTGAAAATTGAGAACAAAAAATAGAAAATTAGAGAACGGAAAATTGAAAAAGGAAACTGAAAATTGAGAACAAAAACAGAAATTAAAGAATAGAAACTGAAAATTGAGAACAAAAATAGAAATTAGAGAATAAAAACTTAAAATTGAGTTGAATAGTGAAATATAATAAAATGAGGAAAATAATAGAATAGTGAAATATAATAAAATTTTATTATAACCAACCAAGAAGAGAATGGAATAATAATTTTATAAGGGCAAAAAGGAAATTTTACTATATTTCACTATTCCATTATTTCTTTCATTCTATACCAACCAAATAAAAGAATGGAATAGTGATTTCATTCACAATTCCATTCAATTCATTCTCTCATTTTATTACTTCTTTCATTCCATTCTACTCTCATTCCATTCCATCAAATCAAACATGCCGTTAAGCTTTTTGCAAATTATTTGCAACTATTTTTGGTCCTTGGTCTAATTAGAGGTTTAGCACATAAGGGATTGTTTGGTTCTTGGAACATGATTTATTCCTGGAATGTCAATACACCCTTTTTTTTTTTCATCCATTAGAGGTTTAGCACATAAGGGATTGTTTGGTTCCTGGAAAGAAATGTTCTTATACATGAACTTCAGTTTAAAGTAGTGATCAAGTTATGTTTATGCTTCGGTCCCCAAAAAATTTGTACCATAAACAAAATTTGGCCATAATTCTGTTTTGTTCCTAAGATAGTCGCAAATCTGTTCCGGTACCACTTTGTAACGGCCCGGTTTCTCAGGACCGTCACGCGATTTCTCCATTTAGAGAATTAAAACTAAAATAAATATTACAAACTACGGAGATAATTATAATTATAGAATTATCGAGTCAATTTTATAACAATAAATAATAAATACAATTATTACAAATTAATTAGAAATTCAAATAAAATTCCTGGCACAACACCATTTTCACCGGCCCTGCAATCAAAATTGTGGGGTTGTGAGTTAACGCTCAGTAGAATTTCAACCCCTCTAGTACGTGTACTCAATCAAACCCCAAATAAACATATAAACGTGTGTCTTACATAATTTTCATATAATATATACTCGTAAATATTTCGTAAAAAATAACAATTATACTAGTAATAGCATAAACCACACAAAACAAGAAGGGATTACATACACATATCAAAAGATTTAGAAATTCTACCTAAAATCTGAAGCTGAAATCTGAATCGAAATATCTAAATATATAATACTGTAATTTTTTCTTAATATATATAATTCTCCTGATATACGCTTAATGTCTCTCTCTCTCCTTACTTAACACACACACACACACACACACATATATATATATATATATATATATCGAATTAGTGTGATTATTATTATTATGAATTATTATTATTATGTTTATGACTCATACACGTGTAATACCTCTCTCTCTCTCTCTTAACACACACATATATATATCGAATTAGTGTGATGATTATTATTATGAATTATTATTATTATGTTTATGACTCATACACGTGTAATACCCATATTACACACACACATAATATATATATATATATAAATATAAATCAGGACATATTTACATTTTGAGACATTTTGAACCGTCGGATCGAGTATCTGACGGCTGAGATTACACCTAGAGACATTTTATATTTGAGACATTTTGGGCCCTTGGATCGAATATCCAACGTACAAAATTAAATGATATCAGTAGACATTTTTGGCCATCCGATCAATTTTAGATCTAACGGTTGAGATTTTTTGATCATTTTTTAAGGTGAGATCGTTTCGATCCAACGGTTGTGGTTGACTATTTTTTTTAAAAATCTCTCAAGTCACAACACTATAGTTTTTCTATCAACAAATAAATCCCCCAAATCTCTCACAATCCAGCCATAATTGCAACAGCCTAATTTGCTCTCTCAATCTTTTATATAGCCATCTCCATTCCCAAAGCGTGAGCTCCACCTTTCCTCTTCACATCATCCCCAATCCATCGTTGCCGTCGGTCTCGCCAACTCTAGCTCATCCGCTACTGCCGTCGTCGCCTCGCCATCTCCGTCGCCTCCGTCGCTGTCATCGTCTCCTCGAACGAACGCTGCTTTCAGGTACGGTTTTCTCCGATTTTCTCCGATTCATTACAGATCTGTAATCAAGAACGCTGCCACTAGATTTTCGAGCTTCAACCATCGCCGTACAGCAAAATCCAGCCAAGCACCGTTCGAGCTTCGACCACCACCAACGCCTCTCAACACTGCCGCCGCTGCCATTGCCTTTGCCACTGCAAACAGTAAGCATAATTTTCTTCTTTTTCTATTTTCTTCTTCTTTTGATTCTTGATTGCTGTTCAATATTTTTGTTCAAATCAATTGATTTCTCTATTTCTCTCTCTCAAGGTTGACATGGACGAGAACCCATTTCCTTGCGCTTCGCCTCCAACATTTGTGTTCATATCTCTGATCAAATCAATGGGGAGTAAACCCAAAGATAGATTGGTGTTCTTCATGGTTTTAATCGGCGAATTTATTAAAAAAAATTCGTGAGTTCCCCTCTTAATTTCTCCAATTTATTTATCTGTTTCTTGCTATTTGGGTGTTGAATTTGCTGAAATTCTAGGTCTCCTATTCAGTCGCTGCCATCACCGTTGCATTTCCTCCCTTCGTCTTCAATTTTGTTCAGGTAAGTGATTAATGTCTTCAATTAGGGTTAATATTTCTACTGTTCCCCTCTTAATTTGGGTGTTTAATCTGCTGAAATTCAGGTTCTCCTATTCTGCAACTGTCGTCATCGTTGCATCTCCTTTTTTTGTTCAGGTAAGTGATTAGTGTCTTTAATTAGTGCTAATAATTTTTTGTAAATTAATTCTTTGATAATTGTCTAAAATTATAGTTAGGTTATCAATTTCTGCAGCACGCCCAAAATAGAAACTATTCCCCAATCTGTCTTTCTCTATCTCTCCGTTTAGCTGCAACACCCAAAAAGAAAGATCCAGGGGGGTTGGATGAGAAGTCAACGAGGTATGCGATCGAGAGGATGAACTACATTTATTTGGTTTTTTTTTTCTCTAATTGATGGTGAGTTTATGATTTGAAGTTTTTGAGCTTTTGATTTGGACGTAGAATCGATAGAGTTGATGGGAAAAGAGATTAGTGGGTTGAAGTGATCCCTTGGTGCTAAGAGTTGTTATTTTTCATAATTTCTTGGTGAGTGCCCCTAACTATTGGTATATGTGTATTCACGTTGAACTGTTGTGCATCCTAATCACGTTTTATTCTTGGATTATTGGCGTGATTAGTACACATCAAACACACACATATCACTTTGTTGATAGTGAAAATGCTAAGAGTAGAGATAGTAGGTGTGCATTTTTGGACCGTGAAGCTCTAAGTCTTTATCGTTTCATTTCCCTGCATTTACTTAATCGCGTACTTTTGAGCTTTGACATTCCTGGCCCAAGGACATTGAGAAACGGATTACCCCTAACGTTTTGTTAATGCTCGAACAGGTAGCTTTGATTTCAACAAATTTATCTCTCTATTTCTCCGAAATTTCAGGTATGTTGAACCTCAATTTATCTCGAAATTTCAACAAATTTATACCTCTATTTACTGTTTATAAAGTGAGCTTTAACGGCGCACATTTAGTGTTTATTTAGCGAGATTGATTCTCTCTCTATATTTCTCCAAAATTTAAGGTATGTGGAACCTTAACCTAATTTTGGTAACATCAACCCTAATTACGTCTTCTCACTTCTTTGATGGCGTTTGTTTACTGTATCCTTTCTAATCCCCTCTTCTCTTTGATGGTGTTTGTTTATTGTTTCTGTTCAGTGTTTCTATTCTCATAGAACTTGGAACAGGAATGGGTTTGTTTAGTGTTTCTGTTCTACTCCCCTATTCTCTTTGATGGCGTTTGTTTAATGTTTATTTAGACGGCGTTTGTTTATTGTTTTTGTTCTCAGAAAACTTGGAACAATAATGCGTTTGTTTAGTGTTTTTTTAGATGGCATTTGTTTGGTGTTTCTGTTCTAAGTGTATTTTTGTTTTCTACTTCTGCTTTTTGAGAACAGAAACACTAAACAGAATCGCCCACAAAACATCATCTTCTTTGCTAATATAAATTTGTTCTAAAAACTCTCACGGAAATTTGTTCTCTAATTTCTGTTTTTATTCCCAGTTTTCTGTGAAAAAAAAATTTGAATTTTGTTCCAATTACTAAGAATAATGTATTAATTCTCTAATTTTTGGGAACAGAATGGAAACACATTTGTATTAATTCTTTAATTTCTGTTTTTGTTCCCAGTTATCTGGGGAAAAAAAATTAATTCTCTAATTTATGTTTATGTTTCCTAATTATTTGTTTTTGTTTCAATTACTGAGAATAAAATAGAAATGTTCTTAATTTTTCTTGAAATAGGCCATTAGAACATATTTGAGTGAGGATTCGATGATCAGTTTTCTTTGTGAGAAATAAAAATCGTTTCAATATAATTTTGCTATTTGAATAATTGAATAATTTTGCTATTCTTCTATTGCAAATCATCATATTAATTGAATAATTTCTTTGAAAAACCAAAGCAATAAAGGATTTTTTTTTTTATATCAGATTTTTATTCACCTGTTCCAAGAGAACTGGAACAGAAACACGAAATAGATGCCACTTTAGATAGTTGCACTCAATTTTCTTCATTTTTTCCTTTTTGGATTTTGATTTTTTTCTTCTGAAAGGAAAACAGGATAAACCCGGTGTATCCTTAGATAATTAACCTCAATATTCTTCGTATCTTTTTTTTTTTTTCAATTGTTTCTTCTGAAAGGTGGATGGAATCAACATGGCATATTGTTTCTCCTCCTAATGCTCATGAATCTCTCATCCCTCTCAAGAAATCATTCGTCGGCTGCAACTTAAGGTTCTGCTTTCTCTGTTGTCGTTGTTGTTGTCATCGTTGCTGCTATTTTCCTTCGTTTTCGCTCGTGTTTAGGTACATGATTGATTGATTTATGAATCTCCATGCTTTTAAGAATTTTTAGCATTGTCATCTAAAAAAAATCATTGATTTATAAATCTTCGTGTTTTCCTCTTGAAGCGTTTGGAGCATGGCTCCCTACTCTACCTAGTAACTCTCTTCAATATATGATTGACATTTTTAATATATTTATAGGGTTTTATATCCATTTGTAACCATAACTTCATTGGCATGGATGTGATAATCATGTTTATATTGGGATGAAACACGGTTGAGATGAGAGCATTTATTAGTGTTTGTTCCTGAACACATTTGATTTTATTTTATTTTTGGAAAATTAGGGATTTTTATTAGTGTTATTATTCTAAGAGAAAGCTCCAGTTGTATCTTTGTTATTTGTCTTTTCCTTTCTTTTATATTTAAAAAATCATTTAATGCTTTGGAATTTTAAAATCAAAAGCAACATTCAAACTTTAATGTCAACCCCATTTTTCTCCTTTTGTTTTTGTCTACTTATGAATTTGAAAGATATTTGTTGTTGGCATTTGACAGTTTCAATTTTAGCTTTAAAGGAGTAGAGAAGCTAGAAGGGTTGTATGTTACACTTGGTGGAGTGATTCCTTTAAAGTAAAAGGGGATTTGACAATTTCATCTCTGGTCGCAGAGGAGCATTTTCCACAATTGTTGGATCTACACTCGAATAAAACCAGTTGCCCATTACTCTCAAACCGAACACACACACACCATAATGTTTTGAATCTTGAGCGTTGAGGAGTCTCGATTAAAAAAAATTGTGTTCTTCTTATCTGTCTCAATTATGGATAAGTAAATGTCTCGATTGAATAGAGAATTATTTAGATTTTGCTAGATATTAGCACTGTTGTTTTTCTAGCCGAAAATGTGGATTTAGGGATCAATGATGACTATTGGAACAGTTCTAGGGTTTCAATAATAAAACTCTCTAACGTTTATTACACTTCATAAACGAAGATCTAATCAAATATATTGATGTTTTATGTTTTTGTATAAAGATTTACTGCGAAGATTTTGGATTTGCTGTCATCTTTGTTGGTGACAGTATGTGTCTCGACTAAAACACAATATAAAATGTTATTTCTAATTATTATTTTTCTCGATTGTACTACCCTTTATGTAGTGTTCGGAAATACTGAATTTCGTGTTTCAATCCCATGAAACCAAATGTCACCTAAAGATCGATTGTTTTTAATCATTTCATTTGTGATTTCACCTTTATGACTTTAAACATACAATCTTGATTGATAGTTTCTATTGATGCTTAATTGTTGTTTAATATTGTTCAAATGAAATCAGTGTGGTCTTGATTGATAGTTAACTGTTGGTTATTATTAAAGGATAACGTAGTGCACGAAGGCTCCTACCGTTGAGGGGTCTGGAAAGGATCAGATGTATATACAAAGGAGATTGTATTAATTTATTTTTTTTGTTCATGTTTATAGTATTGTGTTGTTGTGTTTTAATAAAACATGTGTATAATGTTATATAAACAAAAGAGATTATATTGATTTTTTTTTTTTTTTTGTTTTACACCCGTGCCTTCAGGCACGGGTTATTCCTTAGTATATTATATAAAAGACAACGTGAGTTTTGTTTACTTCTATATGAATGAAACAATCTTGATTATTAATTAATTAATTTATTTACACAATGACTCCTCTTAAAATAAAAAAAATATTAATTATATCATAAAACTCTTAAAAACACATTTTAAATAACACAATTATCCTAAAACTTTTAAAAGTTAATTTAAAATAGACATCTAACCTCCAAAATTATCAAAATAAAATAAAATTATACAGTAAATTTGCAAAATAATCACAAAAATATTAAACTTATATAAAATAATATTTTCAAAAAAATACAATTTTTCGTGTTACTACAAATACAATCATTTGATGATTTCTCCTTAAAACATTTTTCGCCCCCTCTAGGTGCTTAGAGTTGAATGAGTATTTGCCTCGAAGGCAAGCATTCCTAAAGAATCACAAGAGACCCAAGGCCCAGGACCTGAGCCCGAGCCTGGTTGGGCCGAGCTCGGGCCTTAACCGACTGGTCCATAGCTAGGAGCAGCCCAAGGGCTCAAACCACAAAAGAGAAAATGTTGAGATTAAAATGGGCTCCTCAAATTAGGTTATGACATGTGATTATATATGGAGAAAAAAATTAATGGTTATAATGTTACATGTTGATCTAATACATTATATATTGCTCAAAATAATACCCACACATATCAGATTGAAAGTTGTATGATTTATGACCGACCCAATAAAACAAAATAATATATTGAACTGTCAACCGAAGACGAGGGAGGGAGGGCTGGGGTGGCCTTGACCCCCATTAAGTTTTTTAATAATATTCGGTATATATGTAATTTTTAAAAAATTACACAAAAAATAAACTTAAAAAATATAAATGTCCCTCTCAAATTGCAGTTGGTTCCCCCTAAATTGTAGAGTTAGTTGGTATCAACCTCACACTTAATATAATTCATAATGCCAGCATGCCGAATGATACATATGTGAGAGAACAAAAGAGATTTTAGTTTTAATTTTGGGAATTTAGATAATTAATGAGATTTGTTACATTACATCATTTGTAATTTGCAAAGTAAATTGGGTAAAACATCATTTTATAATTCAAGAAGTGTCAATATTATACATTAACACACTTCAAATTGAGCTACCCGATGAGCTATGTTACATTGTTATTACATATCAAGATTCTCACAATCAAGAGGGAATCAATTGATTCACCAACAACCACAATCAAATTTTTGCGAGATCAAAGGAGAGAGGGAGAGAGAAGATCATCGAACATTACGAGAAACAAAACGAGCGCGCCTTGCCCAATTGACAATATTCCAAAAGTGCCCTCCTTCTCCCTTCTTGTTTTTGTTGTTCTGCCTAGCAGATCTAGTGAGATTTGCATCGTTCCTATTCAGCATCTCCCACAACACATGGACATCCTCGTACTCGCATGTCCTAACATCCCTGTATAGCTTCACCAGTCCTGCAACAATATTGTTCAAAACCCGTATCGCAAATTAGAAACATGTAATGTAGTAATGTTCGACAAAGAAATAGGCGAGAAACAAAATGATATTTTTTACTGGCGGATAAAGAAAATTGATTGAGGGACAAGAGACCTAAAAATGTATTAGAGAGTTTTTAATAGATATTTTGATAAATCAACGGTTTTTACGTAAAATTTTAAAGGGTTTTAATTATTTTTTTTTAAATTGGAGCAATAGTAAAAAGAAATTCAAAAATTAAGCAGAGACTTGAATCCCCTGGACCCTCAATAGAATGATTGTTCGAGTGAAAAATGAAAATGAAAAGAAGTTAGGTGAAAAATGATGAATTTATGGTGACACCCTTAAAACAAATATTTATTCTTAGTTTTTAAGATATTTTTAGGGAGAAAATAGTAATTTTAGTGCAACGAACATTTATCTTCATATTTTCCTATGAGGAAAATTATATTTTTGGTCCCTAAAGTATGAGGTGAGTGTCTATGTAGACCCTCAGGTTTGTCGAATTGTAAATTTTATCCCATAAGTTTCACATTAGTTACAATTCTGTAAAATTAAAAATGTTGTTAATAGGTTTGGATGAAAAATGGATTGCGCCCAACCCGTGACATTTTAATTGAGATATTTTCGTCATTTTATCAGTCCATCAAATTTAAGATGCGTTTTCCTATTTTTTTTCTAACATAGATTTGTTTGAATAATGAGAGACAAAAATCTAAGTCCTTGTTCGAAGAAAATGTCTTTATATTTATGTTTAGTGGAGTGATGAAAAGAGAACAACTCATTTTTATTGAAAATCATTAACCGAACGAATGTGAAAATTGATAGATCATCGGATCAAAATGTAGGATAAAAATTCCAGCAATTCAATTCCAATGCAAAGGACAAAAGGATCAAAACAATTTTTTAATGATTTATTCAAAAGCACAAAAAATTATTAGTTAATTCAACACAAACGAAGACATAATAGCATTTGAATTTGCACAGGTAGGGATTGCAGAGGACAATGGAGCTCACCGGTTTTGCGAATACCAAGGCGCTTAGCGACGCGGAACCAAACTTTTCGAAGAGGAACCACGACATTGCTCCATAGCTCCATATGACGGTCAATTCTAGACTAGTTAAACTCCGATCAACAACAATCTTCCTAACTACAGAAATCGCCTTCCACTTTACCGCCGCTCCGATCTCATCACATCACCGGGTTTCCTGAACATCAACATCAATCGATTCGTATTAGACGCACGCATCAACATAAATCTAATCGGAAAAAACAAATTGGAGATTATTTGATTAAGAATGTGCGAGAACCTGAAAATGAGGAAGAACGGCGGAGCGACGGAACTCCAGACACTGCTCTCTTCTTCTCTCCTTTTTCTCGCCCCTCCCAACTCCCAAGCATAAAGGGGGGAGGGGCGTGGTTAGTGAAATTAATTGATGGCTACCGTCTCAGTGCTGACGCAACCTCGGGACATAGACTGCCACGTGTCGGTATAATTAGGCCGTTGGCACCGTCTCCGGATCCAAATGCGACGATGATTGCGATATTCTCTCGCCGGTTGCAAGTTATTTATTACCTATTTAGAATTTAGAAGATGCCAAATTACCATGGCTAATGTCTATTCTATTTATATTTTATTATTTTTTTAAAATAAACGGTCGAAACTCGTTCGTTTTTAAATTGTAATTTTTTTTAATAATAATAAAAAAACAACTGTATCATAGCCAATTTTTTGTCAAGTGATGTGCTTTATGAGTTCTTTACCTAATAAATATTATTTAAAAAAAATTATTAAAAAAACTAGTTATTTAACTTATTTCCCAGATGCGAGCATCCCGGCGTTCGGAATTCCCGAGATCATTTGAATTTTTTTTTTTATTATTTAAACTGATCCCGGTGTTCACAACGCTGGGACCATTAAACGGTGTACCGTTTGATAGGCTAAAGACTGCCTGTTTTTTGTAGGCAACCTTTTGCAGTTGCAAAATGCAGTTGCTTTGGTTTTTGGTCCCAGTGCCTACATCTACCCTCCTCCTTTCTGCTCATTATCCATCCGAGTTGCTCCGCTTTTCCCCATTTCCTTCTCCCTGATGCTTCTTCCATTCTTACTTAGGAGAGTTTTGCTCATTCAAAATTTTTCTTCATTTTAATCAGAGTGTTCGTCATTTATTTGACTGATTTTCTTCATAAAAATTTAATAAATTTACAATTTCACAACTCCTCCCCCTCTTACAAAGGTTAGTTTTTTTTTTTTTTGTTTTTTTTGTTAAATTTATTTGTTAGTTTGATTAATATATTTTTTATTTGTTATTTGTTAGTTTGATTAATTTACATGTTGATTAGTTTTTACTTGTTTTTTACACATTATATTATATTGTTTAAAAAAAATAATTAGTTAGTTAGTTAATTAGTTTAATTGTTAATTTTGTTTTTTTAAAACATTAGAGGATAGTTTTATTTTAATTTGTTATTTATTTAATTTATTAGTTAGTTTGTTTGTTTTGTTAGTTAGTTAGTTAATTTAATTTGTTGGTCTAGTTGTTTAATTTGTTAGTTAGTTGGTTAGTTGAATTTGTTAATTTAGTTGTTAAATTAAAAATTATACTTTGACCCCTTTCACATGTGTAGGAAAATATAAATTAATATATTATTTAAAAAAAATGTTAGTTAGTTAGTTTAATTTTTTAATTTAACTATTTAATTAAAAATATACACTTTAGTCCTTAAAAGTTTGATAATTAGAAAAATACAAATTTTTAATATATTGTTTTAAAATAAATTGTTAGTTAGTTTAATTTTTGAATTAGTTGTTTCATTAAAAAATATTTAATTAAAAATGTGCACTTTGGTGCCTCAAAGTTTGATTAATTACACATGTGCGAAAATATAAAAATAAAAGTAAGTTTAATTTATTTTTTTGTTTAATTTATTTCTTAGTTTGATTACAATATTTTTTACTTGTTTAATTATTTAATTAATCTGTTTGTTAGTTAGTTTACTTATTTAATTTGTTAGTTTAGTTGTTTAATTTCTTAGTTAGTTTGTTAGTTTAATTTGTTAGTTTAGTTGTTTAATTGAAAATTATGCACTTTGGCCCCTCAAAATTTGAGTAAATTATACATGTGTGAGAAAAATATAAATTATAATATATTATTTTAAAAAAGAAAATAACCGGATGTAAATTCAAACTTTTAGACATGAGCTTGAAACGACGGCATGTGAGTGTCTCGAACAAGGTTTGTTTGCCGAAGCACATACTTACATGAGATGCACAAAGAATCCTCAATATTAGTCAGATATTGAAATGTTTGATGATGAGAATAATGTTTAATGTTTTCGCGTTGGTGAATTGTAGTTTAATTATGTATTTCTTTTGAAATCTAATGTATCGTTTCTACCTTAAATTATAATAACGCTAGTTCTACCAAACAACTGATTTTTTCTTTTTCAATTGATAAGTGGTGTTGGGTTAGTTTTTTTTTAGTTAAGCCTCGTGTATATAAGTTATAAAACACCATTTTTCATCAATTATGTTTTAAAAAAACTAATTTTTTTGTAAACTCGTAATTTACCGTATAATATTTGTAAAGAAACTGTTCAGTCTATAATTTTCGTAATATCTTCAAATTTTAATTCAAGTGAAGAAAACTCATTTGGTTTTTCAAGTAAGAAGAACTCATATGGTGTTTGGGTATTGGCCTAGACCGTGGGATCATCAAAGATGTTGGGTTCTAAAATCATATTATAATGATTACTTGAGTGATCAAGAGACCAACCCGAATAGAGTATCTCGTCGGTCTACGCTAAGAATGGGAATACATGGTGAATAAGTCTAACAACCTTGTATTTTGTTTGAGAAATCTTAATGCACCAGTTTCGCATCGTCGAAGTCTTCAGATGTCTAGACGATGTTTAATTGATGACACAACCGAGATTGAAGATGCTATTACATGAATTCGCCTAGAGAATAATCGAATGTTGTTGCGCATGAATAAATATTATCTACTACAACTAACCAATGAAATGGCTATCGCAAACAACAAAACACTTTCTCCAAATGAATACCATAACATGATAAATAATAATGAATATTTATTTGAGGGGTACATGTCCAATGAAGAATAAATAATTTTTGGTTCTAGTATTTTCTTTTTAAGTGTTTTTATTATCACTATTTTTCATGATATTATGTATTGTATTTCTTATGTATTGTCTTTATTATGAGTTTTGTAACAAACATCGTTAAGCATGTTTCTAATTTATGTAATATTTTTTTAATATGATGTTTATGATTATTTTAAGTTGTTTCGCCTTTAATATTATACTCTTTCAATGTGCTCCATAATATATTAGGTGATCTACCATATATAACTTCGCAAATAGATACAGAATTTAACTACGAGATCAAGCAAGGTGTCTAAGATTCAAGAAAGATTCTTAAAAAGACATACGAAGTGGAAAGTGGTTGAATATATATAGACTCAACCAGTTTCCACACCGTATGCCTTTTTAAGAATCTTTCTGGAATCTTAGACACCTTGCTCGATCTCGCATTCAAATTCTGTATTTATTTGCGAAGTAATATATACAGTAGATCAACAACTTTCTAAATCTATAAGCGTTACAAAAAAATGTATTTACATTCCTAACGCCGCCATCCGATACTTATTTGCAAAGAAAGACGTAAAGCCTCATTTAATCTGGTGGATTATCTTGCTTCAAGAATTTGATGTTGAAATTTGTGACAAGAAGATGAGTGAAAATATGGTCGTTGATCATCTTTCAAGACTCATGTTAGAAAATATTGGTAATGATTCGTGTATTACAAAAGTTTTCTCAGACGAGCAATTATTCAATATCGAAGTTGAACTTCCATGGTTCGTGGATATAATTAATTATCTCGCGTGCAAGGTGTTGCCCCCGGACCTATCTAGTGCTCAAAGAAAGAAATTCCTATTTGATATGAAGAGTTACATGTGGGATGACCCCATGTTGTTCAAGAAGTACGCCGATCAAGTCACCACCAATTAAGAAGTATGTGATCATGTTAGTTATCAATAACGGTATTCGACTTATCCGACAATCTCCGTATTGTAAACTTACTCACTACCTTTCCCGAGTGTAAGATGAGTGAATATGCGACTTCGCGTCAACGAATAAATCCCCCTCAATGTCTTAATGACACTAGGTCACATGAGTCTTGCCCCAACGTCATAGATTGCACACTTTCTAATTCCCTCCCGGATTATTAGATCGTCGCGTTGTGTTTACCCTAGTTCGAATTCGGTGTTACTTCTTCTGAATGTCAAACCCTGATTCTCACTATATCTAAACAAATATATAAACATAACTGATAGATAAGCACAATCGAATTAGTGAAGAACAACCGTTAAAGAAACATAACTCAAATAAACAACATTTTCATAAATATTATTAATCCCTAGAAAAAATTCGTTTAGCTCATGACCATAATCATTTATACAATGAAAAACGAGCTAAACATAGTCAGAAGATAAGAAAATAAAGAGATAAACAAAAGAAACTTAGCCGTTGTCTGAAGATTTAGTGCTAAAACCATTCAACGATCGTTTCTCCTTCTTTGCAATGTGTTTTTTTCCTTCGGATTTGGTTGAGCGCTCCCCAAAATACTCTCAAAATATTATAAACCCTAAGGGGTCTCTTCTTGGCGAAATGGTGAGGAGAGAGAGGAAGATATAGGGCATAAAATATCTAAATAAATATCTCAAATCTGTGCAAAGTGACCACCGCGGTGGTGGGTTCACCATCGCGGCGGTGGGCATGTTGGCAATGTTCACGGCTGCGGCGGCGGATGCAGCGGTGGGCACAAATATATTTCTATTGTTTTATCGTCAAGGTGGTGGATCTCACCGCTGCGGCGGTGGATTTACAGAAAGTTTAGGCCTTTTCTCTGTATGTTGACCGCCGTGGCGGTGGGCTGCATGTTCTGAATTTTGCCATTTTGCTTGTTTTTCCATCGTTCTTCTATCACTCTTGATCCGATTTGATCGTTTATGATCCATTTTCACCCCCACATATCTGATTTATATAAAAAGAATAAAAATGTATTAAAACATATAAAAACGCTATAAAAATACTCGAAAACTAACAAAATTGGCTTGGAAATAAATAGATAAATAACACATATCACTCCACTAAATACTTAAGTTCAATTTTAATCAATTTATCAACATTTCCTTTTCAATTACACATAAGATCAAATAATTTAATTAATTAGGATCCTATAAAAACATACATAATTTTTAAAAATATTTTGTGTCGTGTGTGATCCTAACCGAGATAGATTAAGAGTTAGAATTTAACCTGAGTTATTTTCCTTAGATTCTTTAATTTTTTCAAACTCTTAATCTTCCATCATCTTTAGCATTGTCACAATATCTTCATGACCATTTTTATCACTGAAACTAATAAATTGAAACACTAAATAAAATCGTTAATTTCACAAAAAATATCAATATTTAATTATCCATCAAAATCTTAGGATCAACAATCTCCCCCTTTTTGATGATGACAATTAATTTTGATGTTTTCTTTAAAACAATAATGTAACCACACTCCTCTTAAATATGAGGATGGGTTTTTTAACTCATTAAAGTAAAGTAATGAAGATAATCATAAGATTTTCAACAAAGAATAAATTTCAATATATAATAAACTCCCCTTAAGATATTCAACAAGATAATTCAGGCTGCCCCTTGAGACATTCATTAAAACATAAACTAATTCTCCCCCTTTGGCATCTCAGAAAAAAAAAAAAAATTGGAGAGGGGAACTAAAAACATTAATTCTTAGCATTCAATCTCCCACAATATAAGTGCAAACAATCTAATTCATTCTAAGGAGAAAAAACTAAGTATGTGAGATTTTCTGATAAACATGCAATAATTGTAAGACAACAAGAAAATATGTAAACTAACACAGGTCTTAGAAATTCTTACCAACTCATTTAAACTTACTTTCTTTGTAAGACCCAAAATTCTGCGAACGCATAATCATTAGTTGCATTTTAGAACATTTAAAAAATAACGAGATAAAATGTGTAATTTATTATTTAATTTAAAATTTTAGGGGTTAATTAGTAATTTTGAAAAATATTAATTTTGAAATGGGTTTAAATAATAACTTAAAGAAAATTTAGGGGAGACAAATGCAGCAGTGTAATATGCATTTCTCTCATGCATATATATACATACACACATCACACTGCAGGAAAAAAGAGGGGAAAACAGAGAGGAACAGAAAGGGAGGAGAGAGAGAGAGAGGTCGGTCCAGTGGTGTGTCGTCACCGGTGTGTGTATGTTCGAACGTTGTGTGTGTGTGTGTTCCTCAGTTTGATCTGGCGTACATGTGTGTTGTTTAGTGATCGTCAACGGTGTGACTGTGTGTGTTGTCGATCGTCCGGTGGTGGGTGTTTTCGGTGTATGTGTGTGTGCCGTCGATTACAGGGGTGTGTGTGAGAGTCGACGGTGTGTGGGTTCTGGTTTGGTCAGTCGCCAACGAGCATGTGTTGGTGTGTGTTGCTGCTGCTGTGTGTGTGTTTGATCCAACGATATGTGTGTGTGTTGATCGGTCGATGGGTGTGTCGTTGGTGGAAGAGGCGTCGTCCGTTGGTGATGCGTTTGGCTCATTGTCAAATGTGATTGGGTGTGTGTGTGTTGTGGTGTGTATGTGCGCTCGGGTCGTTGAGGAAGGGCGGCGAGGGAGATCGCCGGAGTTGATGAGGAGAGAGGAAAAAACGATCGGCTAAACCTGTAACGCGAAGCAAAAAAAGAGAACCATTGTCGCGACGATGAAGAACCAGTAAGCCGAAACAGAGAAAGGGAGCGTGTCGCCGTTGCGGTGAGGTTCAACAAGCTAAACAACAAACAAAAAGGAAAAAAAAGAGAGAAATAAGAATCAAAATTCGAAATTCAACTTCTTGACCTGCGAGCGATTCGAAACAGGTAAAATTTCAATTAGTTATTATTTTCGTCAAATTAACAGTGTCAGTATTAAAATTTTCCTAATCGTAATAATATTCTATTAATCGCTAATCTAAATAAATTCGTATAGTAAATATTAACGTCGCGAAATGAGCGAAATAACAATTTTGCATAATTAAATTTGGGGAATTAGGAATTATGAAAATAAAATTTAGGGTTTGCATTGCATGTTAGGTTATTTTAAACAAAATGTTAATTCAGGCCTATCGTTGTTAGGTTCGCAGGAGCTAGTGTCACGGTAGGTTTTGGACGGTGATAGTTTTGCAATGCGGAAATCGAGGTGAGTGTATTGTCTTCTATATAAATTTATAAATCTTATTTTCGTATAAATTGTAGAAAATGTGCTTATTTGAAATGGACAATTTTTCAACCTAGATGGATCAAGTTGGTTTTAAAGGTAGAAAATGATTTTTGGATCAAGTTGGTTTTAAAGATGGAAAAATGATTCTTTGGATCAAGTCGGTTTAAAGTGGAGAGTGATGTTTGGTCCGACTATGCCATAGTTTCTTCTCGTTAGGCGGGTATGACCTACGAGATGTAGATTTTCTTCTCGTTAGGCGGGTATGACCTATGAGATATGAATTTTTTTCTCGTTAGACGGATATGACCTACGAGATGTGAATTTTCTTCTCGTTAGGCGGATATGACCTATGAGATGTGGATTGTTTTTCTCGTTAGGCGGATATGACCGACGAGATGTGAACTTTCTTCTTGTTAGGTGGGTATGACTTATGAGATATGGATTTTTCTTCTCATTAGGTGGGTATGACCTACGAAATATGAATTTCCTTCTCGTTAAGTGGGTATGACCTACGAGATTTGGATTTTCTTCTCGTCAGGAGGATATGTTCTACGAGATGTGGATTACCTGCTAGGCGAAGTCCTGCAGGGTGGTTTGACCCATCAGGAGTGCAAAACCTGCGGGTGGTACGATACCGTTGCAACTCCCGATCGTGAGGTAAAAACGATCCTATGGCTAGTAAGAGAGGATGTGGGAAGTATTTTATATTATGTTGAAATGTTTGGACTGGTTGGTTTAAAATACTTAGACGGGTTGATTTAAAATATTTGGATGGGCTGATTTAAAATATTTGGATTAGTTAGCTTAAAATATTTGTATTGGGTGTTTTAAATGTATTATTTCTTTACATTGGTGGCAGTTAGAAATTGGTTTCAAATATGGTAGGCGATGTACGGTATTATCTTTATAGTATTTCAATTCATTGGTGGCAATGGAACTGAATTTTTAACCAGGTATGTGACTATAAAATATTATATCATGAAATGTGGTATTTAACATTTATGTTGAATCCATTAAATATTTTTTTTATTATGAAGACAGTAATATCGATAAAATTTTTTGGTTTCAGGTACCGCGGCTAGGAGTTGGTCTACTACTAGCACTAGGTAGAGTTCGGAGGCAGTGTCGTTTTGGAGGTGAGCCGGTCGGATGTGAACTGTAGAAGGTTCAAGTATTTTTGTGTTTTTGGTTGTGAATATTTGAGATCGGTATATTCTCAAATTTTGGAACGGGTATATATATATATATATATTTTTAGAAAAACACTTTTACAGTAACCCGAGTATGTAGGTATATATGTATGGATGGATATTCGTGGATGAGTCAGGTAACATCAAGTTGACGTCACCCCCGGCCTTGGGTGACGGGTGCTCGGGGTGGGGTGTGACATTCTTACTCATGGCATGGTCTCAAGAAATTACATGACTTTCATATTTAGGTGTTAAAGACATAATTTGTTACTTTATTCCCTGTCACGTGTTGAGAGTAGCTACTTGCTAGGAACAATTTGTCCTTACAAATAGATGTTTATTTGATAACCTGCAATAAACACCTCAAAGAGTTCCTAGGGGGTACCCAATATAAGTGGTTCCGATCTTGTTAGTCGGGACAATTTTAATTCTTTTGGGAACCCAAACTTGCCTGTAATTAGATATTCTTGAAAAATATTTACGAATAATATGCCCCACAAGATCCTTGGTTTCAGAAAAGAATTTATGAAATCGTTTTTGCTTAAGATTTTTCTGAAATCCAATACCGACTTTATCAAAGATACTGCGTGAACTTCCCAAAAGTATTTTCAAATTATTCTCACCGCCTGTGAATTTGAGAACTATTGAATGTAAATCCAACATCTTGGATTTTAGTTCAACATTTTCAGATTAATAATCTATCATTTGCTTGTTTAATGTGTTAATTGTACTTTGAAGGGTATTAATTTTTTAACACTGAATTTTATAATCATGCGAAAGTTCTTGATAAATATCAAATAATTCATCAAAATCTAAAGGACAAGAACTTGAATATTTTGGTACCTCAAATTCAGTGGACATCAAAGTAAGCATAGACGAGTCATTACTGCTCGATTTTTCTGAGCTACTTGACTCCGAGTCATCCCATGTGACTATTGTTGTCTTTTTTATACTCTTCTTCACTTTCTTCTTCTTATTTTTTTTTCTTTTGTTTTTTTTCATCTTTCTTCAGTTCGGGGCATTCGGTTTGGATATGGCTAGTCTTATGACAGTTGTAACATTCCACATTATTCATATTGAAATTCCTTCTTCCATGGAAAGTATGCCTGGTCATTTTTCTAAAATTCTTCGTGAGAAGCACCACGTCTTTCTCTTGCTCACTGTCATCATCTTCTTCAGTTTTCTGAGCCTTTAGCGCCAATGATTTCTTTTTTCTATTTACGGTGTCTTTCTCATATCCTCGAATTTCTATTTTATGCATTATGAAGTTGCGGATGATGTCATCAATTTCGTATTTGCCAAGATCCTTAGCTTCTTCAATTGCAGTCGCCTTCGACTCCCATTCTAAAACCTAAATCGTAAAACGTACGTCATAAATAGTTGTATTTTAGAGCATTAGAAATTTTTAGGTAAAAATTTTATTGATTAAAAACTCAAATCATAAGTTGGGGGTCAAATTTGCAAATTTAAAAAACATTACTCTCAACTTGGGATGCGAATTGCCAATTAAAAATCTAAAATTTGAAAATGTTAGGGATCAAATTACAATTTTAGAAACTTATAAATGTTGAATTGAACTAAAAAAGAAGACTTTAAGAAATTAGAGGGGGAAAAGAGTAATTTAACAAAAGCTTTTTAAAACATATATATATATATATATATACATACACACACACACACATGCATAAGCTCGTGCATGTGAGACCGCCGGAAGGGAGAGAACGGAGAGGCAACGTGGCAGGCTAGGACCGATTTCCACCACTTAATCCATGCAATATATACTTACTCGTGCATGTGTATTGATAAAAAAGCCTCCATCAAATTTGAAATTAGATAAATTCTAGAGAGAGAGAGAGAGGACCGAAGCAAGGGAGGGGTTATCGGATTTCCTTGAATCGGTGTTCCTCCGACAGGGTGGTCGTGGCTGTTACTTGTGTGCGTGATCGTGTAGGTATCTTCGTCAGTTTCAGGGGAGAGCGAAAGTGGTTCGGTCGGTGGGGTGGTTCGTCGACGGTGTGACGGGTGCGTTCTTAGCATCGTCGGTGAGCTGACGTTGGGTTTGGTTGTTCAGTTTGTCGACGATCTTCGATCTAGTCAGTACTTATGCGTATTTATTTGATCATTCTAGTGGGTGTGTGCATGCATGTGTATGTGATCGGCGGTAGGATTGCCGGTGGGTTTTGGTTTCGTCCAACGGTGGCGTTTTGACGGAGTGTATATGTTCTGATTCTTGTTTCGTGAAGCATGTGTATGTGTGTGTTGCTTCGACTGTATGCGTGAGTGATCGTCGCCACGGCGCGACCGACGGTGTGTGTCACCGTTGTGGCGGTGCATGCATGTGTGCGTCCTTTGTTTCGGTTCATTACTATAAAATGTGGGTATGTGGGAGTGATGTTCGGATCGTCGTCCGTCGACTCTCGGCGATCGTGTGTGTGGGCGTTCTGATTCGGTGTTGTGTATGTGTGTGTGTTTTGCTCTGTTCGGCCGGCGATCATGCGAATGGGTGGGTGTGTAAGATAATGTATGTATGTGTGCTATGTTTTGATCAGTGTGTGTATGCGTGTGCATGTGTGTGTTGCTGAAAATCGTTATGTGTAGCCGGTGTGTCTTCGGCAGTGTATGCATACACGTGTTCATCATATATGTGGGTATGTATGTGTTCTGTAAATCTTGTGGGAGTGTGCTTGGTTGTGGGATTTCCATTGGTAGTGATTGATCAGTAGGGTGTGCTGTTCAGGCCGGTGGTGAGTGAGAATTAGTGAGAGGGAGTGAGCGTCGCCAGCAAGGTGGTTGGTTGGCCGGTGGTGGCGTCGGCGGGCTGAGCACAAACAGAAAACAGAAACAGGAAAAAAAAAAAAAAAAAAAAAAAGGGAAGAAGAAGGGAAAAAGGAAGAATTTGCACAAACCACCCCGATAAGAATTAAAAACCCATCTCGCGGCCTGTGAATGATTCAGAATGAGTAACGTTTTTCGTTAAGTTTATTTTAGTTTATTAAATTGAATTCTAGCATCAAAATTTTAGAACCGGAATAATAAATTTGGGACCGTTCGTATTACTAAATTTTATGCAGTAATTTTTAATGAAATAAAAATTGACCGAAATAGTAATTTTCATAAGTAAAATGTAGGAAATGAAAATTTTTTGGAACTTAGGGTCTGCATTGCACGATTTGATTATTTTGCATAAAATATTAATTTAGGCCCTATCATTACTAGGTTCGCAAACGCCAACATCCCGGTAGGCTTTGGACGGTGCTGTTTTTGTAGCACAAGAAACAAGGTGAGTGTATTGTGTTCTTGCCAAACTATTTTCTGTATATATATATGATAACATATGTATTTTCTTACACTGTATGATTTCATAAATGATATGGATCAAGCAGGTTTTTGGGATGAGTTGGTAAAATGAATTTTTCGGGGAATTGTGTTGGTTTCTAAAAGAAGGCTTAAAAATAATTTTCGTTGGATATGGGTGGTTTATATTTCTCCCCAAAAGGGGTGTGGATATTTCGTAGGAAGGCATTCCTACGAATATTACGGTACCGTTGCAACTCCCGATCGTGAGGTTAAAACGATCACTGTGACTAGCCAGTGTGTGTTGTGGTGGAGTAGTGGTTTGAGATGTGATGTTTTATTTATATTGGGTGATTTATTATTTATTATGGTGATCGGTATGATATTTATACTGGATGGTTTTAAAATGGAACTTATATATATTGCTTTATTTTCACTGCATATATTATGAAGATTTTTACAAGCTATGTGATATCTATATACTTATACTTGATCCATATTTAAATGATGTATTATTTAGAATGTATTATTATGTAAAAATATTTTTATTAAGAAGGCAATACACTTGCAGGTGAAATAACTAGGAGTCGGTTCCCAACTGGCACTAGGTAGAGTCCGACGATGGTATAGCGAGGGGGTATTTTGGAAGGTGCTGTCTGAGGCGAAACTAGGAGAGGTTCATTGTTGTTTTTATCTTTTGTTGTTATTAAAATTCAGGGACGGGTGTGTCCCTAGTTAGAGAAGATATTTATGGCCTGATTTTGTGATTGTATAATTATGAATGCCTACTGTCGCTTTCTAATTTGGTTTGTCCCTTAGGTGATGTCGTGTCGATGTCATGCCGACCCCATAGGTGACGAGTGTTCGGGGTGGGGGGTGACACCCATACTTTTGTCAAAGATCTTAGGATCTCATTTATTTAATCAACTCAATTTCTTCCATTCTGAACAATTCAATTTTCTCATAGGAGCGTTGATTTTCGATTGCTTCACTTGACTTGTCCCTTCGTAGGTAACTTGTAGCTTGTCCCACATCTTCTTTTCTAATTTACAACCTGAAACTCCCGAGTATTTATTAGCATCTAAAGAATAAAATAAAATATTAATAGTTTGAGAGTTCATAAAAAGTTTCTGCTTATCATAAGCAGTCAGTTGCTCTTTCTTCTTCTTGACTCCGTTTTCCATTGGAACAAACGGACCATCCTCGATTGTTAGCCATGCATCGTAATTTGTAGCCTGAAGGAAGGCTATCATTAGGTCTTTCCAGAAAGAATAATTTTCACCTGCAAACAATGGTGGTCGGTGCATAGACTGCCTCTTAGCTAGTGTGTCTATTATGTGCACGATGTGATATTTGTTAGTTAAGTGTGTCAAGCTAAACTAGACCTGATGCCAATTATTGACCCAGTAAGCTATCCAAGAGGGAGGTGAATTGAGTAGTATTAAAAAATTATCAGAATAATAATATCACTTCTTCAAAAAATCAAACAATTAATTTTATCCTAAAATTAATTATTATCTTTATAGCAACGGATATATGTTATCAACTAGGTGCACACCAAACAATAATATAAGTAAAATAAATAAAGCAACACACCACAATATATCTTGGTTCACCAAATGACTCTTGGCTAATCCAGTCCTTCGAGCCCCACGGAGATTCGCACCTTCTAAACTCGAGATCATTTTAAAGGTAGGAACCAAATTTTCACAAAGATTATTTTTACAGGTTCAGAATCAACTTTTACAATTTCTTTTCCCAGACTCAGGAATAACCTCTTATTTTTCTCAAGCTGTAGACATGACATTTTGACCACCTCACAAAAATATTATACTTTATTTTATAGTTACCTTTATTTTATTTTTCTGTTTATTTTATTTTTGATTGTACCACATTTGTACGAATTAATACCGCTAAATTAAGTTTTGTTAATCTCTTAAGTAAATTAAATATTAGTAATTTGATTTATTTTTCTTTGTTTTTGTAGATTTTTCGAAATGGAATAAAAACGCATTAATTCGAACAAAATGGAAAAAAAAATAGACGAGAACGAGAGAAATCTGGACAGACCACGTTCAACAGGGATGGGAGGGGTGCATACTGGTCGCACGTGCGACCAGAGATGCTGGACGCATATGCGGCCAGCAGGGCCTGCCCAAGTGCACCTTTGGGTGCACCCAACCCCTTTGGCTTTTAATTTCTCTTGGCAATGGGACTATTTTTTGTACTTTCACTCCTATAAATAGAATGAAGGTTTAGACAGGAGGAGGGCTTTTTTTTGGAAAAAAGAAGAGGACAAATTTTGAGAGAAATTTTTGAAGAAAATAATATTATGTTTATTTTGTTGTAATTTTGGAAGAAGAAGAAGAAAAAGAAAAAATCTCCAAGTTAAGGTTGTAAACTTTCATCTATTGTAAATCTTACTCTTATTTTTAAAATAAGTTGTTATTACACTAAATTTTAATTTTTTTTTTGTAAATTAGATTTTTTTTTCATTTTTATTTTTCATTTTTATTTTATTTATTTATTTATTTTATATATATATATATATATATATATATATATATATATATATATATATATATATATATATATATTTTTTTTTTGAGTAAATAAAACGAGGTGAAAATATCTTTGCCTTCCATTGGAACGGTTTAGGTTTAGAAGAAAATTACTCCCCTCGAGGTGTGTGTGTGTGTGCGTGTGTTTCTTCAACTTATTTTCAATATAATGTACTAACAATACAAGGTGGAAAACTTCCGACCTTCCATTGGAACGGTTTAAGTTTAGAAGGAAATTATTCCCCTCGAGGTGTGTGTGTGTGTGCATGTGTTTCTTTAACCTGTGTTCAATATAATGTACTAACAATACGAGGTGAAAAATTCTCAACCTTCCATTGGAACGGTTTAAGTTTAGAAGGGAATTACTTCTCTCGATGCGTGTGAGTGTGTGCGCGCGTGCGTTTTCTTTAACTTGTGTTAAATATAATGTGCTAACAATACGAGGTGAAAAACTTTCGACCTTCTATTGAAACGGTTTAAGTTTAGAAGGAAATTACTCCCCTCGATGTGTGTGAATGTGTGTGCGCGTGTGTTTCTTTAACTTGTGTTAAATATAATGTGCTAATAATACGAGGTGGAAAGCTTCCAACCTTCCATTGAAACGGTTTAAGTTTAGAAGAAAATTACTCCCCTTGATGCGTGTGAGTGTGTGTGTGCGTGTGTATTTTTTCAACTTGTATTAAATGTAATGTGCTAACAATACGAGATGGAAAGCTTCCGACCTTCCATTGGAACGGTTTAAGTTTAGAAGAAAATTACTCATCTCGATGCGTGTGAGTGTGTGTATGCGTGTGTTTCTTTAACTCGTATTAAATATAATGTGCTGACAAGTTGAGGTGAAAAATTCCCAACCTTCTATTAGAACGGTCTAGGTTTAGAAGGGAGATTACTTCCCTCGATGTGTGTGTATGTATATGTGTGTGTATATGAGGAGTATTTCAAAATAAAATAAAAATATTCGGATTTAAATTTTAATTGGACTTAATTGGATAAGGTATCGTCTTTGGACGGACGTCTTGGGGTGCTTGACACATTCTCCGAGCGTAACTGACACCCGAACTCTTTAAACGAATCTCTAGTCAGACCATGTTATTTTGGAGGCAAAATTTTACTTAATTTTTTTTTTAAAATTGTTTTCAAAAAAAAAAATCTGGTGATCTAGCACATAATTTAAATCCAATTCTAGGTGACATCTCCTTTTTCTAAAACAGGCTTAAGTATTTTTAATGAAAAAATCGACGTTTTAAAAACCCTTCTCATTTTACCAGCGTATATCTATTTTGATTTCTTTGGAAAATCGGGGAGCGTTCAACTGGCGACTCCACTAGGAACAATATTAGAAGGTCGAGCCCAGTATGTCTGAATAAGTCTAACTAATCCAAAGTCCAAATGTTAAATTTTATTTTATTTTCTTTTCCCTCAATTCGGTAAATAAGTTGTTATTTTTTTTTTCTTCTTTTCCTTCTTTCCTCTCAGACTCTTATATCGTTGTAAATCCTCTGACAAAAGTACAATTGTCTTGTATCTATATTGTCCCCTCAGGATTCTACGATACAAGACGGGAAAGGGGTTTGGTACTTGATGGATTGATGACATCTTGGGAAGTCTTAAAAAAAAAAAAAAAAAAAAAAAAAAAAAAACCACCAAAAGAGTTCAAAGTTTTCAATATCGGTGGGAACGACAAAAAAGAAGAAGAAGAGAATTTTCATAAACCATCATTTGTGTTAATTGGTCGTTATTGAAATTGAAATTTTCGAACTAGAATGGGCTTTAAGACCACCTAAGACCCACGTGGACTAATAAAAGGATTTTTGTTGTAGAACAGGCCGAGACAAAGAAAATTGGTCCCAGAAAAGCAAATCCAGTTCCCCCCATTCGAAGTCTGATCTTTACACGCAGTCGAGCATAGACTCATTCTAGGATGACATCAGAAAGCAATCCTGAATCTCCCTGAACGACCCAGATGGCTCAGATGCAGGAAACTATTAACAGGTTGATGGAAAGGATCAACGAACTTAGCCAACCTCAGGAGGTGCCTATTCTTCTGTCCAATAGGACTCCTGTGACTGAATCCCCAAATGGAAATCCTGCAAGTATTGGGATGGAGAACTCAGTGCCGAATCTGAACCATGTCGGCTCGAACTTCGCAGTACTGGTCTACTATGGACCTCAGATGGGCCCTCATCATTTCGCCTATGGAGCTTTGGTATATCCCATCTAGGGGTATGTCTATCAGGTCTTACTAGAGGGCTCGGCCCCCATCGCATCGCAGATCCTCATTCACTCGGAGAGGGTCGTTGCTCCACCAAACAATTCAAATGATAGCCAACCAGCCTCGGCCATTGAAACTGAAAACAAAGAAGAGAATGGCCCTCCATCGACTTGGTTTCTGAAAATGGAGAAATTAGAAAAAACTATGGAAGAATGGCAAAAGGAGAAGCCGTCCAAGAAAACGACGTACAAGGAGTTGTCAGCACCACCCGGGGTTGTGTACCCGAAAAATTTCGTAGTTCTGGAGTTCACAAAATATGATGGCACTGGCCCTCCAGAATGGCATGTTAGCGTTTACAAAGAGGAGTTAGGAATTCATGCTCGGAACAAAGACCTTTGCCTAAAGATGTTTCGGAGATCGTTGAAGGACCGGCTCTTAACTGGTACATGACCCTGGAGCTATCACAGATTAAAACATTTGAAGATCTGGTAGATGACTTCTATGAGCAATATGTGTACAATAGGGATGCCGTGCCGGACCGCAATACCTTCTATCAGATACTGAAAAATAAAGATGAAAGCTTCCGGAGGTATACTACCCGTTGGAGGGAGGAGGCTGCCAAAGTTGTCCCTAGGCTGAGCGAGGAGGCTCAGTTAGAGCTATTCAAGTTAATTCAGTCACCGCCATTCTATCGAGAACTCTCGAGCATAGTAGTGGTTTTTTTCGGCGATGCGATCAAAAAGGCCGAGGTGACGGAAGAAAGAATAAGGAGCGAAAAAATTGAAGGGGCCCAATCCAATATGACGAAAAGGTCAGCCCCGCCAAAGATGAAAGAAAATAAAGTAGCCGTCGTCGTTTCCCCTCGGCAAACCCATTACCAGAACTACCCCCAAGCTTCTTGTCCCCTAAACTACCTGAACCAGAACAACCAATATCACAACTACCCTCCTCAAAATCGCCAAAACCAAAATTATCCCCCAAACCAACCCTATTCCCAAAGCCGCCCCCGCTATTACCAAAATGTACCTCCCCCTTATAAAAACCATATTCCCTAATATTATCCTCAAGCCTACCTAGCACCCTCTTACCATACCTATCAACCACACCCGAACACCCACCTCAAATTCCTAACAATACTCCAAGGTCAGGAACCCAATACCACCAAGGCCTTCTACCTCATGTTACGGGGAAAAATTTCCAGAACGACAACAGAGAGCTACAAGACCTTTCGGTCTCGATCACCGAGTTGTACCAGAATTGTTTGAAGCAGAGGATGCTGACACCCCTTCCATTCTACGAAGTTAAACCTGGGAGTAAAGTAGCTTCTTCAAATGCTTTCTGTGAATACCACTCGGGAACTGGAGGACATGCGACTGAGCAATGCTTTCAGCTGAAAGACAAAATTCAGGAGTTTATACGGACAGGAGCCATCACGTTTCCTAAAAAACCTGAGGCCGGTACGCCAAACTGTCAGCAAAATCCGTTGCCTGAACACGCCTCCTCAGGAAGTGGCGTCAATCTAATTTTCACAGAGGAGGTCGAGGAAGAAGTTGATGTGATCGATATCGGTGGTGTTTGTTTACACCCGGAGGTTCTCTACAGAGGGTTCGAATTACATCTAGAAAGAGTAGTCAAAAAATTGGAGAAATCTCTAGTTCTGTCTTTCCCAATCCAAAAGCTGGTGGAAAATCTCAATAAGGTTCCATGGAATTATGAGATTGTCGCTAAAACAGGAGAAGGAGGAGAATTACCAATCTCAGTAGGAGAAACCAGTGGAATTACTCGGTCTGGAAGGGTGTATACGCCACATGATTTGATCAGGATTCCTATGAGGGAACCAAGAGGGGCTTTGAAAAAGACGGTGTCAGAACCGAAGGCTCACGACTTCCTAAAGGCAATGAAGAATTCAGAATACAAGATAGTGGAGCAACTCAGTAAAGCACCGGCGTAAATCTCGATGCTCTCACTATTCTTATTCTCAGAAGTACACAGACAGGCACTGCTGAAAGTCCTAAATGAAGCCCACTTGCCTAGAACGATCTCTCCAGAGAAGTTTGTCACTCTGGTTGAGCAGGTCCTAGGATCTAATACCATCACTTTCACAGATGACGAGATGGACGATGATGGAACAGGTCACAACAAGCCTTTGAATATCATGGTCAAAAGCCATGGAATATTCATAGCTTGGGTGCTGATTGACAATGGATCGACACTAAATATCTGTCCTTTGTTGACGCTGGAAGAAATAGGGATAGATGGGGCTAGGAGAGATAGGGTTGGAGAGATTGACCTACCAATTGAAATTGGTCCAATACAGTTCAATGCGAAGTTCCAAGTGCTCGACATACTTGTTTTGTACAACCTGTTATTTTATTTCCTAGTTTATTTTGTTTTTGATTGTACCGCATTTGTACGAATTAATACCGCTAAATTAAGTTTTGTTAATTTCTTAAGTAAATTAAATATTAGTAATTTGATTTATTTTTCTTTGTTTTTGTAGATTTTTTGAAATGGAATAAAAACGCGTTAATTCGGAATAAAATGGACAAAAAACAGACGAGAACGAGAGAAGCCTGGACAGACCACGTTCAACGGGGATGGGGGGTGCATACTGGTCACACGTGCAACCAAAAAATTGGTCGCACGTACGACCAGAGATGCTGGCCGCATATGCGGCCAATAGGGCCTGCCCAAGTGCACCTTTGGGTGCACCGAAATTCAGTGCACCCAACCCCTTTTGCTTTTGATTTCTCTTGGCAATGAGACGATTTTTTGCACTTTCACTCCTATAAATAGAATGAAGGCTCAGACAGGAGGAGGGTTTTTTTTTTTTGGAAAAAGGAAGAGGACAAATTTTGAGAGAAATTTTTGAAGAAAATAATATTATGTTTATTTTGTTGTAATTTTGGAAGAAAAAGAAGAAAAAGAAAAAATCTCCATGTAAACTTTCATCTGTTATAAATCTTACTCTTATTTTTAAAATAAGTTGTTATTATACTAAATTTTGATTTTTTTTGTAAATTTTATTTTTTTTTCATTTTCATTTTTTATTATATTTATTTATTTATTTATTTTTTATATATATTTTTTTGAGTAAATAAAACGAGGTGAAAATATCTCTGCCTTCCATTGGAACGGTTTAGGTTTAGAAGGAAATTACTCTCCTCGAGGTGTGTGTGTGTGTGTGTGCGTGTGTTTCTTTAACTTGTGTTCAATATAATGTACTAATAATACGAGGTGAAAAATTCTCAACCTTCCATTGGAACGGTTTAAATTTAGAAGGGAATTACTCTTCTCGATGCGTGTGAGTGTGTGTGTGCGTGTGTTTTCTTTAACTTGTGTTAAATATAATGTGCTAACAATACGAGGTGGAAAACTTCCGACCTTCCATCGGAACGGTTTATGTTTAGAAGGAAAATACTTCCTTGGAGGCGTGTCTGTGTGTGTACGTGTGTTTCTTTAACTTGTTTTAAATATAATGTGCTAATAATACGAGGTGAAAAATTTTCGACCTTCCATTGAAACGGTTTAAGTTTAGAAGAAAATTACTCCTCTTGATGCGTGTGAGTGTGTATGTGCGTGTGTGGTTCTTCAACTTGTATTAAATATAATGTGCTAACAATACGAGGTGGAAAGCTTCCGACCTTCCATTGGAACGGTTTGAGTTTAGAAGGAAATTACTCATCTCGATGCGTGTGAGTGTGTGTATGCGTGTGTTTCTTTAACTCGTATTAAATATAATGTGCTGACAAGATGAGGTGAAAAATTCCCAACCTTCCATTAGAACGGTCTAGGTTTAGAAGGGAGATTACTTCCCTCGATGTGTGTGTATGTGTGTGTATATGAGGAGGATTTCAAAATAAAATAAAAATATTCGGATTTAAATTTTAATTGGACTTAATTGGATAAGGTACCATCTTTGGACGAACGTCTTGGGGTGCTTGACACCTTCCCCGAGCGTAACTGACACCCGAACTCTTTAAACGAATCTCTAGTCAGACCATGTTATTTTGGAGTCAAAATTTTACTTAATTTTTTTTTAAATTGTTTTCAAAAAGAAAAATCTGGTGACCTAGCATATCATTTAAATCCAACGCTAGGTGGCGACTTCTTTTTCTAAAACAGGCTTAAGTATTTTTAATGAGAAAATCGACGTTTTAAAAACCCTTCTCATTTTACCAGCGTATATCTATTTTGATTTCTTTGGAAAATCGGGGCGCGTTCACAGGCTTAAGAATAACCTATCTTTTTACAAGTTAAAAATTAACCTAATTTTATTACAGGGAGAATCACGACCTAATCCTTTTTATACCTTAGGCTCAAGAATTAAAACCTCACAATCACTCAAAGTATCATTTTCCCAGGTAAGGCCTTTACAATTCACTTACAAATTCAATCAAGGAAGAATTAACACCTAATCTTTTTATACCTTAGGCAAAGATAAAAACCTCAAACTTTTTACCGGAAGAGATTGAAACCAACTACCTTTGATTCGACACTCCTAGTAGTATCTAATTCGATACTTAACTCATCAATTACAAACAATTGATAAGTGATTTTTCCACTCGGAGCTTCTATCACCCTAGATAAATTCAAACTCAATTAATGTCCCGATATTAGTGATAGAATTTCAAAATCTGATAAATAAAGATGGGTAGCAAGCAGTTAAACACGTAATCAGATTTTCTAAAGAAATTGTTTCAAAAATGATTTTCAATAAAAAATCGAAAAATAATTTCAAAGATCAAATTCCAAATAAATAATAAAATCAAGCAACAATTAATAGTAAGTAATTTGGAATGATCTCACCAGGATTCTACCGAATAAATAATGATTAGCAATGCAACTTCAAATCGGTGATCGAACAAATAATCTTCAAAGAATGATTCTCAAGAAAGATCTCACAAACTCTCAGTATGATAACTCTTAGTAAGCACGAGAACTGAATAACTCAGAATGAATTGAGATTATATTGATATCTGATCTACAATTGAAGTGAAAAACGTAGGTTTATTTAAAATGGAATAAAACAAATCCTCTAACGGCTAGTTCCCACAAATTATGGTATTTAATTACACCAATAGACCGTCTATATCATAATGATTCATTCATGTTATAATTCACTTAAAAAAATCTCTTAAAATATTCAATTAAGTCCCTCAAACTTTTACTCAAACTCAATTAGATAAGATTGAAAGAATTATATGTACCAAATTGAGAAATATCAAAACTACTTGAATCATATCTATAGGGATAATTAAATAACTCAAAACATATTAAATCCCTAAGATATCTCACATATCTTAACCATAAAATAGCTAGTTACGGCTACTTCATTCATTAATCACCGGTCGACTAAGAGATGATGAAATCCTCTCCTGAATTCATTTTAAATCCAATTTCATCGACTTTTTTTTCCCCTTTAACCAATTTCTTTTCTCAGTTAGCTCCACTAAATACTTAAGTTCAATTTTAATCAATTTATCAAAATTTATTTTTCAACTACACATAAGAGCAAATAATTTAACTAATTAGGATCCTATAAAAACACACATAGTTTTGAAAAATATTTTGTGTCGTGTGTGATCCTAACTGGGATACATTAAGAGTTAGAATTTAACCTGAGTTGTTTTTTCTAGATTCTTCAATTTCTTCAAACTCTTAATCTTTCATCATCTTTGCCATTATATTTAGCATTGCCACAATATCTTCATGATCATTTTCATCACTGGAACTAATAAATTAAAACACTCAATAAAATCATTAGTTTCACCAAAATATCAACATTTAATTGTTCATCAAAATCTTTGGATCAACACATCTCTTCCCGCGCCGGTCTTAAACACGAAGTCAAAGAATAGTAAGTTACCTCACCTCAACTTGAAAAAAAATTTATACCTTGAAACTTTTTATGATTCTTGTTCTGACCAATACCGTCGTTTGTTTACAATTATGGACATAACTGCTATGAAGAGGTTGGCTATGGAGAAGTAGGCCTAGCAAGAGGCCATTGAACATTCCGGTTGGTAGCAGGGCTCCCAGCCCGGTGGGAGAAGCTAGGGAGTAGAACATACCTCAACTCGGACAATCCCCCAGGGGACCCCAGTGAGGTCGAAAGCCAGAGGAAAGGGCCTTGACCCCGGTTGTGCCTATAACATTGGATAAGAAGAGCCCGACCCCCACCGAGAGAAAGGACAAGGGCAAAATAAAGGTAAGCACGGTCAAGGTGGTGGCCAAGCCCCATAAGAAAAACAAGAAAGAAGGTTAGCCCAAGCAAGCCAGGACCTTCGTCGTCAACACCGGCCTAAAGCTCAATAGTCACATTATTGACCAGCCTAACACTCTTCTGAGCTTCATCCACAAGATCACCCCTCCTAATAATCGGATCAAGATAGCGTCCAAGACCGATACTAAGCTGGTCACCGAGGTCTACAATAACCTCACGTCAGTAAGTTCTCTGCTCGGCACTATTTTTGGACTTCGTAATTTTTTTCCGCTTTATTTACTATTTTTCCTTTGACATTGTAGAGTATTTTCAAAGTCAGGGAGTTGGGCCTGTATTTACACTACGCTAATGAGAAGATCAACGCTTAGATAAGGAGAAATCCGAGGTGGTGACGGGCTACAACGTCTTCCTTGAGAGGATACGTGTGTTGGAAGAGGCAAAAAAGATGCGTCAAGCCTAAGTTGACCAGCTGATGAAGGACAACCAGCAGGTGAGTAAGGAAAAAGGGACTTTGCTCGGCCTGGCTGAGAAGTACAAGGGAAGTCTCAACAAGGAGATTGACCAGCTTGGTACCTGGGAGGCAGACAAGAGGGTGACTGTGGAGCAAGCCGAGATGGGAGCTGTAGAGGCCTAGATGCAGAGCCAAGATTACAAGGACCTCAAGACCAGGATTGCTGCCTCAGTGATGGAAGTAAACTTCGACGCTGCCATCTACTCTCTCCATGACCAATACCCTGACTTAAGCTACATGAACATCCAGATGGAATTCCTTGAGGAGGAGGTCAGTGGAGGCCAGGGCGGCAATACCAGGCCCAGTGCTAATGGCGAAGCAAACCAGACCAGGGCGGCTCCCTAATGATCAACCGATTAGCCCAGTCAACCAGCTAAACTTTGTAGTTTTTTTCAGTATGGCACAGGCTTGTAACATTGGCCTCTGACCCCCTTTTGTAAAATCTTTGAATGAATGAATGAAATTCCTTTGATGAATTCTTGCCTGCTCGGTTAAGGTTTTCTGGTCAGCTTATTTTGTACACTTGCATGATTAATCATCACTCAAACTGTAAAGTTTAAACGACCTTAATCAACCAACCTTCTAACCACAAATCAGCTCAGACATCTTCGCACACTTACTTACACTTTAAGAACCAGACAATTAATCACCTCGGTACCTTTGTCAGGACAAACATGCCGACATACTTTTAACTAAGCAGTTTTGTGAAACCAATGTCGTCATCTGAAATAGGATAGTAGGCCACCTAGTAGGATGTTTGAATCAGCTCAGTCACTTTTAATCACTTAGTAGTGAATTTTTTCATTTAATCGCCTAAGCGTAAAAATTTTAAGAACCGGGCAGGATTTCACACCGGCCTCAGTTGTAGTACTGTGCTATTTTCACTTTAAATTTGGACTTAGGACCATCCAGATCATCATCGCAACACTGAGAGGTTACAACTCAATCAAGTGAAACACCGAGAAGAATTTAATCTTAAATCATATGTTAAACCAAGGAGAATATCTTCTCACTTAAGCTTTGGGTGATCAGGTCGGTCCTTTATCCCTTTACCCTTCCTCGATTATTTTGTCCCCCAACCGATTACAGGAGTTTGGTTTGTCCGTGCTCGTATGGTCGGTTTATATGGTAAGGGTGTCCGACCTAAGTTGGGCCCTCTCGGTCCATGGATCTCAACACCTCGGTGGATTCATGTGGCCGATCATAGGTGAGTTCTTTGTAGTCAGGCTCATACTTGAACCTTTTCGGGTTATCTCAAATTTTTCTTTGTAGGGGCATCATCCCTTTTTGTCTCCTAAGCTCAGCTTGGCTATGAGAGAATGGATGCTTAGCTGCAGGTACTCAAACTCGATCGGTGCCATGCTATCAGTGGATGACAGAGGTTAATCCCCAGGCTAACACTACTGACCTGTGTAGGGGTTCCTGTCATCACCCTCGACATTGTGAGCCGGGATGCCGCTTCTTATAGATAGGTTGGAGGGCTGCTCGTGCTCATCTATGGTAAAGACAGAGGGTTGCTCGGCTCCGCCACTGCACATGTGTAGATTTTGTAGATTTGGAGAACGCTTTGAACCGAACACCTCTTTTATTGAATGTAAATTTCATTACATATTAGAAATTAAGATTTCTATAAGTTTACAAAGATGCTTCCTCCCTTGGGTAGTAGCATTTCAAGTGCTCGACATTCTAGGGATGTCTCAGGGGTACCCCTTCTTCAATTTTCAGGTCGTATGTACCTGGATGAGCTATGCGTATGACTTGGTAAGGTCTTTTCCAGGAGGGAACGAGCTTACTGACGCTTTAATCCTTAGTGGCCAGGGTGACCTTTCTCAGAACAAGGTCTCCAATATCGAAGGAGTGAGGTCAGACCCTTTTGTTGTAGTACTGGGATGTTCTTTGCTGATATGCAGAGTGATACACCCAGGATCTTTATCTTTTTTCTTCCACGAGATCCAGGCTTAATGCCAAACCTACTTCATTGTCAGCTCAGTTGAAGGAGGTTGTAGTCCGTGGTAAGAGCATACCTATCTCAATCCGGATAACGGCCTCAGACCCGAAGGTCATTGCGAATGGCGTCTCACCGGTTGGGGTCCTGGCCATTGTGTGGTAGGCCCAGAGAATGGGGTACAAGTCTTCTGCCCAAAGTCCCTTTGACTTGTCCAGTCTTGTCTTCAAGTTTTGCAAAATAGTCCTATTGATGACCTCGACTTGACCATTTACTTGGGGGTGGCCTGGGGGAGGAAAAGTGAGTATTGATCCCCAACTCTAAGTAGAGGTCGGCAAACAGGTCGTTGTTAAACTGCTTCCCATTGTCCGTGACGATTGCTTTCAAGATACCGAAGTCCCTAATCTTTTCTTTGGTGATCTTGGCTAAGGGCTTGGCTTTAACCCACTTTGTGAAGTAATCGATAGAAACGACCAGGAATTTCATCTGGAGATCAATGCCTCACTGGAAAAAGGGTTAGGGGCTGGTCATGGGCACCAGCTCGGTTGGCGGTGCGTGAGGGTAGGCGACAAACCTCTAGCACTTGTCACATTTCTTCACGAATTCTCCCGTATCTTCTAACATTCTTGGTCAATAGTATCCATGCCGGAACAACTTCTGAGTTAGTAATTTGCCCCCCGAGTGGTTACCGCAGATCCCTTCGTGCACTTCTTGCATGACGTATTCGGTCTCCTCAGGTCGGAAGAATCTGGAGTAGGGGCTCGAAAAAGATTTACGATATAATATCCCATCATGGAGGACATACCTCACAGCCCGGTACCGTATTCTCCTAGCCTTAGCTTGATCTTCTAGTAATATCCCTTTGTCGAGGTAGCTTTTGATTGGATCCATCCATGTCGGGTAGGAGCTGAGCGCACATATAATGGTGACTACATCCAAAGCAGCTGTGCTCGGCTAGGCCAGATACTCTACGGGAATAATCCACTTAAGGGTGTATTCTACCGCAGAGGCCAGGTTAACCAACACAGCAACATGCCTGTTCTCTTCTTGGGAAATTCGCTTGACTTGCACATTTTCAAAGTTATGCACCAAAGCCTTCACTCTTTCCAAGTATGCAACCATGCTCGGGTCTTTAGCTAGATAGTCACCGTTTACTTGGTTGACCACGAGCTGAGAGTTGCACAAGACTTGGAGAGTTTTCACATTGAATTCCCAAGCTAACCATATTCTACCTCATTCTTATCTGGAGCTACAAGAACCATCCCGGTACCACAACCGTTCTGGTCAGATGATCCATTAGTGAAGAGATTCCAGGAGTCTAATCCTAGGTTGGAAGCCATAGTTAGGGATTTACCGACCTCTACGCTTAGTAGAGAGGTCTTCTCGGCTGCTTCCAAGTCGGCGCTTGGCTTCTCATCTGGGAAGGTCAACTCGGCGATGAAGTCGGCCTGAACCTATCCTATAATCATCATTCTAGGCCTGTATTTGATGTGAAATTGGCCCAATTCAAGGCTATACTTCATCAACCACCCAGAAAAATCGGGAGAGTGGAGAACTTGCCTTAGGGGCTGATTGGTTAGCATGACGATGATATGGGCCTGAAAATACTATCTTAGCTTTCTTGATGCTATCAACAGGGAGTAGGCCAACTTATCAAACCTCGTGTACCTTATCTCGACATCGGTGAAGACCCTGTTGGGGTAATAAACCAAGCTCTATACGCCATTTTTCTCTCTCATCAAGGCAACACTTACTATTGTGGTGGACACTGCAATGTAGAGGAATAACTCTTCCTCTCTTCTCGGTGTGCTAAGTAGGGGAGCCAATGAGAGATTCTTCTTTAGCTCCTAGAATGCCTTGTCACACTCCTTGATCTACTCGAATACCTTATTTTCCTTAAGGATTTTGAAAAATGTGAGGCACGTTTCAAAGGACCGGGAGATAAATCGGTTGAGAGCTACCAGTTAACCTGTCAGCATTTGAACCTCTTTTTTTTTATTTCGAGGGGAAGCTATCTTGAGCATGGCACTGATTTGGTCGTAGTTGGTATCGATACCACGCTGAGACACCATGAAGCCAAGGAATTTGCCTACAGACACCCCGAATATACACTTACTCTAATTTAGCTTCATGTGGTGAGCTCGGAACTTGTCGAAACAGGCCTGGAGGTGTTCGAGGTGATGTTGAGCTTGGATGCTCTAGACTGACATGTCATCGATATACACTTTCATCGTCTTCTTGATCTCCTATTTGAACAACAAGCTTCTGATAGGTCATCCCAGCATTGCAGAGGCCAAAGGTATGACCTTGTAACAGTAGGTGCCTCTTTCCGTAATGAACGAGGTCTTGTTCTTATCAGGCGTGTGTGTCAGGATTTGGTTGTAGACGGCGTATGCATCAAGGAAGCCCAACTACTCATACCTAGTAGTGGCGTCGATCACAATGTCAATTCTTGGCAGGGGGAAAAATCCTTTAGGCTGGCCCTGTTCAGATCCTTAAAATCCATGCAAAGGCTCTATTTGTTATCGACCTTAGGGGCAAAGACCACGTTGGCCAACCAGTTCGAGAATTTGACTTTTTCTACCACATCAGATTTGACGAGCTTATCTATTTTCTCTTCAATGATCTTTTGTCGATCTAGGTGGAATTTTTTTTGCTTTTTCTGAATAAGAGGGTGGTGCACATCGACATGTAGCTGGTGCATGGCCACACTGGGGTCGATCCCAGGGAGCTTGTTGTGCGACCAGGCAAAGACATCGTAATTTCTCCGTAATAGTTCGGTAAGCTCAGCATATTGCTCGAGGCTGAGCCTAGCTTCTATCCTCACAGTTTTTTCTTTGATGGCCGGGTGGATGGGCATTTCTAGAAGATCTTTGTGTGGTCGAGGACCGAGCTCTTTATCTCGTGGATCATCGATTAGGATGAGCCCGGTTTCATCGTTAAAGGCCATGAACTCAGAACACCCGAGTTATTCTTCGATGAGCCCTGGCCCGGTGGTAGCGCGTAAATACGTCGCTACTTTCACCGCAAGTGTACTGGTCAAGTTTTAATATAATGAGAAGAGTAAGGGTTGTCGTATCCATAAGGATTGGTTGAGATTATCGTCGAGTACCGCAATTATCATAATCTAACTTTATTTAGGCGATAAAAATGGTTTATAATTAATTAATACTAAACTAAAATACTAATTTATCTAATCATACTATATTACTATATTGATATATTTAGGGGAGTGGATTATCTAGGGATTAACTTCATTTACTTAAATGTGTTTGATCTCGTTTGACTTATATTAATGCTGTTCGACTTATCTGACAATCTTTGTATCTTAAACTCGCTCACTCTATCTCCTGAGTATAAAGAGAGCGAGAAGTCCCCCTTGAGCGTCTTTTAGAACACATAGTCACATGAGTCTTGCCCCAACGTCATGGATTGCACACTTTTTAACTCCCTCTCGGGTTATTAGATCATCGTGTTGTGCTTAAACCCTAATCCGAATTCGGGGTTATCTCTTCCAAGTGTCAAACCCTGTATTCTCAATATATCTAAAAAAACATATAAATAAAGAATAACACAATCAAATAACGAAGAACAACCATTAACGAAACACCGATTTCAAATAAACCACATATTCATAAATTATATTAATCCCTAGACAATATCCGTTTAGCTAACGGCCATAACCGTATATACAATGATAAACGAGCTAAACATGCTCAAACCAACTACCAAAGTTAAGAAAATAAAGAAAGAAACGAAGGAGTTTAGCTGTATTTCGAAGATCCACTTCTAAAATCGTTTCGAGATCGTTTCTCCTTCTTCGCTTTGTGTTATTCTTCTTCGGATTTGGTTGATCACCCCCCCCCCCCCCCCCCCCAAAAAAAAAAACACTCTCAAAATGTTCTAATCTATATATGAGCTCTCATGGCTGAAGTTAAGAGGATGAAGGAATTTAAAGGGAATAAAATATCTAAAAATCTACTTTATAGCTGCTGGGGTCACCACTGCGACGATGGGTATGTCGGTAGGGTCACCGCTGCGGCGGTGGTTTGATATCTATGGTGGTGGAATAGTTGGCAAACTCTCAGCATTTTGGTCGCCGCAGTGGATGCATGCTTATGAATAATGCCTTTTTGCTCATTTCTCACCGTTCTTCCACCGACTTGCTCCGATTAGCTTGATTTTCAATCGTATTAGCTCATTTTTACCCCAAACACCTGTTTTGTACAAAAATAAATAAAAGCTAATTAAAAACATAATAAAACACAATAAAAATACTCGAAAACTACCAAAATTGGCTTGGGAATAAATAGATAAATTATCCTTATCAAATACCCCCAAACTTATAATTTTACTAGTCCTCGAGTAAAACACCCACACAATACGAGAAAATACAACAACTAATTATGAAATTAAAAACTAAAAACAAAAAGCAATAAAAATAATAAAGTGAAAGTTTTGAATATCATCTACCGGCCAAACGATTTTTCCCTTATCGGCCTCCAATCCTATCAAGTTCAAGAATAAAAGACATTATGTGGAATTCTAGAATTTCAACATTCGATAATAGTAAGCGTCATTCTAGATCCTATCAAAGTGTGTGTGATAAAACTCAATTATACAACTATCCGTTGATTGGATTGGATTATCCACCAAATAAGCTCATGACTAAAACCAAAAAGGTATAGGAAATCCATAAGCCTGACCAGGTTCTTTTCTCCACTAATGTAGGCTAAGCAATTCGAAAAGATCAGTGGGACTTGGTTTGATTTTGGAAAATGGCCAAGGGTATATCAGAAATAGAAAACAGGATAACGTCGTTAACTTGACGATACCCGAGGCACATGATTGAAACTCTCGCACTCGAACCCCCATAGATAAATTTGAAACAACCTTGAACATATATTTACAAACTTCATACTCACTTGTCAAAAGAAATGAAAAATAAAACCGAATATACATGTTTTTTTTTTTCAACGAACCACACTCCCAAACTTATTCGATTATTACAATTTCATGGGTATGGTTGAAATGAAAGAAAAATACAAGTGAGTACTCGAATATCGAACCAATCTAAAAGTTCGCCCTAAACCCATCCGGTCACATCAAGTAGCATACACGAATGCTAACTTGATTCACTCAAATTTGTGCCTTCGGTTCAGCGATATAGGTTTGGAAAGAATTCAATTGGCCATGCTATTAGTTAAGTGTTTAGAATTGAAACGGATTTCCGGCTTCGACAGGGTAACGAGGGATAAACATATAATAAGGTAAACTTCAAAGGCTTAAGCGATCAAATGAATTCCTAAATTATATCTCCCGAACTACCTCGCCTAGGATTTTGCCTCGAATTTCCCCCAAATCAAGTTCTAGAATCCATATTGTCATGAATTTGGGTGACGGATAATCGTTTTCAAATCAATTGGATAGTTATACATTTAGTTTACGTGCTCGTGCAAGTAGGATTTACAATAACTTTTACTAAAACAATACATCAAGCACACATAACACACATGAATGAGCTTTATGCTCGACCTCAATAAACAATAAGGGGACAGACTCATATCAGGTAATGGCCCAGATGAAGTACAAAACTCAGCACAAAAGAACAACTAACCTAAACAAACTAATCCTAATCAAACATGCATACAGAGAAAACAATAAAACATAACTAACAACAATAATACATAATAAACATACTACACATTACCCTCGACTTAAAATGGGCAATGTCCACAATAATCTATCAGCGATCCCAATGACAGCATAAAACATTATAATGAAGACGGGGGTTTAGAACATGTACCTGGGAGGCGAGAGAATCTCGCCTCCGAATCAAGTCAGCGGAGATGGATCTAACTTATTTTTGCCTCGGGTTGCCTCCCAAGAAGCGCCTGATTTAAGGTCGTCGGCTTGACATGGTGAAGGGCTCGTCAAAGAGCGATTTCTGCCCATAGTAAGTGTCGTACAACACCACATATGGGTCTTGATTTAAAACACACTCAAGCTTGGAAAAATTTTGCATTGTTTGGCTTAGGCTTTCAACTCGACTCGTATCCATCTCTTGTGCTTGGGAAGCATAAATGTACTGAGCTAGAAACGGGATAGGATAGGTGAGCCACATCGAATCTTTCTAAATGTGATCGTCTTGGCTCGGGGGTGGCATCACCAATTGGAATTCAAGCGATGAAAAATAATAACTATTAACATCTGATTTTTCATCACCAATCCACACTTGGGTTGTAGCATCTTCATGATCATCTTTGATCTCACCCAAGTACCTTCCGCTTGCTTCTGGTTCCTCCTGGTGGCTTTCACATTCGAATGTGATTTGTTTATTTCTTAGCACCACCGTTTCTGACTCGGCCTCAACATAGCAGATAAGCTGACCGATTTGCGTCTGAAGAGATGTTACGGTCGCATCAATTTTAGCGTATACCGTCTTAATATTATCAAGACGATCCTCATGCTCATTGAGTCGATCATGCATTTTCCTCAAGAATATATGAGTCTCCCCCATAACGGTAGCGAGCATTTTCTCCAAGGCAGGGAAAGACTTCATATCTTGAATCAGAGTGTCAATCTATGGCGCTGTGGTGTTAGAAAAATCCCTCAAGCTTTGGTGACTTGGAAAATAATTTCAACTCTGATAATCGAAGTTCGCCAATTCCTCCAACGACTAAAGGGTTTCATTTGCGGTTAGGTCATAGAAAGAGGAGGTACTATTTCCTCATTCCACTCATGTTTTGGTTGCGGCTTGTAACCCATCGAGGAAATTCAGTAGTTGACACTCTCTCGGGAAACCATGATTTAGGAACCGGAGTAACAACTCCTTGTAATGATCCCAAGCACAACAAAACAGCTCGGAGTCTCGTTGAAAGAATTTCAACAATACTTGTTGATCTAGCATCTTCAAGTACCCTGCAAGAAAAACTAAAAAAAAAAAAAAAAAAAACTACAAAGAAAAGTTATAAATAAAATAAATGCTTAAATTAAAATCAAGTTATTTACTCACAATATCAACAATAATCTAAAACACAATCCCCAGTAACGGCGCCAAAAACTTGGTAGCACGTAGATACGTCGCTACTTTCCCTGCAAGTGTACGGGTCAAGTTCTAGTATAATGGGAAGAGTAGGGGTTGTCATATCCACAGGGATTGGTTGAGATTATCGTCGAGTACCGCAATTATAATAACCTAACTTTATTTAGACGATAAAAATAGTTTATAAATAATTAATACTAAACTAAAAATACTAATTTATCTAATTCTACTTGATGAGGGTATTTTTGGGTACCTCTGAGTCAGCACTTGGGACCCAGCCATGTGTCAACCTTTGCAATGACAGAGATGCATTCTAGAATCCACAATGTCACGCTAGAGCATACGTCAACTACGGCTCCTCTTTGGAATCTCATTTGTACCAAGGGAAAAGCGAAGAACCCAGCAGGGATGTGCCGCTCTAAGCTCTGTGCCGTGCCCTCGGCGATCAGTTTCAGGGACTCAGCCGTTCACTTCGACCGACTCTCATTTTTATCTTATTTCTTCTCCAAGACTCCATGGATCTCTGCTTTCATCCACCAGTTCACCATCACAGGCCTGATAAAGGCCCGTGGGCTTCGCCAAATGGGCCCAATGATTATCTCCTAAACGTCCCAGATTATCGGCTAAACACAGGATTTCGACTAATTAATCGTGTTTAGACCCGACTAATCATCTCCAACGCTTATATATATCGGGGGTTATGTAAGCCCAAGGTATGCTTGAATACACTTAGATTATGTACAAGTTCATTTGTTTACTTGCTATATTTTGTATTTTTTTCTCTTTGATCACTGATTACGACACCGAAGGGGCTTTACCGGGACAACCCCTAGTCTGAGCCTTCTGAAAGTACACTCCCGGAGGAGCAGGACTATAGACACTGCAGCTCAGTTACCTGAGGACGTTCCAACATGCAACTCTACCTCAGCAAGAGGATCCACCCGTCATCCGACTGGATCGTACTCGAGGTGTGCACCAGTTTTACGCACTAACAGTTTGACACCATCTATGGGAACTGAGCAAAAAGCCTTTTCCTGATCACTGCTCTCTGCTTAGTTGAGCTTGAGTGATCACAAGGTCTAGTTAGACAGACACAAAATAGAAGAACGAGAAGACATATTGAAAAATCCAAGCGCATACCCCCTAACTCCCACTAACGAGGATAACTACCCCCATGGTTAGGTAGGACCATCCACTCTGCCACCTGGGCTACGGGATAGACCTAAGGAGCTGTGGAGGCATCTCAGGTTGATTTCCTTGAATGCCAAATGCAAGAGTTTAAGTCAAGTATATAACTCCTTCTCGCGCGCTTGCTACCACCCCCTGTTCAGGGTGGACCAGCCCTCTTGCCCGCAACGTTCGAGGAGCTGCCTCAGGACTGCGATGTTTTTATGGACACTTCGAATGGGCAAGAGCCCAAGGGGTCGCCCTACGCCTCGCAACCCAGAGTGTGTAGGACAAGTGAGGGCCCCTCCTACAATGCCGAAATCTCTACCTCATCTACCACGTGAATTTGTATCAAGGGATATGTCGGTGTCCCCTAATGGTCATTCTCTTTATCGGACTACCAGATCCGATCATAGAGGTTGGCATGATCATGAGGTTGACTCCTACTCACCTCTCTCCTATCAGCCTGGGCTCGGGCTACAGACAGTCGGATTCAGGGAGAGCCTCGGGCAGGAGAGGCTATGGAGCGCCACCTGGCCAACATGGAAGTTTGTCTCTAGGTGGTACAATAAGGCCGGGTAGGAATGGGTGCAGTTCTGGAGGTGAATTCTTCTTTTGTGGATGAGGTTCTAGAAGAAATAGTGTCGAGGCACTTCACCCAACCCCAGATGAGTCCGTATGATGGGACTTCAGATCTTGTTAACTACCTTTTGATGTTCAAGTCTCATATGAACATGCAGCTGGCCTCTGTAGCTTTGCGGTGCAGAGCCTTTCCCATCACCCTTATAGGTACTGCAAGATCGTGGTTCCAGGGTTTGAGGCCAACATCCATCTCCACCTTCAAAGAACTCAAGCAGTTATTCCTGGCTCGTTTCAGCCATTCCCGGTGGAGGCCAAGGATGGTGGCTCATATCCTCACTCTTCGGCAAGAGCCCACTGAGTCTTTAGGTGATTACATTGAGTGTTTCAAGCGAGAAGCAAATTTATGCGATGACTTTCCTGATGCTGTTGCGCTGAATGCCTTTGTTGATGGGCTCCGGCATTAGAGATTATCCTATGATCTTTGCTCTAACCCTGCTCTCACACTCGATCAAGCTCTAGACCATGGAACTAGATTCCATGGTGTTGATCTCCGTGCTGCCACTTGGGGAGAACGGGAATAGGCAAACTTGCCGAGAGAACCAAGGAATGAAGATTCAAATCAAACCCAAGGCTCAAGAAAGTTATAGGCAGCAGGAAGATTGGGACCCCTACCTTGGAAGAGGAGACCACTCCCTCCCCTAGGGCGTCGCCAATAAGGGTTCACCCCGCTTACTGCCCCGGTAGTCGTCATCTTCGCGGAGAATTTACGGAGGGATTCTTTCCTCTTTTTCCACCCCCGAGAGGGAAGCCGCTCGGAAGGGCAACAACAAAGTACTGTGCGTTTCACCAGGACCAAGAGAACTATACTGAGGATTGCTTTTAGCTAAAATAGGAAATCGAAGCCCTTGAAAAGGTTATCTGGAGAACTACGTCTAGAGGGGGAATCAGGAGCGCCCCGTCGAGCAAGAACCGTCGGTAAAGGCTCAGGCTCAGAGGAGACGGGAGAACTGCACCTATCCATAGCCCTGAAGGGTAGAGACTGGGGATGATCAGCAACGCGTGGATGGAGAAATCAACGTCATCTATGGCGGACTCGACTCTAGGAAAGAAACATCATCTTCTAGAAAGAGGCATAAGCAAAAGGCCAAACGAAAAGCGGACGAAGACACACATGAAGTAAGCACCGTAGATGCTGCCGTACATAATGTTATCTCCTTTAGTGAGGCCGACCTCCAGAGGGTACATACGCCCCACGAGGACGCCATAGTCATAACTGTCGTGGTCAATTATTTCAGGATGGGGCGTATCTTGGTTGACGAAGGGAGTTCTGCTGACATCATCTTTAAATGGGCCTTTGACAAGCTGGGGATAGAGGCCAGTACCCTGCAACCCACTAGGTCCCTCTTAGTTGGTTTTGGGGGAGAAGTGATCAATTCCCTCGGATGGGTCTCCTTGTTTGTCACGATTGGGACAAGTTTAAAGTCCGTGACGATATGGGCCAGGTTCTTAATTGTGGACAGACCGTCACCCTATAACGCTATCATAGGGAGACCAATCGTCTCAGTATTCAATGCCGTTTGCTCTTCGTACCATCAAGTCATGAAATTTCCCACCGATTAGGGTATCATAGAGGTTAGAGGTGACCAAGAGGCATCACGTGCCTGTGCCTTAAGGGTACTGGAATAAAATAAATAGAAACCAGTGACGGGGCTTGACCCCCAAGAGTCTGAGTTGGCACTCCTGAGCTAATGACCCTAGATGCTGAAGAAGTCCTGGTGCCAATTGATGACCCCAGAGATGAGGAGCCTGGCCCCCGCCCATATGAAGACTCAGTTGAAGTTTTGATTCATCCAACTGTTAAAGAGAGAATTGTCAGGGTAGGAGCTAAGCTCTCCCCAGGACAACGGGCTGAGCTGACAAATCTACTACGACAGAACGTCGATGTATTCACCTGGTCCCAAGATGAGCTCGTCGAAATTGATCCAAAAGTGGCCATGCATAGGCTGCACGTAGAACCACACCATCCTCCAGTCAGACAAAAGAAGAGGAAGTTTCACCCTGAACACCAGAAAATCATCGAAGAAGAAATACAGAAATTGATCAAGTCTTGTGTCGTGGAAGAGGTGACATTTTCGGACTGGCTGTCCAATGTTGTGCTTGCCCCTAAAGCTGGAGGCAAGTGGAGACTCTACGTTAACTTTAAGGACCTCAATAAAGCCTGCCCCAAAGACTTCTTTCATTTGCCAATGATTGATCTTATCATTGATGCCACGGCAAATCACGAGCTCCTTAGTTTTCTTGACGCATATGCCGGCCACAATCAGATCCCCCTGTTCCCCCTGATAAGAGCAAGACATCCTTTATTATGGACGGGACATACTTTTACAAGGTGATGCCCTTCGGCCTGCGTAATGCCGGAGCACCTGCCAGAGGTTGGTCAACAAGATGTTCAAGGAGGAGATTGGCAAGACTATAGAGGTTTACATTAATAATATGCTGGTCAAAAGCTCACAAGCTCCTAATCACCTGGCGTACCTCCAGAAATGTTTTGACACGCTGTGAACCCATCGGATGAAGCTCAACCCCACTAAGTGTATCTTCGGCATCTTTGTAGGGAAGTTCCTTGGTTATATGGTCTCTTAGCATGTAATTGATTCCAACCCTGACCAAATCACCGCTATACTCGGTATGGCCTCGCCCCGCTCAAAGAAGGAGATCTAAATGCTGATCGGCAGGCTTGCAGCCCTGAACCGGTTTATCTCTAAGTCTTCAGAGTAGTGTTTACCGTTTTTTAGGGTACTTCGTGGGAACAAAGACTTTAACTAGACAAGTAAGTGTGAAGCTGCATTTTGTGATCTAAAACGTTACCTCTCCTTTGCTCTCCTACTCAGCACTCCCAAGGTGGGGGGGTTGTATTTATACATTTCTGCTTCCTCAACCACGATTAGCACAACTTTGGTGAGGGAAGAACATGGTGTCCAGAACCCGGTGTACTACTCCAACAGGGTCCTCCTTAATACTGAGACCGGATACTCAAAATTCGAAAAGTTAGCCTATGCCCTACTGAACGCCTCCAGAAAACTTCGGGAATATTTCCAAGCGTACACCATTGTGGTTCTGACGGACCAACCCCTGAAAGAGATCCTGTATTCTCCTGATGTCTCAGGAAGGCTGATGAAGTATAGTTTTGAACTATGATAGTTCCATATTGAATATCGGTCGGGAATAGCCATCAAAGGCCAAGTCCTCGCCAATTTTATTGCAGAGCTCACCTTCCCAGAAGAGCAGGATTTGGAAGTAAATCATCAGAGGCCTCCATTTTTGGGAGACCCGGGGACCTCCTACAGCCCATGTGACTTCGACCCAACAGCGTGGCAGCTTTTCACAGATAGATCATCCAATGTAACACGCTCTCCGACTCGGGTTCAGGGCTACGAACAATGAAGCTGAGTATGAAGCCTTTCTTGCTAGTCTCCATTTGGTGATAGAATTCTATTTGCAAACTCTTATGGTATTTTGTGACTCGCAACTCGTGGTCAACCATGATAGCTACATGGAAAAGGATCCGAGTATGTTGGCATACTTAGAAAGGGTTAGAGCACTTGTGATAAATTTTGAAAAAATCCAAGTGTCTCAAATCCCGCGCAAAGAAAACACGCACGCTGAGACCCTGGCGAATCTAGCCTCGACGGTCGATTGTACTTTGAAGAGGAGCATTCCTATGGAGTACCTTGACACCCCAAGCATTGCAGCCTCAGATCTTGTGGCCACTATTTGTGAACTCACTGATCAGTCAACTTGAATGGACCCAATTAAATAGTACCTGAAGCGAGGTACCCTTCCAGGAGATCAGACGAAGGCTAGAAAGGTACGCTACCGGGTAGCAAGGTACACCCTCATTGAATAAATTATTTATCAAAAGTCATTGTCAGGCCCCTATTCCAGATTTCTCCGTCCTGAAGAAGCCAAGTATGTCCTAAGCGAAACTCACGAAGGATTGTGCGGCAACCACTCAGGGGGCAGGTCCCTCGCCATAAAACTACTCCACCAAGGATATTTTTGGCCCAAAATGCATGAGGATGCCATGGAATTTGTTAAGAAATGCGATAAGTGTCAAAGATTTTCCCTGCACCTTCACGCTCTTCCCAATGTGCTGGTTCCGATGACAAGTCTATAGCCCTTTGCTCAGTGGGGCATTGACCTGCTCGGGCCTTTCCCCCAAGGAAATGGGAAGAGGAAGTTCCTAATCATCTCCATTGATTATTTCACAAAGTGGGTCGAGGCTGAGCTACTGGCGTGAATCACTAAGGAAAAAATCTGTGACTTTGCAGAGAAGAGCATAGTGTGCCGGTTTGGGGTCCCAAGAGTAATTGTGTCTGACATTGGTACCCAGTTTGATAACTCTCTTTTCATTACCTTTTGTGCAAAACTAGGGATCAGGACGAACTTTGCCTCCCCTAGCCACCCTCAATCAAATGGCTAAGTGGAGGTTACAAATAGGACCCTCTTACATGGGTTGAAAACAAGACTTGATAAGTCAAAAGGATGGTGGGTGGAAGACATCCACCTTGTCCTCTGGGCGTACCACACCACTCCAAGAACTCCAACTAGAAAAAACACCTTTTGCAATGACCTTTGGCACCGAGGCCGTTATCTCCATGGAAATGACCGTACATACTCTCCGAACTACCGAGGCTTTTGATTAAATCAAGAATAATGCGGTGTTATCGCTGAGCCTTGACCTCCTCGAAGAAAAAAGGAAACAGGCCCAGATTCGGCAAGTTACCTACCACTAGAGGGTAGTGAGATTCTACGACAGACGAGTTCGCCCTCGCTTCTTTGATATTGATGACCTTGTTCTCAGAAAAGACACTCTGGCTACTAAAGAACAAGGTGTTGGGAGGCTAGCCCCCACTTGGGAAGGTCTATATAGGGTCACTAGGATCACTCGTCCAGGCACCTATGATCTTGAAACAGAGGACGATATACCACTCACGCACCCGTGGAACACCGATCATCTGAAGCGTTACTTCAGTGGGGAAGATTCCCCTTTGTAAATAACTTTTGCTTTGTACAGTGTAATAGTTTTTTCTTATCCAAATAAAGAAGATATTGTGTCCAATGTGCCTTGTGCTCCTCTAAGTAAACGATGTCCCGGCCTACAAGGTCGCGGGTGATTCTCCCTAAATGGCCTCTCGACACTCAACGTCACAGAGGACTCTCCACAAGACTTATCCTGGCGCTCAGCGTCGAGGGTAATAACCAGACCCTCTCTAGAGGTTAATAGTCCATACCCGGGGAAAGACTAAGGTCATCCACTAAGGGCAGGGCATTGATCGGGTCTGAGGACATGTAGCTAAGTACCTCTCCCTACTAATCGACAATAAGTTCAACATTTTAAAAGAGAAGGTGCTCCTGCATGGGCTAAAAACGAGATAACCTGAAAAGGTTCAGGAATGAACCCGACTAGGGAGAACTCGCCTATGACCGACCACGAGAAACCAACTGTTGTGTTGAATATCTATGGACTGAGAGAACCAGGTTCCCTAGGAAACAATCCTCCTAAGTCCGTGACACGATTTTCTCACGATCAAATCGTGTCCTAGACTGGGAGGTAGTGGTCCAAGGCCCCCGGACAGAGACAAGTAACTCTTGAAGTTTGTGTTTAAGATAAGTTTTTTTCACAACTTTCCAAAATTTTACAACTCTCAAAACCATGCCAGGTAGAAAATGATGTGGCAAAAACGTTGAGAAGAAGAATAGACTTACAGAAGTACACAAAAAATAATTTACATTCATATGTTCAGAAGATGTACAAGAAGGGGTCATTAGCCCATTACAAAAAGAGAGAATTATCCACCCAATACAAGTCGACAAAACGAATAAGTAAAAATTCTACAAAAACTCAAGTACTGGGGAAGCAACGATCCAGAGATTAGTCTTCCCTACCCTCAAAATGAGGAGTGTTCAGGAGGGAAGAAGAAACGTCAAGCTCACCCTCTTCAAGGGCCCCCTTAATAGTACTGTCCCCCTCAGCATCTTCTTGCCTAGCGCCTTCATGCTCGACATCGTCCTCTAGCTCAGAGAATTCCATCTACAAATGGACAGGATAGAAGTCAGGGTGCAAACGTTGGATGACCTTCATTGTGGCCTTGTTTCCAGTCTCCTGGAAGTCGCTGGTCATATTCTCCCGAAGCTCTTCATACCTGGGGCCCTTCTTCTATTGTTCTACTGCCTCTAATTTTCCCTTCTCCCTGGCCTGGGCAGCGATAGCCTAAGACTTTTGTTCTTAGTCTTTAGCGCATCGCTTGTATGAGGCAAACTTGGCCTCGAGTTTATCAATCTGCGAATTGAGATTTTATTGATTAGTTCAGAGTCTAAGATTCTCCTTCCGAAGGGTGGATAGATCAGTACGGAGTTTGGCCTCCACCTCGTCACTTTTTTTTTAGAGAGGCTCATTGAGAGTCCACCTTGGCGAGAAATTCACCTTCGGAGAAGATCTGGTCTGTCAGCCAGTGATACCGAAGGACAGCCTGTCGAGATAAACAAGCTGGGTAGATGAGAACATGTTTGAGAAACTCAAGATGATTTGCAAATAATATAAGTGCTGAGGAAGACTTAAGCACTTACCCCCATCAGGTCTCTATAGATGTCTCTGGCAAGTCGCTCAAGGCTGGTACTGGCGATTTTTTTCATATCAGCCGGAGGGGTCACCCGACCCAAGAACCTCGGTGCGAGCACTGGGTTGTCCAACAGGCGAGTATTAACCTCCACCCTGGTATTCTCGACTCCGAAAAAATTGGGACGAGCCTCAAGAGGAATAGGAGCAGCCAGTGCTGGCTTTGAGAGACATCTGCCCTGTTGTGTGCCTTGCTTAGTTAGCTCCTCGGCAAGGCGCTTGCCCCTCTCCTGAGGAGTCGCCCTGGTGTCCGACCCTCGTACTCTAGGACAGGACTCTCCGGTCTTCATCCTGGTGCAAGTCGGAGGCCAGAAAAGTAGAGCACCACCCTGGGAGGATTGCCCCTGCTCAATACTGGGGCTCCTTGTGGCCCCAGCCTTTTTCTTAGCAGCAATCTTCCTCAACAAAGCAACATTTTCCATACCTGCCAAGAAATCACGGCTCAGAATATCGGACATTAGGCATAAAAAATGAACGATCAATTTTTTTTTTTACTGTTCTCAAGCCTTGACGGGAGCTCAATAGGGGGTAGAGACGGAGCTCGGTAGAAGTAGATATCGTATAGAGTCGAGCTCAGCAACTCATTTAATTGGTTGAAGGGTGTCCTCAAGATACTCTCTCTCTGTGCAGCGATCTCAAGATGCAACTCTCGTGCATTGTGCAACTTCTTACCCGGTTTCTCGTGCTCTGTAAAAAAAAAAAAAAAAAAAAAATAGAAAAAAAACCTAATAAGCGCAAAGTGCCTGGAGCATCGTTTCATTAGCCACCCCCAAGATTTTTTTACCAGTTTTTCCCTAGTGTCGCTAAATGGGATTCGGGTGGTCCTGCTTGTTAGGGCCGAACAACCAGCCGTCGCCACCAAGGTAAAAATACCTTGACTTCCACTTTGGTGCACGGGCTTTTGTGTCGGTTAGGAATGACGACTTGGAGGACACGTAACATAGCCCAGCACACGACGATAGAGACTTGGCAGAGAAGAGAGCACGAAAAAGTTCTAGGCTCGATTCAACCCCTTCCGCCTTGAAGATAATGTATGTCGCTATCACAATCTTCGTACTGACCGGAGCTAGTTGTGAGGGACACAGACTAAGCTCCGCGCAGATCGCTCGGACCCAGGGGTGAATAGGAAAATAAAGTTTGGCGATTAGCTGGTGGAGGAACACGGTAATGAAGCCCGAGAGTGGCTGGTGTGCCCTTTGGTCAGCATAAGGCATTCTCGTCACGACAGAATTTGGGAAGGTGTATAGGCTATGGGCTTTTACCAGGTCTTTCTCAGTTACGTTGGACTGAAGATCCCAAAGAAGACTCCGAACGAGAATAATGGAATACAAAATCTCGAGTCTTGGACCGCAGACGGGCCATGACATTAGGGGAATTGCTTAGAGGAACATTGTCTATGTTACGTGGTCCTCCTCATCTGGAATGGTGACAAAAATAGGCTCTCGCGAGGAGCCTTCTCCTTTGCGCTCATCAGGGTAACCGATTACAGACACCAGGTCAGCTAGGAAGGGTTTTCCTCTAGGTGATGGTGCTCGAGCCGCCAGAGAAGAAGAGGACGAGTTTAGGGCACATGTGCGCCGTCCGGCATCCTCAGCAGAGGGAGAGGCTCGCTCTGACATGCGAGAGCCTGAATTATTCCCTGAGCTACTCTCAGAGGAGGAAAAATATTCAGAGTTAGAAATGTGAGAAAACATTTCAAAAATAAAAATATCGTACAGAGAAACTTCTTAGAAGGCTAGCGCCTAGAGAACTCGAATGCATTTAAATGAGGTTCTCTTTCTATTTATAAGAAAATCAGCCTTGGATCGACGGGTGCCTCGATAGATGCACCAAGTGCGCGTATTTGCCAACTGGCCCCTATTGGGGCCAGCACAATGCTGGCCCCTTAGGGACCAGCGCTTGCTGGCCCCAAGGGCTAGCCCGTCCTATAGTATACTCAGGGGTGAATCGTCTCCTCGTGTACTCGGCGCGTGCTCCCCCTTTTGAGCTTGTCTCAATTCTCTCCATGGTACAGGTCATTTCGTGCTCAAGGCTTGTTCACGGTGAACATGTGTTGCCCTAAAATTTAAAAAAATTAGGGACCGCCTTAGCGTGTTACCTGACCCCGGACCCCGACGGTATGGGAGCCTATCTCAAATTAGCTCTTCTAAAAAATATTAACCGTGAAAAAAGCGACACCTAAAAGATCAAAAAAATTTAGGGTCGCCCTGCTGTGCTACTTGACCTCGGACCCCAGCCGTAGGGAAGCGTATATCAAATTAACTCCTCTAAAAAACTGCAACTCTTGAAAAATTACCGTCTTGAAAATTGAAGAAATTCAGGACCGCCATACCGTGCTATTTGACCCCAGATCCCAACTGTATGGAGGTCTATTTCGAATAAACTCTACAAGAAAAAACTAACTCTTGAAAAAATGTCGATCAGAGGTGTTTCTCGCGCTCCGAAGTTTCCAAGACACCTGTTTCAGCCAGGAATTGATATCCCTGGTTGCTTTGCTTCCTTCGCAGCATAAGGATAGGGGGAAACTGATTAGGGTATTTTTGGATACTTCTGAGTCAACAGTTGGGACCCATCCACGTGTCAACCCTTGCAATAACATGGACGTATTATGGAATCCACAACGTCACGCTGGAGCATACGCTGACTACAGCTCCTCCTTGGAATCTCATTTGTACCTAGAGAGGAGCGAGGAGCCCAGCAAAGACGTGCCGCTCTGAGCTTTGCGTCGTGCCCTCGACGATTAGTGTCAGAGACTCAACCGTTCACCTCAACCGACTTTTTTTTCCACATTGTTTCTTCTCCAGGACTCCATGGATCTCCACTCTCCACCACCAACTCACCATCGTAGGCCTGATAAATGCCCGCGGGCTTTGCCAAATGGGCCCAAAAGCCCAAGCCCAACGATTATCTCCTAAATGCCACAAATTATCGACTAAACATAGAGTGTCGACTAATTAATCATGTTTAGACCCAACTAATCATCTCCAACGCCTATATATATCAGGGGCTATGAAAGCCTGAGGTACACTTGAATACACTTAGATTACATGCGAGTTCATTTGTTTACTTACTATATTTTGTATCTTTTCTCTCTGAGCACTGATTACCACGCCGGAGGGGCTTCACTGGAAAAAACCCCGGTCTGAGCCTTCTGTAGGTACATTCCCTGAGGAGCCAGACTCTAGACACCGTAGCTCAGTCACCCGAGGACTTTCCAACATGCAACTCCACCTCAGCAAGATGACCCACCCATCATCCGACTGGACCGTACTAGAGGTGTGCACTAGTTTTACTTATCAACAGTTTGGCGCCGTCTGTGGGAATCGAGCAAAAAGCTTTCCCTTGATCATTGCTCTTTGCTCAGTTGAGCTTGAGTGATCATAAGGTCTAGTTAGATAGATACAAAACAGAAGAACGAGAAAACATGTCTAAAAATCCAAGCGCATACCCCCTAACTCCCATCAACGAGGATAACTGTCCCCCATGGTTAGGTAGGACCATCCACTTTGCCACTGCCCCCTGTTCAGGGTGGACCAACCCTCCAGCCCGCAACGCTCGAGGAGCCGCCTCAAGACCGCGATGTTTTCATGGACACTCCGAATGGGTAGGAACCCAAGTTTGTAGGACAGAAGTAGGCCTTCCCTACAATACAGAGATCTCCACCTCTTCTACCATGAAAATTTGTTCCAAGGGATATGTCGATGTCCCCTAATGGTCGTGCTCTTCATCGACCTGCCATATCCGATCATAGAGGTCGGCATGATCGTGAGGTTAACTCCTACTCACCTCTCTCCTATCACCCTATGGCCTGGGCTATGGATAGTCGGATCCAGGGAGAGCCTCGGGCAGAGAAGGCTGTGGAACGCTGCCTAGCCAATATGGAAGCCCTTTTCCAAGAGATGTAAGAAGGCCATGTAAGAACAGGTATAGTTCCGGAGGTGAATTCTCCTTTTGTGGATGAGGTTCCAGAAGAAATAGAATCGAGGCACTTCACACAACCCCAGATGAGTACGTATGATAGGATTTCAGATCTCGTTGACTACCTTTTGATGTTCAAGTCTTATATGGACATGCAGCTGGCCTTTGTAGCTTTACGGTGCAGAGCCTTTTCCATCACCGTTATAGGTGCTACAAGATCGTGGTTCCAGGGTTTGAGGCCAACATCCATCTCCACCTTCAAAGAACTCGAGTAGTTGTTCCTGGCTCGTTTTAACCGTTCCCGGTGGAGGCCAAGGACCATGGCTCATATTTTCACTCTTCGGCAAGAGCCCATTGAGTCTTTAGGTGATTACGTTGAGCATTTCAATCGAGAAGCAAATTTGTACGATAACCTTCCTGACGCTGTTGCGTTGAATGCCTTTGTTAATGGGCTCCAGCATTAGAGATTATCCTACGATTTCTACTCCAACCCTGCTCTCACACTTGATCAAGCTCTAGACCGTGGAACTAGATTTCATGGTGCTGACCTCTATGCTGCCACTAAGAGAGAGCGGGAAAGGATAAACTAGCCGAGGGAACTAAGGAATAGAGATTCAAATCAAACCCAAGGCTCAAGAAGATATAGGCAGCAGGAAGACTAAGACCCCTACTTGGGAAGAAGAGACCAATCCCTCTCCCAGGGCGTTGCCAAAAAGGGTTCACCTTACTTAAGGCCTTAGTAGCTGTCATCTTCACAGAGAATTCAGGGAGGGATTTCTTCCCTCTTCCGCCACCCCCGAGAGGGAAGCCGCTCGGAAGAGAAATAACAAAGTACTGCATGTTTCACCGGGACCGAGGGCACTATACTGAGGATTTCTTTCAACTAAAATAGGAAATCAAAGCCCTCATCCGAAGAGGTTATCTGGGGAACTATGTCCGGAGAGGGAATCAAGAGTGCCCCGCAGAGCAAGAACTACCGGTAGAGCCCCGGGTTCAGAGGAGATGGGAGAACCATACTTGTCTGCAGCCCCGAAGGGCAGAGACTGGAGATGATCAGCAATGCGTGAATGGAGAGATCAACGTCATCCACGATGAACTCGGCTTCGAGGGACAAATATCATCTTCTAAAAAGAGGCTTGAGCGAAGGGCCAAAAGAAAAACGAATAAAGACATATATGAAGTAAGCACCATAGATATTTCCGTACACAATGTTATCTCCTTTAGTGAGCCCGACCTTTGGGGGGGTACATACGCCCCACGAGGACGCCCTAGTCATCACTGCCGTGGTCAATTATTTCAGGATGGGGCGCATCTTGGTCGACAGAGGGAGTTCAACTGACATCATATTTAAATGGGCATTTGACAAGCTGGGGACAGAGGCCGGTACCCTGCAACCCACTAGGTCCCCCCTAATTGGTTTTTTGGGGGAAGTGGTCAATTCATTTGGATGGGTCTCCTTGCCTATCACGATTGGGACAAGTCTAAAGTCCGTGATGATATGGGCCAGGTTCTTAATTGTGGACAGACCATCACCCTATAACGCTATCATGGGGAGGCCAATCGTCTTAACATTCAAGCCCGTTTGCTCTCCGTACCATCAAGTCATGAAATTTCCCACCTATCAGGGGATCGGAGAGGTTAGAGATGACAATGAGGCATTACACGCCTGGGCCCGAAGGGCACTAGAACAAAAGGAATAGAAACCAATGGCGGGGCTTGACCCCTAAGGGTTTGAGCTGGAAACTCCTCAGCTCATGACCCTAGATGCTGAAGAAGTCCTGGTGCCAATTGATGACCCCAGAGACGAGGAGCTAAGCCCCTGCCCACATGAAGACTTGGTTGAAGTTTCAATTCACTGAACTCTTAAAGAGAGAACTGTCAGGGTAGGAGCCAAGCTCGTCTCAGGATATCGATTTGAGTTGTCCAATGTTTCAATCTATTATTCTTCGGTGTTATCCTAGTAAGATCTTTCCAATTATATTCTTTTATTGCATTATTTGTTTATTATTTGAAAATTGATCTTAGAATTTGTTTATGATTTTTGAAGAAAATATTTTTACAAATAATTTCTTAGATCTGATTACATGCTCTAATTTGCTACCCATATCTTGTTAAAATTATATTTTTGTATGTCACATATTTCTATCACTAGTTGGCATATTAATTGAGTTATTATTTATCTGGGGTGGTAGAAATTTTGAGTGAGATTTACTTCTTATTAATTTTTGTATTGGTGAGTTGTGACGGGTTAAATACCATTGGAGGTATTTAATCAAGGGTAGCCGGGTTTCAGTCTCTTCCTGTAAAGAGATTGAGGTATTAATTCTTCCTGAATAGAATTAATATGAGTAATTTGTAAAGGTTTCATCCTTCCCTGGAAAAATGATACTTGGAGTGTTTTGAGAGGTTTTGATTCTTGAGCCTAAGGTATAAAAAGAGTTAGGTTAATCTTTAGCCCGTAAAAATATAGGTTATTCTTGAGCCTGTAAAAAGTAGTGGTTATACCTCAGCCTTGGAAAAGGATATTGTAAAGGTTAATTCTGAGTCTGTAAAAGAATTGGTGTGTGAGTTTGGTTCCTATCTTTAAAGGGATCTTGGTTTTAGTAGGTGCGACCTCCGTGGAGCTCGGGAGATTGGATTAGCAAAGAGTAGCTTGGTGAATCAGTATAAATCTTTTGTGTGCTGCATTACTACTTTGCTATTTTTACTGTTTGGGTGTACACTTAGATTTATTATAATTCCGCTGTGGTATAAAGATAATAATTAATTTAGATATAAAATTAATTAATTGATTTATTTAAGTTTTATTCTGATATATTTTTAATTACCCAATTCACCCCCCTCTTGGGTATTTAACTGGGCCAACAATTGGTATCAGAGCTGGTTTTAGCTCGTTAGGCTTAACATCCTAGCTAAACTGATCACGTGCATATACCATGGATGATGTGTTTTGTGTATCTTCTTTTGATAGTGGTAAATGCGTATATGATAATGTGGTTTATCATTCTTGTGATTTTAGTGGTAGTGATAGAGATGATGATAATGAAAATATCTATATTGTTATGGAAAAATTATTTTCTTTCACACTACTTTTTGCTAAAGAGAGCTTGAGTTTAAAAAGAAAAATTGTTTGTTTTGAAAATGGTGGAAAAAGTGTTCGAAAATCTAAAGTGCATTTGGATGATTATTGTGGTTCAAAAGAGTTTTCGGACGTTGTTTTTGAAATTAATAATTTGCTCTCTAAAGTGGATTCTCTTGAAAATGAAAATAAAGTTTTAAAAAATAAATTTGATATGATTTCTAGGCAAAGGTCAGATTTTGTTTCTAAAATCGATTTACTTCAGAAAAATTTTGAAAAATCAAAATCCGACCTTGAGTCTATTTTGAGAGATTTTGAAAATTATTTTTCTAAGTAAAGTGGATATGTTTTATCATCTCATCTTTCATCACAGGTCAGTGATAGTTATGCTTCTATTGTTAGAAATGATTTATGTTTTACATCTCGTGCTTTTTATGATAAATCAGATTTGAGATGTTATTATTGCAATAGGGTTGGACATTTTAAAGCATCATGTCTGTTTCGAGACCCTAAGTTTATGTCTAACAAGGACGGATCCAAAATGAAATGGATATCGAAGAAAATTGTTGAAATGTCTTGTGTAGAATTACAAAATATCGAAAGTGGACTTGAAGGAACAGTTAAAGAGTTTATATCAAAGCCAAAACAGGATGTCACTAGAGACCCATAAGCAACGTGTGCAAAGCGAAAAGATGCACCAAAGATAAGAGGTGAAAGAACCACAAGAGATATGTGTTAAGAAAAAATCTGTACCAAAGCCAAGATTGAATATCACCAGGAAGCCACAAGTGATACGTATAAAGGGAATCATCAATAAATCAAATGGGAAAAATCAAAGGTTAAGAGGATACGGACAAACAAAGAAGAATTGCTCACCTAAAGCAATCATGAGTACAAATGAGGTAAAAAGTAAAGTTTCCACAAATGAGAGAAAAGGTACTCCTAACTGTCCGCATTTTAAATTCATTAAATTTGTTAAAGAGGGAGGTACCCAACTTGCCAAATAGGTAAGTTGATGATTGTTTCTAAGACTTATTTTCAATGATGTATTCACTTGTTGTCTTAGAAACAGTGTAGGGTAATTATGAGAATCACATTTAGTTAGAGGGTATTAACATGTTTTTATGTGTCTATATTAAGTAGTGATCATGTGTTAATTATAAAACATGTTATGTGATTTAGAGGATTAATCGAGTATTTGTGATCTTACTAAATAATACTAATTATTTGTTGAATATGATTTTTAGTAAGATTATTTGTATAATGAGCTATCATTCATGCTATTCACTTTTATACAAATAAGTTGGATTGAGTTGAGTTTTTATGCTTCCTAATGCATCATAATATGTTCTTATGTTGCATGTCTATTGATTTATAAATGAGTATTAATTCTAAAAGAGAAATGAGATTTTATGAGAGAAATATGCACTTATCCGTAATTATGCATGCACTAGATTTATGATTGATGAAATGTTTCCTATTTTAGTGTGTTAAAGAACATATGTTTTGTTTCTATAAAGGGAAGGCATTGTTTTGGTGTCATGAGTAAGGCATGTGGACTTAACTGATAATTATATGATTGCATGCTACATTGTTGAAAGATTTTGATTGCCTTAAATTTATTCTCCTCAGCATGAATTGACTTGTTTACAATTATATATGGGGAGAAGTGTTTATAAGAGGGGTAATATTATGTCATGCTTATATTGAAAGACAAGTTTTGTTGAAAATCAAAAGAGTTAATATGCTTGTGAAAAATTAATATTATGTTATATTGCTAAAATGTTATGATTATTCACCTATGCATAAATATTATTCATTTACAATTTGATAAAGGAAGATTGCATGCTTATAAATGTGTTTTTTGTGTGGATCTTGTTAGATTGAGTAAACTTGATATTTATCTATAAAAATGATCCACATAGTGTTGATGTTTTGTACTTAAAAGTAATTTATTTAAATAAGTTTTAATTTTTAAAGTTGATCCAATATACTTCTATTATATGAATGCTTAGAGTGAATTATCTATGTGTTCCCCTCTTCCTGAATTTTATTTTTGAAGATGACAAAGGGGAAGAATTTGTTGATATTTTATTAAGGGGGAGTTTTAGAAGATGTTTTATTAATGGGGATATATCTTCATTATTATGCTTAAATGAGTTAAAGAATTCGTCCTCAGATTCAGGGGGAGTGTGGTTATATTTTTATTTTAAAGAAAACATCAAAGTTAATTATCATCATAAAAAAGGGAGAGATTGTTGATCCCAAGATTTTGATGAACAATTAAGTATTGATATTTTGGTAGAACTAATATTTTAATTGAGTATTTCAGCGATTTAAAGTTACAGTGATGAAGATGACAAATTAAATGGATATTAAATGATGAAGTTGAAGATATTGAAGATTTAAGAGTTTAAAGAAATTAGGGAAAACAACCCAGGTAAATTTCAACTCTTAATATCCCAATTAAGAACACATACATTACACGAAAAGTTTTTTATTATTTATGTGTGTTTTGATTAAGTGAAATTATTTGCTCCAATATGTGATTTGAAAAGAAATATTTATAAATGGTTAAAATGGAATCTGAGAAAGTTAGTGGAGCTTATTGAGAAAAGAAATTAGTTAAAGGGGCAAAATTATAAAAGAAAATGTGTTAAAAATGAGATTAGAGAATAGATGCAGAAGGTAGTAGTTGACTGAGGAGTCGACTGAAGAAAGAAGCTGAAATATCCTGAATTGATAAGTCGACTGACAGGTCGACCGGCCAATGGTGGCTGAACTCTCTGAATTGAATAGTCGACTGATAAGTCGACCGGTGAAAGATAAACAAACTCTCTGAATCGAAGAGTTGACCGAGCGGTCGACCGATGAACTGCATAGGCTACTCTTTGAATCTTCCAAGCAATTGGGCAGTCGACTGAGTGCTCTGTTTCAGGATATTGTTTGATTCGAAATCATATCTAAAAGTAGCCATTTTTTGTTTGGATTTGAGAGAAAGTTAAGGTATTTGGTGATATTTAAGATATGATTTATCTATTGTTTAATTCCTATAGATTTGGTACTTGGAATTAAAATATTTTTCAAATTGGTCCTTTTAATACTTCCTATCTTTTGGAATTAAGTTTGAAAATTCTTTTATGGGACTAAATTGAATATTTTGAAAGTTATTATTATGTGAAATATACCTTAAAAGAAAGGCATTGATATATGGGGTCTTTAAGTGATTTTAGAAGACATATCTTGTGAAAACTAGCCATTATAGGGCTTGTTTCATATACCTATAAAAAGACCTGCGGATTTCATAATAAAGTAACACCATATCAAGAACTATTCAGTTCATAAGCTTTTATAAGAGTCATCATTCTGATATTTATTTTGAGGGATCATATTGTGATATCAATTATTGAGGTGTTCTTGAGTTAAAGCGCTGATTGTGTAAGCGTCACCGATTTGAGCTGTCCAACGTTTCAATCTATTATTCTTTGGTGTTATCCAGGTGAGATCTTTTCAATTATATTCTTTTATTGTATTATTTGTTTAGTTTTTGGAAATTGATCTTAGAAATTGTTTATGATTTTTGAAGAAAATATTTTTACAAACAATTTCTTAAATCTAATTACGTACTCCAATTTGTTACCCATATCTTATTAAAATTAGATTTTTGTATCTCACATATTTCTATCACTAGTTGGGATATTAATTGAGTTATTGTTTATCTGATTTGGTAGAAGCTCCGAGTGAGATTTATTTCTTATCAATTTTTGTATTAGTGAGTTGTGACGGGTTAAATACCATTGGGGGTATTTAATCAAGGGTAACTGGGGTTTAGTCTCTTTCTGTAAAAAAATTGAGATATTAATTCTTCCTGAATAGAATTAATGTGAGCGATTTGTAAATATTTCATCCTTACTTGGGAAAATGATACTTGGAGTGTTTTGAGAGGTTTTGATTCTTGAGCCTAAGGTGGAAAAAGAGTTAGGTTAATCTTTAACCTGTAAATAGATAGGTTATTCTTGAGCTTGTAAAAAGTAGAGGTTATTCCTGAGCCTTAGAAAAGGATATTGTAAAGGTTGATTCTTAGCCTGTAAAAGAATCGGTGTGCGGGTTTGGTTCCTATCTTTAAAGGAATCTTGGTTTTAGTGGGTGCGACCTTCGTGGAACTGGGAGGACTGGATTAGCCAAAAGTAGCTTGGTGAACCAGTATAAATATTTTGTATGCTGCATTACCACTTTGCTATTTTTGTTGTTTGGGTGTGAACTTAGATTTACTATAATTTCGCTGTGGTATAAAGATAATAATTAATTTAGGCATAAAATTAGTTAATTGATTTATTCAAGTTTTATTTTGATATATTTTTAATTACCCAATTCACCTCCTCTCTTGCGTATTCTATTGGGCCAACAGGGGGTATGCACCTTGTTGATGTCGAATTTTGGTTGACTCCAACGGTATGATCCGGTTAGCCCTGGAAAAGTTGGAGAGGTCTGGAATGGAGACCCTCAATCCGTGGAGTTTCTGGTCGGAGGAGAGGTCCTTAGCCGAGAAAGGAGGGACCCGTATTGAGAGGAGCCCAAAGTCTTATAGGCTGAGAATGGGAGGTTCAAAACACCTTGTGACCCTTGAAAAATTGAATCAGAGCTTGGAATAGAGCTGTTTCGAGATGGGGAACACCTAGAAACCTGCACAAAGGACTGGCCGGGATGATCCCGGCGTGTCCCCTCTGACGTAAGAATCAGCGTACGGGGGGAAACATTTATAGAGAAATTTCCGAGAAGAGTAGGTAAAAGTTATCTACCTTTGGGCAATTATATACCCTCCTATTTATAGGCAAGGAATGAATTAGATTAGAGGCTTAAACATGGATAAGTGTCTCCTCAAAATCACATCAAAGTTTTAACTTGGCATGTAGCCAATGGGAGGATGCCAAGGGGCTCTTATCTTGACCACATGGAGGATAATTTGTGATATTTTTAGTTAGGGAAGTGAGACATGGAGATATTTGTAGATATTTTGGGATATTTAGGGACATTTGGAGATATTTAGGAGATATTTGCAGATGAAAAATTGAATCAGCTCATAAACCGAGGAAGACACTACCCTGTTATAGCCGAGATGAGGAGTTGGATCCTTGCCCTTCTCGAGTAACCAGATATTGGAAGGGGGAGTTATATAGAGTTTTCTGTCCTTCTCTTCTTGGATAGCCGAAGATGAGAAGAAGGGCATTGCTTAAAGAGCCATGAGGAGTTGATTTACGGGATGAGTGATGTTGCAATGGATAATACCGAGATAAGAAAGGGTTTCCCATCCCGGTAGTGGCTTATCGGGTCTTTCTGGAAATGGCTGAAGCTTTAGGGACGACTGGAATGATTGGAGATACTCCTCTGTTCAGCGCAACCTTAACATTTAGTCTTCAGATGGTCTTGATTTTTATAGAGAATTGTGGACATGTGGCGGTCTTCAATTTGTTGCGTTGGAGTGACTATTTTTACACTCATCAGTAGCCCCTCAGTCCCTAGTGTTGAGAAGAGATTTGAAAGATTGTGGACTATATTGTGAGCCTCTTCTGGAGTTTGTGGCTTCTATTGGAGCCCTTTGGGATATTAGTGACTTTTTTTTACCTTTGAGGGGCGCTGCATGGGGGGTCAGGCCTCCTTTCCGAGAAGGAAATGGGCGATTCCGTGATGGGAGCAGTCAACCCGAGAATGGAGAGGAAGGCCTGAGAATACAAACGGACGGCTTGAGAATGGTAATGATTAGCCTTCCCTAGATCAATGAGAAAGATGCGAACATCCTGCACGCGTCCCATTGCGTCTACGCCCCTTCAGTGGCATTTTTTTAATACGCCCAAACGTGCCGTTTGCCCAACTATCGGGAAGAGGACACTTGGTTGCACGATTCTTGAATGGTGCACCATTCCTAGGCACATTCAATGCATCGTCAGGCATGACGGTTGGAGTGGACATGTTTTCTCCCATATAAAGGAGGCACCCTGAGCTCATTTTCATATTTTCGCAACCTTTGGAGCACCTTCCTTCCCTACAAGTAACTTCTTTTTCTTCTAAATGTCTTTTTCTCCTTCTTCTTCTGCTTCTGAGTCTGCGTTAGGGTCTGCCCTGAGCAAGCCCTAAACATTTTACATCTTTGACGGATTGACTCTCCATTGTTTCGCCTCCTTGCCTAGAAGAATTGGAAGGGTTTTTAGGTGGTACTGAACCCTCCGGTCGTCGTGACGATGGTGATGGTGCCGGGACCACCAGTGGACCCACCATGGAGGCGAACCCAGGCCTGGAAGACAATACCGAATTGGGGAAGAGGTTGTTCTAGGAGTGAGTCCCATTTGGAGGATTGAATCGACTATAATGGAGAAAAAAATCCAGGAGACCCAAAGTAAATATGCCATCCCAGAAGGGGTGGAGATTCGTCTCCTTCTTTCTGAGGATAGGGCTTGCGCCCCCTCCCCCCCCCAAGGGTTTTATTACGGTGTACATGGAACATTTGCGCAGTAGTCTACGGTTCCCATTCCACTCATGGATTCGAACTTTGTGTGTGGAGTACAAGTTGTGTCCATCACGGCCTCCTCCCAACTGCATTTGGGCCTTCGTGGCTTTATACATTAGTTTCAAGGCTGAGGGACTGGAGTCGTCCCTAGACTTGTTTAGATCTCTCTTATTTCCAAAATCCATGCCCTTCGAGAAGGGGTGGTGTTATATAGCATCTCAGAGACAATTTCTTTTGGTCCTGGAGAGGAAGGATTCAACCCCATTCCTAGGGAATGGGTGTTATAGGTGAGAATGCTTTTATTTGCTAGTGGTTTGCCAATAGTACAGTCTTTTTTGGTATTTTAATTGTTTTTTTTCCTTTTCTTCTATTTTGTTTCCTTGAATAATCACAAAAAAAGGTTAGTGTGAAGAAAGTTTGGCCCACTGCTTCGATCAAGCATCATAAGAAAATCGTATGGGAGACAGAGTACAAAAACGTCAACGAACTTCTAGAGTCGATGCTGTATTGCCGCTACTTCTATCGTGCTCCAGGTTTTCCGGTACCGGGTATTGACAAAAACACCAAGAACGGTAAGGTTCCCCCTTCTCGAAAGTTGTTATATTTTAAATTTTCTATCATTTTCTCTGCTCTTTATTCATCCAACTCTTTCTTCTTTAGTGATGGACAAGGTGTCATTGACGAGGCTCCTAAATGAGAGGGCTGCAAAGGCCGCGACTGAGAAGAGGTAAGCCTTCTGTCCTTAGGTGGAGGTTTCCTAAAGGGAACTTCCAAGGAAGGAGGAGAGACTGAAAAAATGAGCTCTGGTGGAGAGGCCCCTACTGGGGCAAAAAACGTGCCAAGCAAAATAACCAGAAGGGAGCAACAACGGCAAGAGACCGAAGCCGTAGCCGGGAATAAGGTATCATTGCAATCTGAACAGGCCCCCACGCCTTCTTCTGGGAAGGGCAGTGTTGGAATGAGCCAAGAGAGAGAAAAGGGGAAAGTAGAAAGGTCAGGGGCTGAGGAAGCAAAGAGGGCCAAGGTTGGGGGTGTTTTGGAGCCCCCCAGCCAAGCAAAACTTCTATTTTTGCGCCCCTCTCATCCTTAGATGCTAATCCCCTTCTCGGCCAAGAGACAGTGGGCAACCCAGAGGTGCTATCCACTTACTTTAACAAGGTCAACCCCCCCTCCCCCCAAGAGATCAAGAACAGATAGATGTTGAGACAGATGCGAAGGCTGTTGCCACATTATAGAGAGATGCACTGCTGGTAAGGTTAATATTGAAATTTACTTGGACTCTTCATTGCAACCTGTTCTTGGGTAGCTATATGACATGTTTTCCTTGTTTATGTTGTAGAGGTGTTGTCTAGGATCTCTTCCTTGACTGGACGCCTCGATACTGCCTTTTAGAGAGAGCAAAAACTTGGCGAAGAGGGCAAGCAACATGTGGCCCAGGTGAAAAGGTGGCATGATATGTCCAAGCAACTGATGAAAAATGAGAACGATGCCAAAAAGGAGGTGAAGAGGTTAACCGAGGAAAAGATGAAGATGGATAAGAAGAAGGCAAAGTTGATCGAAGAAAATATGACCCTTGAATCCCATTTCGGCAGGCTTGAGGCTAACCTCGCCGCCTTCTGGGAAAGGATGGATGAAATGGAGAAGGAGCATAACGTTGTCATTGCGAGAGCTAAAAGAGATGTTGTGGAGGAATGGAAGGATTCTCTGTATTTCAACGGCATCAAAACACTCACGGCAGCCAAGATGGTGGACAGCGGTCATAGGTACACTATTCGCAACTTGTGTCGACAACACCCAGACTTCTCAGTGGACAACATTGGCATGGACTACTCTGACGTTGAAGAAGATGCTGGCCCTGAGACGAGGAATGTCGCAGTTGAACAAGGAGGTGTAGATGTCGCGATGGAGAAAGTTAATGCCGAGATGGGGAACATTGAAGCTGATCAAAGGAATGTCAACACCGAGCTGGGAGAAGTAAACGTCGGCCTAGGAAAAGTAGATACCGTTTTAGGAAACATTGATACAGGGATGGATGGACCCCTCTGGTGAAGGAGAAGTTAAACCGTCCCCCACTGGCTAGTAACAAACTTCAGTCCCAATCCCTCAACCCTGGATTAAAACAAAACTTGAACTTTTTTCTTTTCTCTCTTTTTTTTTTTTTTTTGGCGCCTCAGCCCCTTTTGTGAAAAGGGCCTTTTGCGATGGGTTTTGGGTCTTTGGAATTGTGAAGGATGTTGAACAAATGAATGGATGTCTTCCTTTTATTTCTTCTCGGAAAATTCTAAACACTTGTGCTTTTTCGTATGATCTTCTTTATTGTTATTGAATTTGTGAATGTATGCCTTTGAGTTTTTGCTTTTGTCTATCCTTGGAAAGTGGTTCCCATTGGAGTAGGAAAAATTCCTCTTCCCGATGGCGGAGCTATGTTTCTATCCTTATCCCGGAGACACCGGGATGGAAAAATGTCTGAGCTTAGTAAATTAATAGAACATAGAGTTGGGTTCTTACTTGAAGTCATCTCGGAGATGGACTTAAGCTCCTGCTCGGTCATTTTTAAAGATTTGGACATCATTGGACTTTTCTTTAACCATTATGTCCCCTTCTCAGCTATTTTTGAAGACTTGGGCATTTTTAGACATGATACTTGTTTTTCACCTTTTGCCTTAGCCAATTGGACATTTGTTTTAATTTTTTTTCCTGATCTCGGCAGTGCTATGCTCTGGGCGAACAATCCACAACGCTTGCGCAATTTTTGTTTAAAAAAAAAAAGTCTATTCCCTTTAAATCCGCGCCCCTTTTTTGACAAATGGCCGAAAAGAATCCACACTCCCCGAGAAGACCACGCTCCCCTTCTCGGATCTAAATCCCGAGAAGATATCATTTTCCCCTTCTCAGAAAAGGCATTACATATTACTCCACCATATCATAACCTTTTTTCCCCCCAGCCTAGCATCCGAGCAGAGCTCGGGTAGTAGGTTAGAATCTCATAGGTGGTACCTATATGAAATTTGGCCCTCACAGTTCCTAGGGGGTGACCTCAGGTCGGCCCCCTGTGGCCGGTCATATGTGGGTTTTCCTTAATGGGGCTCATCTCAAAGTCTTTTCGAGTTATCCCAAATTATCATTCCAGGGGCATCCTTCATTTGTGTCGCCTTAGATTAGCTCGGTGATCAGGGGTGAAATACTTACCTGTAGGTCCTTAGACCCGATCGGTGCAACGCCATCGGAGGATTGATAGCTATCAGTCCCGAGCCAATACTACCGACCTGTAGAAAGGGTCTGGTTACTCCCCTGACGCAGTGCGCCGAGATGGGTTTTTCCATGGAGATTACCTTTGACGCTGAGCCTCAAGATACCGTTTATTTTTAACAAGGAGCTGGGGGCAACACATTTTCTTCTGAGATAGGACGGAGGGCTGCTTATCTCGGTATGTATTCAATTTGGAGATTCGTAGGGAAGGCTGTTCATCCCGATCCAAGAAAGAATGGGGGTTGCACTTCTTCGCCACCGACAAAATTTAGAGGATGGAAAACTGGTTGAACAAAACATTTCTTCTATTCCTATGCAGTTTCTTTACAAACTTCAAAAAGCTAACAACTTTACAAGTCCATCGGAGTTTCCTCTCCGGGATAGTAGCGTTTCAGATGCTCTGCATTCCCAGAGTGCCTTAAAAGAACACTATTTTCTGTTTCAAATTTATAAGTGTTAGGACGGGTGATACGAGTAACATGATATGGCACTTCCTAGGATGGAGCAAGCTTACCTACGGTTGAATCCTTGGTAGTCAGGGTTACTTTTCAGAGGACAAAGTCTCCAACGCCGAATGACCTAGGACGGACCCTGTTATTGTAATACCTGGCCGCCATTTGTTGGTAAGCTGCTTGTCGAACACGGACACGTTCAATTTTTTCTTCAAGAAGATCAAGATTAAGGGCCAAGGAGGCGTTATTTTCATCTGGGCTGAAGATCATTATCATCCAGGAAGAGGGTACACCAATCTCAGCAAGGATTACTACATCTGACCCGAAAGTCATTGCGAAAGGAATTTCCCCTATGGGGGGTCCTTGTTGTAGTACGGTGTGCCTAGAGAACGGGGCACGCGTCTTCAACCCATCTTCTCTTTGATTTATCTAATGTGGTCTTGAGTCCATGGAGAATTGTGCGGTCGATAATTTCCACCTGTACGTTGGCTTGGGGATGCCCTGGGGATGCGAAGTGGGTCTGAATCCCCAACCCGGTACAGAATTTTGCAAAGAGATTATTGTCTAATTGTTTCCCATTGTTAGAGACGATGGCCCTGGGTATTCCAAAGCTGCACACAACACTTTCCCACACGAAATCTCTGATTCTTTCTTTGGTGATCCACGCAAGTGGCTTGGCTTCTACCCATTTTGTGAAATAGTCAATTACGACAACGAGGATTCTTCTATGCTCAGTCCCTTGAGGAAATGGTTCGAGAAAATCAATGCCCCACTGGGCAAAAGGACCAAGGGCTCGTCATGGGGACGAGAATAGTTGGAGGTAGTTGAGATGGAAAGAAAATATCTGACATCTATCACATTTTTTGACAAACTCCATAGAGTCCTCGAGCATGTCCAGCCAGAAGTATCCATATCTTATAAGTTTGTGAACCATGGACCTTCCTCCCGAGTGGTTACCGCACATCCCTTTATGAATTTCTTTCATCACGTAGCTAGATTCTTCGGGCCTTAGGCAACGAGAGTACTGGCTCGAGAAGGATCGTCGATAGAGTACCCCATCAATGATGGTGTATCTCGAGGCCCTATACTGTATCATCCTGGCCTCTGCTAAGCTAGTGGAGAGTGTTTCATTTAAGAGGTACCCTCTTATTGAATCCATCCAAATTAGTGTATCAGAGAGAGCGCACATGGTGATCACTGTTGTACTTGGCTCTTCCAAATATTCAACGGGAACACTCATCTTCAGGGTGAATTCAACGGTGGAATCCAAGTTGTCTAAGGCATCGGCGTGCCAATTCTCTTCTCGGGGTATTTGGCGTACTTGGATTTTTTTGAAATTTTTCATAAGTGTCTTTGCTCTTCCGATGTATGCAGCTATACTCGAATCTTTGGCCACGTATTCTCCATTCACTTGGTTTACAACCAGCTGTGAATTGCAAAATACTTACAAGTTCTTGGCGTTGAATTCTCTTGCTAATTTGAATCCGGCGAGAAGAGCTTCATATTCTGCTTCGTTATTGGTGGCTCTGAATTCCAATCGAAGTGCATATTCAATTTCTTCTCGATCCGGGCCTACTAGGACCATTCTAGCCCCACATCCTCCTACATTGGAGGAACCATCCATGAACAGTCTCTATTTGTATGGATCGACATAATCACTTGTTTCGGGATGGGAAGGTGCCCCTTCTGGGATTGGGGCCTCTGCCTGGCCAAGATGGGCCTCTTGCCGAGCAGGGTCATGGTCTTCCGGGATGGACTTTTCTGGGAAGGTCATCTCGATAATAAAGTCAGCTAGGATCTTCCCCTTGATGGCCATCCTAGGTCGGTACTCAATGTGGAATTGGCCAAGCTCAAGGCTTCATGAGTAGACTAGAGACATTGGGTGAGTGAAGAACTTGTCGTAAGGGTTGATCAATAAGTACGATGATCACGTAGGCTTGGAAATACTGCCTCAAGTTTCTTGATGCGATGAGAAGGGCATAAGCCAACTTCTCAAATCGTGGATATCTCGTCTTGGCATCAGTCAACACTCAACTCGCATAGTACATGGTCATTTGAATCCCGTCCTTTTCTCAAATCAATGTTACGTTGACTGCAGTATTTGAGGCAGCGATATACATGAATAATTATTCTCCGTCCTTAGGGGTACTCAGCAACGGTGCTGAAGAGATGTAGGCTTTAAGCTCCTGGAAGGCAGCCTCACATTCCACCGTCCACTCGAAGGTCTTATTTCCCCGCACAACCTTAAAGAAGGGAAGACACTTTTTCAAAGATCGTGAAATAAAACGGTTCAAGGCGGTCAGCCTTCTCATAAGTATATGAACTTCCTTCTTTGTCTGCGAAAAGGCCATTCCGAGAATGGCATTGATTGGATGTTGATTGGCATCAATGCCCCTCTCAATACGGGTCCTTTCCTTCTCGACTAGTGACCTCTATTCCCACCAGAAACTCTACAGATTGAGGGCCTTCATTCCAGACCTCCCCAACATATCTAGGGTTGACCGGACCATACCGTTGGAGTCAACCAAAATTCGACATCAACACACCCATTTGAGATCAGTCTCATTGAATGAGATAACGTTGTGTGAGGTGGCATTGATAAGTGTGTTCCACCTACGTATTTTCTAACCGAATTAAGTTAGTTTTCGAGCGTTTATATAGTATTTTATTATGTTTTAATTACTTTTCATATTTTTTGTATAAATCAGGTATGTGGGGCAAACAGATAGGAAACTGGAGCGAAAACGATGAGATCGAACCAAAAGCGATCGAAGAACGGTGGAAAAATAAGCTCGGAGGCAAAATTGTGAAACAACCCCATCGCCGCGGCGTCCAGACCACCGTTGCGGTGATGAAGATGCTGAGAAAAGGACAAATATTTCTGATGGACCACCGCCTAGGCGGAGAATTCCACCGCCTAAGCAGAATCCAATAGAGAAAATAAAAATAGGCTACTGACAGCCCACCGCCTAGGTGGAGAATTCCACCACCTAGGAGAAAATCCAGTAGAATGTTTTTCCTAAGCCACCGTTGTCTTCATCATCACGGCGGTCACCAACCGACCTACTTCCGCCTAGGCAGAGAGCCTCTGTACAGCCTAGATATTTTTAGGATATTTATTTAGATATTTTGTCTATAAATATCATCCCTTCTCCCCTTCTTATGAACCCCCCAGCTATTTGGGAACCTTAAGCTATATTTAGGCGAGGGTTTAGGAGTTTTAGAGGTGGAGCTCATATCCCGAAGTTGAGAAGACGGCGAATCGATCGTTGAGCGTTCTTAACGGTTTATCTTCGGCTGAGACTAAGTTCTTCGATTATTTTTCCTTATTTCTTTATCTTAGAATCATATGATCATGTTTAGCTTGTTATTTCATTATAAATGCGTCTAAGGCCATAGCTAAACATGGATTGTAGTAGGGATTAACACTAAATTTATAAATACGTTGTTTGGATGATTTCGATGTTTCGTTTGTGATTGTTCTTCGTAGTTTGATTGTATTTATCATATTGTTTGTTTATCATACTTAGTTATATATATGGAGAATACGGGGTTGTGACAAACCCCATATTCGGATTACGGTAAACAAACGCCACAATTCTATAATCTGATCGGGTTTTGAATCGTGGACAATCGATGACGTTGGGGCAAGACTCATGTGACCTAAGGTCGTTAAGACGTTGAGGGGGACTTCTTTATTGACACGAAGTTGCGTTATATCCCTTATCTTACACTCGAAAAAGGTGATGAGGGAGTTTTAGAACGGAGATTGTCGATGGGATAAATACAACGCATGATCCAATTACCCGATCGGGAGTTAGATTGTGTGCAATCAATGACTCTAGGTGAGACTCATGTGACCTAGGGTCATTAAGACGTTGAGGGGGACTTCTTTGTTACTCGAATTCATGTATTCCTCCGTCTTACACTCGGGAGAAGTGGCGGTGGAGTTTATGTACCGATGTTGTCAAATAGGTCGAACACCGTAAACGTGAGTAAATCAAGATCGAACACGTATTTGTAAACACGTTAATTCCTAGGCAATTCTTCACCCTAAAACATATTAGCATATTAGTGTAGTTAATTTAGGATATATTAGTATTAGTTTAATTAATTAAATACATTTGTTTTTCGCTTAGATAAAGTTAGGTCACGACAAACGCAGTATTCGATAGTAACAACACCAATCCCTGTGGATACGATAACCCAATCTTTCACGATCACACTATATTAAAACTTAGATCTCGTATACTTGCGAGTGTAAGTAGCGGCGTATTTCCACGCTCCTACCAAGTTTTTGGCGTCGTTGTCGGTGATTGTTTTGATGTTATTGCCGAAGAAACGCGGTAACGACTCTGGACTTAAGTTTTAGATAGGAGAAACAAGTGTATCGTATTGCCAGGATTGTGTTTTGTCGTATATTGTCGATATTGTGTGTAAATGACTTAATTTTAATTTAGGCATTTTTTTGTATATAATTTTTGTTTGTAGTTTTGTTTTTATTTCTTATGCAGGGTGCTTGGCGATATTAGATCGACGGGTATTGATGCATCCCTTTCGACGAGATTCCAAATTGTTTTACGGTGCGGGGCCACGCACATAATCCAGTAAGGCGTTTCGTTGAAAGATTGAGCCATCCAAAGCAAAACCTCGCCAATCTTGAGGGTGTTCTGAAAATATTGGGCCAAGGATATTAAACCATGCATTTCTTGGAAGGCAACCCAAGGTCAAATAAATTAAATCCGTTACATCCGACTTGAATCAGAGGTGAGATATTCTCGCCTCCCAGGTACATGTTCTAAACCCCCTTCGTCAGCATGCTTTAAATTTCATATATTGAAGAATGATGATTGGGATCACTGAGGACACTGTCCGTTTTGAGTTCAAAAGTGATGTGTAGTATTTAGTATTGTTAGTTTATGTGTTATTGTTTTTCTGTATGACATGTGTGTTTAGGTTAGAATGTGTTTATGTTTTTGTGTTGTTGTGTTGCATGTTGAGTTTTGCGTTTATCTGGGCCGTTACCCGATGATGAGATTACCCTAGTTATTTTTGAAGTCAAAGGTAATACCCATGCATGTGTATTCTGTGTGCTTAACTATGCTTTTTGGTCAAAATTATTGTAGATCCTAATTTGCACGGGCACATAGACTCAATGTATAGTTATTCAATTAATTTGAGGACGATTATCGATTAGCCAAATTTATGACACATTAAGGATTCTAGAACTTTATTGAGGGGAAGCTTGAGGCGAAATCCTAGACGAGATAGTTCAGGAGACGTGATTTAGGCATTCGTTTTGTCACTTGAGCCTTTTTAAGCCTACCTTGTAATATGTTTATCCCTCGTCACCCTGTCGAAGCCTAAACACAAATTCAATTCAGAACACATAAACTAATACCATGGCCATTGGATATTTTTCCAAACCTAAATCGCTGAATTTAAAGGCACATTTGAGTGAGTCAAGTTAGCAATTGTAAATGCTACTTGATGTGAGCGATTGGGTTTAGGCCGAACTTCTAATTGGTTTGGTATTTGAGTACTCACTTGTTGTTTTTCATTTGTATTTTACACACCCCTTCAATTGTAACAATCAAATAAGTTTGGGGGTGTGTTTGTTGAAAAAAAAATCAAATGTAAATACTATTTTTTTTCGTTTCTTTTGACAAGTGAGTACGTCGGTCTTAAATGCATGTTCGGGATTGTTTCGAATCTAAGTATGAGAGTTCAAAAGTGAATGTGCCAAGCGTTGAGCCTTGGGTAACGTTATATTAACAACGTTAACCAGTTTTCTATTTCGAAATACCCTTGGCCAAATATTCCTAAATCGAACCAAGCCCTAATGATCTTTATAAACTACTCAACCTACATTAGTAGAGAGTGGACCCCAATCCGCCCTATGGAAATCCTAGTCCTTTACGATCTAAGTCGTGAGTTTCGTTAGGGGATAATCCAATCCGGTCGTTGTATAGTTATATTATTGAGTCTCGCACTAATATGTTTACAGAATCTAGAATAACATTCACCATTATTGCATGTCGAAAATCTAGAACATTACATGATGTGTGTTACCACCTGAACTCGATATGATTGGCAGTTGTTGAGGGACAATAACTTGGCCGTTAGAAGAATTTAAAACTCGCATGTCGTTATGTTTAGATTGCTTTTTGGTTGTTTTCTATTTAATTCAGTTTGTGTATTTTCATTTTCGTGTGTGTGTTTGGCTCGAAAACTAGCCAAATTTCAAGTTTGGGGGTATTTGATAGGTGTGATCCGCCTACGTATTTCCAAATCGAATTAAGTTAGTTTTCGAGCGTTTATATAGTATTTTATTATATTTTAATTAGTTTTCATACTTTTTGTATAAATCAGGTGTGTGGGGCAAAAAGATAGGAAATTGGAGCGAAAACGATAAGATCGAACCAAAAGCGATCGAAGAACGGTGGAAAAATAAGCTCAAAGGCAAAATTGTGAAACAAGCCCACCGCAGCGGCGTCTAGACCACCGTCGCGGCGGTGAAGATGCTAAAAAAAGAACAAATATTACTGATGGACCACCGCCTAGGCGGAGAATTCCACCGCCTAGGTAGAAATCCAGTAGAGAAAACAAAAATAGGCTACTGACAGCCCACCGCCTAGGTGAAGAATTCCACTGCCTAGGCGAAAATCCAGCAAAATGTTCTTCCTAAGCCACCGTTGTCTTCATTGCCGCGGCGGTCACCAACTGATCTACCTCCGCTTAGGCAGAGAGCCTCTGTACAACCTAGATATTTTTAGGATAATTATTTAGATATTTTGTCTATAAATATCATCCCCTCTCCCCTCCTTGTGAACCCCCCCGGCTATTTGGGTACCTTAAGCTATATTTAGGCTAGGGTTTAGGAGTTTTAGAAGTGGAGCTCACATCCCGAAGTTGAGAAGACGGCGAATCGATTGTTGAGCGTTCTTAGCAGTTTATCATCGGACAAGGCCAAATTCTTCGATTATTTTTCCTTATTTCTTTACCTTAGGATCATGTGAGTATGTTTAGCTCGTTATTTAATTGTAAATACGTCTAAGGCCATAGCTAAACATGGATTGTGGTAGGGATTAATGCTAAATTTATAAATACGTTGTTTGGATGATTTCGGTGTTTCGTTTGTGATTATTCTTCGTAGTTTGATTGTATTTATCGTATTGTTTATTTATCATACTTAGTTATATATATGGAGAATACAGGGTTGTGACAAACCCCAGATTCGGATTACGGTAAACAAACGCCACGATTCTATAACCTGATCGGGGTTTGAATCATGGACAATCGATGACGTTGGGGTAAGATTCACGCGACCTAGGTTCGTTAAGACGTTGAGGGGGACTTCTTCGTTGACACAAATTTGCATTATATCCATTGTCTTACACTCAGGAAAGGTGATGAGGGAGTTTTAGAACGGAGATTGTCAATAGGGTAAGTACAATGCATGATCTAATGACCCAGTCGGGAGTTAGATTGTGTGTAATCAATGACACTGGGCGAGACTCACATGACCTAGGGTCGTTAAGACATTGATGGGGCCTTCTTCGTTACTCAAATTCATGTATTCCTCCGTCTTACACTCGGGAGAGGTGGCGGTGGAGTTTACGTACCGAGGTTGTCAAATAGGTCGAACATCGTAAACGTGAGTAAATCGAGATCAAACACGTATTTCTAAACACGCTAATCCCTAGGAAATTCTTCACCCTAAAACATATTAGCATATTAGTGTAGTTAATTTAGGATATATTAGTATTAGTTTAATTAATTAAATACATTTGTTTTTCGCCTAGATAGAGTTAGGTCACGACAAACGGGGTATTCGATAGTAACGACACTAATCCCTGTGGATACGATAACCCGATCTTTCACGATCACACTATACTAAAACTTAGATCTCGTATACTTACGAGTGTATGTAACGGCGTATTTTACGCTCCTACCAGGCATCTACCGTACTCACCTCGTACATGTTTTGCTTGGCCTTTATCTTTTCCTTGTGCTCATATCTTTTCCAGAAAAAAGACGTCTCTTCCCTAAAACCAAGTCCACCGTGAATGAAATTGATTTTTCCGTTCACTCGTTGATCGTTGTCATTACTGAGGCTGTTGTCCGTAGGTGAAGGTCGGCTGTTGTTTCTTCTTCGTCGCTAACCTATGTGTTCATCTCGGCGGTAATTTTTCCCGAACTAGGGTTCCATGTTTGTTCTACGAACATAGTTTCCAAGGTACCCTCTTTGATGAGGGCCTCTATCTCCTCCTTCAGTTGGAAGCACTCATTGGTGGTATGGCTACGATCCTGATGCAACTCGCAGTATTTATTAACCGACCTGCCTATAGGTTTTCCTCTCAAGAGAGGGCAGGTAGAAAGATTTCCTTCTCGGAATTCTCGACAAAAATTGTGGCAACTGAAGCTATCAGGGTGGTGAACCCGTGCTTTCGAGGCCCTTGGGATGGATGAGGTCTTCTATCCCCGGGCAAAGGTTCTAACCGCCTCTCAACTTTAAGCTTTCGCGAGCCTTGAGATCAGCTCGGTCCTTTCTCGGCTCGACACTTCTTCTTCTGGATTTCTTCTCGATCTCTCTTCACCATATCAATTAGGTCGACTTCATAGAAGTTGGTATCGCGATCCAAGGCATCGCATAGGCTTGGAGTTGGTCATGAACACAGGTCCTAAGACAACCTTCTCTGCCTCAGCCCATCGATGAAGGCGTTCAGGGCTACGGCATCTGAGAGTCCCTCACAGCCAAGAGTCTCCTTCCAAAATCTATCCACGTAATTACCCAAATTCTTCCTGACCTCCTACTGAAGGGTAAGGATAAGGGTCATGGTCTTCAGCCTTCGCCGAGAACGACTAAATCGATTAAAGAATAGTTGCTCGAGCTGAATGAAGGTCAATATCGAGGCTGAGGCCAGATCGTTGAACCAAATTTGAGCTGGACCAATCAGAGTGAGACAAAAGAACTTATATCTTACCGCTACAGAGGTCGTGTGTATGTTTATGTAAGATACGAAAATAGAGAGATGATCCACCGGGTTAGTGGTTCCGTCATGTGGGGCTACTGGGGGATTAGAGAACCTGTAAGGCACAATTTTTCTCATAATTTCATCGATAAAGGGGGATCTCACCCTACAGAAAACCCGACTGTGCCTCCAACGCCTTGCATCTGGTGGAGCACGGCCTCTATCTTGGCCATATGACGCTCCATAGCTGCTTCTCCTCTGGACGGTGTTGCGACCTGGCTGACAGTTGCCCGGGCTTCATGCCTCCGAGATGGTGGTGAAAAATGAGAATCCAACTCTCGAGCCCAATAGAGCCGTTGCTCAGATCGGGCCACATGGCTGGGTGCCCTGGTTGGTGGTGATTTTTGTCTATTCTCAGCTCGGTGTCCTTGCGAGGGCTGAGATGATGCCCTCGAGGTAGTAGGAGGAGCTAGATCCTTCTCCCTAGCTGCCTAGTTACAAGGCTAAGGTCAGGCCTGGGGCACGTGTCCATTTGAATGAATAACTCGATCCCCTGACTCTTGAGGTTACTCATCTCCCCCTATGGCCTAGAGAACCGGTGTCCCTTACACGGGGGCCAGTGGTATGCGGGAAAGAACAACTTGGAATAAGTTCTAGAATTCGCCAATCTGGCATTCTAAACTGTCAATTTTTGCGGCGTTAACGGCCATAGACGTCTGGCCTATGAAGATGCTTAAGGGCGGAGTTGATGGACCGACCTGTCCTGTGGGAGGAACGTTATTTTATTTAACTGGGACATAGGTTGTGGCCCTAGTATCCAGCCTGGGAACTCTAGTCGGGTTGCTATTTACCGCGACGTTCCGATCTCTTTGCTAAATAATTTGACCAGACCTTGTGATCATCAAGTTTTAGCTATACTGGGAGTCGATGATCTAAGGAAGCTTTTCGTAAGATTCCCACAGACTTCGCCAAACTGTTGGTGTCGAAAAATTGATGGACCAACAGTATGGTCTGGTCAACTTCCGCATGGAGAACTGCTGGTGATCTGGAGTTTGTCTTTGATGGAGTTGGATCTGTTAAGCCTTCAGGACCTTGAATTTGTGCTTGACCGAGCTGGGGTGGCGTTGTCCAACCTGACCTTCAGGTCGGTACCTGCACACAGGACTTACCGGGGTTGGCCTGGCGTGTCCCATCCGATGTGAGAGTAAGAGCTCGGGGGGAAGAATTTAAAGGAACTTTATATATGCTAAAAGCGGTTACCTCTTTCCAACCTTTCAAAACACTGTTCATACCTTCCTTTTATAGGCGAGAACTTGATTAGTGTTTTGGTAATTGTGACCTTAAGCTCGGTTATCAACCTTAACATGGCGCGTGAAGGGATTAGAGCTATGGGTCTGGGCTTTCGATAGTTAATGGAAAAGTCCATGGGCCACACCATTAAGATTAGAGAGTCGGCCTGCACATCGGCACAGACGCCGAGGTGGTCACACTGACCTGACCCTCGTCTGTTATATTTGATGTAGACGTTGAGAATTTCCACTTGATAATCGTACAAGTCCTTTGAGATAACCGACCTGATGAGATGCCGAGCTAATGGGCAGCTGGACTGATCAAGAAGTTTGATGATGTGTCATCTGGTATACCTGGCAAGCCTAGGTAGAGCCACTTAGAGGCCGATTGAATTTCACCCACATCAGAAACTAATAACATATCATTATATACTAAGGAATTTTTGTTCTATTATAATCTAATTAGAATTTCAATTAAAAAATAATTAAGTTCCATATCTATTGAAAATTATCTCATAATAATTAAACTAGAATCTAATTTAACTTTTTTAAATTATTGTAATTCCATATCTATTAAAGCTATCTCATTAATTTAAAATGAAATTATCCTGAAAACAAAAGATTTTTTGAAATTATTCAAATAATAAATTTTTAATATATGTGATGAAGGTATTTTTGGGCACCTTTGAGTCAGCACTTGGGACTCGGTCACGTGTCAACCCTCGCAATGACAGGGACAAATTTCAGAATCCACAATACCACACTGGAGCATACACCGACTACAGCTCCTCCCTGGAATCTTATTTTTACCCAAGGAGGAGCGAGGAGCCCTGCAGGGACGTGGCGCTTTAAGCTCTGTGCCATTCCATCAGCGATCAATTTTAGGGACTCAGTCGTTCACCTAGACCGGCTCCCTTTTTCACCCTGTTTCTTCTCTAGGGCTCCACGGATCTCCGCTCTCCCCTACCAGCTTACTATCAAAGGCCTAACAAAGGCCCGCGGGCTTCGCCAAATGGGCCCAAAAGCCCAAGCTCAACGATTATTTCCTAAACGCCCTGGATTATCGGTTAAACACTGGGTTTCAACTAATTAATCTTGTTTAGGCCCAACCAATCATCTCCAACGCTTATATATATCAGGGGCTATGTAAGCCCTAGATACGCTTTAATGACTTACATTATACACGAGTTCATTTGTTTGCTTACTATATTTTGTATATTTTCTCTTTGAGCACTAATTACCACGCCGGAGGGGCTTTACTGGGACAAACCCTAGTCTGAGCCTTCTACAGGTACACTCCCTGAGAAGCAGGACTCTGGAAATAGTAGGTCAGTCCTCCCAGGACCCAGCATAGCTCACGCAAGGACGTTTCAACCGACGACTCCACCTCAGCAAGAGCATCTACCTGTCATCTGACTGGACCATACTCGAAGTGTGTACCAGTTTTATGCATCAACAGGTTGGCGCCGTCTGTGAGAACCGAGCAAAAAGCCTTCCCCTGATCATTGCTTTCTCCTCAGCTGAGCTTGAGAGATCACAAGGTCCAATTAGATAGATACAAAACTGAAGAACGAGAAGACATATCGAAAAATCCATGCGCATACCCACCAGCTCCCACCAACAAGGATAACTGTACCCCCCATGGTCAGGCAGGACCATCCACTCTGCCACTTGGAACTGCGGGACAAACCTCAGAAGCTGTGGACGCATCTCGGTTTAATCTCCTTGAACACCGAATACAAGAGTTCAAGTCAAGTATACAACTCCTCCTCGCACACTTGCCACCACCCCCTGTTCAGGGTGGACCAGCCCTCCGACTCGCAACGCTTGAGGAGCCACCCCGAAATCACAATATTTTTATGGACACTCCGAATGGGCAGCAACCCGAGGGCCGCCCTCTATCTCACAACCCTGAGTTTGTGGGACAAGAGAGGGCCCCCCTGTAATGCCGAGATCTCTACCTCCTCTACCACACGAATTTTTGCCAAGGGATATATCGGTGTCCCCTAATGGTCGTGCTATTCATCGGCCTATCAGGTCCAACCATAGAGGTCAGCGTGATCATGAAGTTGATTCTTACTCACCCTCCTCCCATCATCCTAATACCCAGGCTGCAGACAGTCGAATCCAAGGAATGCCCCGAGCAGGGGAGGTTGTGGAGTATCGTCTGGCCAACGTGGAAGCCCATCTCCAAGAGGTACAAGGAGGCTAGGTTGGATCGGGTGGTATTCCGGAGGTGAATTCTCCTTTTGTGGATAAGGTTCTGGAGGTAGTAGTACTGAGAAACTTCACCCAACCCCAGATGAGTCCGTATGATAGGACTTCAGATCTTGTTAACCACCTTTCTATGTTTAAGTCTCATATGGACATGCAAGTGACCTCTATAGCTTTGAGGTGTAGAGCCTTTCCTATCACTCTTATAGGTGTTGCAAGATCGTTGGTTCCAAGGTTTGAGGCCAGCGTCCATCTCCACCTTCAGAGAACTCGAGCAATTGTTCTTGGCCCGTTTCAGTCGTTCCCGGCGTAAGCCAAGGACTGTGGCTCATATCCTCACTCTTCGATAAGAGCCCACTGAATCTTTGGGTGATTACGTTGAGCGTTTCAACCGAGAAGGAAATTTATGCGATGACCTCTCTGACGCCGTTGCGCTAAATGCCTTTGTTGACGGGCTCTGATACGATCTCTGTTCCAACCCTACTCTCACACTCGATCAAGCTTTAGACCGTGGAACTAGATTCCATGGTGCTGACCTTCGTGCTGCCACCAGGAGAGAGCGGAAAGGGGAAAACCAGCCGAGGGAACCAAGGAATAGTGATTCAAATCAAACCCAAGGCTCAAGAAGGTTACAGGCAGCAGGAAGACTAGGACCCATACCTAGGGAGATGAGACCACTTCCTCCCCCAAGGCATCACCAGCAAGGGTTTACCTCACTTACGGCCTCAGTAGCCTTCATATTTGAGGAGAATTTAGGTAGAGATTTCTTCCCTCCTCCGCCACCCCCGAGAGGGAAGCCGCTCGGAAGGGCAACAACCAAGTACTGCGCATTTCACCGAGACCGAATGCACTCTACTCAGGACTACTTCCAGCTAAAATAGGAAATTGAAACCCTCATCTGAAGAGGTTATCTGGGGAACTACGTCCGGAGGGGGAATCAAGAGCGCCCCACAGTGGAAGAACCGTCGGTAGAGCCTCGGGCTCAAAGGAGACGGGAGAATCGCACTCGTCCACATCCCCGGAGGGCAGGGGCTGGGTATGATCAACAACATGTGGATGGAGAGATCAACGTCATTCACGGTAGACTTAGCCTCGGGGGAGAAACATCATCTTCTAGAAAAAGGAATGAGCGAAGGGCCAAACGAAAAGCGGATGAAGACATATATGAAGTAAGCACCATAGATACTGCCACCCATAATGTTATTTCCTTCAGTGAGGCCGACCTCCGGGGGGTACATACGCCCCACGAGGACGCCCTAGTCATCACTGTCGTAGTCAATTATTTCAGGATGGGGCGCATCTTAGTTGACGGAGGGAGTTCAGCTGACATCATCTTTAAATGTGCCTTTAACAATCTGGGGATAGAGGTCGGTACCCTGCAACCCACTAGGTCCCCCCTAGTTGGTTTTGGGGGGGAAGTGGTTAATTCTCTCAGATGGGTCTCCTTGCCTGTTACGATTGGGACAAGTCTAAAGTCTGTGATGAAATGGGCCAAGTTATTAATTGTGGATAGACCATTACCCTATAACTCTATCATGGGGAGGCCGAACGTCTCAGCATTCAAGGCTGTTTGCTCTCTGTATCATCAAGTCATGAAATTTCCCACCAATCAGGGGATTGGAGAGGTTAGAGGTGACCAGGAGACATCACGCGCCTGTGTCCGGAGGGCACTGGAACAAAAGAAATAACAACCAGTGGCGAGGCCTGACCTCCAAGGGTCTGAGCTGGACACTCCTGAGCTCATGACCCTAGATGTTGAAAAAGTCTTGGTGCCGATTGATGACCCCAGAGATGAGGAGCCAGGCCCCCGCCCACATGAAGACTTGGTTGAAGTTTCAATTCATCCAACTCTTAAAGAGATACCTGTCAGGGTAGGAGCCAAGCTCGCCCCAGGACAATGGGCTGAGCTCACAAAGCTACTACGAAAGAACGTGGATGTATTTGCTTAGTCCCATGATGAGCTCCCCAGAATTGATCCAAAATTGGCCATGCATAGGCTATACGCGGACCCACACCATCCTCCAGTCAGACAAAAGAGAAGGAAGTTCCACCCTGAACGCTAGAAAATCATCGAAGAAGAAATACAGAAATTGATCACGTCTGGTGTCGTGGAGGAGGTGACATTTTCGGACTGGCTGTCCAATGTTGTGCTTGCCCCTAAAGCTGGAGGCAAGTGGAGACTCTGCGTTGATTTTAAGGACCTCAACAAGGCCTGCCCCAAAGATTTCTTTCCTCTACCGAGGATTGATCTTATCATTGATGCCACTGCGGGTCACAAGCTTCTTAGCTTTCTGGACGCATATGCCGGCTACAATCAGATCTCCCTGTTTTCCCCTGATAAGAGCAAAACGTCCTTCATTACGGACAGAGGGACATACTGCTACAAGGTGATACCCTTCGGCTTGCGCAACGCCTGAGCCACCTACTAGAGGTTGGTCAACAAGACGTTCAAGGAGAAGATTGACAAGATGGTTTATATTGATGATATGCTGGTAAAAAGCTTGCGAGCTCCTGATCACAAGGCACACCTCCAGCAATATTTTGACACACTAGGAACCCACCGGATGAAGCTCAACCCTACCAAGTGTATCTTTGGCATCTCTGTAGGGAAGTTCCTTGGTTATATGGTCTCTCAAAGCGGAATTGATGCCAACCCTGACCAAATCACCGCTATTCTCGGTATGTCCTCGCCCCATTTAAAGAAGGAGATCCAAATGCTGACTGGTAGTCTTGCAGACCTAAACCATTTCATCTCTCAGTCTTCAGAGCGGTGTTTACCCTTTTTTGAGGTACTTCGTAGGAACAAAGACTTTAACTGGACAAGTGAGTGTGAAGCTGCATTTTGTGATTTGAAATGTTACCTCTCCTCAACTCCCCTACTCAGCACTCCCAAGGTGGGGGAAGAGTTGTTTTTATATATTTCTGCTTTCTCAACTGCAGTGAGCGCGGCCTTGGTGAGGGAGGAAAATGGTGTCCAAAACCCGGTGTACTACTCCAGCAAGGTCCTTCTTGATGCTGAGACCAGATACTCAAAATTTGAAAAGTTAGCCTATGCCCTGCTGATTGCCTCCAGAAAATACTGTCAATATTTCCAGGTACACACCATTGTGGTTCTGACGGACCAACCCCTAAAGCAGATCTTGTATTCTCCTGACGTCTCAATAAGACTGATGAAGTACAGTTTTGAGCTAGGACAGTTCCATATTGAATATCGATCGAGAACGACCGTCAAAGGCCAAGTCCTCGCTGATTTTATCGCCGACCTCACCTTCCAAGAAGAGCAGGATCCGGGAGTAAATAATCAAAGGCCTCTATCTTTGGGAGACCCAAGGACCTTCTCCAGCCGATGCGACTTCGACCCGACAACGTGACAGCTCTTCACAGATGGATCATCTAATGTAAGCGACTGTGGGGCCAGAATGATTCTGGTAGCCCCTGATAAAGAAGTTGTTGAATACGCTCTCCGACTCGGGTTCAGGGCTATGAACAATAAAGTTGAGTACGAAGCCTTGCTCGTTGGTCTCCATTTGGCAAGGGAATTCAATGTGCAAACTCCCATGGTCTTTTGTAACTCGCAACTTGTGGTTAACCAGGTGAATGGTGGCTACATGGAAAAGGACCTAAGTATGTTGGCGTACTTGGAAAGGGTCAGAGCACTTATGACAAATTTTGAAAAAATCCAAGTGTCTCAAATCCCGCGCGAAGAAAACAGGCACGCTGACGCCCTAGCGAATCTCGCCTCGGCAATCGAATGGACTCTGAAGAGGAGCATCCCTGTGGAGTACCTTGACACCCCAAGCATTGCAGCCTTGAATCCTGTGGCCACTATTGGTGAACTCATTACTCAGTCAACTTGGATGGACCCAATCAAGCAGTACCTGGAGCAAGGTACCCTCCCAGAAGATCGGGCAGAGGCCAGAAGGGTACGCTATCGGCCATCAAGGTATACTCTCATTGATGGAGTTCTTTATCGGAAGTCATTCTCAGGCCCCTGTTCCAGATGTCTTCGTCCTGAAGAAGCTAAGTACGTCTTGCGCGAAACTCACAAAGGATTGTGCGGCAACCACTCAGGGGGTAGGTCCCTCGCTGGAAAACTACTCAGCCAAGGATATTTCTGGCCCAAAATGCATGAGGATACCATGGAATTTGTTAAGAAATGCGAAAAGTGTCAGAGATTTGCCCCGCACCCTCACGCTCCTCCCACCGTGTTGGTTCCGATGATAAGCCCATGGCCCTTTGCTCAGTGGGGCATTGACCTCCTCGGGCCCTTCTCCCAAGGGACTGGGCAGAGGAAGTTCCTGATCGTTGCCATCGATTATTTCACAAAGTGGGTCGAGGCTGAGCTATTAGCGCAAATCACTAAGGAAAAAATTTGTGACTTTGCGTGGAAGAGCATAGTGTGCCAATTTGGGGTCCCAAGAGCAATTGTGTCTGACATTGGTACCCAGTTCGACAACTCCCTCTTCATCACCTTCTGTGCCGAGCTAGGGATCAGGACAAATTTTGCCTTCCCTAGCCACCCTCAATCGAATGGCCAAGTGGAGGTTACAAATAGGACCCTCTTACACGGGTTGAAAACAAGGCTTGATAAATCAAAAGGATGGTAGGTGGAAGACATCTACCCTATCCTCTGGGCGTACCACACCACTCCAAGAACTCCAACGGGAGAAACACCTTTTGCGATGGCCTTCGACTCCGAGGCCGTCATCCCTATGAAAATGAGCGAACAAACTCTCTGAATTACCGAGTCCTTTGATCAAATCAAGAATAATGCGGCGTTATCACTCAGCCTTGACCTCCTTGAAGAGCGAAGGGAACAGGCCCAGATTCGGCAAGCTGCCTACCACCAGAGGGTAGCGAGATACTACAACCGGCGAGTCTGCCCTCGCTCCTTTGATATCGGTGACCTTGTTCTCATAAAAGTCACTTTGGCTACCAAAGAACAAGGTGCCAGAAAGCTAGACCCCACATGGGAAGGTCTATATAGGGTCACCGAGATTATGCGTCTAGGCACCTACGATCTCCAAACAGAGAATGGTGTGCCACTCAGGCACCCGTGGAACACCGATCATCTGAAGCACTACTTCTGTAGGGAAGCTCTCCCTTTATAAATAACTTTTGCTTTGTACGGTCTAATAGTTTTGCTTATCCAAATAAACAAGATGTTGTGTACAATGTGCCTCGTGCTCCTCCAAGCAAATGACATTCCAACCCATAAGGTCCGGGTGATTCTCCCTAAACAGCCTCCCGACGCTCAACGTCGCGAAGGACTCTCCACAAGACTCATCCCGGCGCTCAGCGTTGAGGGTGATAACTAGACCCTCTCCAGAAGTCAATAGTTCGTACCCGGGGATAGACTAAGGTCATCCACCAAGGGCAGGGCATTGATTGGGTCTGTGGGCCTGCAACCAAGTACTTCTCCCTACTAGTCGACTATTAGTCCAACATTCTAAAAGAGAAGGTGCTCCTGCATGGACTAAATGGAGATAACCTGAAAGGGTTCTTGAATGAGCCTGACTATGGAGAACTCCCCAATGACTGGCTGTAGGGGTCCGACCACCGCGTTACGCCCCTATGGACTGAGAGGACCAGGTATCTTGGGAAACACTCCTATTAAGTCCATGACACAATTTTCTCGCGATCAACTCGTGTCTCGGACTGGGGGGTAATGGTCCAAGTCCCTGGATAGAGACGAGAAGTTCTTGAATATTTTGTAAACTTTTCAAAATTTTACAACTCTAAAAATCATGCCGGGTAGAAAATGGCGTGGCAAAAATGTCGGGAAGAATGATAGACTTGCGAAAGTACGCAAAAGATAATTTATATTCATATGTTCAAAAGATGTACAAGAAATGGTCATCAACCCATTACAAAAAGAGGGGATCATCCACCTCATGCAAGTCGACAAAAAGAATAAGTAAAAAGTCAACAAAAACTCAAGTGCTGGGGAAGCAATGGCCCGGAGATTAGTCATCCCCGCCCTCAAAGTGAGGAGTGTCCGGGATGGGAGAAGAAACGTCAAGCTCACCCTCTTCAGTAGCCCCCTCAATAGCACCGTCCCCCTCAGCATCTTCTTGCCCAGCGCCTTCGTGCTCGGTATTGCCCTCTGGCTTAGAGAACTCCATCTCCACATGGACAAGAGAGAATCCAGGGTGCAAGCGATGGATGGCCTTCATTGTGGTATTGTTTCCAGCCTCTAGGAAGTCGCTGGCCATATTCTCCCGAAGCTCTTCATACCCAGGGCCCTCCTTCCACTGTTCCACTGCCTCTGATTTGCCTTTCTCCCTGGTCTGGGTAGCGATGGCCTGAGACTTTTGCTCTTGGTCTTTAGCGTGTCGCTTGTATGAGGCTGACTCAGCCTCGAGTTTATCAATTTGCGAGTTGAGGTTTTGCTTATCAGTCCGGAGTCCAAGATTCTCCGTCCGAAGGGTAGACAGATCAGTGCAAAGTTTGGCCTCCACCTCGTTACTTTTTTTTAGAAAGGTTCGTTGAGAATCCACCTCGGCGAGGAGTCCGTTTTCAGAGAAGATCTGGTCTACTAGCCAGTGATACCAAAGTGCAGTCTGTCGAGATAAACAAATTGGGTAGATGAGAACATGTTCGAGAAATTTAAGATGATTTGCAAAGAATATAAGTGCTGAGAAAGACTGAAGCACTTACCCCCGTCAAGTCTCTGTAGACGTCTTCAGCAAGTCGTTCAAGGCTGGTATTGGAGATTTTTCTCATATCAGCCGGAGGGGTCACCCGGCCTAGAAACCTCGGTGCGAGCGCTGGGTTGTCCAACAGGCGAGTGTTGACCTCCAACCCAGTGTTCCCGACTCCGAAGAAATCGGGACGAGCCTCAAGAGGGATAAGAGCAGCTAGTGTTGGCTTTGAGAAACGCCTACCTTGTTGTGTGCTTTGTTTGGTCGGCTTCCCAGCAGGGCGCTTGCCCCTCTCCTGAAAAGTCACCCTGGTGTCTGGCCCTCGTGCTTGGGGGCAAGACTCTCCGGTCTTTGCCCTGGTGCAGGTTGGAGGCTGAGAAAGTGGAGTACCACCCTTGGAGGATTGCCCCTCCTCAACACTAGGGCTCCCTGTGGCCCCAGCCTTTCTCTTGGTAGCAATCTTCCTCAGCAAAGCAATGTTGTCCATACCTTCCAAGAAATCACGACTCAGAATATTGGACATTAGGTATGAAAAATGAACGATCAAAAAAAAATCCTACTATTCTCAGGCCTCGACGGGAACTCAGCAGGGGGCAGAGACGGATCTCGGTGGAAGTAGATAACGTATAGAGTTGAGCTCAGCAACTCATTTAATTGGTTGAAAGATGTCCTCAGGATCCTCTCTCTCTGCGCAGCGATCTCGGGATGCAACTCTTGTGCCTTATGTAACTTCTTACTTGGGTTTCCGCGCTTTGTACCAAATAATAATAATAATAATAATAATAATAATAATAATAATAATATATATAAAAAAAAAAACACGACAGGAACCCAATAAGCGCAAAGTGCCTAGAGCACCGTTCCATCAGACATCCCTGAGATTTCCTTACCAGTTTTTCCCTAGTGTCGCTGAATGGGATTCGTGTAGAGCCGAACTTCCAACCGTCGCCACCAAGGTAAAAGTACCTCGGCTTCTACTTTAGCGCGCGGGCTTCCGTGTTAGTTAGGAATGCCGACTTGGAGGATACGTAACATAGCCCAGCACACGATGGCAGAGACTTGGCGGAGAAGAGAGCACGAAAAAGTTCCAGGCTCGGTTCAATCCCTTCGACCTTGAAGATAATATATGCCGCTATCACTATCTTCGTACTGACCGGAGCCAACTGTAAGGGGCACAGACCAAGCTTCACGCAAACCACTTAGACCCAAGGGTGAATGCGAAAGCGAAGTCCGGCGGTTAGCTGCTGGAGGAACATGGTAATAAAGCCCGGGGGTGGTTGGTGTGCCCTTTGGTCAGCATAAGGCATCCTCGTTACGACAGACTCCGGGAAGGTGTATAAGCTACTAGCTTTCACCAGGTCCTTCTCGGTTACGTTGGACTGGAGATCCCAAAGGGGACTCCGAACTGGAATAACGGAGTGCAAAATCTCGGGTCCTAGATCGTAGACGGGCCACGGTACCAGGAGAATGGCTTGGAGGAACACTATCTATGTTACGCGATCCTCCTCCTCTGGAATGGCAACAAAAATGGGCTCCCGTGAGGAGCCTTCTCCTCCGCGCTCGTCAGGGAAACCAATCACGGACACCAGGTCAACCCGGGAGGGTTTTTTCCTGGGCGATGGTGTCCGAACCACCAGGGAGGAAGAAGACGAGTTTAGGGCGCCCGTGCGCCGTCCGGCATCCTCAGTAGAGAGGGGGTTCGCTCCGACGTACCAAAGCCTGAACTGCTCCGTGAGCTACTCTCAGAAGAGAAAGAATATTCAGAACTAGAAATGTTAGAAAACATTTCAAAAATAAAAATAATACCGTATAAAGAAACTTCTTAGGAAACGACGAGAGAACTCGAATGCGTTTAAATGAGGCATCTACTCTCTATTTATGAAAAAAAAAATCGGCCCTGAATTGATAGGTGCATCGACAGAGCACCATGCGTGCATGCACGCTGGCTGGCCCCTTGGGGACCAGCGTCTGCTGGTCCCCAAGGGCCAGTATCAACGCTGGCCGTTTGGGTATAGCTCCATGCAGGCCCATGGGCCAGCGTGTGCTGGCCCCAATGGGGCTAGCCCGGCCTGCGGTACCCTTAGGGGTGACTCGACTCCTCGTATGCTCGGCGTGCGTTCCCCCTCTCCTAGGGTTCGTCTTAATTTTCTCCGCAATGCAGATCAGTCCGTCCTCAGGGCTTGTTCACGGTGAATGTGTGTTGCCCTGAAAATCGAAAAAATTCGGGGCCGCCCTACTGTGCTACTTGACCCCAGACCCCGGCCGTATGGGAGCGTATTTCCATTTAGCTCCTCTAAAAAAGTTCAACTCTTGAAAAATCGTCACCGTGAAATCGAAAAAATTCGGGGTCGCCTTGCCATGCTACTTGACCCCAGACCTCGGCGATATGGGAATGTATTTCAAATTAGCTCATCTAAAAAATCTCAACTCTTGAAAAATTGTCGTCCTGAAAATCAAAGAAATTCGGGACCGCCCTGCCATGCTACCTGACCTCGGACCTCGACCATGTGGAGGGCTATTTCGAATAAGTTCCTCAAGAAAAAATCAACTCTTGAAAAAATGTCGATTAGAGGTGTTTCTCGAGATCCAAAGTCTCCAGGATGCCCAGTTCAGCCAGGAATTGATATCCCTGATCGTCTGGCTCCCCTCGCCGCACAAGGCTAGGGGTAACTGATGAAGGTATTTTTGGGCATCTCTGAGTCAGCACTTGGGACTCGGCCACGTGTCAACCCTCGCAATGACATGGACGAATTTCAGAATCCACAACGCCACGCTGGAGCATACATCGACTACGGCTCCTCCGTGGAATCTCATTTGCACCCAGGGAGGAGTGAGGAGCCCCGCAGGGACATGCCGCTTTAAGCTCTACGTCGTTCCATCGGCGATCAATTTTAGGGACTCAGCCGTTCACCTTAACCGGCTTCCCTTTTCACCCTGTTTCTTCTCCAGGGCTCCACGGATCTCCGCTCTCCTCCACCAGCTCACTGTCGCAGGCCTAACAAAGACCTGCGGGCTTCACCAAATGGGCCCAAAAGCCCACGCCCAACGATTATCTCCTAAACGCCCTAGATTATCGGCTAAACACCGGGTTTCGACTAATTAATCGTGTTTAGGCCCGACTAATCATCTTCAACGCCTATATATATCGGGGGCTATGTAAGCCCGAGGTACGCTTTAATGACTTACATTATACACGAGTTTATTTGTTTGCTTACTATATTCTATACATTTTCTCTCTGAGCATTGATTACCACGCCGAAGGGGTTTTACCGGGACAAACTCCGGTCTGAGCCTTCTGCAGGTACACTCCCTGAAGAGCAGGATTCTGGACATAGCAAGTCAGTCCTCCCAGGACCCAGCACAGCTCACGAGAGGACTTTTCAATCGACGACTCCACCTCAGTAAGATGACCCACCTGTCATCCGACTGGACCATACTCGAGGTGTGTACCAGTTTTATGCACTAACAATATGCCTATCAATTTAAATTTTAAAATGGATTTCAAATTTGAAATAAAATAAAATCTTTCCAATTACTTAAAATATCTCTTATCTGTACATTAGTACCTCACAGCAATTCTAAAAATACATTTTAATATTAGATTTGAAATATTCTTGAAAGGAAGTAAGGAGATAAATTTAAAAAAATGTGTTTCTAAATTCTAAATTTTAAGCAAACCTTCCTAAAAATATTGAATCCATCAAATGAGATCCGAAGGCCGTGATGGAACGCTGCCAATCGTCAAAGCAGCTAACAGCAACAACACCCCCAATCTCACCACCGACATCCACTACCATGGTGGAAAATTGTCATCACAATGCGTTGTTTTGACTTCATTTCGAATTGGATCGGGTGGACCCTGACCCGCATTCCAAGATCCATCACCGAACCGAATGCTTCGGATTTCCAGTTCATTCCACCCGACTTTGTCCGTTTCTGGTGCAGTAAACCTCTTGGTCAGGGCATTTCGGGCAGTGTGGGTCGGGTTGTTGGTTATTCGATTTTTGAATACCCCTAAATATATCTTTAAATATTTTTCAAAATGTTTTTTTGACTTTCGCACTCTTCGTGTTTTTCGCGTTGTAAACGTAACGAAAACAATCTAATCGATTTAGAAAATTGTAAAACTCCCACTACGATTATTAACTCGAATAAAAATCATGTATTATCTACAAATTAATTTTTAGGTTTAAGTTCAAATATAAAATTATTCAATCTCTATTTTAGAATTATACATTTTCATATTATCCTGAAATTCATGAAAAATCCCAAAAAATATTGTTTATAAAAAATAAATTTAGGAATTAAAAAATTATAATATTAGTTAATCCAATATTTCCCAATCATAATCAATAAATATTTATTCTTGTCATGACACAAATATGGATCTGATACCATCTGAAATAAACGAAGAGTAAAATCTTTGTTTGCATGACGGAATACAAATACCTTAATTAGTTTTATCTTTAAATTTTGTCCTAACCTGGTTCAATCTATGTAACAAAAAATAAATTTACTAATCTAATAAATAAATAAATTACATTTGGAGAGTAATTCAACATCGCTAGCTAGCCGGAAGTTCTAGTGTTATGTTTTCTCTTTCCAAAAGTTCTAGTGTTATGCTTTCTCTTTTCAAATTTCTAAATTGTAAACACAAGTATCTCATCTCTAACAATATCTATCTATATGAAAAAATATGCCTTGATAGTGCTCCTTCAATATTCAAAGTATTGGGTTTCTAGATCAATGGAGGATAGGGTGAATTATTTGAATGTAATAGTAATCAAACAGTTCAACAGTGCAAGAGGAGAGGGAACGGGCGACCAAGGTTTATTTTTTTGGGCCAGCCATATGGGCTTTTAAACTGTCTAGGGATCTATTCCCTAGACACCATTCTCTCCTATTTAACACTAATCCCTTCGACATTCTTTTCTATTATTTCTCAAAGTCCATTGTGTTGTGTGACCAATTACATTAAAAGTTAGACTATAGAAATTAGCTAACTAATTAAAACAATTCTTTTTTGCCAAGAAACTTTTTCTTTACGGAATTCTTACTTTGTTTATGCTTACCAAAATCCCACAGCCATATCCACTTAATAGGAATTACATCAAGAGAATTCACTCATTTCTGATTACCATATTATTAGATCTCTCAATCTTTAAAATCTTAAAGGAACTAATACGATATGGATAAATTCAAAATCCTTAGTTCAATCATTTGTATATCTAGTCTCAGAGAGGTCATCTTTCTTTGGGTTGGTAGTAATAGAATGCTTTCATTTTCGGATTAGAAAACATAGCTTCTGAGACTCTTTCCTAGATGGATCAAAAGAGCTGCTAATTAAAGGGAGAATGCAAAATTGACAATCAAATAGCCGTGGACGGATGGAAAGACTTATGATACCAATTGGAATCTTATCCCAATTATCACGTTGCCCTGGCCAGAGATTACGTTTGAATTATATTAAATTTTATTAAATAGGTCATATCTTTTTTTGTTGAAGGTTATAGATTCTCTCTTGCATACTAGAATCTTCATACTATCCCCAATTAGAACCGTCAAAGATTCATGGCTAGAATACTTCACTTAGAATATCAAAGTATAATGACTCACCTACATGACTATCTTGTACCTTGAGTACAATGATCACAAACACCATCACGAATCAAATATTTCACTTTTACGTTAAACAAATTTACCATGATGGAATTGAAGGGTCTGGATATTAAAATCACTAGAATAATGTAGAGGAAAAAAATCACATTAATATCTTATTCCTCTAATCCAGATTTATTCACATTAAGATTCAAACAATAAAACCATGCATAATTAAATCGAAACCACAATTGATCGGAAATATTGAATGTGATCCGTATATGTAGTCTCCTACCCGGATGGCACATGTTGATGGTATGCAATCCAATTCGATGCAATGGGTAGCGCATGACTTTTTTGGTAAGTACCCCCTCTCTCGTAAGGTGTTACGAACGGTTTTTTTCCCTTTGATGGCCATCACAACAGTTCTAATTATGATCACAAATCTAAGCCTTCTACCAATTTTGCGTGCCCAATGAATCATAGCTTCTCAACTTGAGAAAATTTACAAATAAATCAAACATTATTTAAACTGAGCATGGCAAAGTATAGCAACATCATTTAAAAATATATAGGCACCAAATCAAAAAGTTACCTCATGAGTAATGAATTCATTACTAAAACCAGCCACAATAGCACTTTCCATTTTGCTGCATTGTGTAGAAATGTGATCTTGTAATATTGTAGAAAAAAATATTGAAAGTGGATTGCAAAGGTATTGTTTACAACTCCCACGGACCTATAGGTCCGCGCGTTCTGTACATGTGCAGACCTAAAGGTCCATCCAAATGCAATTTGTATGGACTTGTAAGTCCATAGAATCACAATTTTGGGTTTGAAAGTTTCGGAAAAAAATCGTAAAAAAACTACAAAAAAAAAAAAGACCTAAAAACGTACCATTAATACTTTGGGTTGTTCATCGCTCATGATTTTTTTAAAATATGTTGAAAACTTGCATGAATTGATGGAAATGTTTGATTCCTAGGGTTTTATTGATGGTGGTGGTTAAAAATTGGTTGTTGATGGAGATTAAAGAAGAAAATGGTTATTTGAAAGGAAAAAGATGGAGTGTAGTGAGGGAGGTGTTGTACATAGATAAAAAGAAAGGAGTGTACATTTAGTAAATGGAATTTTATTGAGATTTTTTTATATGGGCCCAAGCCCAATATTAATTTTATAAAATTTTCATTATTTATTTTTTATTTATTTTTTATTTAGGCAAAAACTCATATTTCACTTACATTTATTGCACAACAATATTTTGAACCATGTTACAAAATATTTATACAGAGTTTTTAAATATTTGTTGCACAACAATATTTGAAAAATTGAACCACATCGAAGTAATTACTACTGTGTAATAACTTTTATATCACATATCGACGGTCGTATTAAGAATAAAAACTGAGCAGAAAATATTTATTCATATCCATAAAAAAATTGTCGCACAGTAAATATTTATAATTAAAGATGTCGTTCTCGTAAAATACTATCGGGACACTCCACGCGAACACTCTTGTTGTTGGAAAATTTGTCGTCAACTGTCTTTCCCTCCAGAAAAACCTTGCCGCCAAGAAACACTTGTTGCCACAACACTTGATCTCCACCGAATCGAAGTACCCACTTAACAATGGAATATTTTGCAACTTGGGAAATATGAATAAAAAGGAAAAATCAAATCAACTAAAATTCTTCCATTTCCGACACTTGATTCTTGTTATTTGAGCAAACGATTTTATTTTTTAAGTTGTGTTATTGTTTCCATCTTGGCTTTGCAGGATATGTTCTTCTTCACCAGCTAAGTGCGTGTATGTGTTTTGCTAAAATTGTGTTTTTATTAAAAATAAATAAATAAATAAATGGATTTAAGATGGTATGAATTTTGTCCTTTGGTGTCCATTTTAATATGTGGGCTAATATTGTGTGTGTTTTGCTAAAATGGATTTTTATTAAAAAAATAAATAAATCAATAAGTTTAAGATGATATAAGCTTTGTCTCTTTAGACCTCTTTTAATATATTAGTTAATATTGGGTGCTAGCCTAAAAAAATCATTTAATTTATTTTAATAAATGACATCTTAATGGCAATTTAACATAAGGATAAAATTGTAATAAAAAAAAAAAATCATTGAAAAATTGTGTGTGCCTTGCAAAGTGGGGTGTACATTTAGAAGCACCCAAAAATAAATAAATAAAATTTATTCCATTAATATTTTATCCTTTATACTACCAACTAGGGGCGGTCATGAACCAGGCTGGGTCGGGCTTTAGCTAGGTCATTACAAAAATATACAAGGCCCGAGCCTGGCCTGGCCCCAAGGTCGGGCCTTGTTTTCATTCCCAAGTTCAGTCCTATCAAAATAATTAGGGCCCTCGGGCTGGGCCGGCCTGGCTCGGCCCTGTAACAATTTTTTTTTTAAGTTTAAAAATTAAACAAAGAGAAAGACAATCTATTGACCTTAAGATTTTGATCAACAATTAAGTGATGATGTTTTAGTGGAACTAATGGTTTAATTGAGTGTTCAAGTTATTTAAGTTCCAGTGATGAAGATGATGACAAATTAAATAGATGCTAAATGATGATGTCAAAATGATAAAGAATTAAGAGTTTGAAGAAATTAGAGAAAACAACTCAGGTGAATTTCAACTCTTAATATCACAATTAGGAACACATACGGCACAATTTTTTTTTTTATTATTTATGTGTGTTTTGATAAGATGAAATTATTTATTCCTATATGTGATTTGAAAAGAAATATTTTTAATTGACTAAAATAGAATTTAAGAAGTTAGTGGAGTTAATTTAGAAAAGAAAATGATTAAAGTAACGAAAACGTAAAAAAGAATAAGTTAAAAATGAGTTCAGAGAAGAGATCCAACATATAAAAGTCGACTAATGAGTCGATCGGACCAAGCAGCAGAAACAACTTGTATCTCTAAGTCGACAGACAAGTTGACCAGTGAAGAGAAGTTGAACTCTTTGTATCTCTAAGTCGACATGTAGGTCGACCGGTGACGGTAAACTAAACTCTCTAAATCTCCAAGTCGATAGGTAGGTCGACCAGTGAAGGTAGCAGCAATGGCTTGGCTATATCCTGAACACGCTATTTCAGGATTCTGTTTATTCCGAGATTATATCCAAAAATAGTCATTTTTTGTTGGGATTTGAGAGAGATTTCGGGAATATTATCATATTTAAGATATATTTCACCTAATGTTTAAATCCTATTGATTTGGATCATTAAATTTTAATGTTTATCAATTTGGTATATAAAATTGTTTCTATTCTAATTAATTGAGATTGAGAAATATTTGAGAGACTTAATTGAAATATTCAAAAGCCATTATTAAATGTATTGAACTAAAATGAAATCATAATGATATATGGGATCTAAGAGAGTATTTAATTGTCATGACGCATGAGAACTAACCGTTAAAGAGCAGATTTATTTCCCATATATATAGACCTGCGTTTTTCATATATCAAAAAACAGTGAAACACATTAAGAGAGAGCTAAAAGAGTTAAGATCATTTTTTAGTTGTTATAAGAGTTATCATTCTAAGATATTGTGTGAGATATTCTAAGAGGAGATCTTGAGAAATATTTGCTATTAATCTTTGCTGCTACCAGATCTGAAATTATATCGCTCTATTTATTTATTTTGTGGATTACGGGTGAGATCTTTCCAATTACTTTCTATTTGTGCATTGCTTGTTTAAATTTGAAAATTGATCTTTAGAAATCATTTCTGATTCAATCTTACATTTTTTCTATCATTAGATTTGGGATATTAATCGAGTTATATTTATCTGGGGTGGTAGAAGCTACAAGTGAGATTTTCTGCATATCAATTTGTATTGGTGAGTAGTGTGAGGGATTAAATGTTGTTGGGGGTATTTAATTAGAGGTAGCCGATTTTCAGTTTCTTCCTGTAAAGAGAATAGAATTGTATTTTGAGTAAAATTTGTAACGGTTCAATCCTTACCGGGTAAAATGATATTTGGAGTGTTGGTGGGATTTTGATTCTTGAGCCTAAGGTATAAAAAGAATTAGGTTAATCTTTAACCTGTAAAAATATAGGTTATTCTTGAGTCTGTAAAAGGTAGAGGTTATTCCTTAGTCTGGGAAAAAGATTTTGTAAAGGTTGATTCTAAGCCTATAAAAAAATCGTTGTGAGGGTTTGGTTCATACCTTTAAAGGGATCTTGAGTATTAGTGGGTGCAAATCTCCATGGGGCTCAAAGGACTGGATTAGCCAAGAGTAACTTGGTGAACTAGGATATATCGTGGTGTGCTGCAATGTTTGATTTGTTTATTTTTGTTGTTTGGTGTGCACCTAGTTAATTATTTAATTCCGCTGTAATATAAAGATAATAATTAATTTAGGATTAAAATTAATTATTTGATTTATTCAAGTTTTATTATGATAAATTTTTAATTATCCAATTCACCCCCCATCTTGGGTATTCCACTAGGCCAACAATTGGTATCAGAGTTGGTTTAGCTCGACACACTTAGCTAACAAAGATCACATGGCGCACACGATAGGAACACTAGCTGAGGGGCTTTCTATGCACCGTCCACCGTTGTTTATAGGTAGTAATTATGTTGTTTGGAATAATAGAATGATTACTTTTTTGCAGGTCACTAATTACGAGGTATGGTTGGTAATTAAAGACGATCCATACACTCCTATGGAAAATGGATTAGCCAAGAGAAATGAGCAACTGAGTTCCTTTGATAAAAGAAAATTATCTATTAACTCACAGGCTACTAACATTTTGCTTTGTTCTTTAAATGCAAATATGTAAAGGCAAATTTCAGGTTGTGTTTCTGCGAAAAAAATATGGGATACATTGAAAGACACATATGAGGGAACTGATTAAGTGATTGCAATCAAGGAGGCCAAAGATTTTACCAAACTAACTACCGATGAATTCATCATTGATTTGACAACCTATGAGATGGTTGTGCAAAAATATGAGGTTGAATCAGAAAGTAATCTAAAGAGAAAAGAGAGACCTACGAAAGAAACATGGGATGATACAGCTTCCAGTAGTTTTGAAGCATCAAGCAATTATAAGAAAACTCCGATATTTGCCCTTATTGCCAAAAGAATTGAGTCGAAGTTGAGATGCAATTATTGCAATAGGGTTGGACATTTTAAAGTATCACGTTTCTTTAAGAACCCTAAGTTTATGGTTAAGAATGGATCTAAAGTGAAATGGATACCGAAAAGAGCTACACAAATGACTTGTACAGAGATATGTAGTATTGGGATTGGACAGGAAGGAACAACCAAAGAGATTATATCAAAATTAAGACCGGAAGTCACCAAGAATCCACAAGCGATATGTATAAAGTGAAAAGATATACCAAAGTCGAGATGTGAAGTTTTAAAGAAGCAACAATCGACATATGCAAACAAAAAGAATATACCGAAGTTGAAATGTGAAGTTATAAAGAACCCACAAGTGGCACCCGAATGCAGGAACGATATACCAAAGCCATCGATTAAGAGAAATTGTGTACTTAAATCAATCGGTGGTACAAATGAGGTAAAAAAAAAAAAGAAGGGAGGTGTCCGACTTGCCATGTAGATAAGTTGGTAATGGTTTCTAAGACCTAGTTTAAATGATGTGTTCACTTGTTATCTTAAAAATATTACATGGTGATTATAAGAATCACATTTAGTTAAGGGATATTAACATGTCTTTATATGCTTATATCAAGTAGTGATCATGTATTTATTTTAATGCATATTATGTGGTTTGGAAAATGAATTAAATGTTTGGGTTCTCACTAAATAATGTTAATTATTTGTTGCATATTTTTTTGGTAGGATTATTTGTATAATGTACTCTTATTCATAAATACATCTTTTATACAAATAAGTTGGATTGAGCTGAGTTTTTATGCTTCTTGATGGATTATAATATGTTCTTATGTTGCATGTCTACTGATTTATAAATGATTATTAATTCTAAAAGAGAAATGAGATTTTATGAGAAAAATATGCACTTATCCGTATTTATGCATGCACTAGATTTATGATTGATAAAATGATTGAGAAATGCTTCCTATTTTAGTGTGTTAAAGAACATATATTTTGTTTTTTTATAAAGGGAAGACATTATTTGGTATCATTAGTGAGGCATGCGGACTTAACTGAATATGATTACATACTATTTTGTTGAACTAGTTTGATTGCTTCAAGTTTATTCTTCTAAACATAATGTTGTGTGTTTAAAATTATATATGAGGATAAGTGTTCATAAGAAGGGCAATATTATGTTATGCTTAAATTAAAAAAAAAAAAAAAAAAAAAAAAAAGGGGGGGGGGGGATGATATTGAAGATTTTGATAGTTTTGGTTAGCTTGTTGATACACTCACTAAATCTCTAGTGGAAAATTAAAACTCATAGCATTTGCATAGAGTAGTGATGTTTTTGTGTTCTCTTCTCCCTAAATTTTGTTTTTTGAAGATGACAAATGAGGAGAAATTAGTGATGTTTTATTAAGGGGGAGTATTTTTAAATTTTTTAAATTTGTGCTTCATTGAGTATGTTTTATAATATCTTTATTACTATACTTTAATGAATTATCAAATTCGTCCTCAGATTCAGGAGGAGTGTGGTTATATTATTATTTTGAAGAAAATATTAAAGTTAATTGTCATCGTCAAAAATGGGAGATTGTTGACCTTAAGATTTTGATGAACAATTAAGTGTTGATGTTTTGGTGGAACTAATGGTTTAATTGAGTGTTTCAGTTATTTAAGTTCTAATGATGAAGATGATGACAAATTAAATGGATGCTAAATAATGATGTCAAGATGATGAAGAATTAAGAATTTGAAAAAATTAGAGAAAACAACTCAAGTGAACTTCAACTCTTAATATCCCAATTAGGAACACACACACGGCACAAAAAAAAAATTATTATTTATGTGTATTTTGATAAGATGAAATTATTTGTTCTTATATGTGATTTGAAAAGAAATATTTTCAATTGACTAAAATAAAATTTAAGAAGTTAGTGGAGCTAATTTATAAAAGAAAATGGTTAAAGGGGCGAAAACGTAAAAAAGAATAAGTTAAAAACGAGTTCAGAGAAGAGATCCAGCATATACAAGTCGATTGATAAGTCGAATGGATCAAGCAAAAGAAACAACTTGTATCTCTAAGTCGATAAGCAGGTCGACCGATGAAAAGAAGCTAAACTTTCTATATCTCTAAGTCGACAGGTAGGTCGACTGGTGAAGGTAAACTGAACTCTCTGAATCTCCAAGTCGACAGGTAGGTCGACCGATGAATGCAGCAACAATGGCTTGGCTATATCCTGAATTGGGCAGTCGACTGACCGGTCGACCGGACACCCTGTTTTGGGATTCTGTTTATTCCGAGATTATATCCAAAAGTAGCCGTTTTTTGTTGGGATTTGAGAGAGATTTCGGAGATATTATTATATTTAAGATATGTTTCACCTAATATTTAAATCCTAATGATTTATTTCATTAAATTTTAATATTTCTTAATTTGGTAAATAAAATTGTTTCTATTCTAATTAATTGAGATTGAGAAATATATGGGGGACTTAACTGAAAGATTCAAAAGTCATTATTAAGTGTATTGAATCAAAATGAAGTCATAATGATATATGGGGTCTAAGAGAGTATTTAATTGTCATGACACATGGAAACTAGCCGTTAGAGAGCTGATTTATTTCTCATTTATATAGACCTGCGTTTTTCATATTTCAAAAAGCAATGAAACACATTAAGAGAGAGCTAAAAGAGTTAAGATCATTTTTGAGCTGTTATAAGAGTTATCATTTTGAGATATTATATGAGTTATTCTAAGAGGAGATCTTGAGAAATATTTGTTGTTAATCTTTGCTACTACTGGATCTAAAGTTACATCGCTTTATTTATTTATTCTGTGGATTATGGGTGAGATCTTTCCAATTACTTTCTATTTGTGCATTGCTTATTTATATTTGAAAATTGATCTTCAGAAATTGTTTCTGATTTTTATTGAAGAAAATATTTTATAAACAATTTCTTAAATCTAATTACGTGCTCAATTATTTGCTACTCATATCTTGTTTAAAATCATATTTTCAATTTCAAATTTTTCTATCACTAGATTTGGGTTATTAATCGAATTATTATTTATCTAGGGTGGTAGAAGTGAACGCGCCCCGATTTTCCAGAGAAAACCAAAAAAATATAGATATATGCTTATATATGCTTGGCGCTGGTAAAACGAGAAGGGTTTTTAAAAACATCGATTTTCTCATTAAAATATACTTAAGCCTATTTTAGAAAAAGGAGTCGCCACCTAGCATTGGGTTTAAATGATGTGCTAGGTCACCATATTTTTCTTTTTAAAAAAAAATGGCTTAAGTAAAATTTGACTCCAAAAATAACATGGTCTGACCAGAGATTCGGTTAAAGAGTTCGGGGGTCAGTTACGCTCGGGGAAGGTGTCAAGCACCCCAAGACGCCCGTCCAAAGACGGTACCTTATCCGATTAAGTCCAATTAGAATTTAAATCCGAATGTTTTTATTTTATTTTTAAATCCTCCTTATATACACATATACACATACACACACATTGAGGGAAGTGGTCTCCCTTCTAAACCTAGACCGTTCTGATGGAAGACTGGGAATTTTTCACCTCGTATCGTTAGCACATTATATTTAATACAAATTAAATAAAACACCCGCACACACGCATCTAGGGGAATAATTTCCTTCTAAATTTAGACCGTTCAAATTGAAGGTTGGAAATTTTTCACCTCGTATTGTTAGCATATTATATTTAATACAAATTAAATAAAACACCCGCACACACGCATTGAGGGGAGTAATTCCCTTCTAAATTTAGACCGTTCAAATTGAAGGTTGAGAATTTTTCACCTCGTATTGTTAGCACATTATATTTAATACAAATTAAATAAAACACCCGCACACACGCATCGAGGGGAGTAATTCCCTTCTAAATTTAGACCGTTCAAATTGAAGGTTGGGAATTTTCCACCTCGTATTGTTAGCACATTATATTTAATACAAATTAAATAAAACACCCGCACACACGCATCGAGGGGAGTAATTCCCTTCTAAATTTAGACCGTTCAAATTGAAGGTTGGGAATTTTCCACCTCGTATTGTTAACACATTATATTTAATACAAATTAAATAAAACACCCGTACACACGCATTGAGGGGAGTAATTTCCTTCTAAATTTAAGCCGTTCAAATTGAAGGTTGGGAATTTTCTGTCTCGTTTTATTTACTCAAAAAAAAAAATAAAAAAAAAAAAGAAAAAAAAAATAAATAAATAAAAAAAAAACTAAAAAAAAAAGAAAATAAAAAGAAATAAATAAATAAATAAATAATAAAGGAAGAAGAAAAAAAAAACTAATTTACAAAAAAAAAATTAGTATAATAACAACTTATTTAAAAATAAGAGTAAGATTTACAACAGATGAAAATTTACCACCTTCTTGGAGATTTTCTTCTTCAAAATTACAATAAAATGAAAATAATATTATTTTCTTCAAAATTTCTCTCCAGATTTCACTTTTCCCTTACAAAAATTCCTCTCAAAAAAATTTCTTCCCCTAAAAATTCTCCTCTTGAGTTGTCTGAGCCTTCGTCTATTTATAGGAAATTTTCTGAAACTCCTCCGAATAAATGCGTGCGAAAAGGTAAGGAAAAGGGGGTAGGTGCACCGAAATTCGGTGCACCCAACAAAAGGGGGGGACACCCCCTGCTGGCCGCATGTGCGACCAGCTTTAAAGCTGGCCGCACATGCGGCCAGTTTTTTGGTCGCTTTTGCAGCCCCCCCGGCATTCGGTCCAGGCCTCTCTCGTTCTCGTCTGTTTCTTGTCCATTTTGTTCCGAATTAACGCGTTTTTATTCCACTTCGAAAAATCTACAAAACAAAAAAAAAAAAAAAAATCAATTACTAATATTTAATTTACTTAAGAGATTAATAAAACTTAATTTAGCAGTATTAAACCGCATAAATACGGTACAATCAAAACAAAATAAAAAAAATAAAAAAAAATAAAGGTAACTATAAAATAAAGTATGATTTTTTGCGAGGCGGTCAAAAATGCCGTGTCTACAGCTGCCCCTCTTTGTCATGCAAGTTCACTTGCTTGACAAAGATAAAAGACCACGTCATTTTGATCGTCCCATTTTTATTTTATTTATTTTTTAGTTTATTTTCTAATAATAGAACAAATAAAATAAAATGACTCATGACGAACAAGTGTACGTTTAGAGTAATAAAAGAAGACTCATGACGAACAAGTGTCCATTTAGAAAAATAAAAGAATGACTCATGACGATGTTCATGATAAACAAATGTCCGTTTAGAGGATCGTTTAGAGTAAAAAAAAAATGACTCCTGACAATACTCATGACGAACACGTGTCTGTTTAGAAGATTGTTTAGAGTAAAAAAATGACTCCTGACGATACTCATGACGAACACGTGTCCATTTAGAGGATCGTTTAGAGTAATAAAAAAATGACTCCTGACAATACTCATGACGAACACGTGTCTGTTTAGAGGATTGTTTAGAGTAATAAAAATTATTCGTGCCCCAGCCCTCTTGACCAGGGGCCTAAAGAAAGTTCAAGAGTATAAAATATGCCCTAACTTGTGACTGAGCCAGAATGAGAGAGCAAAGATATAAATATGCCCCAGCCGAACTCTCAGATGACCGAACATTTATAGATTGCCTGCGTACCTTAGTATTATGCCGAGGATCAAGTTTAGCGTAGTTCACTTTTCGCCCTTTTCAGGGCAAAACGCATACCTGGACGCTCATTTTAGAGCTTTGGAGCTTTCAGCAATAAAAAGTTTCTAATTTGAACCGGAAGGTAAGAAGTCATTGTGAGAGAGAAATCCATGCTTCCATGTCCTTTGAAAAGCCTGTAATTGAACAAAAACACATGTAACACGAAAATTTAGTTTGAAAAACTTGTCACTCTTTACGACTCGCAATTCCGTCCAACCGGAAGGTAAGAAGTCTTTGTGAGAGAGAAATCCATGCTTCCATGTCCTTTGAAAACCCTGTAATTGAACAAAAAACACAAGTAACACGAAAATTTAGTTTGAAAAACTTGTCACTCTTTACGACTCGCAATTCCGTCCCCCCTTTTCCGTCGCAATCCCTCATTTGATGGCGCTTGACTTTCTCGGGTCACGGGACAGTATCGGGAGATTTTTCCGTCTCGTCCTTCCGTCAATCTTAGAGATGTACTTTCTGGAGGTTTTCTCCGGGTTGTTGGCAGGGTCTGGTTTTTTGGACAACATCCCTATCAGCCTTTATTTCTCTGCACCCGCCGATTCTCACTTTCTCTTTTCTACTAGGCATCCTCAGTGCTTAGGAGAATCACATACTCCTACTTGCTTTGTATTTTTCAAATCCTGCAAAACTGATTTAACCAAATATGGGAAAAACGTGTAAAACCTTACCCCAAACAGGTATCTTTATCACCAGATATGTTGACTGCGAGATTTCAAGCTGGATTGTCTGACAAGTATGATTTCAATGCAAATTTGAGCCATATTCAATGTTCATTTTCACAGATTTCAACTCTTGCTCAAATCCATCAAGTTCCGAACACAGAAAAATCTTACGGTCAATGGAAGTCAACCGTAGTGGGAATTTCAAAAATGCCCCTAGGAGTGATCTAACTGTTCTTCTTTTTTTTTTTTTTTTTTTTGCGACACGGTCTCTACATTTTTCTCATAGCGCCCTTTCGAGTTTTCACCATGTTCGAGCCGTTTTTTTTTTTTTTTGGAAGCAACAGATAATCACAAATTGAAATAAACTTACTTAGAAAATAAGGACATTTATTAGGTAAAGTATTTCTTTACAGAATCCGAGTTTAGGGGTTCGGGAAATACATCACCATCCATTTCCTGGAGAATCAACGCTCCACCGCTCAAAGCCTTATGAACAATAAAAGGACCTTCCCAATTTGGCGCGAACTTACCCTTAGCTTCATCTTGGAAAGGAAAGATTTTCTTCAATACTAACTCACCGACCTTGAAGACTCTAGGGTATACCCGTTTATCATGAGCTCTAGTAATCCTCTGTCTATAACACTGTCCGTGGCATATCGCTGTCAGCCGCTTTTCATCAATTAAACAAAGTTGGTCCAACCGTTGTTGTACCCATTCAGTTTCATCAAGCTCGGCCTCTATGAGCACTCGTAGAGATGGAATTTCCACCTCGGCTGGTATCACCGCTTCTGTGCCATAAACCAGAGAATAGGGGGTTGCCCCTGTCGAGGTCCGAACCGAGGTTCGGTAAGCCATCAAAGCATATGGCAGCATATCATCCCACTCTTTATAATTGTCAATCATCTTCCGGAGAATTTTCTTTATATTTTTGTTGGCGGCTTCCACTGCTCCATTCATTTTTGGACGGTAAGGCGCTGAGTTTTTGTGCTCGATCTTGAACTGCTGACATATTTTCTGTATTTCTGAACCCTTCAGGTTTTTAGCATTGTCGGTTATCAATGTTTGCGGCAAACCGTATCTTGACACAATATTTTCTTTGATGAATCGAGCTACTATCTTTTGAGTCACTCGGGTTAAGGAAACGGCTTCTACCCACTTGGAAAAATAATCAATTGCCACCAGGATAAAGCGATGACCACTCGGCGCCTTAGGGGTAACTTCCCCAATAACGTCCATACCCCACATTGAGAAGGGCCATGGGGCCGCCAAGCAATGAAGGTGCGAAGGTGGGACATGGATTTGATCACCATGAATCTGACACTTATGGCATCTTCGAACAAACTGCACGCAGTCGCTTTCCATCGTTAGCCAAAAATGACCGGTCCTCAGGATCTTCTTGGCAAGCATGAAGCCGCTCATGTGAGGTCCACATATGCCACCATGGACCTCTTTTATCAACTGGATGGCCTCTTCGACTCCAACACATCTCAACAGGCCCATGTCAGGGGAGCGTTTGTACAGTGTCTCCCCGCTTAGGAAGAATTGGCCTGCTAACCTCCGGAGAGTTTTCCGATCAACACTTGATGCCCCTTCCAGATACTCCTGATTTTTCAGAAAGTTCTTTATGTCATGGTACCACGGGTCTTTGGCTGGCTCAGATTCAAGCTAGCAGCAGTGGGCCGGTCGGCGTTGAACTCGGATCACCACCGGAATGATATCATCATCCTCTCGAGTGATAGATATCATAAATGCCAAGGTAGCTAAGGCATCGGCGAAGTCATTTTTTAGCCTCGGTATGCTTTCAAATTCTATTATTGTAAATTGCTCGCACAACTCCAGGAGGTGATTGTTATAGGCTATCAAGGTCGGATCTCTCGTGGCATATTTATCCGTCACCTGATTGATTATCAGCTCAGAATCTCCGAACACTAGCAATTCTTTGATTTTCATATCGACAGCCAGCTGGAGTCCCAGAATACAGGCTTCGTACTCAGCTCGATTATTTGTACTCCGGAACTTCAACTTGGAAGCCACTGGATAATGCTGTTTGCCCGGAGAAACCAGAACGGCTCCGATTCCAGCCCCTCGAGAGTTCACTGCTCCATCAAAATACATTTTCCAGACTGTTTCCTCATTTTCTTCATCCACCGCATGAATCGACTCGTCAGGGAATAGCGTCTCAAGAGGCTGGTTATCTGTTTGAGTTGGACAACTAGCCAACTGATCCGCTATCGCCTGACCCTTCACTGACTTTTGGGTCTTGTAGATGATATCGAACTCCGTCAGCAGCATCTGCCATTTTGCAACTTTTCCTGACAGAATCGGCTTCTCGAAGATGTATTTTAAGGGATCCATCTTGGCTATCAAGTAGGTAGTCAGTGGGAGCATATAATGGCGCAGTCTTTGAGCGGACCAAGCCAATGCACAACAGGTCCTCTCCAGCAAGGTATAATTTTCCTCATACTTCGTGAAGCGCTTGCTGAGGTAGTAGATGGCTTGCTCCTTCTTTCCAGATTTATCGAGTTGCCCAAGAATAGCTCCCATGGAGGAGTCGAGAACTGACAAATATAGTAATAACGGAACCTTCTCCCGAGGCGGCACTAGAACGGGAGGGTTCGTTAGATAGACTTTAATTTTCTCCAAGGCATTCTGGCAATCTGCATTCCATCGCCCGTCACTTTCTTTTCGAAGTAGCTTGAAGATTGGCTCACAAGTGGCAGTGAGTTGGAAGATAAATCGGGCTATGAAATTTAATCGCCCCAGAAAACCTCGAATTTCTTTCTCATTTCTCGGTGGCGGCATCTCACGAATGGCCTTCGTCTTTGCAGGATCAATCTCGATTCCATGGCGATTTACCATGAAACCAAGAATTTTTTCGGAAGCCACCCCAAATGCGCATTTTGCTGGATTGAGCTTGAGCTGGTACTTTCGAAGTCTATCGAACATCTTTTTCAAATGGCAGAGATGATCCTCGTTCTCCTGTGATTTAACGATCATGTCATCTACATATACCTCCATCTCCTTGTGCATCATATCATGAAATAGGGTCGTCATTGCTCTTTGGTATGTTTCCCCGGCGTTTTTGAGACCGAAAGGCATCGCCCTATAGCAAAAGACTCCCCATGGTGTAGTGAAGGCTGTCTTTTCTCGATCTTTCTCATCCATCAGAATCTGATTATAGCCAGAGAACCCATCGGCGAAAGAATAGAGCTTTCGCCCCGCAGTATTGTCGATGATGATGTGAATGTTTGGCAGTGGAAAATCATCTTTTGGACTCGCCCGGTTGAGATCACGATAGTCCACGCAGACTCTGATTTTTCCTGAGGACTTTGGCACGGGAACGACATTTGAGAGCCATTCACTGTAGTTACAGACTTCAATAATTCGGGCATTGAATTGCTTCACGATCTCCTCCTTGACCTCGAGACTGACAGCGGGCCTCAGTTTCCTCAACTTTTGTTTGACTGGTACACTCCCCGGCTTTAGCGGCAACTTATGGGCCACGATACTCTTGTCCAGTCCTACCATGTCATCGTAGGACCAGGAAAAGATATCTTGGTAAGAAATTAAGAGCGTTGTCAACTCTTTCTTTTCCAGAGTCATGAGGGCTGATCCAATCTTTACTTCCTTCAACTCTTCCGAGGTCCCCAAGTTTATCAACTCGGTCTCATCGTTACTGGGAATCGGCTTGTTCTCGAACTCCGTGAAAGCTTTTCGGATCTCACCATCGTTTGGCTGGCAAGAGTCATCTTCTGCTTCCACTCCCATCGGGTTATGGTCTGGTTCTGCATTGAAATCATACTTATCGCACTCTGGCTCAGTTATATCGCATGCATCATACACTGGTGTTTTAGACATCCTGAAAGCACAAAATTTAAACATTTAAACCATATGTCGGATAAAACAGAATTGCATTCATTAAATATAAAAAACCATTACAAAGCAAAATCCCTTTCCATCTAGAAGGCAAGGTGGATGGAGAGATGACCAACAGAAAATCTCCCTAAGTTTACCGAAACGCCTGGTGAATTGGGAGAGGACAAGAATCCCAATTCTGCAGTTTTTCTTTTCCCTTGGTTCGAATACCAGACCCATGACTTGGCCCTGCCTCGTCTCTCATGATTACATTCACAGCTTCCTTGATCATTACTCTCTCAGGGTGTAACTTGAATCCTGCGGTCTCCTTCCCTTTGTTGAGGGTTTCTACTGGATAGGGGAAAGTGACCCGGATATGCAGAATTTTCATTGGCTGGTTGTCTGGGGATCCATCCCTCTTCTTCCGGAAGAACTTCGCCCTGTCTGCTTTTGTCGGCTCGTATCCCAATCCGAATCTCCCCTTCTTCTCCTTGACTTCTATCGGTTCGGTAATTCCGTCTAGATTCTTGCCCAAACCTTTCCCGATGCAACCCCGAGACTTCATTTCTTTAGCAACGAAGGCCACAGTGTTAGACAGTGATGGTGTCATCTCGTGTCCTCCTTCCTTCACAAAGGTAGCATTCGCAACGTCGAACACGTGATAGGAGGCTTCAATCTTCTCCTTCTCCTTTCCGTCATCTGTTAACGGGACATGCCGACTTATCGCTTGATGGAAAGGTATGATATCTGAATCAGCCCTGATCACGTACAGTGTGTCATTAATGATAAACTTGATCTTCTGATGTAGAGATGAAGGCACTGCCCCAGCGTTATGGATCCATGGCCTCCCCAACAACAGGTTGTACGAAGCAGGTATGTCGAGCACTTGGAACTTCGCATTGAACTGTATTGGACCAATTTCAATTGGCAGGTCAATCTCTCCAACGCTATCTCTCCTAGCCCCATCGAATGCCTGGATAACCGTCTTAGACGATCGAACCTGTGATAGATCTATCCCCATTTCTTCCAGGGTCGACAAAGGACAGATATTTAGTGCCGATCCATTGTCAATCAGCACCCGAGCTATGAACATTTCATGGCTTTCAACCGTGATATTCAAAGGCTTGTTGTGACCTGTTCCATCATCGTCCATCTCGTCATCTGTGAAAGTAATGGTGTTAGATCCTAGGACCTGCTCGACCAGAGTGACAAACTTCTCCGGAGAGATCGTGCTAGGCAAGTGGGCTTCATTTAGGACTTTCAGCAGTGCCTGTCTATGTACTTCTGAGGATAGGAGTAGTGAGAGCATCGAGATTTGCGCCGGTACTTTGCCGGGTTGCTCCACTATCTTGTATTTTGAATTCTTCATTGCCTTTAGGAAGTCGTGAGCCTCCAGTTCTGACACTGGCTTTTTCAGGGCCCCTCTTGGTTCCCTCACGGGAATCCTGATCAAATCCTGTGGCGTATACACTCTTCCAGACCGAGTGATTCCACTAGTTTCTCCTGCTGAGATTGACAATTCTTCTCCTTCTCCTGTTTTAGCGACGATCTCATAATTCCACGGAACCTTATTGAGATTTTCCACCATCTTTTGGATTGGGAAAGACAAAACTAGAGATTTCTCCCGTTTTTGGGCTACCCTTTCTAGATGTAATTCGAACCCTCCATAGAGAACCTCCGGGTGTAAATAAACACCACCGATATCAATCACATCAACTTCTTCTTTGACCTCCTCTGTGAAAATTAGATTGACGCCACTTCCTGAGGAGGCGTGTTCAGGCAACGGATTTTGCTGACAATTTGGCGTATCGGCCTCAGGTTTTTTAGGAAACGTGATGGCTCCGGTCCGTATAAACTTCCGGATTTTGTCTTTTAGCTGAAAGCATTACTCAGTCGCATGTCCTCTGGTTCCCGAGTGGTATTCACAGAAATCATTTGAAGAAGTTGCTTTACTCCCAGGTTTAACTTCGTAGAATAAAAGGGGCGTCAGCATCCCCTGCTTCAAACAATTCCGGTACAACTCGGTGATCGAGACCGGAAGGTCTTGTAGCTCTCTGTTGTCGTTCTGGAAATTTTTCCCAGTAGCATGAGGTAGAAGGTCTTGGTGGTATTGGGTTCCTGACCTTGGAGTGTGGTTAGGAATTTGAGGTGGGGTGTTCGGGCGTGGTTGATAAGTATGGTAAGAGGGTGTTGGGTAGGCTTGAGGGTAATATTGGGGAATGTGATTTTGATAAGGGGGAGGTACATTTTGGTAATAGCGGGGGCGGCTTTGGGAATAGGGTTGGTTTTGAGGATAATTTTGGTTTTGGCGATTTTGAGGAGGGTAGTTGTGATATTGATTGTTCTGGTTCGGGTAGTTCTAGGGACAAGAAGCTTGGGGGTAGTTCTGGTAATGGGTTTGCCGAGGGAAAATGACAACAGCTACTTCATTTTCTTTCATCTTTGGCGGGGCTGACCTTTTCGTCAGATTGGATTGGGCCCCTTTAATTTTTCCACTCCTTATTCCTTCTTCCGTCACCTCGGCCTGTTTGATCGCATCGCCGAAAGAAACCACTGCTATGCTCGAGAAATCTCGATAGAACGGCGGTGACTGAATTGACTTGAATATCTCTAACTGAGCCTCCTCGCTCAGCTTAGGGACAACTTTGGCAGCCTCTTCCCTCCAACGAGCAGTATACCTCTGGAAACTTTTGTCTTTATTTTTCAGTATCTAGTAGAGGGTATTGCGGTCTGGCGCGGCATCCCTATTGTACACATATTGCTCACAGAAGACCTTTACCAGATCTTCAAATGTTTTAATCTGTGATAGCTCCAGGGTCATGTACCAGTTGAGAGCCGGTCCTTTCAACGATCTCCGAAACATCTTTAGGCAAAGGTCTTCGTTCCGAGCATGAATTCCTAACTCCTCTTTGTAAATATTGACATGCCATTCTGGAGGGCCAGTGCCATCATATTTTGTGAACTCTGGAACTATGAAATTTTCCGGGTACACAATTCCGGGTGGTGCTGACAACTCCTTGTACGTCGCTTTCCTGGACGGCTTCTCCTTTTTCCATTCTTCCATAGTTTTCTCCAATTTCTCCATTTTCAGAAGCCAAGCCGGTGGAGGCCCATTATCTTCTTTGTTTTCAGTTTCAATGGCCGGGGCCGGTTGGCTATCATTTGAATTGTTTGGTGGAGCAACGACCCTCTCCGGGTGAATGAGGATCTGCGGGGCGGCGGGGGGCGAGCCCTCTGGCGAGGCCTGATAGACATGCCCCTAGATGGGATATGTCGGAGCTCCATAGGCGAAAGGATGAGGGCCCATCTGAGGTCCATAGTAGACCGGTATTGCAAAGTTCGGGCCGACGTGGTTCGGATTCGGTCCTGAGTTCTCCATCCCAATACTTGCAGGGTTTCCATTTGGGGATTCAGTCACAGGAGTCCCGTTGGACGGAGGAATAGGCACCTCCTGAGGTCGGCTAAGTTCGTTGATCCTTTCCATCAACCTGTCAATAGTTTCCTGCATCTGAGCTATCTGGGTTGTTCGGGGAGATTCGGGATTGCTTTCTGATGTCATCCTGGAATGAGTCTGTGCTCGACTGCGTGTAAAGATCAGACTTCGAAAGGGGGGAATTGGATTTGCTTTTCTGGGACCAATTTTCTTTGTCTTGTCATTTTCTTTTTCACCTACAAAAAAATCATTTTTTTAGTTCACGTGGGTCTTAGGTGGCCTTAAAGCCCTTTCTAATTCGAAGATTTCAATTTCGATAACGACTAATTAAAACAAATGATGGTACATGAATTTTTTTTTTATTATTATTATTTTATTTTATTTTTGTCGTTCCCTACCGATATTGAAAACTTTGAACTTGTTTGGTGTGCCTCTTTTTTTTTTTTTTTTTTTTTTTAGGACTTCACCAGACATCATAAATCCATCAAGTACAAAAAAAACCCTTTCTCGTCTTGTATCATAGAATCCTAAGGGGATAATATGGATACAAGACAGTTTTGTTTTTGTCAGAGGATTTACAACGATATAAGGGCCTGAGAGGAAATAAGGAAAAAAATATATATATATATATATAATAAATGATATAAAAAATAAAAAATAAAAAAATCACAACTTATTTACTGAATTGAGAGAAAAAAATAAAATAAAATTTAACATTCGGATTTTAGATTAGTTGGACTTATTCAGATATATTGGGCTCGACCCTCAGCAGATCCCCAGTGGAGTCGCCAGCTGAACGCGCCCCGATTTTCCACAGAAAATCAAAAAAATATAGATATATGTTTATATATGCTTGGCGCTGGTAAAACGAGAAGGGTTTTTAAAAACGTCGATTTTCTCATTAAAATATACTTAAGCCTGTTTTAGAAAAAGGAGTCGCCACCTAGCATTGAGTTTAAATGATGTGCTAGGTCACCATATTTTTCTTTTTAAAAAAAAATGGCTTAAGTAAAATTTGACTCCAAAAATAACATGGTCTGACCAGAGATTCGTTTAAAGAGTTCGGGGGTCAGTTACGCTCGGGGAAGGTGTCAAGCACCCCAAGACGCCCGTCCAAAGACGGTACCTTATCCGATTAAGTCCAATTAGAATTTAAATCCGAATGTTTTTATTTTATTTTTAAATCCTCCTTATATACACATATACACATACACACACATTGAGGGAAGTGGTCTCCCTTCTAAACCTAGACCGTTCTGATGGAAGGCTGGAAATTTTTCACCTCGTATCGTTAGCACATTATATTTAATACAAATTAAATAAAACACCCGCACACACACATCGAGGGGAATAATTTCCTTCTAAATTTAGACCGTTCAAATTGAAGGTTGGGAATTTTCCACCTCGTATTGTTAGCATATTATATTTAATACAAATTAAATAAAACACCCGCACACACGTATTGAGGGGAGTAATTCCTTTCTAAATTTAGACCGTTCAAATTGAAGGTTGAGAATTTTTCACCTCGTATTGTTAGCACATTATATTTAATACAAATTAAATAAAACACCCGCACACACGCATCGAGGGGAGTAATTCCCTTCTAAATTTAGACCGTTCAAATTGAAGGTTGGGAATTTTTCACCTCGTATTGTTAGCACATTATATTTAATACAAATTAAATAAAACACCCGCACACACGCATCGAGGGAAGTAATTCCCTTCTAAATTTAGACCGTTCAAATTGAAGGTTAGGAATTTTCCACCTCGTATTGTTAGTACATTATATTTAATACAAATTAAATAAAACACCCGCACACACGCATTGAGGGGAGTAATTTCCTTCTAAATTTAAGCCGTTCAAATTGAAGGTTGGGAATTTTCCGCCTCATTTTATTTACTCAAAAAAAAAAAAAAAAAAACTAGAAAAAAAAGAAAATAAAAAGAAATAAATAAATAAATAATAAAGGAAGAAGAAAAAAAAAATTAATTTACAAAAAAAAAATTAGTATAATAACAACTTATTTAAAAATAAGAGTAAGATTTACAACAGATGAAAATTTACCACCTTCTTGGAGATTTTTCTTCTTCAAAATTACAATAAAATGAAAATAATATTATTTTCTTCAAAATTTCTCTCCAGATTTCACCTTTCCCTTACAAAAATTCCTCTCAAAAAAATTTCTTCCCCTAAAAATTCTCCTCTTGAGTTGTCTGAGCCTTCTTCTATTTATAGGAAATTTTCTGAAACTCCTCCGAATAAAGGCATGCGAAAAGGTAAGGAAAAGGGGGTGGGTGCACCGAAATTCGATGCACCTACCCCTTTTGGGTGCACCAAAATCGGTGCACCCAACAAAAGGGGGGGACACCCCCTGCTGGCCGCACCAGCGACCAGTGTAGCTGGTCGCTGGTGCGGCCAGCTGGTCGCACGTGCGACCAGTTTTTTGGTCGCTTTTGCAGCCCCCCCCGCGTTCGGTCCAGGCCTCTCTCGTCCTCGTCTGTTTCTTGTCCATTTTGTTCCGAATTAACGCGTTTTTATTCCACTTCGAAAAATCTACAAAACCAAAAAAAAAAAAATCAATTACTAATATTTAATTTACTTAAGAGATTAATAAAACTTAATTTAGCAGTATTAAACCGCATAAATACGGTACAATCAAAACAAAATAAAAAAAATAAAATAAAAATAAAGGTAACTATAAAATAAAGTATGATTTTTTGCGAGGCAGTCAAAAATGTCGTGTCTACAAGAAGCTCAGAGTAAGATTTTTCGCTTATCAATTTGTTTTGGTGAATAGTGTGACGGGTTAAATACTGTTGGAGGTATTTAATCAGGGGTAACCGATTTTTAGTCTCTTCCTGTAAAGAGAATGATGTAGTGATTCTTCTTGGATAGAATTGTGTTTTGAGTGAAATTTGTAACGGTTCAATTTTTACTGAGTAAAAGGATATATTTGGAGTGTTGGTGAAGTTTTGATTCTTGAGTCTAAGGTATAAAAAGAATTAGGTTAATCTTTAACCTGTAAAAAGATAGGTTATTTTTTAGCCTGTAAAACGTAGAGGTTATTTCTAAACCTGGGAAAAGGATTTTGTAAAAGAACGAAATAACCCTTGGCCCGCCTTCAACAATAAGTCTGTTTCTATAAAGGGCAAACCCATCAACAGTTGGTGCAAACGCACACTGATAAAGTCTATGAAACATATTTTTTTCAGCACATTATCCCTCCCACTTAATTTATCTCTTAGGTTACACTTCAAATGATGTAAACAAAATGCATGGGGGGAGTTCAGAAAGACAATACGTACAACTTGAATCAAACCTGGTTGTCGATCGAAAATGAAAATAATACGCCGCACATTAGAAACAATAATCGACAATTGTTGTGCAAACCACATCCAATTGTCGTCGTTCTCCGCATTGACAATAGTGAAAGCCAATGGAAACATTTATGAACATGTAAAAATTAGAAAAAATTCCACTTAAAAACACAATAAACAACTTTAAAAACGAAAACAGAAGCTGCAACAGAAAAATAAAACATAATATAACCTTTGTTCCCGTCATTCGCAGACGCAACAAACAACGTTCCCTTATACCAACTCTTGAGGAATGTTCCGTCCATAAAAAACATAGGCCATCAAAACTTGAAGCCTTCAATGTACGCATTAAAGGACACAAAAATTCTCTTAAAATGACCAAACTCCTGGTCATACTCTAAACAAAAGTGGTTGCCCCAGGTTTATCGACTAGAAAACACTAATATACCACCTCAATAAGTCGTATAATACCATATAATTAATTCCGAGCCTTCTCTACCTCTAACCATGCATGATTGTATGTTATCTATAATCCATAGGTGTTCTTGAAATAAAAAACAACATCAATAGGACGTTTTAGTGGATTTCCACGAATCTCAACTGTCAACTCACTTGCAATGACATCAGAACTCATTCTTTCATTTTAGCAAGACTGAAATGACGCACCATAAGTATGTACATTGTCCAACTTTCTAATTACAAAAATTCCAGTAACAATGTCAGCTCTAGCATAGACATTCCACTTACAGGAAGTGAAATCCCGATGACAACATGCAACAGTGACTTGAACACTATTATTCTTCAAATAATCAAAATGAAACCTAACCTCAATTGAATACTTGACTAGATCACTACGAAATTCATCTGCTCTCCCATCAAAATGTTGACTCACCTCTCTAATAAGGGCGGACTACTACTTAGAACGGTGATTTGTTGCATGGTTGACACAATAAGACCCAAGAAAATCTATAACTTCATCATGGGGGGGAGGGGAGAGGGGTGACGTCTCTCAATTGATAATCCGCTACAACAACTTGGAGAATTACCCAACACTAACTCATCGACAATCTCTTTCACAACAACATTTAAGTATCCCAAATTTAACTTCTTCACTAACTCTAATAAAGCTGAAAAGTCTTTTTGATAATTCAAAATACAGTTTGACTGTCCCACAATTGAATATGATATGCGCAATGAGTTATGATGCAATACATTCCGTCGCTCAATCAACTTATCAACTAACACATCATATGTTTATCTTTCATCATCAAGTTTCATCAATTACGTTTACTCACCAAACGTACACACCATGATTAAACCTCTCATTGTCAAAAATAAAACTGCAAATTCATAAAATAAAAACATAATATTACATTAAGAGAATATCCACTGAAACAGTATCAACACACAAAAACTTGGGGAAACAATACATTTAGCCCTAGAACACATTATAACACACGATACGCAACAACGAATAACACAAAACACAGGAAAAACATGGAATAAAACTAAACTAATAGCTCTGGTAAAGACCAAACAACGAATAGAGAACACGAACAACAAATTTCAGTCGATTATCGAACATCACCTCAAATCAAGAACGGTAATCGACTGAGATTTGTTGTTCAATAGTTCAAATACGATTTCGAACCACAAAAACAAAGAAATGTGGAGCGAAAAATAGAAATTGGAACAATTGGAATTGTAGCGAAGAGGAACAAATTCAAAACTTCAGTTATATATATACGAAGGCTAGATAAGGAAACAAAAAAAACATTCAACAATAGAATCCGAAGTCACAGCGGCAAATTGGATCGAAAATGATCGTACATTACTCAGCCAATGAAAGAATAGATTTCTGCCAAATCAAACCTCTAATTATATACATCGGAAGGGCAAAAAGGAAAATTTGAAATTCGAAAATCACCTTAATGAAGAGTGGCAAAAATTTCTCATATCTTTGACATTGAGCGATTCATATAGCTGACATTGAGCGATTCATATATCTGACGTTGAGCAATAGACGTAGCTGACATCCCGAATGATAGTAAGATGTCAGACTTATTATATATATAGGAAGGGCAAATATGGAAAAGAAAGTCTTTTGCCAAGTTAGTATAAGACTTTTGAAGTAAAAAAACTTACAATGGGACTTTTGACAAAATTTTATCCAACTAGGACTTGTAAATTTGTCCAAGTTAGAAAATGTACCTTTAGAGGAAAAACCCAAAATTTTATTTTAATGACAATTTTACCCTTAGTCATTTAAAAATAATTAAAAACTAAAATACATAAATAACCCTTTAGATTTTATTTTTTTATATTTTCTTCTTTTACTTATTTACACTAACATTCCTACTTAAAAAAAATATTTTTCTTAAAACTCTTTCTTTTTAAATAAATAAAAATGCTCACAATCCTTAGTCTCTGTACTCGGCTGCGACAGAATGCTCCCAATCCCTACGTGTGAAGGCCTCTCTCTCTTCCCCCTCTCTACTCGGCCTCCTCACCATACCTACGCCTTATCACCCCAAGCTAACTCAGATTGATGCGAAACAACTTTCCCTGAACCAGAGCTCTCAACGGTCCCCTGAATTTCATCCCTGTTCATCGCTCCACTGGATCCAACTCCCGAATTTTCATCTTCATTCTCACCTCCTGGCGGCGAAATCACCATACCAGAGTCTCCAAAATCTTGAACTTCTCCTGGGTTTTGTTGGCGCTGTTTTTGGGATTGCAGATTACCGTGGGGAGTGGGAGGTGAAGATGCTGATGAACTGGGCGTTGTAGATGTTTTGGGTCTTTCTTTTCCTTTGAAGAGCTCGGGGAAATTGAGCCTAGCATTCTCTCCTCTAAGCTTGAAGGCCTCTATGTTGCTGTTGTTGTTGACATATGAATTAAAGCAATTAGAGAGGAGAGCAATTAGAGCAATTGAAGGCCTCTCACTCTCTCTCCTTTCTACTCGGTCTCCTCACCGCAACAACAGTATCAGATGCGACGGATCTGATGGAGGGAGGGAGAGAGAGTATTTTTGCGGGAGGTGCGGCGGTGGTGGTGTCGGATCTGCTCGATGGCGATGGTGGTGGTTGGCTTGCCGGAGTTGTTTTGCGGAGTGGAAGATAATAGGGAGTGCGGGAAAAATGAAAGGGATAATAGGTGAGAGGTTCTACATTTAGGTTTTAATTGGTCAAAAGTCTTAGAAGCGTTAAAAACTTTTGATTTAGTCTCATTTGTTTTAAGAAGATGGAAATCTTGCACATATGATAATCACGCGCCAGTTACATGTAACTATTTTGTGTGTGATATTACTGTATTAATTGTAAGTAATTTATTTTTTATTTTTTATTTTTATATGTAACAATTTTGTGTATAAAATATTTATTTAATGTAATAAAATATATATATAATTAGTTAAATGTAACTAATTATAGTTACATGTCTCCCATATGTAATTAAAAAGTTTGATATTTTTCAATTACATGTACCGATAATGTGTAACTTTTCAGTTACATGTTTCAATAATATGTAATTTTTTAGTTACATGTCTCTAATATGTAACTAAAACATTTGATATTTTTTCAGTTACGTCACAAAATATTACATATATATATATATATATATATGTAATTGTAACATATAACTAAAGTACAAGTACCCAAAAATGCCTAAATATGTATGAAAAATAACAATTATGAAATTGTAACTAATATTAGTTACATGTAAAAGAATTCACTATAAAAATCTAATGTACTCACTAAGGGCTCCCTACAATTCCTATAATATTCTTACAATTCCTGCAATGCGGGACTAAAAAACAAGAGAAATCTAACTTAAAGGATTAAATCAAAACTTAATAACACAAAATGTCTTTTCACCAATTAAACTTTAAAAATGAGACTTTTCACCGATTTTCCTAAAATGAAAATAGGAGTTAAAAATATATTTTTAAAAAAAAAAAAAATTAGGGGTGTTTGTGAATTTTTGAAAAAAAAAAAAAAAAAAATATTTTTAAAAAAAGAGAATGACATTTATGTATTTTTATCCGAAAAAATTAGTTAAAGGGAATAATCGTTATTTATTAAATGACGAGATATATTTGGTTAATAGCAAATGATAGGGGAGATAAATGGTATAAATCTAGTACCCAACGGCCTCCACCGTCTTTCTTCACCTCCCACGATTGGGGCAAGAGTAGAAGACATAGGTGGCGGTAGGGATTGGATGGCGGGGCAAGTGATGGGGGTGACGGCATAGAGAGAGAGAGGGAGAAAGAAAGATAAACTATGAGAGAGAGTATAAATAGAGACAAATCTAATGACATCGCCCATGACGGTGGTCGCACCAACAACACTATTCACCAGAGAAAAAGGTTGGCGAAAGACAAAGATGGGGGGAGAAAAATGTACCAAAAATAAAAAGTTAAAGGGATATGTGTTGGTAGTAGAAGTAGTCATGGGCCTTGGGCCCCGCCCAGCCCGACCCTATTTTTTTAGGGCTTGGGTTGACTTTGAGTCCATGGACAGGGCTTGGACCTAGATTTTAGGGCCCGATAAAAATTAGGGTCGGACTTGGGTAAGACCAATATTTTATAGGGTTGGGCCCGACCCGGCCCGAGGATTAATTAACATAAAAATAAATATATATATATATATATATATATATATATATATATATATATAGAGAGAGAGAGAGAGAGAGAGAGAGACACACACACACACACACACTAACTTAACCTTAATTGATTGTGTTTCATATCCGTCGCTCTTGTCTCATGTCCTCTTCTCCATTCGTCAATCCACATAATCTCATTATCTCTCTACTTTCTATCTCTCTCATCTTACTCTCTCTCACTCTCATCCATTCTCACTCTCTCTACCTCGCTCTCGCTCCGATCTAATACCGACGACGGCTTCTTCGAGTCGTCACCATCCCGATCGGTGGTGGCTCAAGGAAGAACATAAGACCTAATTCCTCTTCTTCTTTTTTGCCCTTTCCGTTTTCTACTATCACTTCTTCTTCTTCAAAGACCATGGTTCCACCCCCCACAAAACCCTAATAAAATCCATGAGATGACCCATGATTTGAATCTAGGTTTTCCTATGACCCATGACTTCAAAACCATCTCCAACTTGATTCAGGTTTCGAATTTCAAATTTCACGGAGGAAACATCAAGAATCAGGTGGTTTCTGTTTCTGCTACGGCTTCTGCTTCTTTGGGAGCTCAACTTTTGGCTATGAAGTTGTTGACTGGTTTCTCAAATCGTGATGAAGAGATTACAAATCGGTTGGATTTAATTTCAAAATCATGATTTTGTTATCTGTGAAATGGTTCGGCCAAACATATACTTAATATTTGAAGTTTATTTTAGATTGGCTTCATATCATCTGATTTGTTCAAATCTTTTAATTTCAATTGCATAGATATACCATATTTTTCATTTTTGGTAGAAATGAATGGCTGTTGATGATTGTGTTGACCCAGTGGAATACCCAAGAGGGGGTGAATTGGGCAATTGAAATTTTATCAGAATAAAATTTTAATAAATCAAATAATTAATTTTAATAATAAATTAATTATTATCTTTATATCACAACGGAATTAAATAATTAATTAGATGTACACCAAACAGCAAAATTAAACAAATCAAATATTGCAACCCACCACGATATATCCTGGTTCACCAAGTTACTCTTGGCTAATCCAGTCATCCGAGCCTCACGGAGGTTTGCATCCACGAATACTCAGGATCCTTTTAAAGATAGGAACCAAACTCTCACAACGATTCTTTTACAGGCTCTTGAATGAGTTACCTCCTGAGAATTGGGCTAATGCTTTTTTTGTTGGACAACGATACGGCGAGATGTATTCAAATCTTACTGAATCGTTTAATGCTTGGATTGTTAAAGCCCGACATCTCCTTATAATGTAATGCATTGATACAATTAGAGTACAACTTATGGACCATATATCGGGTAGAAAAGTTCTTTCGATTAAGATGACTGGTGTCATTTGCCCGTTTTGGGATAAGAAGTTATTAGAATATGTTGAGAGCGGTACGACGTGGTTGGTGGGTTTATGATCTCAAGGAAAATTTGAAGTGCATTTCCACCCATTAGTCTCAGTGGATATTGTGAATTGGAGTTGTTCATGTTTCCAATGACAATTGAAAGGTTTCCTGTGTGTACATGCTTGCGCCGCCATTCAAAAATCGGGGGGGAATTTGAATGACTATGTTAAAGATTTCTTCAGCATTGATTTCTATCGCAGTACGTATTTAGAGGGTATTTTGTTTGTCCTTACCCTTGGAAGACCAGTTTATGACAGCGCAACAGTTGTTATGTTACCGCCTCAAACACGCCGACTAGCTGGGCGTCCAAAGAAGAAGCGGATTGAATCGAAAGGGGAAAAAGTAAAGCAAATTTGGTGTAGTCGGTGCATGCAATATGCGAACCACAATCAGAAGACGTGTAAGGCTGCAATTTGAAGAAGAGGCTGCAATCTATATTTTTTTGTCTAGTTGCAATCTGTATTTTTTGTGTCTAGTTGTATATTACACTACTTTGTTAATATTTTTTATCTCAATGCATTTGATGTCTTGTTAATATGTTATTTTCATTTTGTGAAATTGGCTTCTGTTCGAAAGATATCCAACAACGTTGTGTATTTTTTCAATAGATATGTACTGAAATTTTAATATATGTTGTTGTTTACATAGTATATATGGTGAAGATACATTTTTTCAGTAGATGTCTGCTGAAATTTTAATATATGTTGTTTTTTCATGATATATATGGTGAAGAAATATACTTTGGTTATATTCAGATGACATCCACTAAATTATACTTATATTATTTCATTTGCCAACTTTGTTTCTGTTCAGAAGATATCCATTAAAATATACTTACATTGTGTCAATTGTCAACTTTGGTTCTGTTCAGTAGATATCCGCTAAGGATGTATAGTTATCAGTAGATATCTATTGAATTTTTAAAATATGTCGTTCGATTCACATTCACATTTCCTTAGTGGTACACAGTAGTATTTATCAATTAAATAGGTTTTTGATAATATATATGGTCAAGAAATATATCATTCATTTATAAAGACAAAATGTCACCCACTATACAGCACGAGGCAAAAAATGGAAGTAACAAAATTACCTTAATAATCAGTTAGATCAGCAGCTGGTATTCTTGCATAAAATAGCTTCTTTCTACCATATCATATCCATTTTACCCAAAGAAAAACATAAATAGAATATAATGATATATTGAGTGAAGAAATATACGGCAGAAAGTACCAAATTTTATAGATGCGGATACATTTTTTGGACAGATATTTCGTAGCCAATGCTGAACAAATTAATAAGAACAGGGCACTGTTTCATTTATGACTGGGGTTCTGTTCAGAAGATATCCACTTAAGATATGTCTTTTTTAGTAGATATCTACTGAAATGTTTAAAATATGTTGTTTCTGTACATTTTCGTAGTGTCAATGAATAATGGTCATTTAATTGATTTTTTCATGATATATATGGTTAATAAATAATTTGCCACACAAATTCAGAATTTTGTATATACAAACACATTGTTTGAACAAATTTTTGGGAAGAAATCTTGTATATACAAATATTTTGGAAGAAATCTTGTATATACAAATATTTTGGAAGAAATATTGTATATACAAATACAGCCAATGTGAACAATCAATAAGAGCAGTACATTGTACTGTTTTTGTCAATGGAGATTTTGTTCAGAAGATATTTACCTAAGGATTTGTATTTTCAAGTAGATATCTACTAAAATTTTAAAGAAATTACACATCAAATAATATCCACAGCAGTAGATATACATTAAATACTTGAAATCATGATTATATATGATGAACAACTATACTGCCACCAAGCATCAAAACAGTATATACAAACACATTGAACAGCCAATGTGAACAACAAAACAGAGCAGTACATTTCCAAACGTTTATCAAACAGTTTCTTGTGATTGCACATTCATTTCTACCTCTTCAATTTCTACATTTTCATCTTTAGGGCCAGCACTGACCCCTCATTCACCACTGTTTTTCATTGCCTCAAGCGTTTCAAGCATCCATGCTTTGGCGTTATCATTCAAAAATGCATTTACAATTTTTGCTCGATATTTTATCATTGTTTCTTTCACTTTATTCTCATTTTCGAATGGCACCATTGGTATCCCCTGGGCAGTTTGGTCCATTATAAACAAAACCATTGTCCCACAATCCAACCTAACATTCAAAGTTGATGCATTTGAGTCTATATAGAGTTTACATTCATTTAAAAATGTGTAACAACGTAAATACTTACGATTCTAGTATTTATTGTGGACTGTCTTTGACGCTTGTTAGATGTGTTTCAGTCTGGGTTATTTGTAAATTTTCACCATCTTCTCTAAGATCTTTGATCATATCTACTACATACTTTCTCTACAAAACAAACAAAATGTTTAATTAAACTATTATTATCTAACATTTAAGATAGGAATGGAAACAAAACATGAGTTTTATTACCATTAGCAATGCGTCTTTGAAGTTTGGATCTCCGGTGCCAATTCTTAGTTGGAACGAGTTATAGTGTCTCCATTCTGCCTCACTCATGTCAAACACAAGCAACGTTCAATGATTAGGCCCGTCATCCGTTATGTTGATGGGGAAGTAAATGTATCGATAACCGTCTTTCAATGCCTAATTGATTTGGGTATTTAATTTTTTTTCAATTGAGGATGTGGATCTGTCATTTACCCAATTCTATAAGAGATAGGGACAATTTATAATTCAGTTAATATCCACTAAATAATTTAAATAATTCAATAGATATCCGTTGAATAAATTATAGAATTCAATTGATATCCACGCAATTAAAAATATATATATATATATATATATATATATATATGTACGTACTATTTTTAATGCACCAAATAGACGTATAAAACAAACGTATGAATGTACCCAAATATACCCAACAATACTTTGTTACGAAGTACAACCGGTCATCGACAACAATTCCCTTATTTTTCAAAAATATTTCTAATTCTGCGTTCTTATCCCTTAAGAACTTTGTGTAGCTATCTACTACCAGCAATCAATTTTCATTTTTAGGTTGCGCTTTTTTTATGTTCATATGTGTGATATTTTTTAATATATTCACTTACAAAGTTGCTTAGTTCTCCCCCGTTCATAAGTGCAATCACATCTACAAGTGATACAGGACTATATTCTTCATTGTAAACAATAGCGATGTGTATTATATAAGACATGATTAACATTTTTTTCATGCGTTTTTATACGACCAGAATATATAAAAATATGTTTGATGATGTGTATTTTGTGTTACCTCAGCCCTTCGGTTTTGAAGATGACTGTTATTTTTTGTCAATCCTCATCAGATAGTGAAGTTGCTACTTCACTTTTATGCCTCTTAGGTAGTTTGGCAACCTGTTTCTTCTTTTTTTGTGTTGGGGCCTGATGTGTGTCAAGATCGACCGTTTTCTCGTGCGGTCCTTTATCTTTTTGCATTTTTTGATGTCCAAATATTCAAAATCATCTTCTTCTTTTTCTGTGCTCTGTCTCTCTGTTTGAGCCTTTTAACCATTGAGCTTTCGCCTGGTTTTTCTGTTAATTTTCTCTTCTTTTTTTTTTTTTTCTTCACCTTGTTTGGGCCGCGTCTCTGAGTGGATATCTTTGTGACGCTATTCAGTTTTTTCTACAGCAACAGGGTTTGGAGGAGGACTGTTCGTGGGTGGTTTGAGGTCATTCTCCCTTTGAGTTAAAAGTAGCGTCAAATTCTTGAATTTGTTGTCCATGTCTTCCTTTTGCCGAGTCATTTGTTCTGCCAATTCTTTTATTTTTTCGTCACATTCTTCTTTTTTCGGCTCATGGCTTGTCCTTTTTAGCTTAGCCAATTCCAGTTTCAGCTTCGCAATTTTCTCTCCTTTTGCCTTATTTTTTCCTCTCAGTTTGATATTTTTTTGTTTCAGTTTTAGATTCTCGCACTCTAAGTACTAAATTTTGGCTTGTAGTTCCTTATTTTCTTTTCTTATTTCACCTTCATCAGTTTTGTTTTTTGATGCAGTTCGATTATATGGCGTGAAATAACGCGTATTCATCCGTTTCGGACTGTCCAGAATGTCGTGATTGAACTGAGTACCGTGGGGGGTCGCCATAGTCTCCGGTTCGCCTTCGTCGTCGTCCTTCTCATATTCTCCACCTTCCTCACTCCATGAATCTTGTTCATCGTCTTTCTTTTGATGAATCTCTCTTTTTCTGGCACGCTTATTTTTTAAATCATCAGCTTGTGTGATGATTTTGGTCTCAGTCCTCGTCATTTTTAGGGTATTTTGATTAACCTGCCAACATGGCGTTTGTTCAACAGATATATATATATATATATATATATATATATATATGCATGTATGCATTACATATGTATATTTTCAAGTAGGTTTCCATTACACATGTTTATTTTTAGTAGATATCTACTAAACAGCATGTATGCAGTACATATGTGTATCTTCAAGTAGATATCCACTACATATGTGTATTTTCAGTAAATATCCATCAAACAACATGTATAAAATATATATGTGTATTTTCAAGTAGGTATCCACTAAAGATGCAGTACATATTACTAAAGATGTATATTTTCAAGTAGGGTTCTATTACATATGTGTATTTTCAGTAGATATCTACTAAATAGCATGTATGCAGTACAAATGTGTTTTTTCAAGTAGATATCCACTACATATGTGTATTTGCAGTAGATATCTACTAAACAGCATGTATGTAATACATACGATGCTTAAAAGGAACAAAAAATGAACACATAAAAATCTATAAACCAATACATAGATATCCATTAACCATGATATCTGGGCCATTATGTGTACCCTCATTCAGTGCGTTTTTCAGCCTGTTCGTTGTCAATTTTGAAAGATCCCACTTCACAAACCGTGGGGATGTTGCCTCCTTATCTTCCTTGATCACATTCACATGCTCACAAAACCAATACTAAACAAATTTAACAGTTTATTAGTAATTATTCAATTTATTTTCGATATCGAGTTTAAATGGATGTGTTAAAATGGAAATGAGTTATATTTTAACGTACCAGCAATGCAAGAACACACCATTTCACCTTCTTAGGCTGTAGGGTGTTTTGTTGAATTGATGTGATCAACAGGTTATGAATTGCGTAATACCAAGCATAAATGTCCATTTGTTCAATATTTTCAACATACTTGTAAAGCCCAAATGCCACTAATTGTTCATTGTTGGGTAGTAAACACGTGCCTAGCAGATACCAGCACAACAAGTTGACAACATGCCGAATGTCCTCATCGTTGTCACTGTCCACCGACTCCATGATTGTATTTTTTATGTTAGTTGTCGACAATCGTTTCCGATCTTTGCAAATACTAGCCAAATATTGACTTTTGAGTTTGCCATAAGAGTAGTTGATGGCCTTATCACCACATTTCAGTCCAAAAATCAATCTCACATCCAAAATAGCGAATTTCACATCAACACCTCTACTTTTGAAAAAGTTTGTTTCTTCATTCCAGGTTTTCAGTATTTGGACGATGGTGTCGTCCAATTTCTTCATCATCTCTAACGTTACTCTATTGTTCAAAATTGAATAAAAAATTGAGCAGAATGGCATACCTTGTAGTAATCCCCTATGCTTTCTTGTCAGAACAATGGTGTTAAGCAACTCGTACACAAACTTGAACGATGATCTGTATTGTAGGTAAAATTTACCTACTCTCCTGCTTGTTTCTGTTTTAGTCTTCCTTTCATTTTTTTTTATTCGGGTTCTTCTAATGGGGGCATGATCGAAGTTGCTGTCAATAGCAACCGTTCACATGCAAAAAATAGATTTGAAACAAGACATAGGTTGATGACACATATACTGAAAATACACATGTTGATAGGTTAACATTCAGAGGATATATACATTATATCTAGTTTGTTTTCAACTATACACGGCTGTTCACGACACAGCTGCACTTTTGTGTTTTCTAAGTGATATGTACAACACATATTTTACATACATTTCCCCTATGAAACTTAATAATTCAGATAATAATTAGATGATATCCACTTGACTATCCACAACACCTTCTCAAACACAATTTCTTTATTTTCTCAAATGATATCCACTTAATCTTGCAGGACACAGTTTCACAAATCAACGGATATCAACTGAACTTTTTTCTAAACTAATTCAACAATTCATTAGTGTTGATATCCCACACATTCTTCCTATGAGACGTAATCATTGAGATGATAGTAGATGATATACACTCCAGATTATAGTTAGATGATATCCACTTACAGTTGCACAACACTGTGATGTGAACAAATAAACGAAATATCGCCTGAAATTTGTTTTAAACGTATTCAACAATATATGTACATGACACTTAAAATTTTTGAATATAACGCCTAGTATATGTCCTGCTTACCTTCTTGCTCAACCTCTTCTTTGTAATCTTTGTCAGCTTCCTCATCTTTTCTTCTCCCTGCCAAATGTTGTGGTTCCATTGCCCTCTTTGATAGTTTGGACTGTTTAGAACCTGACGTTTCTCTATGCTTCTTTTTCTTCTCTCAAGACCTCGTGTTCACCATTCTTCTTCTTATGGTTTATGCACCAATGTCTCAAGGCTTTTGTTGTTCGTATTATTTCTAGCCATCGATCCCTTACATTTTTCGGTTAGAAAAGTGAAAATCGACGAAAATCATTGAATATCTATAGATCCAGAGAGAATCGTCGGGAATCAGACTTCTAGGGTTTACGGGAGTTCGATATTTTCATGAAAATGGAGAAACAAATGGTCATGTAACTACTCCAAACAAGACATAGTGGATTGATGATGACAATATAGTACACGTCGTGCAAGGAGATGGTCGTGTACTCGCGTCATGAGAAGTTGTGCAGTGGGCTGGTCAGACAATGGCATGAATTTGTAAATTACTAATCTACCGAGGGGCAAAAACGGCAAGCCAATTTTCGTAGGGGTTATGGGCTGATCCAAAAACTCATGGTCCTTCAAAAGTTGTTTTTTGCTACTTTAGGAGCCCATAAACTTTTTCCCTAAAATCTTTAGTTATTGTTTTTTGCTACTATCAGACCTAAGTTTCTTAATCTTCCAATCAAGTTGATTTTCTACTCTATTCTTATATATTATAAACTTATTGAACACCTCGTCTTTAGTTTTCAAAAGATAAATATAACAAAACCTCAAACAATCATCAATGAACGTAAGAAAATATCTATTCCCAACTCTAGTCGGTGGTCTATTTGAATCACATGTGTCACTATGTATAAACTCTAAGAGTTGTGTATTCCTATTAACACTTTTAAAAGGCTTTCTAGGTTATTTTGCTTGAACATATACTTCACATTTGTGTTTATACTCCACATAAAATTTAGGAATAAGATCAAGATCCATCAATCTCTTAACCTTTTTCAGACTTATATGACCTAATCTGTTATGCCATATATTAGAAGTCTCAACATTCAAAACTTGGCAACTTTTATTATCCTCGAAAAATACATTTAATTTAAATAAACCTTCTGACACATAACCTTTCGCAATAAAAATGTTATTCTTGGTTATAATAATCTTATTGGACTCCATAACAGTTTTATAACCTTGCTTGACTAAGGTTGACACACTAATTAAATTTCTTCTTACTTCGGGAACATATCGCACTCTGGTTAGACTTAAAGTCTTTCCAGATGTCATCTTCAAATCAATATCCCTTATACTACATACTTGTGTGACAACAGTATTTCCTAGAGTTACATTTTTTCCACTTGATTTCTGATAATTTTTTAAAATATCACAATCAAAACAAATATTTATATTGGCTTCAGAATCTAACCACCAATCTTTATTCTCACAAGTAAAATTGATTCTAGAAATATCATACCTAAATGAAGGTTCGCCAAGGTTTTTATGATCTACAAACATATTGACTTGAGCTCTTGGACCACGTTGATTATTATTTTGTTTGAGTTGAGGCTTGTAAGGCTCAATCTTTTTATAGAAGCAATCTCTTGCCTTTTGGTTAACCCAACCGCAAACATAACAATGCATTTTCTCTTTCTCTAAGCCTTTTGATCTATTAGCATGATTAAGGTAGTTTGTTTGTTGACTTGAGCAATTGAAGGATCTATGAGGCTTAAAATTGTTACGCCTAGGGCGAAAATTGTTCTTATTGTTGAAATTTTAAGTTTTGTTATTCTTGTCATTTTTTACCAAGTTAATATAAGGAGGTCTCTCATGTTGATGTTTAGAAGTTGAGAAACGATGTTTTTCCTTAACCTTGATAGAGTTGATAGTTAGAGACAAAGTCAATTCACCTTACTTATGCCTAAGAGTTTTGGAAAAGTTGGACCAAGAAGGTGGTAATTTATCTATAAGGCATGAAACCGTAAAGTCTTCACTAAGAACAGTATCATTCTTTTCTACTCCTCTTAAATATTATTTAAACATGTGAATTTGGTCTCCTTTTGACTCGTTGGCCAACATTTTATAATTATTGAATTTAGAGATATCAAATCTCTTAATTCCAGCATCATCAATATCATACTCTGCTTCTAAAATTTTCCAAAATTCTTTAGCAGAAGATGTTGAATTTTGATAAACATCATAAAGATGATCAGACAAAGCACTAAAGATTCTATGAAGACAATGATAATTGATTTTTTCAGGTGTAATAAGCCAAGAAGAAGAAAATACTTCTTGAGCACAAGGTGAATCATCTATGGCTAATATTAAACCTAGTATGGTAAGCCAATAGCAAAGTTAGTTTTGCCTTCTATGAAAGTATTGGCCACCAAATTTTTCTAGTTAAACACTATCGGCTTCACCAGAACAAGTCATGACAATGATATAGATACAAAAGGCTATAGAGAAATTGAATTATTACTTTGTGATCATAAAACACAAAGAACGTAAGAACTATGAACAACGACAATAAATAAACGATTTAAACAAATTACAAAGTATTAAACAAAATGCACATTTTTTTTTTAATAAATAATTTAGTAAAGACACAATTGTTTTGCAATATTGATATAGATAGGAATTCAATTTGCACATTCAATTAGTAATAAATTATTTAATCCTGATTTATATAATTATAAATCTTATCAATTTTGTCATTTAAGATTAAAGAGATAAAGGGAAAAAATATATATTGAAATATAAATAAATAGATAAAAATATAATCAACACTTATAAATTTTTTTAATTAACAAATTTTGAAACCATTTTATGTCAAAATGGTCAAGTTTCTAAAATATAACAAATAGTCATTAGTTTAGATTGTTATGAATATTATATGATTTTGACAATAATTTAAATAAATTTTAAAACTATCAATAGAATATAAATAATAAACTTCTCCAAAATTATAAATAATAAAATAACTAAGGAAAAAGTAATTGGCATGTGAGTTCAAGAAGGCACGAATGATCGTTGACCTAAAGTAATGATTATCTCCCTACGTGAAGATTCTAATAGCAATGGCTACTCCAATTTACAATCGTTGTGAGTCTTCTCGGGGTTCACGTCCAAAGGAAGACTAATAAACCCTCTTTATCGAATTACCCTTAAATATAATATAGAGATATGCTAAGAAGTGGGAGAACTCTTAGGATATTTTTCTATATCTTTGAAAGAGAAAGTAACCCCTTTATATAATGTGAAAAATTATAGGAGTTACAAGAATAATAATAATAAACCCAATAATTGATAATAAACACAAAAACAAAAACTGAAAATTAATAATAATAATTACCAAATAAAAACTGAAATTTTAATAAATAAAATAGAGGTTTTGAAATTTTTAATTAATATTGTTTCTAAAGAAAACTAATAAAGTTTATAACAAGAAAATATGTAACAGATCCCTAAAAGATATTCATTAAATTTAGGGCAACAATTAAATGTGTAGAAAAGCAAATCCTATGGACTCCACCAAAAAAACATATACAACCAATTTCGGAATTGAGAAAAAAATATATTCAACAATTTTGAAATTCAACATCAATGCAACACACACAACATATGCTAGCTATACCTTTAAGAAATCCGTAAGTGTTTTTGGAATGTTCAAAAAACAAATAAGATATGGGCAAAACATAATAAAAGAAAATACCCAAAAAATAATAGTCGAAACCATAGGTACCTGAACAAGGTTTTAAATCGCTGTATCGGGTTACATAACGATAACGATCACGGTGTAATGGTATCAGGAGTATTAGCTTGTCTATAATGAGAATCAGCAGTAACGATCGTGAATTTTTTAAAATCACCAAAATATCTTCAAAAACCCAATAATAGTAATTGTTTTACTCATTTAACTCATAATAAATACATTCTAATATATATTATGATATTTAACTACGTATACAACACAATAAAGATAATATTTTCTCAAACTAAAATAGAACAGAAAAAACACAGCGAATTTTAGCGTGAAAAAACCCTCCTCAATTGAAGGTAAAAAAATCACGGGACCCGTAAGTCGCTTAAATCTTCCACTATAATAAATAATGAGATTACAAACCTTACATTTTGGTGGATCCACTCAAACAATACACAAATTACTGTCTTCAATTTCTGGATAAAACTTCACAAATTGGCTCTCACTAATATCTTCCTACAAATGGAATTTCTCTCTGTGATCTCTCTCTGTATATATATATATATATATATTTCCTTTGCTCATCTCCTCTATTTATAGAGGAGACTTGAGACCTTAATTGTGTCTAAACACAAAAGATCAAGAATTGGCAATTGCTACGCAGTCTCTGTCTTAGTCAACAATAGTAAGCTTCTGGTTTCTTCTCCCAATTTCGGCCACTTAATTTTCCTTCAGCTTTTGTGGACTTTTCTTTCACATTTTCTTTTGTCATTTGTTGATTGTGGACAGCCGAATCCAACTTCTTCAACTTTAGGCAAAAGAGTCACTTTCAATTTTTCTTTTGATTAGTAGAGATGTCTTTTTCATCTCTTCCTTTGTCTTGTAGTAGAATTATGAAGACTCCCAAATTGGGAGAGAAATAATACATATTTTGTGTATTGTTTGAGTGATCCACCAAAGTGTGAGATTTATAATCCCATTATTTATTATAATGGAAAATTTAAGCAGTCTACGGGTCCCGTGATTTTTTTACCTTCAATTGAGGAGGGTTTTTCTATGAAAAAATTCGTTGTGTTATTTATGTTCTATTTTAGTTTAGGAAACTGTTCTGGGATCGACAAAATTATTCTGTCATCTTTTCCAACAAAGTGGTATCAGAGTTAGGAGCCCAGTAGATGAGGAGATCATATACGTAGAATACTATACTAGTATATACGTATATATGCGCACTGTACATACATATGTATGTATACGATACTATTCACAGTATTTATACAGGACGTATATGGTGTGTATACGATATCTATACGGTATTGTTCATATGGTACTATTCACAGTGTTTATACGGGACATATATGATGCGTATACAGTATTTATACGGTACTGTTCATACGACACTATTCACACATACAGGTACTATTCATATAGTATTGTACGCAGTACTATTCATTGGCGGCAAAGTACCGGACCCAGTGAAACCTACTGATTCAGACCCGTGATCAAGATGGAGGAGAGTACAGACAACATGATCAAATTGACTGCATTTAACTATGCAATTTGAAAGCCGAAGATGGATGATTTTTGTACATAAAAGATTTGTGGAAGCCCATTGTAATGCCGACACAAGAGGCGGCATCTACAATGGATGACAGAGCCGGAGAAACAACAACAACATCAACCACGAGCACATCGACAACCTCATCAGACGTTGACTGGACCGTGCAAAATCGAAAATGTGCTGCCCAAATCCAGCAATGGATTGACAAGAGCATTTTTCCAAATTTTGCTAATGAACATGATGCTTATGTTCTTTGGTGAAAGTTGGAGAAAATGTATACAAGGACAACCACACAGAATAAAACAAATCTGATGTGACTATTAGTCAATCTGAAATATAAAGACAGAAGTAGTGTATCAGAACATTTGAGCGAGTTCCAAGGCATTATTAATCAACTTAATTCTATGAAAATGACCGTAGATAACGAGTTGCAAGCGTTGCTAATGTTAAGTTCTCTACCGAAAATTTGGGACACATTAGTCGTGTCAGTTAGCAACTCTGCTCCAGATGGAAAACTTATCATAGATATGGTAAAAGACAGAATATTGAACAAAGAGTCCAGACGAAAAGACAAACTTACCATGAGAAATGATGGTGCATATAAATTATTGGTATCGACAATGATTGTTTCGAAACCAATCTCGGATGCAAGCTACTTTTGAAAGACGTGAGACACGTCCCTGATATCTGTCTCAACTTAATCTCTACCGGGAATCTTGACGACGAGGACTACAACAATTACTTTAGTGAAGGCAGATGGAAACTTCTAAAGGTAGTTTGATGATAGCAAAAGGTAAGAATGATACTTCTCTCTATGTTATGGAAGCCAAGTTATGCAGAGGAGAGGTAAATACAACCAAAAAAAAAGTTCCCACCGAGCTATGGCGTAAGCGGCTCGGACACATGAGTGAAAAAAGTCTTAAAATCCTTTCCAAGAAAAAGCTATTGCCAGGAATGAAAGGCACACCCTTGCAAACCTGTGTTAATTATGTTATGAGAAAGCAACACAGAGTTATATTTCAAACTCATCCACCATCTAGAAGGAAAAATATTCTAGATTTGATACACACAGATGTCTGCTCAATGAGTCATAAGTCACTGAGAGGTGCTCTTTACTTCGTGACTTTCATTGACGATCACTCTAGAAAAGTGTGAGCCTTTTCCTTGAAAACCAAAGATCAAGCGGTGAAAAATTTTAGGCAGTTTCATGTAAAAGTTGAGAAGGAAACTGGCAAATATTTTAAGTGTGTACATGCAGACAACAGTGGTGAATACAGCGGACCATTCGAAAAGTATTGTAGAAAATTCGACATCAAGCTGGAAAAATCAGTACCTAAGACACCTCAGCACAACGGTGTCGCAGAGAGGATGAACAGAACCATCTGTGAAAAGTCAGATGCCAAGTTGTTGAGCTCCTTTTGGGGGGAGGCAATAAGGACAACAATTGATTTAATCAATCTTTCTTCATCAGTTCTACTAAACTATGATGTACCAGAAAGAGTCTAGATAGAGAAAGACATTTTGTACAAACACCTAAAAGTGTTGACTGCGGAGCGCTTGTTCACAATCCAAAAGATGAGAGGTCCAAGTTGGATGAAAAGGCAAAGCAATGCATCTTTGTGGGATATGCCCATGAAGAGTTCGGCTACAAACTCTGGGATCCTGTCAGCAAAAAGATTGTCAAAAGTAGACACGTGGTGTTTCTTGAAGATCAGACAGTTGGAGACTTTGAGAAACCAGAAAATCCACAACTAGATGAATTTTTAGTAAATCTCAGACTTAATTCTTCACCAACAAATTCTGGTGACGGGGGAGCGGTACCAGATCCTGATGGTATTACTCCACCAACTGACAGTTCGGAACCGGAATCGATTTCAGAACAAGTTCAACAAGAACTGAGAAGATATACCTGAGAGCGACAATCGAGTCACAAATATTATCCTCATGAGTATGAGATGCTTACTGAAGGGGGGAGAACCAGAGTGGTATGAAGAAGCTGTTGTAGATCAACATAAGAGTGAGTGATTAAAAGTCATGCAAGAAGAGATGAAATTATTGCATGAGAACCACACATTTGATTTGGTAAAATTATCGCAAGGTAGGAAAGCTCTCAAGAACAAGTGGGTGTACAGGATCAAAAATGAAGAACACAACTCACAATCACGTTACAAAGCAAGAATAGTTGTGAAAGGATTCGGGCAAAAGAAGGGTGTCGACTTTAACGAAATATTTTTACCTATGGTGAAAATATCTTCAATCCGAGTTGTTTTTGGCCTTGCAGTCAGTCTTAATCTGGAGGTTGAACAACTTGACATAAAAACTGAATTTTTGCATGGAGATCTTGACGAGAAAAATTATATGGAGCAGCCCGAAGGTTTCCTAATCAAAGGAAAAGAGAAACTAGTGTACAGATTAAAGAAAAACTTGTATGATCTGAAACAGGCACCAAGGCATTGGTACCAAAAGTTTAACTCATTTATGAAAAAAACAATGAGTACAACCAAACAACAGCGGATCATTGCGTCTTCATCAATAAATTTTCTGATGGTGACTTTATCATTCTTCTACTCTATCTTGATGACATGTTAATCATTGGTCGTGATAGCGCCAAAATTAACAAGTTGAAGAAAGAGTTGAGCAAGTCCTTTGGAATGGTAAAAAGACAAAATGTTGAACAAAGAGTTCAGACGAATAGACGAAGGATACACTCCTGAGTCTGAAGCGCTTGTTTTAGAAAAGTAAGACAGGCAAGAGAGGCATGGGAGAAACAAAAGTCGAAATCCCCACGATGATGGCAATTGCGATTTTGTGCATTCCGATTCTGATGGCGAATATTTGATCATTAATTCTGGCGATGGCGATTTCGGGCGTTCAACTTTTGGTGAAGGCGATTTCTGGTGGTAATGGCGATGGTGATTTCACGCGGTGGCTATGGCGATTTCCAGTGATGGCAATGGCTATTTCCATCGAATTGGAAAGTTTTTTTGTTTCCTTATCTTCAGTAGCTTTTTGGTTTCAAACACTGAACAAAAGCAAACATATGAGAGCTGGAAAACAACCGTAATAGCGTAACGGCCGTTACGCCTCTCTGTAACGGTTGTAATAGTACAAATAAGTGGATGACCTTTCATTTTTATATTTGTGAAATGAAGAAATGAAATTTAAATACCTAAAATGAATCAAATCAAGAATGGGAAAGGTTTCCTAAAATGAATCAAATCGCTAAACAGAAGTAAATGTGCAACATCAAATCAATTGGTTTTGGTATGCATTTCTATAGAACAAAAACAAATTGCTACCTTCTGTGCTTAAACGGCCTGTCAAAATAAGGCATGGATTGAGCTTACGGAACCAGCTCCTTTCTCAACACCAAATCAATGACCCTGATATCATTGTGCAGCACCAAATCATTTGGCCTTGTACTCTCTTTCACTGGAGATTTTCCCAAGCACTAAAACAAAACAAACATCATCCCTAATAGGTTATAGATAGATTTAATATATGCAATATACATCTAATATATGATATACTTTTAGTTGGACCAAAAGATTAAAATCACAAATAAGGTGCAAATAGGTTTAACATCTTTTATGCTATGTTAATGGGCTTACCCCTTGCTCATTTGTTTTCCATGGAATACCTTTCACTTCCATATCTAACAATGAAAAAATCAAATTAAAATACCAAAAACAAATCAATTCAATAATGGGACAAGATCATTAAAGAGAATCAAATCCCTACCACGAAGAAATCAAATCAAAATTCATAAAAATTTAAAATTCAAGAAATCTATCGAGGCCATATATGCCGGCATCATACATGTTCCTCTTCATCTCATCCAATAAAATTGCTCCAAAAAATCAGTTATAGAAAATTCATCATCAGTTCCAAAATCTCCAGGAATAACTGTTACAATTGTAAAATTTATTTCAACACGGAATTCACACGACCTAAATAGGCTTTTATCAATTAAAATCATCATCAGCTATTTGATGAATATGCCCTTGGATTGTCCGATTAGCCTACAATTGAGAAGTGAAATAATATGGTGAATCACAAAGAAACTTTATTGGCGGTGTTAAATTAAGAAAATGAACAAATCTAGTTTAGGACATTCTTAATTTGACAAAAATATATATTAAATAAAAAAAAAACGGATGTCAAAATTTCAGTTTTGTGGTTCAATTTAGTAGATGGAGAGGAGAGAGGTTTCGATAAAAGGCGGTGACAACGATATGTTGCGATAGGGTGGTGGTCGGTTTCAAATCTAAGAGGGATGATTCGATTTTGAGATAAGAGATCGATTTTGGTGGCCATGGCGTACCCAGGGCGAAAATCGAGGTTGAGTAAGATAGCGAGAGAGAAAACGTACCTGCGGGAAAAGGGAGAAGTGTCATGAGCGGCGGTTATAGGGGAGATTCACCGATGTTGAAGCCGACGTCGGTCCTTGAAGCGTAAGGCAGAGATGGTAAAGGTGAGGGAGAGAGAGAGAGAGAGAGATGTGGAGCAAGGTGGTAGATCAAGAGAGAGAGAGAGAGACGACAGAGATGGAATCTCTGTATGATTTGGGGGCTAAAATGATCGAGGCAATGGGGAAAGAGAGGAAAGGGGCAGCTGAATACTACGGAAAGAATGAAGCTACTGTTTTTTGTTGTGTTTTAGGGTGTAGGTGTTGAAGATGGGTGAAAGGAAATGAGCGGCGTTTAATTTTAACCCTAGTAATTTTAACACTGATTTTATTTAATATTGACCGTTATTTATAGAGTATAAAGAGTGGTTGAGGTTTTCCTAAAGGACAGTTTCCAAGGCCACTAGGACAAGGAAATCCGATCTTTATAATTAATGAGACGAATGTTTTGATACCTCCAAGAACGAACGACAACCTTTTTTAGCCAAAAGAGCTCAACACGAAACGATGCATTTTCCACGATTCTTGCTTCACCGGCTTGGCATCAGACTGTGCAACTAAGTGGTGCTACTCCACCAAGGAGGAATTGGGATCAGACCGACAGCATAAGACCATGCAATAACATCTCTGTATTTAGCCAAAAGAGAGGTAAGAGTTGCTTTTTTCTTGTCTAAAGATTGCAAATAAGATGGGAGCTATCCTCGTGAGATTGACAAATACTACCTCTTCGACTAGCAAAAGAAAAATTGTCTTCAATCTAAATTGGTGCTAGTGGGTCTTGTTTCATTATATATATATATATAATAATTCATAGGACTCACTCATTTATATAAAATATATTATATATTTATTAATAATTCATGGGGTCCACTACTTTATATATAATTATAATTATTATATATAATTATTATAATTATATTTAATATATAAATAAGGGCTCCATCATATTTATTTTTTCTTTCATAATAATTTACGTAATTTACCATACAATATATTTTTTAAAATTACACCAACCACCTCATATGTTATATAATATTACTATAAAATCCTAAAATTATATTTATAACCCCCAAAGTTATAAAATATTCATTCATATCTCAAAACTTTCATAATATATCAAATATTCATCTATACCTTAGCATACAAAAATAACCCCAAAACATATTAATTTATTAAAAATATTATTTTCAAAAGTATAAATTTTTTGGGTATTGCAACACTAATTGGGGCAGTAAATGAGGTTGACATTTCATCTCCTAATTTAGCGTTCTCCCATTGATTAATGGTTTATTAATTTTGCGTCAATTTTTTAAATATTCTCCTACTAGGTTTGTCCTCTCTTATTTTATATGATGCATAGATTCACTATGATTGAGCTTCATTCTCCTTCGATTCTTATAAATATGCTTGTGATTTTATTGAGTGGATCGAATTTGTGATGCATGTCGTATGTTATTTCGAACCAAGTGTTTATATCAGTGCTTACCTTTGCAATTGTCTCTCTCTCCATCATCGTTTTGTTTTTGTTGATGAACAATCGCTAGAGTCCAAGACCATCACTATATTAAAACTTGAGAAAATGTGTTTTCTTTGAGTGGTTTGATTCATCTTTATCTATTCTGGATTTAGTTGATTACTTGGATTTGTCACTCCTTTGTTCCTCCTGATTTGATGGGTTCAAAGGGACAAGGAGTGTTGAAGAGAGAGGAAGATAGAAAGTGCATAAAAGAATGGAGAAGATAGAGCTGTTAAGATTAATGAATAACATCAAAAGTTTAGAGAGAAAAAGAATGACGGCTAGGGTTTAATTATCTTTGAAATCAAGAATACAATCATACAAATGAAAAGAGAGACTTATATAAGAGTACAAAGAAAAATCTAGAAAGCAACTAAAAGACAATTATACCCTTACTAAATATTAATAATAATAAACTCTAATATCCCCTCTCAAACTCACGATATTGCTGCAAGTAGCATCGAGAGTCTGCCAACCAAAAAACGAAAGCGCGAAATAGAATGCGACTTGGTGAACAAGTTGGCAATTTGCATAGAGGATAACATAAAAGGCAAAGTAATGGTCCCATGATGAAAATGATGATGAGTGAGATGACAATCGATCTCGATGTGCTTGGTCCGTTCATGAAAGACTGAATTGTGAGCAATCTGAATAGCACTCTTATTATCACAATACATGGGAGTGGGATAAGAAAGAGAAACATCCATATCTGCAAGTAACCAACGCAACCAAACTATTTCAGTAGTAGTGGATGCCATCGCACGATACTTAGCTTCTGTGGAAGATTTAGAAATAATATCTTGTTTCTTGCTCTTCCATAAAATAAGATAATCACCCAAAAATACACAAAAATCTGTGACAGACTTGCGATCTGTGGGATCGCTAGCCCAATTAGCATCAGAATAGGTAGGCAGCTCCAAAAACGAGGTCGATGGAAGTAAGAGACTCTAAAAAAGGGTACCCCAAAGATACCGAATGATACGAAGAACAGCAACTCAATGAACTGTAGTAGGAGAAGTGACAAATTGACTGAAGATATGAACAACATGAGCAATATCCGGGTGAGTGATAGTTAGATAGACTAAACTGCCAACAATAGTACGATATAAGGTAGGATCTGACAAGGGGGCACCATCGGAAGGTGAGTAGCGAACATTCACCTCTAGATGAGTATCAACAATCCTAGTATCAGTAAGACGAGCACGCTCAAGAATGTCAGCTGCATATTTGGATTGAGAGAGAAGATAACCTTTCGGAGAAAAAGCTACTTCCATGCCCAAAAAATAGCGTAAAGCCCCCAAGTCCTTCATTTCAAACTACCGAGATATTCTGATTTCAAAATTGCAATCCCATCAACATTATCACCAGTAATAATAATTTCATCCACATATAAAGATAGTAGAATACGGCCGGCAGTGGTACACTTTATAAATAGAGTGGAATCATGATTACTTGGGTGAAAACCAAGCAAAGTAATTACCTTAGAAAACTTCTCAAACCAGGCTCGAGGAGCCTGTTTAAGGCCGTATAGAGTTTTCTTGAGTTTGCAAACTTCTCCAAAATTATGAGCAACACCCGGAGGAGAAGTCACGTAAACTTCTTCGTGAAGGTCACCATTCAAGAAGGCATTTTTAACATCCATCTGATAAATATGTCACTGACGAACAGATGCAAGACAATAAGAGTGTGAACAATCGTAATTTTTGCAACTGGAGCAGAAGTCTCCTCATAATCCATACCATATTGCTGAGAAAATCCCTTGGCAACCAAACGAGCTTTGTACCGTTCAACTGAATCGTCAGACTTGGTTTTAATTTTGTAGACTCACCGAGAACCAATTGGACTTTTACCTGGAGGTAAAGGTACCAAATCCCATGTATCCGTCTTGTATAAAGCAGAGAGTTCCTCAGTCATAGCCTGTTGCCAAAGAGGATCAAGTGTTGTCTCTTTATAGGATAAAGGCTCAGAAAGAGAGTGAATAAAGGCTAAAAATGAAGCAAAAGAATATGAATAGTAAGAGTAAATAAAATCTGGTATATGAGTGGACTTACGAATGTGCTGAGAATAGCGAGGAGAAGGATCCACAATCTGAGAACATTCTTGGTAGGCCATCAGAGGGGAGGGGATGCTAGAAGTATCAATACCTACAGAGCTACCAATGTCAACATGAGGTTGAGACACATAAGATGGGTCAATATTTGTAATGCATGGGATGTGAGAAGATAAACTATTTGTGTCATCAGAGAAATGATCAATGGCAATGAGATTAGATTTTGTCAAGTTATGTGTACTAGAAGGAATAGAGAAAAAAGTTATATGCTCAAGAAAGACAACATGACGGGACACGTATAATTTTTGTGCAACTGGATCAAAGCAACGATATCCCTTTTGTCCTTCACCATAACCTAGGAAGACACAAATAGCAGAGCGAGAAGACAACCTACTACGCTCTACTCTCGGTCGAAGAACAAAACAAGTGCACCCAAATACTCTTAAGGAGAAATAGTTAGGAGTATGACCATACAATTTTTCAAATGGAGACAAACCTGAAGAATGAAAAGATAGGATTTTATTAATTAGGTTCACTGCAGTAAGTACCGCTTCTTCCCAAAATACACTAGGAACAGAGGCAGACAATAAGAGAGAACGAGCAATTTCAACAATTTGTCTATGTTTCCTTTCAGCGACACCATTTTGCTCAAGAGTGTCAGTATACAAGGTTTGGTGAATTGTTCCATCTAGAGCAAGCAAGTTAGTGAAAGGATTAGATATGTACTCCCCACCCAAATCACATCTAAAACACTTGATAACAACAGAATGTTGAGTCTTAACAAGAGCTCGAAACTTTTGAAAAATATCAAAGAATTCAGAATGACGTTTCATAAGATAAACCCAATAATATCGAGTGTAATCATCAATGAAGGAAACATAATATCTAGACCCCCTTTTTGTAGCAATCGGGGAAGGTCCCCACACATCAAAGTGAACCAGATCAAATGGTGCAAGAGAATAAGAAATGATTTGATTAAAAGGTAAAGAACAAAATTTTGTAAGCTTACAACCACTACAATCATAAATATCACAAACTGACAAATTTTCTAAGGATCCTTTCGATTCTAAGTATTTTAAACGGGATGCTGAAACATGACCAAGACGAGAATGCCGTAAATAAAAACTAGAAGATGAAGAAGTCAAATGAAAAGACGACAAGTCAACACCGTAAGCTGCAACATCTAGTACTCATAGCTTATCCAGTATATATAGTCCCCCCTGCCTACAACCTATCCCAATCAGCTTCTGGGATTGCGGATCCTGTACCTGACAAGAGGTAGAAGAGAAAGAGACTAAGTAACCAGAATCACATAATTGGCCAACAGAAACAAGATTCAATGTAAGGTTGGGAATATGATAAACACTTAAAAGATATAACTGAGGTTTGACAACAAAACCAATGCCTGCTAATGGCATTGGAGTACCATCAGCAGTCATAACAGATACAGATGAGGTAGGCCTTAAAGAAGTAAATGATAGAAAATCGGGTGACACATGATGAGAGGCTCCAGAATCTAAAACCCATATGGAGGAAGCCATACTTGAAGAGGGTGACAAACCTACGGAAGATACAGCGGATATAGCATGTGGCTGTGCGACAAAGAACTTTTGAAATTGTTCAGTAAGGGCCTCCATTGTGGGATTAGAGGATGCTGGGTCTCCAAAATTAAACGAATTTGATGATGACGATACAGTTGCTACAATATTAGGCTGTGGAGGCCTGTAAGGACGTTTTTGAAAACGATTATCAGATTTCCACTAGGGACGCGGCTGTTGCTGTTGTTGCTATGTTCTACTCAATTTAGGGCATTGAGCCTTCTAATGACCTTTATGCTTACAGAAGCTGCATTCATCAAAGACATGCCTCGAATAAGGCTTGTTTTGATGATTGGAAGGGACTGCCAGAACAGATGGATTGGCTGATTGGAGAACCCTTGTGTTTGACTGAGACTTTAAGCGTATCTCCTTGACCAATAATTCACTAACCACTGAGTCAACAGAAGGAAGTGGATTACGGTGCAAAATTGTCCCACGAAGTCCCTCAAAATCATCACGTAGCGCTATAAAAAATTGAACCAAACATTGTTCTTCTCTACGAGCAATGTACGGAATACATGCTCGTAATTCTGCAAATTCCGTGAGAGCTAATTGATCCCAAAAATCTGTCATAGCGGAGTAGAATTCCTGGATACTCATATCATTCTACTTCAGTGCTCGAATATCAGATTTCAATTGATATTATTTTGCAAAATTAAACTGTGTGTACAGCCTTGATAGATGATCCCAAACTTCTTTGGCGTACTCATACTTCGTATTGATATTTCTATTCCAAATTTATAGGGAAAAAAAAAAAAAAAAATTTAGATTATTGGGAACCAAAAAAAGTAAAAAATTACTTTTATTTAGTTTTTTTTTTTTCATTTAAGCTAGAAAAATTACGGAATTGTTTTATTTTTTTCCTAGATTAAGAAACAAAAAACTGATTTTTAATACTTTGCACCCTTAAGTTTGAACACATAAAATCATGAATCATCCCATTTTTATCCAAACTATTATTATCGTAAACTATGTGGTCCATCACATTTCATAGTTTTAAGGGACTTTATAAATATGTTTAGGTTCCCATTAAGCCCCTTAAAACAATTAAGTACATGGCACGTGACCATTTAAAAATTGTAACGAAGTTAATGATTTTGACTGAAGCGGGAGGATAGGAAACTTTAGGGTGTATTGTGTTCAAATTAAAAATTATAAGGACCAAAATGAGATAATGATCAAAGTTTAGGGGTGCAAATTGTCAAAATCCTACAAAAAATATATGAAAAAATGGCTTTTAATTTGTGTTTTTTGTGGCCATTAAACTGCGAATCAAACCATAAAATATGAAAAAGTGGCTTTTGTTTTTGTTCTCACTAATTTTATACCCGCATAATATGTGGGTCTAGAAAAAAAAAATTATTTGAGTATTGTATGCAGATATAATTAAGGAAAATTCCCTCAAAGATCTCATCCCATAAAAACACCAATTTATGGGGTCCTGTAACAGAAATTTTTTTACAGATGAGATAGGACCTACAAAGTGGTTTTTGAAATCTTGTGACCTCTCAAAAAAAATTTCTATAATTAATTGTTTAATTTTATATCTAATACATTTTATGAGAGTACAAAAAAAATATTGAGAAATGTTAAAAAAAAAATCTAGAAAACTATTAATATCGACCTCTAAAATTATTAACGTTGACTAATATTTATTTTTTCGAAATAGTAAATATTAAGTAAACAATTCCTAGAGAGTTTTTTCAATTGTTTAACTCTATGTTTGTCAGATAATGGTTTTAAAATAATATAAGAGATATTTTTTATATTATTTAATAGTTTCTATTATTTGGTTAAAAATTATTGGAATACTCTTTTGAGCAAATGAAATTTAATAAATTTTAAATTAAATTAATAGATAGAGAGAGAAAAATTTATTAAATGGTATAACAAAGAGAAGGCGAGGAAGAGATAAATCACTTATAATTAATTATAATAAAAATGAAGATGAACTATATGGGTAATTTTCAATGATATCTCTAGTCATTTGGAAAATTTACAACGATAAAATTCATTCAATCTACTATATGAATAATAAATAATAATTAAATGCAATCAAATTACTATATTGATTATAAATAATATTTAACTTTATTTAAATAAAATGTTAAAAGGGGAGAAATAAATAAACTTTAAATATTAAAGATTATTATTTATTTTCAGTTTTTTAATTTTGTTTTTAATGTTTGTTTTTTAACCAATATAATAGCTCATATTTTTTTTTTGTTTAGTACTTATTAAAAGGACAGTCCAGTGTACAAACGCTTACGTCATTACAGAGTCTGTTTAGTACTTTTGTTGTATAGTACTTATTATAATTACAAATTTTAATAATGGTTATCAACAAAAAAAAAAAAAAATCATACCAAGAGAGAATAAAATAGAAAATGTAATTATTTTGTCTAATTTAATGTCATATTTATTAAAAATAATAGACATTTATAGTTTTTTTTATTTATCATTTGAAATTTATTTAAATAAAATATTAAAAGAGAGAAAAATTTAGAAAAATGAATTTCGTGAACATTAATGGAGGAAAATGACAGATTGTTCACGATGAATAGGGGCAAAAGGATTGTCTTTGTTGAGCTCTCCTTCGATCCAAGTAGGGATGGCAAAAAAACCCGAATTGATGGATAATTGAGAAAAATCGCACCGAATGGTCAGGTTTTAAAACCGACTAAATGATTTGGCTATGACTTTGCTTTTGAAATTAGCAACCGAAGTGATTTCGATTTTTGTTTTAGGATACTAACTGTGAAACCAAATTACGAAACTGAAGCGCGAAACCGATATTTTAGATATATTTTTACGACATATATACCTAACTTTTTATATTTTTACGGTTTAAACCCATATATATATATATATATATATATATATATATATATATATATATATATATATATATTATTCTTAACAATTATAGTTACAATTGTTTATTTTAAGTATCGTTGAATTTTAATTATAGTTAAAAATGTTTATTGTAATAATTAATAGTTTTGTGGTTTGGTTTTATTTTTTGGAATTTATGTTTTATATTTTAATTATGTTTGTGTTTATATATAAAAAAACAATGATTCGCAGTTTTGTGGTTTTGATTTGGATTTTGGTTTTGGTTTTGGTTTTAGCTTTTTATAAAATTGAAAAATCTTAAACGGTTTTGCGGTTTCGCAGTTTTGGTTTTTAGTTTTTTATAAATTTAAATAATCCAGTTTTAAAATTGTTTAAAAAAACCCGGCAAGTTTGTTTTGGTATATTTCTAACGATTTTGATTTTTGTTTTATATGAAACCAAACCAAAACCGAACTATTGACATCCTTAGATCCAATGGTTAGGTTTTCAATTGTAGTTTTTCCTATTAGATTGTATGCCCGCACTATGTACGGGCTATCGGTAGTTTTTTTTTTTTTTCACACTTCGATATAATTACCGATATTTTTTTATTTTATTTTTACATTTTGGTTTAGTTATTATATTTTTATTAATAAATCGTATATTCTTACTAATTAATATTTGAACTAATATAAATGATGTCAATACATTCTTTGCTAATATAACTAATATTTGAACTATTGAGGTACAAAAATGGTAAGCCAATAACATTAGTCGACTGTCAATTATCAAACAATAAGAGATCTAATAATTGGAGGTGTGTTTGGTTTGTAAATGTAAAATATTTATTTATTGTATTTATTTTTTTACTGCTTCAATTAGTTAGTGCAATTTCACACACTATCAAAACCCAAATATGAAAAAAAAAAAAAAAAAAAAAAGGAGAGAGACAAGGTGTCAAATTAAAAAGTGTTATAACTAATATTACTTATATTTTACTTGATTAATCTCAATATTATCTAATTTTCACTATACACATAGTGAAAATATAGAGTGAGAGGTTATTGATTTTGTGCCTAATTTTTTTTTATGTCATTATTATAATAATGAACAATAAGTGGTGGTTATTATTATTTCTATTATTATATAGATAGTGAAAAGAAAAGAGAGAGACAGAGTAATAAATAAAGTTATTATGAGTTTTGGTTGAATTTTAACCCTTCATTTTAAAGTGATAATAGGATTAGAGAGATTGATAATACGTGATTGTAATTCATTCTCAACTCTTAACTTTCACTTTTATATATAACATATAGATTGATCTAGAAATTCGAAATAAATAAATATATATATTGTTTTTGTATTACTGGGAAGAGAAATAAAAACATGAAAAAAATGATGTTGTTTATTGTTTTTTTTCCATTAATCCGAAAATCAGGGGAAAAACAAAAATATGGGAATAATAGTGTTTGTGTTCCCAAATTTCTATTTCCCGGTAAAAAATTGGGATAGAAATGAAAAAATCTAGAGGATTGGGAATAAAAATAAGAATATGGGAATAATGGCTTTTCATTGGTGTTTTTGTTCTTCAGATTTTATTTATTTATTTTTTGTTATTTCTTAGAACACTAAGAAAAATTGGTCAAAGGAATAATGGATTTGGTCTACATTTTTTCAATTTTTTTACCAAAATTTGAAGAGAAATATAAATATGAGAATAATTTATGTTATGTTTTCAAAAAATTTCAAATATTGAATCTCAACTTAATTAGGTTTAAGAGTAATGGAAGATATTCAAATTAAATAGTTGTTATCAATAAAAATTTATGCAGCGCATCAAAATTTAGGGAAAAAATTCAATAGCCTAGTAAATATAGAAGTTGAGAGATCAAATGTACAATTCAACAAATCTCAAAGTACGCATAAACAACATAGACTAAAAATATAACTTTCCCTATATTTATCACATGCAACGAGGACATCACATAACTCAAGTCTTTTACCCTAACGGATATTTAGTGTGTTTCTTTGTGGAAGATTTAGGCCCCATTTAGTTAGGCCCCATTTGGTAAGCGTTTACATCCCAAAAATTCTCATCTCATTCTCAGATTTTTGAAATTTCTGTTTGGACATAGCATTTGGTAATCTGTTTTCATTCCCATTCTCATCCCAAAACTAAAAATCATTCTCATTTTTTGTTAAGAAGTGAGAAACAAAAAATTGTTGTTTTTCATAATTCTCATCCCATTCCCACTTGGTAAAAAGGACACGACCGTCATTTTCACATTTGTTAGTGAAATCCCCTCTTCAAACTTTATAAGCCCTCTCTTTTTTTCTTTCTTTCTTTTTTTTTTTTTTTTTTGATCCTTCTTTCTTCTGCTTCTTCTTCTTCTTCCTCTTCCTCTTCTTCTGTTCTTCAACGTGTTGTTCGTCGTCATTCTCCGGCCTCTTCCTCCTCCTCCTCGTCCGGCCTCGTTATCGTCATCTGTGCTCCTCCTTGCCGCCATCAGCTTAGTTGTACTTGTCGCCATCGCCAATCGATTTCGTGGCCATTGTCTTCTTCGTTCACTTCGTCTCCTCGTCTGCTGCTTCGTCTCCTTGTCTGCTTCATCTTCTTCGTCTACTTCTTCGTCGACTTCGTGGGTCACGCTATCTGCTTCGTGGGTCCTCGTCGCCGTCGGCTTCATGGGTCACGTCAATCGATTTGAGGTTTCGGTTTCGAAATCGAAATCAAAATTAGGGTTTCAATTTTGAGCTGTAATTTTAGTTCGATTTCGATTTCGATTGGGGTTTATGATTTCGATTTCAATTGGGGTTTATGATTTCGATTTTGATTTCGATTTCGATTGGGGTTTAGGATTTTGATTTCGATTGTGGTTTAAGATTTGATTACTTGATGATTTCTTAATTGTGATTTATGGTTCGTTCTTGATTTTTAAGATGAAATTATTACCAAACGCAATTATGTTCTCAGAACAAAAAAAAAATATCGTTACCAAACGCGATTCTCCTCCCAAAAAGGAAATAAAATTCTCATCCCACTGCATAGGATGGGCATGAAACGGTTACCAAACGGGCCCTTAGTGTTCTTATCCCATCCCATTCCCAAAATTTTGAAATTGATGTTTGGAAATGCGTTAGGCAAACCCATTTCCGTTCTCATTCCATCCAAAAATTTTGGGATTGATTCTTGAAATCCTTAAAGAAATGAGAAAAAAAAAAAGATTTTTTTCATTCTCAAAAAAGGACATGTGGGAATTAAAGAAATTATTAATGAGGTTTATTGTTCAACTTTTGTTTGCCTCATAAGAAAATTTTCTTTTTCACTTTTCCCCATGATTATTTTTAGCATATTTGTATAATTTGAGAAATAAATTATTTATATTTTTAATTTGTTTATTGTATATTAATTGTTTATATTTTTAGTTTTGAAAACATGTACAATTATAAATCAGATAATAATTTTTAGCATATAGAGAGAATATATATTTTTCTTCCAAAAAAAATTGTTATTGAACAGTAAATTATTGGGTACGAAACACTATTTGTCACATTCAACAAAATGATTTCACTATATAATTGTATTTTTGCTGCAAAAAATCATATTTAATCAAATTAAACATCTATTGTAAAATATGTATGGTGTTTATATTTAATATGTCCATATTTTTAGATATCTATTTTTAATTAATGTTTATTTTTTTGAATTGAGTGTAGTTTGATATTTATTATCATATATTTAAAAGATAAATAAATAAAAAGAACAATTATTGAGAAAACAATTTTAGAATAATGTCGTTCTCAAAAAGACACAAAATTTTATCGTAACCAAACGCGATACTATTCCTAAAAAGAAACAAAATTTTCATCTCATCTCATCTCAAACGCGACATTAGCGTTCAAAATCCTCTCACAACATTTGAAAATAATTAAAAATAAAATAAAATGGGTACATCACATGAGGATAGGACATGGTGGTGGGGGTCTTGACAAGGAAATGAAGTTCAATAACATTTGAAAATAATTAAAAATAAAATAAAAATGGGTACATCACATGACAGGAGTTGGTGGTGGGGGTCTTGACAAGGAAATGGAGCTCAATAATCAACATCCTGAATAAGTACCAGCCACCTTCCTCATAATTCAAATGATCACACAACCAAATCGTCAGCCACGGTAGATATATATCGATAAACATCGATATAGAAATAGAATAAGAGTTTCTCTCTCTCTCTCGATCTCTCTCGAATATTATATACAAACACTCCCGGTGTTGCACGCTTCTCATTCTTGCAGTCTGTAATTCGTGTATCCCGCCGAAAATTCAGCTGCAAATCTATCCAACACAAAAAATCCGTACAGAAATATTGATCTGTTTCAGCTGATTAATGGCGAGTTCCCGATTGTCGATCGATAATCCGACAATCTCTTTCTCTCCATTCGAGACCAGATCGTTTCAGCTTCACCGCACGTTCGCTTAATTTTTTCCCAAATCAGTTGATTCCGGAGTTTCTGTTTCTGGTTTTTGTGCGTTTGATTATTATTTTTTTCCGCTTTCGTTGTTTGGAAATCAACGATGAATGTAGTCAAGTCTAGGGTTTGGCAGCCTTGCAAGAAGAAGAGATCTTAGGAACCAATTTCTCTAGAGAGAGACGATGGACGGTATTTGTATCATCATCTGATCTTGTACAGAGAGAGAAAGTTAGACATAAGGTGAGTGATGGCTTCGAGGTCGGTGGCGACTGGGAGTTCGCGGACAAAGGTTGGGAGGTACGAGTTGGGACGGACGCTGGGGGAGGGCACGTTTGCGAAGGTGAAGTTCGCGAGGAATGTTGAAACTGGGGAGAACGTGGCTATCAAGATTCTTGATAAAGAGAAAGTTTTCAAGCACAAGATGATCGGTCAGGTGATTCTATTCGATTCTTCCCTCTCTGAATTTTTTGTTTGATAATTGCCTTTTGATGATCCATAGAGATTGTTTTGTTTAGGTCGAATTTGTGCAAGCAATTGGAGTTCGATTTTTTTTTGGGAAAATTACCTATTAATCCCAAAAAAAGAAATTATTTACCACTTACTCCCATCGATTTTTTTTTTCACCGATTAGTCCCGTCAACACGTTTTTCTTGCACCAATTAGTTTCATCAACACCTTTCCTTTAACCAATTAGTCCCATTTTAAAAAATGGTGAGGATTGAGTTTACCGAAATGCCCTCCCATAAGTTTCACATTGAGAAAGAAGATCGTCAAATTGGTGTACCACCGCCGGTCGCCGCCGCCATAAATTACAGCTTTACCCCAAACTTTATCATTTTTTGTCACTTTTATATGTTTCAAAAAAAAAAAAAAAATCTTAATTTTAGGATAAAATTACTAAACGTAATGTAAAATAAGAGAACAATTGATATTATATTCAACATTTACAGGTGTTCAATGTAATATCATATGTATTTTACTCTGCATACAAAAATAAGAGAATAATGGATGTTACATTCAACATCCACATGAGGGGTATTTTGGTTAGAAAAAAATAACATTAAAAAAAAAAAAAAAAAACAGTTGATGTTACATTCAATATCCACAAGTGTTGAATGTTACATTCAACATCCACATAAGGGGCATTCAACATCCACATTAGGGGCATTTTGATCAGAAAAAAATAACATTAAAAAAAAAAACACAGTTGATGTTACATTCAACATCCACAGGTGTTGAATGTTACATTCAACATCTACTTGAGGGGTATTTTGGTTAGAAAAAAATAACATTAAAAAAAAAAAAAAAACAATTGATGTTATATTCAATACCTGTGGTATTGAATGTTACATTTAACATCCACATGAGGGGCATTCAACATCCACATTAGGGACATTTTGGTCAGAAAAAAATAACATTAAAAAAAAAAAAACACAATTGATGTTATATTCAACATCCACAGGTATTGAATATTACATTCAACATTCACATGAGGGGCATTTTGGTCAGAAAAAAATAACATTAAAAAAAAAAAAAAAAAACACAGTTGATGTTACATTCAACACTCACAGGTGTTAAATGTTACATTCAACATCCACATGAGGGGCATTTTAGTCAGAAAAAAATAACATTAAAAAAAAAAAAAAAAAAAAAAACAAATAAACAAACAATTGATGTTACATTCAACACCGAATGTTACATTCAACATCCACATGAAGGGTATTTTGGTTAGAAAAAAATAGCATAAATTTTTTTTTTTAATAATTTTGATGTTACATTCAATATCCATGTGAGGGGTATTTTGATCATAAAAAGACAAAAGGATTTATTGGTGCAAAAACAAAAGTGATGAGAGTATTTGGTAATTTTAGGACTAAATGGTGCATGCAATTTTTTTTTTTTTTTTTTTTTTTACATATGCCTGGTGCCTGAAAAGACGTTAAACTCTAGACTTTCGATTCATATTCACTAAAAGCTACAAGCTTGAATGACTTTGCAATTTCAGACCTAAGATGATTTACTTTTTTCCAATCTTTGAATTGAAGTTCTGTTAATCCAACTGATTGAATCTAGAAAAAAAAATATTAATATATATTTTTCAGTTATAATAGTTATACATCTGCATAATATGCGAATCTAGAAAAAAAATATTAATATATATTTTTAATTTGAATATTTTGATTTTATAATTTTGATTCTTGATCAACATATAATAGAAATCATAGAGATTTTTTGAAAGATAAAATTTTTAGGGGTTAACTTGGAATTTATATAAATTAAAAGATGAATATATGAAATTTTTAATATTAGAATTGATTTTTCTTAAAAATAAAGGGGTGAAAATATATATTTTTAAAAAATTAAGAGTGATTAGTTCATAATATTAATAATAATCAAAAAATGTTAACTATTGATTTGATAAGAATAAAAAAAATTAGCGGTTTATTTCTGAGTTTTTTATTATATAGTCTCTATAGAGAGACCATTCAGAAAAAAATCTTTTTATATGTTTGATTACGTATCTCAAACCTTCTCGTACATAGAGTTTAGTTTTTAGTCCTCCCAAAAGACAAAAAGAGCAATAAAAAGACACATATACCCCTGAACAAACCATAGGCATCTTTCTCCCTCTCTCAAGTTTGATATTCTCTCTCTAAATTCGCTCAATCATCAATTCAACGCCGTCAAGCCATCATCGTACAACTTCGTTGTCCAACCATCGTTTAGTGCCGTCTAGCTGTCGTCGTCCAGCCGCAGTCCATTGCGTCGCCCAACCCAACTGCTCGTTGGTTCTCTCTCTTTCTCCCTTTCTCGGTCATTTCTCAGATCTGGATTTCCATATCTTAAATCTAGATCTAAGGATTCTGATCTTGATTTAATACTTATTTTTAGCTTGGATTGGGTGCCAACTTTTCCTCGACTGTTATTTAGAATCTTAGATGTGCCTTATTCTACTGATATTTGCGAACTTGTTCTTCTCATATGGAGTAATGTTGGATACTTGGAATCTTTAATTTGGTAACCAAATGGCGGGAGTGAAAATGTTCATTAACGCTAACGTACACCCATTTTTAATTTGCACACGATTTTTCTGGGTAATGCTTGACGTGTTAACATTAACGCATACGAGACCGGGTTGTTTTTGTTCAATGTCTTTTTGATTGTGTTGAATTATCTAGATTGATTTTACTCGATTTGTAGTGGAGATGAATAGGGTGTTCATTTTTTTTAACGTTAACATTAGTGTTTTGAAACAACGTAAATGTGTTAACGTTAACACAGAGAGAACCCAAAAAATATGCATTAACGTTAACGCAACACGACCCCAACACACATTCAGATCTGAATTGAAAAATTTCTTACGGTCTGTTTGGTTCGTGGTTTTTTTTTTTTTTTTAAATTTTCAGATCTGAATTGGATTTTTGTTGTGACTATGAATGAGGGTGGAGATGGAGGAGGTGTTAATTTTAACGTTAACATTGGTGTTGTGAGTGATTTTCATTTCACACATTTTCTGGACAACATTAAATGCATTAACGTTTAACACAGAGAGAGACAACAAAATGTGCATTAACATTAACGTAAACTCACCTAAATACGTTAACGTTAATGCACACAAAATAAATAAGAAAAGAGGCGGTAATGTAAAACACAAAAAAAAAAAAAAAAAAAAAAAAAAAAAAAACAAAAAAAAAACAAAAACAATTAACGTTAACGTTAACAAATAAACAAATAAGGAAAGATGCAACAAAATGTGCATTAACGTTAATGCAAACTCACCCAAATGCGTTAGCGTTAACGTTAACGCACACAAAACAAATAAGGAAAGAGGCGGTAATATGAAACACTCAAAAAAATAAAAATAAAAATGCATTAATGTTAACACACATACAGATGGACAAGATGAGTTAACGTAAATACACACAAATGCGCTAAATATTCAAGAAAAAATTACACAACACGTCTGATGGTGAAATAAGTTAACGTTAACGTAACGCACAAAATAGACAAATTGGGAGATGATGCGTTAACTATGCAAAAAAAAAAAATGGATACAACAACGTTAAAGTTAATTCCCAATGTAATATTGTAATATAGGTAAAAAGTATTGCTTGAAGTGTTTTACATTAACGTTAACACCCTTTGTTGTCCAAATTTGTCTTATTGCATAAGAACAGAATGACAGACTTGTAAATAAATGTTAACATAGGGGCCAAAATGAAAGACTTTTTTCTAAAAAATTTGTGGGGTCTGAAAACTTAATTGGTCATATCATGGGGTCTGATTTCTCTATTGGGTTTCTATAGAGGACTAAAAAATTAATTACCCTTTATTTATTGATTTGATATGATTTATGTTTGTGATTGTACTCAATTTGCATAAGTTCATCTTTTGCTCAACATCATTGAGTGGGCATTTGATGGTAATATTTTTAAAACCGGACCGGACATCTAACCGGAAAAGTTACTGGGTCACGGGTCACCGGTTCAACGGGTGACGTCATAATTACATCATTAATATATATATATATATATATATATATATATATTAAATAAATAATTATAAAAATGGTCTCAAGAAGTGTGAAATAAAGACAGACTACAACGGCATTTAGTAGTTTTATGGAACAAGAGTGGTATTTTGTCGAAGAATAGTCAATCCATATCTCCTTCCCACTGTCCAAAAAGTCTTCTCGAAATTGATTATGGGAGATGGCGAAGAAGCTAGCGTAAGGAATTGATTATAGGAGATTGACCATTCCCACATCCATGACCACCGCTGCATCCAATCCAACGTACAGAGCGAAGAAAGCGATGAAGCTGGCATAAGGAATTGAAAGGTTCAGATTGAAGAGAGGGATAAGGGGGCTGAATGGGAAGCGGCCGTATTGGATGCCGTTGAAGAAGGGGAGTAAGTATGCGACGGACAAGATTAACCGAATCGATTGATGGCTGGGATTGGATTGCATGAGGCCGAGACGACAGTATTGGTGAGTCATTTGATTATGGATCTGGAACCAAGGAAGGGTGGGATATTAACTGTTGCAGGTTTAAGCAAGGGGGGAAACCTGACCAGTTCGACTAGAACCGCTTCGGTTCACCGATTCGAACCGGCCGGTTGGCCGGTTTTTAAGGTAGAACGGTTTTTGGGGGTTTTCCGGACCGAAATCTATTCCAATCGACGGTTAAACCGTCTGGTCTGATTTTTGAAACACTGTTCCTAAAGTGGCATTTTTGTGAATATCAAGTTCGAGGACTTGGACGGTCATGGAATCATCCAGTGTTTCGTGATATTGGAAATACCCTTTTATCATATACCCAAAAAAGAAAACACTCTTTTATCTCGTACTGCAGCTACTTGTCACAGACCGTTGTCATCAAAGCGGTCAGAACGAAGAATCATACTGGCTGGAGGGTTGAGCACTCAAATGCGGCTCTCAACCAGGTGTAGGCGTCCATTCGGAGTCAAGGCGTACCGACCCAGTTAAGTTCGGAGAATACGTCATTGGTCACAGACCTGACAAAAAAAGAAGGGGTTAGGTCTCCCCTGCACAAACTGGCTGGGAGTTGGAGCCGCTCTCTTGATGAGCCCAAGGCAAGGCGAAACCAGTCAGCATCCTAGCGAACGCGTTGGGGTGCCGCACAGGCAAATGTCGCTGCGAAAATGTGAGCCCGTGATAAATGGTATCAGAGCAGGGCACGATTAGCTCCACCGCGGGGGTGACTCGCTCGAGTCGTGGGGACGACACTCCAAATGGGAAGGAGCTGGGTTGCAAGAAATATTGCACCTAGCACCATCGGGGGATGGGCAGGGAGTCGTGATTCGCCAATCACTCAGGACGAGCAGGCAGGGTTTCATGGAGCGTCACATCAAATCGTGGATCGTGCAATCATGGCACCTCACTCGGCTTTCTCTTTGTTGCGCAAACGTGCGGAGGCACGGCGGGAGGCGTGACATCAAGAACTGTTCACATCGCAACGAGGATGTTTGCAATATTGGGTAAGGGAGAGTGTCACGGATCGTTGTAATCAAGGCGGTCAGAGTGAAGAATCATGTTGATTGGAGGGTTGAGCACTCAAATGCGGCTCTCAATCAGGTGTGGGCGTCGACATAAGTGGGCGTCCATTTGGAGTTAAGGCGTACCGACCCGGTTAAGTTTGGATAATACGTCGTTGGTCGCGGACCTGACAAAAGAAAAAGGGATTAGGCCTCCCCTGCACAAACTGGCCAGGAGTTGGAGCCGCTCTCCTGATGAGCCTAGGGCAGGGCAAAACCAGTTAGTATCCTAAAGAAGACAGGCTTGCCCCTGCACTAGCGAATGCGTTGGGGTGCTGCACGAGCACATGCCGCTGCGAAAATGTGAGCCCGTGACATTCTGCTCTCTGTATGCATCATCCAATGTTTTGTGAAAACAACATAAAAAGTTATATTTTTAAGTAACCTTTGATTCTAAATAACCCAACAGTATTCACGTTATGCATTGTTCGTGTATATATGTACATATATTTTTCGGTCTTTGTTATTACTTGAAATCACTGAAAGCTGGTTCCTTTAATGCTTTATCTTAAAGTAAGAAGAGGATACAAAAAGAATAAAAAAGATTTTAATAATAATGTTAGTCTCTCATTCTATTTGTAAAAGTAATTAGGGAATATTCCAAGCAACCTTAAGCAATGTGGAAAACTCTAAACAGTACAGGAAAAACATAATAACCCCTTTAACACTCCCCCTCAAGTTGGGGCATATATATTATATGCTCCTAACTTGTTACAAGTATGCGTTATCCTTGAGATCTCTAATGGTTTAGTGAATAAATTAGCTAACTAATCAACTGATTTTACATGTTAAGTCTCAATTTGTTTCTGCAATACTTTTTCTCGAATGAAATGACAATCAACTTCGATGTGTTTTGTTTTCTCATAGAAGATTGGGTTGGATGCAATGTGAAATATTGCTTGATTATCACATACTAAATCTATCAGTGAAGAGTGTTCGAATCCAAGTTCTTCCAACAAATGTTTCAACCAAGTTAACTCACATGTGGTATGGGTCATCGCCTTGTATTTCGCACTTGACCGGGTTACAACTGTCTGCTTTTTATTCTTCCAAGAAATGAGGTTACCTCCAACAAATACACAATACCCTGTAGTGGACTTCCTATCTGAGAGAGATCCGGCCTAATCTGCATCTGTATATCCTTTAATTTGAGTGTGACTGAAGTTCTGATACAATAAACCGCATCCTGGAACACCTTTCAGATATCGAAGAATATGAATCACTGCATCGCAGTGATAAGTCGGAGGATGATCCAATGACTGATTGATAACACTAACAAATATTTGAGTATAACCTTTGGCTACTAAAGGAGCCTTTAATCGATCAATGGTGCCATTCGGATGAACTTTAACTGTATACACTCATTTACATCCAACTATTGTTTTGTCAGGCAAAAGCGAGACAAGATCTCAAGTACCATTCTGATGTAAGGCTATCATTTCCTTTTTTATTATGGTCGTCCAACCAGGGCGGGTGAGCGCCTCTGACACAGACTTAGGAATAAAAATAAAGGATAAAGAAGAAACAAAAGTGCAATATGAATAAGATAGATGTGCATACAAGACAAACTTAGAAATAGAATATTCAGTACACGTGCGCTTACTCTTCCGGACAATAATGGGTATGTTCAAGTCAGACGCAGATGGATGAACTAGAGAAGAATCTAAAAACACAGAGACGATGGTCTCGACGGCGGAAGCTACCTTCTGGTGACGAGAGTATACCTGCAAAGGCAGTAAAAGACAACTAGGCGAGATAAGTTCTGGAGCGGAAGGAGATGGTGCCGGGTTTGGGAGGCTTGGAAAAGGAAGGGTAACATCCAAATCATCCTGAGAGGATGGGGCAAAAAAGTAGGAGGTGGACTCAAAGAAAGTGATCTGCATAGATGAAAGTAAAGAAGGACTATAACATCGTAACTCTTTTGTGTGCGAGAATGTTAGAAGATTTGATATTTTTGTTTTTTGTATGTAAAGAAAGTCAAATATGTAGATTAGGAAAGTAGTTATTAGTCATTAGTTAGTTATCTTTTTTATTCTTAATTACTCCTATATGTAGTCTCATATTGTACAATTAACAATGCAATAATATTGATTATTCAATTCAATTGAGAATAACCAATGAATACACATTTTATGGCATGAGGATCTCAATTCGTGGACAAAACAGACACATCCAAAGATACGGAGAGGTAAAGCAAACTAGGGTGATCGGGGAAAAAGAATAGAATAAGGAACTTTTCCAGTCAAGGTAGAAGATGGCATTCTATTGATCAAGAAATAAGCTATAAGAACTATATCTAACCAAAAGTGTATGGGAATATTCATCTCAAACATTAGAGTTCGAGCCACTTCTAGTAGATGTCGATTATTACGCTCAGTGACTCCATTTTGCTGCAGTTTGCAAGGACAAGAGGACTGATGCAGTAACATGAATGAAGTAAAGGGTTGAGAAAAATATTCTCGAGCATTATCATTGCGAAGTATACGCACGAGCACATGAAATTGAGTTTTAATTTTAACACAGAAGGCAGAGAAAATGGAGAACAATTCAGAACGATCTTTCATTAAATAGAGTCATGTAACCCTTGCGAAGTCATCGACAAATGTGACAAAATAATGAAAACCTAAGGTAAAGGCGATACGAGAAGGACCCCAAATATCTTAATGAACGAAACTAAAAGGACTCAATACTCGAAACTGAGCAGAGGAAACAAATGAAGTACGATGATCTTTTTCCAACTGACAAGACTCACAATCTAAGGGGAATAAATGACGTAAACTAGGAACAAATATGTTGAGATTGGCAAGAGAGGGATAACCTAGGCGATAATGCATTTGGTGGGCAGATGCAACAGCAAGACAGGCAGTGGGCGGATAACAGGTGTCTTGTCGTGATCATCAAAATAATAAAGATCATTTTTCTCATGCCCTATGCCAATCGTCTTCTGTATTTTCAAATCCCTGATAGTGACAGAATTAGGAAAGAAGCTAATAGAATAATTAAGTTGTTGAGTAAGCTTACTAACTGATATCAAATTAAACGAAAAAGAGGGAATATACAAGATATAGGATAAAGAGAAAAGTGGTGAAAGTTTCACAGTGCCAGTACCACGAATAGGGTCAGTGGAGCCATCAACAACAGTAATAGGGGACAATGAGAGAGATGACTGAATAAGCGTACATAAAGAAGAGGTATCTGACATGCGATCAGTGGCAGTGGAGCCTATGACCCAAGGTGTAGAAGGGGAATGATGAAAAGAAAGACACGCAGTAGGGTCACCTCGTTGAGCTAGAAAAGTAATAGAGATAAATGTCTGTTAGGATGTTTGAAATTGGAGGAACTAAGGATCCTTGTCATCGGAAATTACCTTGGGAATTGACCTTGGGAGTTGAAGAGTCAGATAATGAAACGGGAGCGGATTAGAAGTTGTTGCATGAGCATACATAAGAGAACGACCAACTTGGTACCAATAAGTATCTTAGGTATAATGTCCTTACCACAAAGTGAGTAATGACAATGTTAACCACGACAATGGCCACCCTGACCACTCCGAAAGTTAGTACTACGACTATCTCGGCGATTTCGTTTCCCTTGATCGGTAATGGCCATTTGGGCAATTTTAGACCATGGGAAGTAATTAATCCCATTCAACTTACAAATGGTCAACAATTGTGGTGATAAATTCGACATTAGTACATTGTTAAACTATTAAGATAATATGCACCAATACAACAACTAATTGAAATGAACAATTAGTCAGGGAAAACAAACAAACAACTAAAAAAACAAACGAAAGAGAAAAAAATCAAATTTTAAGACATCGCGCCGTCAGGAATGAACCCTATTGCGAGGTCAGAGAACTGGAACACTATTGCGAGGTCAAAGGACTTCTGGCGAAGTTTGGATCTGGACTGCGAATGTGGCAAAGGTGTGGATTTGGACGACGACAGTGGGGAAAGTGTTTGATCTGGACGACAATGGTGGGAAGGCGTCGGAGTTGGGCTGCGAAGATGATGGAGGTTCTATTCTGGACAGAGATGGTGGGGAAGGCATCAGATCTGGACAGTGACAGCAGTGGAGACATGGTTCTAGACGTCAAGGCCGGGGGACGGCGCTAGGGTTTGTGGACTGGTTGAAAGTGATTTTAGGGTTACAGATCGACGGCGGCAGCTAGGGTTTTAGAACCCTTTTTTTTCTCATACGAATGGTGAGGAAAAAAAAAACATGAAAAGAGCGAAAGGAAGAAAAATGATTGTACAGATCGAATAATGTCCCATAACCTACTCATGATACCAAGAGGATAAAAAAATAATGAGAAGGTTTTTAACAATTGTGTCAGTCTCTCCTTCTATTTATAATAATAATTAGGAAACATTAAAAGAAATCCTAGACAATATGAGAAACCTTAAACAGTATTGGAAAGACAAAATTACCCCTTTAACAATTTAAATATTCTGTTTATTTTGGTTTGTTATTTGATTACATTAAGAGCGCATTTGGTTGATTGGAAAATGGATGAAAAAGAAAATGAAAAGGAAAATAGGATGTAAAATGAAAATAAAAAATTATTTGGTAAGGATGAAAAATGGAAGGGAAAATAAAATAGTTAGGAAAATGCATAACTTTCGAAGCAATTTTTTTTTCTACACAAATTTGGGAGGAAAATAAATAAAAGTGATGGAGAATGAGTAAAATTATAATTATACCCTTGATAATATAATTTTTAATTTTTTTTGTAATATATGAGGATAAAATAGTAAATTACATTAAAGTGAATTATTTTCCCTACTTTCATTTTCTTTCCTAACTAAACAACACTAGGGATTTTTCTTTCACAACGGATAATTTTTTTTTTCTTTTCATTTCTCTTTTCTTTTTTCTTTTTCATTCTTTGAACCAAACATAGCCTAATAGTTTAGGTGGGATAGTGCAGAGTTGTTAACTATTTAATTGTATTTATAATACTTTTTTTCTAAAAACTTATATATATAAACATTATACATAGTTCTTATATAACGGATTTTGATTTTGGAAATCCGACTATTGAAAACCGGATTTCCAAAATCCGTCTTTCCGTTGTTTAATTTTTTTTGGCAGAAATAGAGATCAAGGATCTGATTATACGGTAGATTTTGATTTTATTTTTTTTTTTAAAGTGATAAATGGTGATGAGATCTTGTGCTCCGGAGCCGGAGATCTCTTCTCCGGCTCTGTCCCTTCTCCACAATGTAACCTTTCCCCACTTGAAGAAAAGAAAGTGATTTTTGCTTTCTCTCTCTCATGTATCCCCTTCTAATTTCTTTCATTTATTCCTCCTTCAAACACTACTTTTGGATTTTATTTTATTTTCTTCGAATTTACAAAAAAAAAAAAAAAAGGTTTTTTTCTTTGTTTCTTAATACCTTAATTTTTTATTATTTTTAGAGGCTAATTACCAAATGAACCCAATTAATTTTTATTTTTTTGGCACTGATTACTCTACTGGCATTTTGTGGACTAGTTTGACCCTATTAATGATTCGTTACCTTTTATTCATGTTGTCACCCCTAGAAATGCAGAACAAAATATGGTAATGAATTTTACCAATAAAATTAAAAACGAAACCTACAATTTCTTCCAATTGTAATTGTTGTTCAATAATTTTTTTTACAACACAATGATCTATAAATCATGATTTTCAAAATGAAACTAATGAAAAAATAGTGAATATGATATCCCTTTGAAAATCTTATTCAGACGAATCTTCAAATATATAATTAGATTGTAAAAAATGTGTACAATAATAATTATTTTGATTTTAATAAAATGATTTTGTTGTGAAATTGTTAAATATGAAAAATCCCTTAATTTTTTCTTTTAGGGGAAACATGTGGTATAGTTTTGTCTTGATTTTTTGGAAAAATTAATATAGCACATGAAAATGAGAAGAAAATAAAAAATAATAAAATTCATTTTTCATAACAAAATAAATTTTGAAAAAAAAATGAAAAAAAATTGCCACTTGAAAATAAAATAATAAAATTATAATAAAATCCAGAAATTCCAAGTGGCGATTTTTTTTTCTTTTCATTTCTCCTTTATTTTTCCTTTTCCATTCTTTGAACCAAACATAGCCTAATAGTTTAGGTGGGATAGTGCGTCTTTTTTTTTTTTTTTTTGTGTGTGTGTGTGTGTCATTGGCGGTGGTTTTTATTTTTTTATTTGGGGGGGGGGGGGGGGGGGGGGGGGGGGGTTAATACCCGAGACTTAAAAATTGAATCCAGACCACTTTTCATAGCACAGCAAAATTGATTTTTTTCCCTTTTTTTTGTGCAGATTAAACGTGAAATTTCAACCATGAAATTGATCAGACATCCAAATGTCATCCTTATGTTAGAGGTTAGTATGCACCATTCAGATGGTGCATTTGTCTTACATCTCTCGTTAATTGAGCATATCACGCTTTTTCTTAATGCTGACTGAATAGTTTGTCGCTGTACAATCACTGCTATCTCTCTCTCTTTCTCTTTGTATATATTATACATCAATCAACACAAATGAAAAAGAGAAAAACAAAGGTTTAGAAGACTGTAATTCTGATGGTTTATTGTATCCAAAGTTACTGTTTTCTGATGACCTTTGTTTATCTCTGTAGTGACTCTAGTTCCTCTGCTATATATATAGGTTATGGCAAGCAAGACAAAGATATACATTGTTCTTGAATTTGTTACAGGTGGTGAACTGTTCGACAAAATTGTAAGAAAGCATTTGGTATACGCATTTTCTTTTCGTTAGGGTCTTTCTTTCACATTTAGTGATGAAGAAAAAGCTTTGTGTTGTTTCCAGGCTACTAAAGGTAGGCTGAAAGAAGAGGAAGCTAGGAAATATTTTCAGCAGCTCATTAATGCTGTGGATTATTGCCATAGCAGAGGTGTATTCCATAGAGATCTGAAGGTCAGAATAATCTTCTAAATACGTGCAGCTGTCGAACTAATACATCTTCGTTTTATTCACCTTTTCTTGTTAGTTGATTGAGCCTCAAAGTTGAATAAGCCCTTGTGGTGAAAAAGAATCTACTTGCAGCCTTAACATGATCTATAATTTGCAGCCAGAAAATCTACTACTTGATGCGAATGGTGTTCTTAAAGTTTCAGATTTTGGACTGAGCGCACTACCTCAGCAAGTTCGAGTGAGTATGATGGTTTTCTTTTCGTATTTGATATTGTGTTTCTTGTCTGCATTCTGAGCAGTAAATTATGGTTTAAACAAGCACTACATCAATACATCATTTGATGTTGGCTGTACCAGATTTCATTAAAACATTTAGTTATTGAATTCTGGTCATTATGTAACCAACATGGGCTAGCTAAGTTGGCCAAAATTCTTGATTTTTACTAGGAAGTCAGTTCAAGCCCTGCCACATGCATGGTTTAAATTTGTGAACATTTATGTATTGTTCTCCCACCTTTTGTGGGTTCTCTTACTCAGTGTAAGTTTGTTGTACTGTTAATGGTTGATTCTCCTACTTGATGTAGGTTTGAATCGTTTGATGTAGTTTGGTTAATGTAACCGTTAGCATTTGTAATATTGTGCAATGTTTCGATTCATATTACTATGTCCATAAGATAAAGAGTTTCTGAACCATCTCCATACAGGAAGATGGGTTACTACACACGACTTGTGGAACACCGAATTACGTGGCTCCTGAGGTATATTCTGTCAGTGTGCTCTCCTAAATCTGTATTATCCTATGTATGTGTTTTCTCCTCCTCACCATTTCCATGCTTTGGATTTTTCCTTCTCTAGGTGATCAACAATAAAGGTTATGATGGAGCTAAGGCTGATCTCTGGTCATGTGGGGTTATTCTTTTTGTCTTGATAGCAGGCTACTTGCCTTTTGAAGAATCCAACCTGATGGAATTATACAAAAAGGTTATTCAGTTCTCTTTGTCGTTTTCTCCACAATTTGAAGAGTTTGTGGGCCTGTCTGGTTTCTAATTGCAAAACAATCTTCAAAAATCCTGAAAACAGTTCCTGAAAGCAGTCTGAAAATTTTGAAAAGTTGATTGGCTTGCTAACGAGACTTCTCGGAAACAAAATCAGTATTAGTACGCATTAACAAATGAAAGATAGAGCTAACATGATTGATTGAAATTTGTGAAAATGTGAAGGGAGAGAAAAAAACTGAACTAATAAAATGAGAATACTAAAAGTAGACGTGATGTGACTGATTGGACATTGTATATGTGTGTGCGTGTGTGTATATTTTGCAAAATAGTTTTTGAATTGTTGTTATTTGTTATCTGTAATATGAGGAGCTCGGTATAGGTGATTTGGGTGTTACTCAAACCACTGGCATGATACTGCAACAAGCAGTTGCAGTCGTAATATTTCTCTCTCTCTGGTTTGGGTCCCCACAGAATTAGGAATAGAAACAAAACAATTTGTTTATGATTAGATCCAAAAACGTAATAAGTTTCTATAATCAGAACATAAATGTATATATGTATTTATATTCCTAGTTTTCTGAGAACAGAAACAAAAGATTTGAAATCCCTTTCATCACCTGTCCTGACAGACTCGTGCAAATAAGTTATTTGATGACCGATCTTGAAGAGAAGTCACAGAATTTGACTGGACAGGGATGTATTGTTATTTCCTTCTTTTTTTTGTTTGTTTGGGGGGGTGGGGGGTGGGGGGGGTTCTATTTCATGAAAAAGAGACCCTGAAGAAAATAGCATGGGGGAGCACAGTCACAATTTGCAACCTTCCGGGGTTGAGTGATAACTATCTTCACTTTCTAGTATTGCATTGGCTTTGGAGTCTCATCTTATCAATTTATACCAGTATCCTACTGTGTGGAATTATCTAATAGTTAGCAATTTAAAGGAGTGTACTTCTCTCTATCAAAGTACCAACTGGAAATGGGAAATGGATAGTGAATTTTTGGAGACTGTTTCATGCTCATATATATATATATATATATATATATATATATATATATATATATACATACAAGCCATGAATTTCAACCAAAACACAATTAAAAAAAAGGATGAAAAAATTATTCGAGTGGCTTAGCCAGCTCTGAAGTTTCTAAATAGGATGGCTACATAAAAAGTAAAAACAGGAAATGAGAAGTGGATAAATAATAATGAGTGAGGCACGTATTTATGTTCCCATGTAGAAGCATAGTTATAGCAGAAGGTACCAATACAAATCGAAAGTAACGCAACTTCAAATTTCTCCATTCAACCACTCAGGCTATTTTGATTTTTATGATTTTTTTGTCGTTTCATTTCATCTTATCCAAGTTAAACTTTTAAATGACCCAGCTCAAATAATTTTACATGATTGCAGATTTTTAAAGCTGAGTTTACATGCCCTCCGTGGTTCACAACGAGCGCGAAAAAACTGATCAAGCGAATTCTGGATCCTAATCCCTCAACGGTATGTCTTGCTGTCTCTCGATTATTTGAATTGAAATGCATTCACATTTTTCTTATTTCCTTATCCTCTTGATTTCAATTTATTTAAATTGATACACAATTGTGGCCTATGGGTTACGTGTCCGGTTATTTTTAATTATTGTCGTTGAATTTACTTTTATTGTATAAAACAGCGCATCACCATTTCAGAGGTCATTGAGACTGAGTGGTTTAAGAAAGGATATCAACCACCAGTTTATGAAAAAGAACAAGTCAGTTTGGCTGATGTGGACGCAATTTTTGATGAATCAGGGGTAAGCTCTTTCATTTCTTGTTAATGTCATTAGAAATCACTTTTAACATGTTCCTTAATCATTAATTTCAATTTTGTTCTTGATGTTCTTGGGAATAAAGAACTCGCAAAACCTTGTTGAGGAGAGGCGGGAGGAGAGACCAATGGCACCTGTTACCATGAACGCGTTCGAGCTTATCTCTACTTCTCAGGGTCTTAACCTCAATTCTCTCTTTGAAAAGCAAATGGTATGATTTCGGCTTCTAGCTTTGATCAGCTAACCTTGTACTTCAGCTATCAATAGGAAAACTCTCTGGGTTCTTCTTTGTTTGATATAGGTTAGAATGATGCATGCAATCCTGACGTTTATCTTTAAGGTCCTGCGTGGTTTAGTTTTGGAGTATGTACTCCGTTTTTGCCAGAACAAAAAAATTATCTATTTATCTTTCTACAGCACAACTCAAGAACTAATTTTCAAGACAATTTCACAATTTGCAATCAATCACATCATCTCTTTCTAAACCAGACAAGTTCTCGCCATTTTCAAAAACTGTTTCTAAAGCTGAAATCAGTTTTCCAGTTTTAAACCAAACAACCCCTAAACAGTTTGCTACTTTTGTGCTCCTATTGTTTTGCCTCAAGTGATTACATTTTACCTATTTCTGTCCCAGTCTGTTGTTAACTAATCCTAGAAAAGTTGTGGCAATGTAGACAATTTTTGCCTCGGAATCACGTGAATGGACATCTATTTCATATGATCTTGATTTTGCACATATTGGGAAACTTAAGTGATTGCATTTTCTTCGATGATCAGGGGCTTGTTAAACGCGAAACAAGATTCACATCCAAACGGCCTGCCAACGAAATAATCTCAAAAATAGAGGAAGCTGCTGGGCCTTTGGGATTTGATGTGAAGAAAAATAATTTCAAGGTGCAACACGTGTTCTATATTTTATGCCTCATTGGAATTTATCGTTCTAGTGTTCTTTCTGAAGTGAATTAGAAATTATCTATTTTGTGTGGCTGTTTTATTACATTAAGTGCTGACTTCGTAGAAGCTTGATTTGCTATAATTGGGGGGATATATAGATTAGATCACATTGAAAAGACTGTTTGGGTCCTAACAAATTCCTGGCATTATCCTTTCAGTTGAAGCTCAAAGGGGAGAAAACTGGGCGTAAAGGTCATCTTTCCATTGCAACAGAGGTATGTTTCTTCAAAGTAACTCCCCCAGTGGAGTGCCCATTGGGATTTACTTCAATTGTTTAAGGCGGTTTCCAAATCAAGCCTGCATGTAATTTTCTCTGCAGATTTTGGAGGTGGCTCCCTCACTTTACATGGTTGAGGTTCGCAAGTCTGGAGGCGACACTTTAGAATTTCAAGAGGTATTTTTTGAAAAAACATTGCAGTAATGACATTACATTGAAATGTGTAGATACAGATTGTCATGCTTTTGATATATATATCCACAAATCTTGAGAGGTGGAGATTTTACTTTCCCTGTCCAGCATGAGGGCTCTTGGCAAGGTGGACGATATTAGGTTGTGTTAAAAATTCAGAACATATAGCAGATCTTTTGCAAATATCACAAAAAATATGTATAAAAGCACAATATTAAGTATATAACAATGGATTAGAGTCACAAATCTCGGGATATTTGTTATCTTACATTTAATTTGATCTAATTCTTGTTTTGTTTTTAAATTAATAAATTGATTGAACTCAAACCACTTAGCAAAAACCATTTAAACCCAATTTGAGATTGAAATGAGCGAAAACCATTTAAACTGGTTGATACATGATGCATGAGATCTACATAGAAGAGAGTTACTTTTTTCATGGAAGAAACAATTTGTGATGTTGATTTTGTCCATTCCATTAGAGGAAATTATGTCAAATTGATCTCATTTGCATATATAGTGTCATGCCTCTAAAATATCGCAGTTTTCGTGACTTGTGCTCAACTGATTTGCTCATTTTTTGGGGAGATTGTATTTTGATTCGGATATACTTCATAGTATTCCAAATGCATGTTTTCTATGTGTCGCACACCCCATATCTTCAAATATACGTTTTATTTCTAGTATTCGACTCAGAATTGTGCATTTATATGTTGATTAACACCATACAAAAAAGTTTCTCAAACTTCCCAGCGTTTGGGCGAGTTACTTGAAGAAAGAATTTGAGTTTGATTTTTTTTTTTTTTTCAAACTTCTTTAAATAACTCACCCAAACACACCGTAAACATGTTCGAAATATCCATCATGTATATGATATATCTATCAAATTGGTGATATATAGTAGTTATGTATATTAACAAGATGATGATTATCATCTTGTTGTGCGTGGAGGAATGTTGCTACCGTTTTCGGTGTTTTTTGTTCTCCTTTTTTTTGTCTTCCCATTTTTTGATTCACTTTTTCGTTTTCTCTCTCTTATGCACGAATCACAATACTATTTGATCTCGAATTTCATTATCTCAACTCCTTGCACAGTTTTACGAGACTCTCACAATTGGACTAAAAGATATAGTCTGGAGGAGATCAGGGGAAGGGGATGAGGTGAAAAAGGAAGCAAATTCTGGTTAGTATACGGAACCCAAAAAGAAAAAAGAGTTTTTATTATGGTCCTCTTGCCGCCTTCTTTTTTTTCATGTTTCTAGAGTAATTTATTTTTTAATCCTTATCGATTTATGTTTTAGTTCTTACTAATTTTTCACTGACCTTTTAGTTGACATTAACACCCAGGAGGTGTCAGTCCGGTTGGTAAGGAGATGTGTCTCCTTTCTTTGTTAACCATGGTGCGACTCTCTTGGGGAGCACTTAAAGAATTAAATCTTGAATTTAATTCTGAATACACCAGACAAATGTGGGGGAGTACGCCCTTGAGTTCGCCGGTGAGATGATTAGTCAAAGGGCACGTAAGTTGATTAGAACACAGCTTACCGAAAAACCGAAAAAAAAAAAAAAAAAAATACTATAAAAATTTCACGTGATTGATATCAATTAAATGGATTCACTCTAGCATATATCAATCCAAAAATCATATCATATAAGAAAACTTAAAAGTGGAAGCTCATGCCTTCCAATAAATGAGAGTTTTCCAACATTATTTTTCTTCTTTCTTAAGATTTTGAGTATTTTTAAATTATTAAAAGTATTTTTTTAATTAATTTTATTGTCATAATTCTACTAATTAAATGTAGTTTTTAAAATTGAATTTTAATTGTTCATTATCTATTCCTCTTCCTTTATAACATCCCTAATTTTTTAGAGTTTACAAACACTATTGTTCTTCTTTCTCAATATTTTGAATATATTTATTAAGAGTAATTGTTAATTAATTTCATTTTAAAAAATTTGAACATGCATATTTCTTTAAAATTAAAATTATGTTGAACTAAAATTTTATCATTTTATCAAACATTAAACAATACTTTTAATTTTAACAATCAAAAGTAAAATATTCATAATACTAATTAAAAATAAATATTACAAAATGTCAGTAAATTAGGATTAGTTTTGGTATGAATTTGATCAATTAGAAATTTGAATAATTTAGGAAAGTAGTGATTTGAATAAATTAGGAAACTTATTCATTGTATAGATTATAGGGTTAGCAACCATGTATTATTTTTTTCAATTTAAAGGTGTTTGCTCCCTTGTAATTAGATCAATGAATAAGAGAATTTATTCCCTCCTTTCTTTCTATATGGCATCAGAGCCCTAGGATTTGATCATGAATTTCAAGGTTGCTATGGTTGGCTCCGGCTCAAGCTCGTTGAACAGCAGCAGCGGGGCAATGGCGTCGGGGGGTTTGCAGCCATCAGGGGGTTCGCAGCTATCGTTTCCGGCAATTTCGTCGGGGGGTTTGCAGTCACCGTTTCCAGCAATGTCGTCGAGAGCTGCGTTGCCGCCGCCTTCAGCTGTTTCTTCGCAACCATCTTTTTTGGCTGCCTCTTTCTCTGAAAATTCACCATTCAGAAATTGAATGGAAAGAATTATCTTGAGTGATCTCAATCCGTGCGGTTAATGATCAACGACAAAGGGAAACTCGGGCACTTGAATGGCGAAGTCACACCGCTAGCCACCGACGATCTGAGATACAGGCAATAGCGTTCGGAAAACTCAATGATGACTGCTTAGCCGATCAATTCCATGGAACCAATTGTTAGAAAACCTTTCTTGTACCTGCTGATAGCTCGTGATGTCTGGGAAGCAGCTCTGGAAATCTATTTAGATTTGGACAATCACTCAAAATTGTTTAAATTAAACACCCGAATATGGAAGATGTAGCAAGGCAATCGTGAGGTAACAGCCTACTATAATGATATAATGACGGTTTGACAGGAATTTGATATGCTTGAAATTGAACAATAGGAGAATCCAAATAGTAGTGCTCGGTACAAAAAGAAGGTTGAGAGAAGTCGGGTATTTGTGTTCTTGGCTGGTTTGAACAAAGAACTCGATGAGGTTCGATGACGTATTTTAGGAAAGCAACCCTTGTCGACGATAAGGGAGATTTTTTCTGAAGTACGTAGAGAGAAAAAGCATGGTAGCAAGTGATGTTGAAGAACATTGATAAACCAAGAATAGATGGAATGATCTGCTATTATGGCCCAAGGTGCAGATTCAAAATGAGATAGATGAGGAAAAAAGTAGAGGCCTTGGTGTGACCATTGTAGAAAGTCGTGGCATACCCAGGAAAGCTGCTGGAAACTGCACGAGAAATCGACAAATTGGAAGAAGAAACCAGGCAGTGACACCAGGTCAGGGCGAGATGTCCGCGCATTTCAAGCTAGCAACTCAGATCCAGGGTAGCAATCTTCCTTATAATCGTTTCCGTTTACAAAGGAACAAATAGAACACCTACATAGAATGTTTCAGTCCCAATCCTTAGGAAATTCAAACACATCTCGTTCCCTAGCACAATCATGTAACTCTTTCACTGTTGTCATCGCTTATACCAAGTCTAATGGCTCCTAGATATTAGATTCAGGTGCTACCGATCATATGACCGGCACCTATCAATTTTTTTTCTTCACATACACCTTGTGCAGGGAATCAAAAAGTTAAAATTGTTGATGACTCTTTTCCTACTGTTGCTGGGAAAGGAACAATTACCATTTCCCTTTCTCTAATTCTTATAAATGTTGTGCACGCTTCTCATCTGTCATATAATCTTATGTCTGTCAGCAAATTAACCCTTGATCATAATTGTCAATTTAATTCGCGGGCTTCTCGTTGTGAATTTCAAGATTTAACCTCAGGGAAGATGATTGGGGGTGCTAAACAAGATGGTAATCTCTACCTTTTTAAGAACGGATCAATCTTTAGAAGGTAAGATCAGTAGACTTGTTTCAATTCTATTTCTGTTTCTAGTGACAGTAAAATTATGTTATGGCATTATCAATTAGCACATCCAAATTTTCAATATTTAAAACATTTATTTCCCAAGTTATTCATGAATAAAAATCCTTCTGTTTTTCGGTGTGAATCTTGTGAGTTAACAAAATATCATCGGACTGTTTTTCCACCTCAACCACATAAGAAATAAAAATCATTTACCATGATTCATAGTGATATTTGGGATCCTTCAAGAGAGCCGACTTTTTCTAGAAAACGTTGGTTTATTACTTTCATTGATGATCATACTAAAGTCACTTGGGTGTTCTTTTTATAAGAAAAATATGATGTTGAAATTATATTTAACAATTTTTATAATATAGTTCAAACACAATTTCAGACTCAAATTAAAAAAATTCGAAGTGATAGTAGAATTTTTTTTTTTAACACAGTGTTAGAGAATGTTTTTGCCGAAAAAATAATTGTTTACCAAAGTTCTTGTAATAATATACCTCAACAAAACGGGGTGGCTGAAAAAAAAAAAACAGACATCCCCTTAAAGTTGCTAGAGTTATAAGTTTTTAAATTAAGGTTCCTAAATATCTTTGGGAAAAAACTGTTTTAACAGTCACTTATTTGATTAATAGGCTACCTACAAGAATTTTGAACTTCAAAACACCTATAAAAAAATTTACCGAATATTTTTCCACCACTTGGCTCACAACAGATATTCCCTTAATTTTTTTTGGAAATGTGGCATTTGTCCATAATCATGATCCTAAACGTTCTAAGTTTGATCCAAAGGCACATAAATGTATTTTGTAGGCTATCCTACACATCAGAGAGGTTATAAATATTTTGATCATGTTTCCAAAAAATTATTCTCTATGAATGTCACATTCTTTGAAGGGCAATCCTACTACAACAATTCTCAGGAGAGTACTAGTGAAGATGATTTTTTAAATGGTTCATTTTTTTAGTTTGTTCAAGATGATGTTTCTTGCAACCAGTTACCGAAAGAGAATGATATGAAAAATACAAAATCTGAGGAAACGAATGAATTAAATGTTAAAAATATTGAACCTACCAATGAACGACCTTTGGTAATGTTATCTCAGAATCAAAATACTAAAACTAAAGAGATGTGTGCGAAACTGTATAAAGATCTTATATATTCAAAGGAGTATCTAGCACAAAAAAGAGGCACTATCCCATAACACTACGAAGAATCTAATTAGAGGTTGGATCATGAAATAAATGATGACTCGTCAAAGATTCCTCCAGATAATTCTGAGTCAAACGCTTCTAGTCAGTTTGATCTTCCCATTGCTCTCTGGAAAGGTATTCACCTATGCCGCTTTCTTGATTGCCTCTACGTCGGGCAAATTTGGTTAATTTGTTGAATTTGTATCTGCGAGAATTTCAATTCTTTCGCTGGAAAGAAGGTTCGCCTTCTTCTATTTCTACATCTAGGATTCGACTTGTATCATGGATACTAATAGGAACTGAACCATTATGGCAAGTAAAAGTTTGATTCAGAGGGAGAAAAAGAGGCAAAAATTGGAACAGAAATATCATTTGATTCGTCGATCCTCAAAAAAAGAAATAAGAAAAGTTCCGTCGTTAAGTGACAAATGGAAAATTTATGGAAAGTTACAATCCCCACCGCGGAATAGTGCACCTACACGCCTTCGTCGACGTTGTTTTTCGACCGGAAGACCAAGAGCTAACTATCGAGACTTTGGACTATTCGGATACATACTTCGTGAAATGGTTCATGCATGTTTGTTGCCAGGAGCAACAAGATCAAGTTGGTAGGGATTCAAATCTACCTTCATTTCTATGATCATCGAAGCCCCTTGACCATTCTGTATAAATGGGCCATTATATTTGTACAGATACGGTAGGACCAAACACCCTTTATCAAATTTTGTATTTTACAAAAATATTTCATTTCACAAATGTCTAGTGTGGTCATTCCTAATAGTGTTCAGGAGGCTCTAAATGTTCCTGAGCGGAAAGAAGCGATTTTTGAGGATATGAGAACTCTGGAGAAGAATGTTACGTGGGACAAAGTGGATCTGCTTGATGGGAAGACTGTTGTTGGTTGCAAATTGGTATTTACCGTGATTGGAAAGATACATGGCTCGTTTTGTAGCTAAAGGCGTCACTCATATGGAGTGGACTACTCTGAAACTTTTTCTCCAGTGGCGAAGTTAAATACAGTTCGAGTACTCTTGTCTGTTGCTGCTAATCTTGATTAGCCTCTGAATCAGCTAGATGTGAAAAATGCCTTTTTTGAATGGAGACTTAGAGGAGGAAGTCTATATGGAGCATCCACCTGACTTTACTGAGAAGTTTGGTACCAAGGCATGTAAACTAAAGAAGTCTCTATATGGTCTTAAATAGCCTCCCAAAGCTTGGTTCAAGAGATTTATAAAATTCGTTAAGAGCCAAGGATATATATAAGGACAATATGATCATACTCTCTTCACAAAGAAATCTACCAAAGACAAAATCTATTTTTTGATTGTCTATGTGGATTATAGAATTCTGATTGAAGATGATTTGGAAGAGATGAGCAGATTGAAGCAGAGTCTAGTCAAGGAATTTGATATTAAGGATTTGGGTCAGCTAAAGTATTTTCTTGGAATAGAAGTGGCAAGGTAAAAAAAGAGCATTGTAGTTTTACAGCGGAAGTACATTTTAGATCTCTTGAGAGAAACTGGAATGAGCTGTTGCACACCTTCTGATACGCCAATAGAAGCCAATGCTAAATTTGGAGATGTACATGATGGCGTTTCAATAGACACGGGAAGATACCAAAGACTGGTTGGAAGACTGATCTACTTATCACATACACTTCCTAACATTGCTTTCGTTGTGAGCATGGTAAGTTAATTTATGCATTTTCCGTACGAAGAACATATGGAAGCTGTGTATCGAATTCTTCATTATCTGAAAAGCACACCATAAAAAGGACTCTTCTTCAAGAAAAATAAGAAAAGAGGGATTGAGATGTATACAGATGCTGATTAGGCAAATTCGGTCACTAATAGAAGGTCAACATAGGGATATTGTACATTTCTATGGGGCAATTTAGTCACTTGGAGAAGCAAGAAGCTGAGTGTTGTTACTGGAAGTAGTGCTGAGGCAAAATTCAGATCAATGACACAGGAAGTGTGCAAGATTCTTTGCCTAAAATGGATTCTAGAATAACTTAAAAGACCAGCAAGTCTTCCTATGAAGTTGTATTATGACAACAAGGCGGCTATCAGCATTGCTCATAATCTGATTTTACACGACAGGACGAAACATGTTGAGATTAACAGACACTTTATAAAAGAAAAACTTGAAGAAAGAATAATTTGTACTCCATTTGTACCCACCACACAATAAGATGCAGATATTTGGACAAAGGGACTGTTGAAACAGCCTTTCGAGTTTCAAGTGAGCAAGTTGGGCATGATGGATATCTTTGTACCAACTTGGGAGAGAGTGTCAGTAAATTAGGGTTAGTTTTGGTATGAATTTAATTGGTTAGAAATTTGAATAATTTAGGAAAGTAGTGATTTGAATAAATTAGGAAACTCATTCATTGTATGAATTCTAGGGTTAGCAACCGTATGTGATTTTTTTCTTATTTAAAGGTGTGTGCTCCCTTGTAATTGGATCAATGAATAAGAGAATTTCTTCCCTCTTTTCTTTTCTTTCTATACAAAATAAAAATATATATGTATATTTCAAACACTGTAAAATAATACATAATTCACCCACTGAAAATTATTTCAAAATTCGTACTTAGCGCGGCTCTAAAACTAGTTAAAGACTAAAAATGGAGATGAAAAATTCAAGGATAATATAATAATTTTCCAAAGGAGAGAGAGAGAGAGAGAGAGAAGGGGGTGGTCTTTTACGTCAATTTGCTTATGCTGGTGCAGTCTTTGCTTCTAATTGGGTTCTTCACGATCATGAATCTCTCTATCACTGCAGGTACTGTTGCATCTTGATCATTGTACTGGCTTGCGTTAGTTATATGTTGTCTGTTTCAGACTTCCGATCGTCTGTGTAAACTATGTTTTATTATTTTAAATGTTGTCTTGTTTTTGGTATCTTGATGTTTGGATATAGATGACTTTACTTAAGTGGACAAATGTTCAGTTGTTGTGATGTGGTGGATATTTGTACAAAGATTATGACATTGGGTGTGCACTTGATCCTATTACTTAAACATTTGTACGATAATATATGTTGGAAATTCTGCATTTGTCTGTAATTTAAGCTCTTAGATTCCATTTTATCATTTGGGCCTAAAATGATATTTATTTTGTTTACGAAAAATTGTTATATTGTCCTTATTTGTATATAGTTTTTTTTTATTCTTATATATATATTTTTCAAATTCGGATAAGTTCTTAAATAATTTTAGAGTTAATTGCACTAATGATAATTTTGTCATTTTATTAAAACTAATTCAATGGATCACTTTAAAAACTTATCCAAACTATAGAGATAAAAGGGATTTTTCTTCTTCTTGGTTTCACTTTATCATCTTCTCCATTTCTCTCTCTATTTCTCTTTCCTCTCCTCTCTAAAACTTAAAAGGGTTAATTGTATTTTTCTTTTCTTAGAGAGATTCTTGTTGGGGATCGAACCGACTCCGACCAATACAACAATAACTTGAAAAGCAAGGAACATTAAAGATTTACTAACAAATAAATAAACGACACAAGAATATAACGTGGTTCGACGTAAGTCTAATCCAAGTCACAAGAAGAAATTATTATATTGCAAGATAGAGAGATTTACAAGAAAGGATATGCAAGTGAGATTATTGTTTCTCACTTCAACACTTCACTTCATATAACACACACTTGCATATAACTACTTCAACTCAATCTTCTATTTATAGGGGAAGAGTTCAACAACCAACCACTTTATTAATGGGAGTAGCCAACAACCTCTTTAATAAGGGAGACAATTCTTCCACTGTATTAATGATACTAACTAACTACTTTCATTAATGATACTAGCTAACCAACTATTAATGATGATGGTAACATTGTTTTAGTCTCCAATTCTTAACATCTCTTTCTTCCACCTCACGCTTAATTGTATTTTTCTTTTCCAACTTCTTCCTCCTCTGATCTCCTCCGGCGAACCTTCGCTATCCCTCCTGCGAACCCCTCTCTCTCTCTCTCTCTATCTATACATTAGCGTATACCCCGTGCCTAAAGGCACGGGTTCTCTCTCTCTATACATTAGCGTATACCCCGTGCCTGAAGGCACGGGTTTTATATTTTTTATTATTAAATTATAGCTGATTTAACATAGAAAATAATATTATTTATTCAACAAAAAAACAATAATAGACTCACATATTATATATACCCTATGCCTAAAGGCACGAAAATAATTCATTGGTATAGAATTGTAAATTTGAATTGTAAACTTAATAAACATAATTAACATTAACGCGCATAATACGCTCCTCTTTTTTTATTTATATAATTGACTTTAAAATTTATTACTAACATTTAAAACTTTTGTGGATTATAAATCTAACGAAAACCAAAACTTAATGCTTCCAATCGAAAACCCAAACAAAATTTATGATATATTAGCAAAACCCAACTTAAAATTAATTCCAATTCAAAAACAAAAATCATTTTTTAGGGGAACCAAAATTGATTAGTTTCTCCCTAAATCAAAATGGACTAAACCATACATTAAGTATTATTTTCTTCTTTCTTCGCCTTCTTTGCTAACCCTCTTTGTCCGCCAAAGTGTAATTTGCCTAAAATTACTTTAAACTCCCCACTCTGCACTATACCCATCCCATTATTTTCAAAAGGAACCCGCACCCCATGTTCTCTAACATTCACTTTCCCATTCCCCAAAAGAATTACCATATTGGCTCGCCATATTGCCTACTGCTGTCTCAAAAAACCACGGCCTCGGATGCCGGCATGGCATGGCAATATATGCCCAGTGTCACAGTCATAACTTGTCCAGTGCTTGTTCTTGTCCGTGATCCTTTTCATTTGTTTTCTAAACTAGTTTAGTTTAGATTAGTTTAGTTTAATTTAGTTTAATTCTTTCATTTCTTGTAAAAAGACACCATTATTCTCGAGTATAACGATATCTATTGTGGTCACTTGTATTTTTTTGCTTAAAGTATTATGTGAGAGGACATGCTTTTGAAGTCATTCAAGCCTTTCACACCTTGTAGCCTTTGATCTTAATACAATTGTGATTGTTATTGTAATTGTATTTTTCTCTACATTGCCGGCATGTGTTGTTGTAGGAAAATTCGTTGTTATTAAAAACCGTTTCCGCTATTAAAGATTCTCTTATCTTCAGGCTTACTATTAGGCGATCCCCTAGTTAGCGTCACACGACCCGCTTTCCAGCCTCTATAGGCTCGGCCCGTGACACCTAGCTCGGCATGTACGGCGCTGCCGGAGATGAAATATGTCAAGATCACTTCGAAAATGGAACGGGGTCAATAGGGGGTTTCGGCATTTGACTTCTCAATAACAAACTGTATTGGGCGACAGTGACTACAATGGTGGTTCTTGATTTATGCTAGAGTGGTAATTAGGGAGTAATCAAAGGGAAATTTTCTCATCAATTTTGGGCTTGACAGAGACCAGATTGGCCAGAGTTAAATAATGGTATATGAAAAGTTTCTCCATTGGAACACCGCTTCCGAAACCACTTAGTAATATCACTGCATTCTTCGTCTCGCGAGGTCTAAGACATGGGGATAATTAGGTCGCAATTGAAGAAAAAACGAAAATTGCTTTGAATGTAATTTGATTAGACTATTGCGGCTGGATAAATAAAACCGGATTGAATGTATCTGAAAACGCAGATGTAATTAGCAAAAGAGCCTACTTAGGAAACACACATTTAGTCTAGAGCATTGAATCCCATACAACAAAGAACAACATATATTTCAGAGAGCATAACAAAATTTAAATAAACAGCAACCGAATATAGAATTCACTATAACGCGCCATAAAATCGAGCAAAAATTGAACAAAGGAACCGCCAACAAATGCATAGGACCCAAAACAACGAACAAAAGGAGGTAGAAAAGCCAAACCTGTGAGCATAAGAATAAACAATGATTGTCCTTCTGATAGTCCTTCAGTTCCTTCTAAATTCTCTTTGATGCCATGGAAACATTTCCTGATTTAAGAAACATCCGAACACTAGAGGAGGGTCGTGAAATATAATTGAATAACAAAAATGTAAGATTCAAAAAGGATTTTATCATCTCAAATAATTCACCAGCATCCAAGTAAATATAAGCATGAATAAGTATTACTGCAAACACTCAATAAAAATTGAGAATACTGTATATGTTACCAATAATTGCGTATACAAATTCAACTATCAAACCAAATTTACTCTGCTCAAGAAAAAAAGGTAAGATCAGAAAATTAGACCAAGTTTACTCTACTGGTCCCCAGGCACGGTCCCTACGCTATATTCAGAACGAATTGCCTCAAAAAATTAAATCATTTATTTTGTCAATTGAGACAACTGGATGGGTTAAAAGAGCAATAGTCACAAAAATCCACAAATCGAAACTGAAACCCTAGGATTAGGATTACGAAATGGAAGATTAGATGATCAATGGGAGATGAGGGAGGGAACAAACCTTGGCGATCTAGGGAACCATGGAGGAATGGTTCGACGGCTAAGATTTTGATGATTTCTTCGTGGTAGTAGATCCGGAGGTGGGCTTGGACTTGGTGATGCATCCGGTTGCCTTCGTCTGCCGGAAGAAGCCCTTCGGTTTCCATTTCTCTCTACCGCAATGCTTGAAGTTTTTGAATTTTCAATTTGCTGCACGAAATTTAAGGCTAAATACTACCTAAAGAAGAAGATGAAATGGGATGATTGCAAAGATCGTGGGAGGTGCGTTGAACAGCCAGTCTCTGAACTGTTATTAGGACTGGAAGTCTGGAACGAAGGGGGAGCAAAAAAATTTGAAAGAAGTAAGGTTTGGACCCACGACCTCTTGGACATAAAGACACTAAGGCCCCGTTTGATTAGTGTTACCAACCCAACCCAAAAATTTTAGGTTTGATTTTTGGAAACACGTTTGGTAAACATAAAACTCAATCCAACCCAACCAAAAAAATAGGAATTGATTCTCAAAATCCTAAAGAAACCAGAAACAAAAAAAAAAATGTTTCTTTTTGTGCCCAAAAAACTCAACCCAAAGTTCTCAACTTTCGACTTTATCTGCCGGTCGACCACCACTACCCGCCGCCATCTGCCGCCGCCGGCCACCATCTGCCGTTGCCGGCCGCCGGCCGGCGACCGACCGCCGTCTCCGGCGACCTTCCGCTGCCACCGTCCGCCTCCGCCGTCGCCACCGGTCGTCCGGCCACCGCCACCGCCGTCTAACCGCCACCAAACAAAAAAAAAAAATTAGTTTTAGGATAAAATCGTTACCAAACACATTCTGTTCTCAGCACAAAACAAAAATTGTCGTTACCAAACGTAATTCTGTTCCCAAAATCCTCAACCCAACCCAATTCAACTCAACCCAACCCATTCCAGTTGGGTTCAGAGAAGTGGAAACACTAACCAAATGCCACCTAAATAACACTTGATCTAAGATCCATCACCTTAAAACATACAGTTATTTAAAATATCCGCGAAATCGCAGCCATCCATTCCATAGGGTTCAATCTGGATCGTCGAATGTCCTAGTCAGCATAGACAATCCCAATTTATTAATATACTAGCAGATAACTCGTGCCTGAAGGCACAAACAAAAAAAGATATCTTAGTTCGAAAAAAAATAGCTTTCAATTACAATTGAAAAAAATGCGCCGTCACAGGGATTGGAGGCCGTTGCAGTGATGATTTCCCGAGACTATCGGTGGTGGAGGCCATTGTAGTTGGCGTGGGCATGGGCTTGATAATCAGAGGTCGTTGTTGTGGTAGTGATGATCGAAGGCCATGAGGGCTAGGGTTTGATGGTGTGGTTGTGCGGATGAAATCAACGCGTGGCTAGGTTATAGAACATAATGAAGGAAGAAGCAAATAAAATAAGAAAGAAAAAATAAAAAGGGAAAGAACAAATTGAGAGGTAAAAAAAAAAAGGAAAATTTGGTGAGAAGGTGGAAGAGAATATATTTTTAGTGAATGGAAAATAAGAAATTTGGAAAGAATTCTTTTTTATCACTGTCCCTTTAATTTTTTTATTTTAAAAATTAAAAATATCGAATCATTAAATAAATATATAAAAATATATCTAAGTTAATGTTATAGATCAATCTGAACAGCTCTTTATGTGGAGATAAAGAACGGTTGAGATTTATTTAGGAGTTTATGTACGTCTTGTTTTATTATGTACTAGTGTATAACCCGTGTCTGAAGGCACGGATATGAAACAACGAAAACAAAAATAAAATAAAAAATAATATATATTTTTTTGTCATAATTTTCTTTGATATATAATATTTTGCACCTATTTCATTTGAATAGCAATAATGACTAATAATTAACGATTAAAACTTATACCGATATAAAATAAGAGATAGCACGGGTTATAAGTAAGTAATAAATAAATTATATTGTAAATTATATAAGAAAATAAGTATTATTTCACCCATATTGCCTATTCCCAATAGTTATATTGAAATCAAAGACACACACACACACATAGAGACAACTAAAAAAACATAATCAATTAAACCCTTACTCGTACCATAATCATTACAACTCAAGCAACAATAACTATAATTAAAACTAAATAAAATATGCAAAGAAAATAGAGAATTTCGAAAACTAATAATCAACTAAACTTCATAAAACATAAACATTATAAATCAAACAGAATATAAATTTCCTCTTGAAACTAAATGAAATTTATAGAGAGAATTTCAAAAAATATTAATCACAAACTTCTTTTAATACCTAACATTACAAATCGAGCACAATGTCAAGTATAAGACTATTACATGTTGAGAGTAAACAAAATTTATAGAGATATTTTTAAAAAATATTGATCAACTAAACCTCATTTAATACCATAAGTATCACAAATAAAGCACTGTTTTTAATTGAACAAATTATAAAATACAAAATTGCCATGAACCAAAAAATGAAGTAAAAATCTTTCATCATATAATAAAATGTTCAGTACAAATTTAAATAAAAAAAAATTGAGATAATCACATTTGTTCAAGTAAACACTAATTTGTAATATAACTTATCCACAATCCAACCCAAGAAATAATGATATAAAATAAATTCAATACAAACACATTAACACCTCCTGCTTCTTAATTGCCCAACTTTTGGTGGCAAAATTTCTTACATCAAGAAAAAAACTTCATCCTCAAACTTAATGTTCCATGTTGAGCACCAATTGCCATTGCTGCACATGTGGAATAACCAAACTTTGTAACTGACTATAATCATAACTGATGAGGCAGAATTCAAGCGCATAAAACTAAATGTGTACAACAGCCTAATTAATGGTTGATATGAAAAAAATTGTTTGAAAAAAACTCTAAAATAAACTTTCAAGTAAATCAATCACATTGAAACATTACTTCAAGAAACATTAGCACAAAATATTATGGCTTAATAGACATGATTAAGCCAAGGTGATGTAAACAAACCTAGTCCTTAATGGCCCACATGATGTAATAACACTCGAATCATATATGAGAAACACAATGAAAGAAAATAGAAGGCCGCTACCACCCATAATGTCTATATCAATTGACAAACACCATCAAATTTTTACATATAAGTTGGTGCAAATTAAAATTTACCAGAAATTCTGTAGGCTAAGTCAAGCAGTTGAATTCCTCAACATAAGCTAATGGAAGTTCGTCATCACTTGCCGGTCTCACATCTGTACAAACCCGAACCAATTCAATATGCATAATTTAATAGAACAATTACGAAAAAGATATAATTATTTTCCCAATACCCCAACCTGTAGCACCTATTATCGTATTTCTTTAGAATTGTATTTTACACCAAGAAACTTAGAACATAAACAAAAATATAAAAACAAAGATAAAATATTTTTGTTTTATTCTCTGCTTTTCTAGAAACAGAACATAAACATATATTTTTTGCTCCAGATTATTTTTAGAAAACAATTGCTACCTAAAAGAATTGTAAACAATAACCGTTATACAATTATCTATAATGGTCACTATAATTAGTCATTGTTCACTGTAAGTGGTCAAACTAAAACCTATTTCTGTTCCCAGAAACATAAATCGGGGAATTAACCCATTTTCTTCCCCGCAATGTCATAATAGAAAAACCTAGAAAAGGGGGAAAAAAACATTGAAACAATCAAATGAGCTTTAACAGCAAATTAACACCAAATTGTTCCCTTATTTCAACAAAATTCATCACAATACTCTTACCAACAAAACTTATAACAAACTGTTTTGATTTAAACATAACATAGTAAAAAATAATTATTTTATTAAAGATCTAATTTTTAAGGGAATTTTTTTATAAACACTAAAACAAATTGAATTAGCTTAGTCATATTACTAACTGAAATCATTTAGGATTGATTGCAAAATCTACTAAGATTTGTTTAAAAATGTTTTCAAATCTAGATTTTTGAATGATTAAGTGTCAAAAAAATTTAGAATGATGCTACCTCTAAAAAAGTAAAATGATTTTGTAGCTAAAAGAACCTATATGAGAAAATACAACTATATAAACATAGAAGTATAAGGTAAAAAAACAACTAAAGTATCATAACTTGCACTTCATCCGGAAGTAAAATGTGAAGGAGAGTCTAGGTTGAGCTCCCAATCTCAATTCAGAATCTCCCAATCTCAATAACTGCAGAGTTGTAAAATCAGAGACAAAATTGATATTAAGCTATGGTTTCATAGATGAGGAATCAAAGAAATGTGTATTAATAAAAAGTGGAGAGCATGTAGGAAAAAAAAGAATTTAAAAGAAATAAAATAATTAACAAAATAAAAAAAGAATACAAAAAATATATAAAAAAAAAAAAAAATCCAATTAAACTATTAAATTAGCAACAAAATTAAAGTTGGTAAGATAAATTCCTTCTAAACATATAATTTTTTTAAGTGCTTTTCTAAAGTTCGTATTAAACAATAAAGTCAAAATGAACTTCACTTTCTAATGCCATTGTGCAAATGAAGGATAAATACATGAGAGTAAAAAAAAAAACAATTATATCACCTAATGAGTAACATTGTGAATAGATCTTATTTCATCTCAAGAACATCAAGTTATCTTCATCTCCGTATCTGGATTTATGGAAAACAAAAGGAAAAACTCAAATTTAGTGGATTAATTTCGCAAGCAAAATTGAATGAAATCAAAAACTAAAAAGCCAAGTCAGATTCAAGCAAGTTGGAGGAAAATAAATCAGCAAAAATAAACTGCAATTCATTGATCAAAACATAAATTGGTTATCTGATTGTCATATCGTAGATTTATTCCCATTAAAAATCAAAACCCTAAATCAGATGAGTAAGAGCGAGAGAGATGAGAGTACCTCTGATTAGGGATGAATAGAGAAATGACGATGATAGAGCTTTATGCGGTTGAGAGATGAAGAAAGTGCATACATGAGTGACGATGTCCGATGATGGAGCAGCGATGACAGCCATGACTGCGCATAGCGATGCCCACAATAGAGCAGCAAAGACAGTCATGGTAGTGGGCAGTGATGGCAGTGGTTTCTCAGAGGCAGTAGCGTGAGGTGTAAGGGCAATAGGAAGAGAGAGATATGCAATGAGAGGTTGGGTATTTGTCGTGGTGGTGGCCGCCCGGGAGAAGAGAGAAGCTTTGGGAGCGAAAGAGAGAAGATAGAGTGAAAGTGAGAGAGGCGCAAGATGGAACTGATGGAGACAACACGCGATAGAGAAGCGGCTGTGTAACCATTGGCACAATGAAGAAGCAAGACTATGAAAACATATTAAAACCAAAAATATAGAAATTAATAAAAGAAGCAATTGAACAATATGAAAACATTCCAGCAGGTCACTGAAGTGTATTAGAAACAGTGGAAAGATGCGTGTCACTGAAGTGTATTAGTTTTATCAGTAACTAATTCAAGAAAATGTGAGGAAGCCAAATGATATGAAACCTTCCAGTAGTCAAATATTATGTAATATGAATTTACAAATTATATCTCACGCTTTTGGTTGCCAAAAAATTTACAAAGCCAAGGGCACAAATTCTTGCCTCTCATCCAGCTAAACCAATGATCAAGTTGTTCCTATAGATAATTATGGAATCAAATTTACAAATAACATCCATTTTCAACTTCTTAAACCACTCTGTGGTCAATAGAAGGCTACCTTGTGAAGAAACTTGAGAAAGTAATTAACAGTGTCATTTGGAGCATTGGGCTGATTGCCTTGTGAAGAAGCATGACCACACATGACCGACTGACTGCCGGCAAAGTCAAAACAACAATTGTCCATCAACGTCGCCCAAGATAATTGAAATCCAAATTTTAATCCATAACGAAATCAAAATTGAAATCTTAAATCTAAAACTCTAAACAAATAAAATTCGAAAATAGAATTCGCACACAAATAAAGGAAGCGTGCCTTCGTTAGGGTAGGATTATCCATGATTGAGTCGATGGTGGTGGTTTCAATACTAATTCCATGGTGGTAGTGCTGGGTTGGCGACGATGGGGTGATGTTGTTTCAGCGCATAGAGTGGTGGTTGGTGTGATTCGGATGTGGCTTGCAAATGGATACAAAGAGAAAGTGAGAGATACAATGTGTCACACCCCACCCCGGACACCCGTCATGTGGGGCCGGCGTGACATAGACATGATACTGCCCAACTGACCAGCTAACCTCAATACGTCAATAAACAACATTGTAAAACTATACAACACATATTTTCATCTCATCTGATAGGGATACACCGTCCCGAATATAAAAGCAATCAAACAAATTCCCTGAACCTCGCTTAGATTTCATCTCTGATATCTCGTCTCAAAGACTCCTTTGCGTGACCCGCATAACTCTATCTAGCGCCAGTAGGGGACCGACCGACTCCTAACTATTTTACTTGCGAGTGTACTATCTTCTTAGTAAAAATATTTTTAATAATAAAACTCATTCTACAATATCTGAATGGGATCAAGCAAAAGTATATAAATACAACATAACTCGTAAAATCTCCAATAGAAAAGCAGGGAAAATAAAGCGACATAATTAAGTTCCATTCAAATCCAACTAATATAAAAATCATACCAATCACCATGATAGTAAATATCAAACCAGCCAATATAAGCAAAACACCACATTTCAAGCACACATCTCAAATATACTTTTTAAGCACACAACTCAAACATACACCTCAAACACACACACTGGTCAACCCTAGTGATCGTTTTAACCTCACAATCGGGAGTTTGCAACGGTACCGTACCATCCATAGGATATGCCTTCTTACGAACACCCATCACTCTACCGAAACGGATAATCACTGCGCAGTATAAACGTCTAACATTACTCTACCGAGGCAGATAAACATCACTCCGCCGAAGCGGATAAACATCACTCCACCGAAGCGGAAAAATATTATGGCATCGTCAAATTAAATACAGCATCATCGAATCACAACTCAATAAATATCGTCTACTCAACATCGTCAAATCACCATGTCTATCTCTTTTCCCCAAAACCAACTTTTAAATCCAAAAATCATATTTCACACTTTCTTTTAAAGAAAACGTCTGATTTTATCAAAACCATTTTTCCACCCTTTATTTTTAAAAAACCAGACATTTTTTTTTAGAAAAACAGATGTTTTCTATTCTCTTTTAAAAACACCGTCTGATTTCACCAAATCCAACAAAAATTTATTTTCAACTTCTTTTCGAAAACCATCGAAATCTTCCGAAAATGTAGTTTATCAACTCACCCAACTCCTGCTTGATCCATATTATTTATAAATTCGTACAGTTTAAGTAAACACATATTTCATCATATATATATATATATAGAAAAGTAGTTTGGCAAGAAGACAATACACTTACCTCGATATCTGTTTTGCAAAACTGACACTGACTATATTCTATCTGGACGTCGATGCCTGCGAACCTAATAGTGACAGAGCCTAAATTAATATTTTATCTAAAATATCCTAATCATGCAATGCAGACCCTATATTCCGAATCGTTTCTATCTTATGCACCACGTAATTAAAATTAATTAATCGTTACGAAATTATTACGATTTTAGGATTTGCAATGCTAAATAAAATTTAATTTAACGAAAATTAATAATCGATTGAAATTTCACCTGTTTCCAAGTCGTTTGACGACCACGAGATGGGTTTTGGATTTTCCTGGGGTGGTTTCTGCAAATTCTTCATTTTTTTTTCTCTTTTCTTCTTTCTTTTCTGCACTGTTTCGGTTTCTGTTCCCGTTGACCTCTCTCTCTCTCTCCTCACCAACCTCCGGCAGTCTCACACCATCGACGACGACGCACACGCCGCCGGAACTCACTCACCGACCAAACAACCTACACACCGCCGGCAGCCCACAATTGATCACTCACACATACCTACTGTTGAACAGAACACAAACACGTCGGCTGAACGACGGCGACGATCCCACACATACCTACACGACGAACTCGACGGCTCACACACATACACCGAAACACACACACTTCAATGTCCACACCCATGCACACACACCATCCGACCACACAACACACACATGCACACAATCGTCCGACGATCGATGCGCGCAACCGGCGACGACACGCACACACACATGCACCGGCGATCAACAAAACGCACTGCCAACACACCAACCAGCGAACAGAGCACAGAACACACACACTGCCGATCATCCCCCCCCCCCCACACAATCACCGGCAACGAAAATGAAGCAGAGACGATCGCATGCTCACCCACACACAATGTTAACGGCCAGAAAATGCGCACACACACACTGTCACAAACAGAACAGCCGAACGACACACCCACATACACCCACACAATCGTCGGATGAACACCCCCTCACTAACTGCACACTGTCGGCCAAACACACCCACAACCGAAACCCAGCTTCTCTCTCTCTCTTCTCGGGTTTTTTTTTTTTTTTTTTTTTTCGATTCTTTTTTTTTTTTTAGATTTTCTTGATCACCACTTTGATGGATGCATTTATATGCATGAACTTGGTGGTTCATCTTGATCCCACGCCCTGCCACGTCGTTACTCTCTCTTCCTCTGTTTTCGATTTTAGCTGATCACCACGGCATATATATATATATATATATATATATATATATATATATATATATATATTAATCTTTATTTTAATTAGTCTTTTCTCCCCCTAATTTCCTTTAGGTTATCATTTTAACCTAATTCAAGATATAATTTTTCTTAAAATTATAAATCCACCCCTAAAATTTTAATTTTATAAATAAATGACAAATTAAATCCCAAAGTGTAGAATAAATGTTTTCAAATTTGCAAATTGACCCCTAAATTTTTAATTTGGGTATTAAATAACACATTTCTACCCCGTATTTTTCTAAATGCTCTAAAATGTGACTAAGATTATGTATGTGCTAAAGTTAGGGTCTTACACAATGAATTGGAAGAAAGAGATGTTTGTGAAAAAAAATGGAAGATTTACCTTCTTACATTTTTCGGTGACCTTGATCCCACTCCGATCAAACTCCCCTGCGTTGAAATCAACGGATGTAATTACACAACCATTTGATGACAAATAATACAAAAAAAAAAAAACCTTCAATATACCAATAATCTAAATAAAAATCAAATAGAAAGAAAAACATACACAGTAATCTTTTCGTACCCACTGGCAACACATGAACCAGAAGATGTTTTATAATGTTGTTAATAGAGGGAAAAATGTGATTGATTCCAACATATGAATCACCTAGGCATGAAAGAATAGAAGGTGGTATTTAATTAGCAGGTCGTTTGTTTAGTGTTTCTATTCCCAAGGTTGTGGTTCTGATCTAATCCTAGAATTCTTAGAAAGAACATGAATGTTTCAAGGTTCCATGAATAATCAGAGTCTGGGAAGTGGGAGCAAAAACACCAAACAGACGACGCCAAGTGTCTTTGTTCTTGTTAATTTGTTTCAATTCCAGAAACCTGCTAGAACAAAATTACAAAAACTGGTAAGAAAAAACTAAGGTGCTAATTCATAATTTTATAAACAAAAAAATCATTAACTTCATCCCATGTAGAACAGCAGACACGATGAATCTGGGGGGGTAAAAAAAACAGAGCCAAGCAGAGCAAATTGGAGTTAGATTTAGTAAAATTGAACTCGGATCTTGCTAAATAAGAAACATAAGTTAGTTTTCGATAGTGCATGGCATGTATTCGAGCGAGATCGGTGGTTGTGCTTGTAAACTCTTAGAGCAGGAGTTGTAGATCTGGCAGATCTGGGCAACTCAAGCCCAAATCGTCAAGGGTCGCCTGAAATCAAGAGAGAGAGTCTCACCTTGGACTCGTGAAGGGATATTGAGGGAAGACATCAATTGAAGCTGAAGAGAGGTGGGGTGGAGAATATAAAATGATATAATTGAATAAGAATTTGGACAAAAATACATACGTAGAAACTGAACAATGGATATACAATTCTATTCCAAATCCTCTTCAAATCCAATTCAAATCAATCTTGAGAAGACTCCAATCAAGGCCAAATCACAATTTTCAGATCTGGAAAATATGACGGTGGAAGAGAGAAAGAGAGAGAGTGAGAGAGAGGCAGAGAACCTGTGGTAGAGGGCGATAGTACGGTGGCAACGCAACAGCAACACAACGGAGAGGCGGCGTGTCGGTGGCGGAGGAAGCGAGGAAGAGGGATCTACGAAAATGAAGACGATGATGATGAAGAAGAAGCCGACGGTGATGGGAAGGAGATGAAGCCGACGGTGATGGGAAGGAGATGAATCCAACGGAGATGAGGAGGAGCAGAAGACGTTGGGTAAGGATTTCGTCAGAGAGAGTGGGGTCGATGGTGACCTAGTGTTGTGCAGGTCTGATTTCTTGGAGGATAGTTGATCTACGATGATAGCTGATAAGGTGGTGCGATGATCTTGGCTGATGGTGCGGTGGTTCTAATTGGTGAGGAGAGGATCAATGGGAACTGGAAAGTAGAGGATCAATCGATGAAGGATTAGAGGAACGGATGAGATACAGTGGTAAAGCGACTGAATTAACCTAATCCAACCCCAATTATTTTAATTATGTATAAATAAGATGATCTAACAGTCAAAAAATATCTAGAGATTTATCTCTCATCCGACGGCTGTGAATATACCCGTCCTGATTTATTATATATATATATATAGATAGATAGATAGATAGATATTTCTCTCTCTCTCTCTCTTGATGAATCACGTTTAGCAAACAGTAAACCAAAATTCTTTTGAGCAGCAAAGTCCCACCTTCAATCGGAACAGAACAATTCGTTGCTTCGTCAAACTAGGTCAGTTCTCTGATCATTGAATTCATCCGTTTTGAAGTTTTTATTTTAACCTTTAAATTCAGTTTCAATTTCTTCCAATTCTTCAGTTTCCGACTGAATTCGTTATTTTCTTCAATTTTGTTCAAGAATCCTTGTTAATGTTTCATGATTTTAGCTCATGGTTCTGTTGATTAATCTAATATTTTTTTTGTTAAGAGTTCTTACCATCTTATGGAGTATTCAGGCGAATCCAGAAATTTCGCACAATGAGGGCCATCTTTATGCAGCCAACTAATTTCATTTGCACAAGATTTTCAATATATAAAAAGGATAATCTCAAATTAACAATTAAATTGCTTGATATTGGAAGTACATTTAGTTGCACACTAATGGCAGGTGCTCAGTTCAGCGCAGTTGCACTTGGAACTCACAAATTGAGGGTTTCCTTGATTTGAAGATTGAAAATATAAGATCAGGTGCAGAACAGAGAATGGAGAGCGGGGAGAATTAGAATGTACTTTTGTAATTTTTATCCTTGAATATTAATTATGTTGTTCAAAAGAATTTTTCATTCTTATATATATACATGGAGCAGGGGGTGGGAGACGATGTGGATGGGTCCTCCATGGTGGGGGGGTCGCAGGAGCTGAAGCAGGGGATGGGAGTGGGAAACGATGTTCTCCGGAGATGGAGCAGGGGTGGGGGTAGAAGATGACGAAGATGAAATAAAAAAATACACAATAACCTCTTAAGTTTTTTAATATATAAAAATAGTTCTTATTAAAAAAAATTAAGGGTACTAATATCATTTAATGTTGTTTAACATATTTTTATTGACTTTTGCACTTTGATCGTTAAAATTAACAGAAAAATTAATAGTTGCACTTTAGTCCACCGCCACAAAAGGCAAAGTGCTAACCGAAATAACATGGAAGACAAAATGATATATATATATATGGGTTTGGGAAGTATAGTGTGTTTGTATTTATATATAGATATATCTAATTTATAAAGAATTCAATTTAATGTAAAAATTGTAAATTTTATTAAAATGAAAATTTTTAGTATTTCGTTGACTAATAAATATTATTAATAGGTTGGTTAATATTTTTCTGCATATTAAATTATTAATTAGAAAAATTTTGTAATTGTTGTTATAACATTTTTGTATAATTAATATTGACTTAAGAAATTATACATTTAATAAATTTCATATAATTAAAAAAATTCGGGAATATGAAAAATTGCATTTTAGTGTCACACATTTCAATCATTGTATTTCATATTAGATTTATTTTGTTAAATTCTTAACTTAGATCCTATCGTTTGTTAGGTTCTCAGGCGACGCTGACTATTTCAGTATTTTGATGATTGTATGATAGCAGTGCAATTATCGAGGTGAATGTACTGTCTTTTATGTAAATTGTCAAATTATATTTTCGTACTAAATTATGGAAAAGAAAAGATCTATTAAAATTGATAGTTTTATAACGTTAGATGGATCAAGTAAAATGTTGAATGTGAAAATTGATTTTTATTATTATTCTACTATGCCATAGTGTGGTCCCGACAGAATGGCATGTCCTGCGGGATGTTGTTGGCTCTAATAGAAGGGCATGTCCTGTAGGATATTGTATTGTGACCCTACAGGATGGTATGCCCTATGGATGTATTATGAACAGACAAGAGGGCAAGTCCTGTAGATGGTTGATATATAATGTTGTTATTGTTGTGATTATCAGTATAATATTGTGGTTTTTACTACGTCTTGTGATTATCAGTATGATATGGTGATTCTTACCACGCAAGTGCTCATTCCATTGGAGATATTGAATATGGTTTTCACCACGTCGATGCTCTTACCATTAGAAATATTAAATAGCTCTGACATTGGCAACCTAGATTGCACAGTTGTAGAAATTACGGTACCGTCATAACTCCAGATCGTGAGGTAAAACAATCATATGGCTAGTATCAAGTGCACAAGACTTCAATAAGGTTAAGTATATATAATTTAGGATAAGTCTATAGGATGTTACTCTTGAAGAGATTATATACCTTGACTCATTAGAATGCGCGCACACACACACACCGAGAGTGCATACATTCATGATATTATGATCTAAACATGTTCAATATACTCTTATATCATGATACATGTGATTAGATTGTTCAACATATGATTTTTTGGAAAATTCACATATTGATCACGATATACTTAAATTGAAAAAACTTGTTTTCAATGTGAGCATAAGATACATTACATGTAATACTTGATCTAACATGCTAAATATACTCATTATATAATAACATCATGATATATTTGACTTAATATGATCAACTTATCAAATTATATATTTATATCATGATATAATGTGCTCAATATATATCTTGCATGCATTACATGTTCAAAATGCTCAATATATACTTATCATAACAATATGATCAATATATGCATGTATTTGTGATATCTAGATGCTAACATGTCCAATATGCTTATATATCACAATACGTATCATCAGTTTGATCATATCGTGCTTATGTGGAGAATTCACATCTTGGTCACAAATGTGCTTAATATGCTTAAACTTAGATTTAATGTGATCATATAGTACATTGCATGTTTTGACCATGCTTAAATTTGGATTTAATGTGATTAATGATAGATTAAGTGTTTTCATAAACAAAACATGCAATATACTATATGATCACATTAAATTCAAGTTTAATCATATTAAGCACATTTATGATCAAGGCGTGAATTCTCCACATAAGTACGATATGATCAAACTGATAATACGTATTGTAATATATAAGTATATTGGATATGTTAAAAACGAGATATCACAAATGCATACATATATTGATCATATTGTCATGATAAGTATATATTGAGCATTCTAAACATGTAATGCATGTAAGATGCGTGTTAAGCACATCATATACACTTAATTATATAGACTTAACCTTATCGAAGTCTTGTGCACTTCATATGGAAATTGTACCTGCACTTCATATTCAATATTCGTGAATGGTTAGCACACGCAATGTATAATTAAATATTAATACCTGCACAATTGCACTTAAGATATCACATTGGTTAGTACACTAAAGTTATGATTCAATCAAAATACATTGCAACATATTATTTGTGTCTAATAATATCAATATGCTATCATCATATCACTAATATTGATATCATCAAAACACATATATTGACATCATCAAAACATTTATGGCAACAATTTTATTTTATTTTTATGATGGCAACACTTCGATAGATTGTCACACAAATTATATTAACAAACTTCCCCCAAATATATGCATTATATAAAAAATATCAATTTAAGCATATATGCATATTCAGTCCATATATATCTTCTCCTTTGACATCATAAAAAATATTACAAATTAATATCTAAGTATAATGAGGTTTAGATATATGATTAAGAACAAAACACATCAATTGTTGGTAAGAATATATCAATTGTTAAATAAAAACTAGTTTTAGACCCGCATAAATGCGGGTCTAGAAAAAAAAATATTATTTGAGTATTGTACGTAAATACAATTAATCGTTTAATTTTATATCTAATACATTTTATGAGAGTATAGAAAAAATAAATTTATTGAGAAATGTTAAAAAAATAACCTAAAAAACTATTAATGTCAACCTCTAAAATTATTAACGTTGACTAATATTTATTTTTTCGCAATAGTAAATATTGAGTAAACAATTCCTAGAGGATTTTTTCAATTGTTTAACTTTATGTTTTTTCGATAATGGTTTTAAAATAATATAAGAGGTCTTTTTTTTTTTTTTTTTATATTATTTAATAGTTTTTATTATTTGATTAAAAATTATTGGAATACTCTTTTGAACAAATAAAATTTAATAAATTTTATATATAATTCATAGATGGAAAGAGATAATTTTATTAAATGGTACGACAAAGAGAATGGGAAGAAGAGATAAATCACTTATAATTAATTATAATAAAAATAAAGATGAACTATATGGGTAAATTTTAGTGACGTCCTTAGTCATTTGGAAAACTTACAATGATAAATTCATTCAATCTACTATATTAATAATAAATAATAATTAAATGCAGTCAAATTACTATATTGATTATAAATAATATTTAAATTTATTTAAATAAAATGTTAAAATGGGAGAATTAAATAAACTTTAAATATTAAAGATTATTATTTATTTTTCAATTTTTTAATTGTGTTTTTAATGTTTGTTTTTTAACTAATATAATAGCTCCCATTTTTTGTTATTTAGTACTTGTGAAAATAACAGTTCAGTGCACGAAAGCTCGTGCCATTACAGGGTCTGTTTAATACTTTTGTTGTTTAGTACTTATTATAATAATAAATTTTAATAATGGTTATCAACAAAAAAATCATATCAAGAGAGAATAAAATAGAAAATGTAATTATTTTGTCTAATTTAATGTCATATTTATTAAAAATAATAGACATTTATAGATTTTTATTTATCATTTCAAATTTATTTAAATAAAATGTTAAAAGAGAGTAAAATTTAGAAGAATGAATTTTGTGAACATTAATGGAGGAAAATGACAAATTGTTCACAGTGAATAGGAGCAAAAAGATTACATTTGTTAAGCTCTCCTTCGGTCCAAGAAGGGATGGCAAAAAAATCGAACTGACGGATAACCAAGAAAAACCGCACTGCATGGTCAGGTTTTGAAACTGACTAAATGGTTTGGCTGCGGCTTTGCTTTTGAAATTAGCAACCGAAGCGATTTTGGTTTTACTTTTGGGATAATAACCATGAAATCAAACCACGAAACTGAATCATGAAACCGATATTTTAGATATATTTTTACGACACATATACCTAAATTTTTATATATTTACAATTTAACCTCTAATATATATTATTGTTAACAATTGTGGTTACAACGTTTATTTTAAGTATCGTTGTATTTTAATTATAGTTAGAAATATTTATTGTAACAATTAATAGTTTTGTGGGGTTTTTTTATTTTTGGAATTTATGTTTTATACTTTACTTATGTTTGTGTTTATATATAAAAAACAATCGTCCGCAGTTTCATGGTTTTGATATTGGTTTTGTTTTTGGCTTTTTATAAAATTGAAAAATCTTAAATAATTTCGCTGTTTCTCAGTTTTGGTTTTGATTTTATATAAATTTAAATGGTTTGGTTTTAAAATCGTTTAAAAAAAATCGGCGGGTTTGATTTAGTATATGTCTAACGATTTTGGTTTTAGTTTTATATCAAACTGAACCATTGAAATCCGAACCATTGAAATCCCTAGGTTCAATGGTTAGGTTTTCAATTTTGGTTTTTCCTATTAGATTGTATGCCCACGCCATTGGTAGTTTTTTTTTCACACTTTGATATAATTAACGATATTTTTTTATTTTTACATTTTGATTTAGTTATTATATTTTTATTAATAAATCAAACATTCTTGCTAATTAATATTTGAAATAATATTAATAATGTCGATACATTCTTTACTAGTATAACTAATATTTAAACTATTGAGATACAAAAATGCTAAATCAGTAAAATTAGCCGAGTGTTAATTATCAAATAATAAGAAATCTAACAATTGGGTGTGTGTTTGGTTTGTAAATGTAAAATATTTATTTATTGTATTTATTTTCTGCCTGCTTCAATTAGTTAATACAATTTCACACACTATCAAAACCCACATAGGAAAAAGAAAAGAATAAAATTAAAAATATATATTTAGGGAAAAAAGGAAAGGAAAATAGAAAAATAAAAGATATGCTAAAAAAATAAATAAATAGGTGTCAATATGGAAAATGCTATAACTAATATTACTTATATTGTACTTGATTAATCTCAATATTATATAATTTTCACTATACACATAGTGATAATGTAGAGTGAAAGGTTATTGATTTTGTACCTAATTTTTTATGTCACTATTATAATAATGAACAATAAGTAGTGGTTATATTATTTCTGTTGTTATATAAATAGTGAAAATAAAATAGAGAAAAGGTAATAAATAAAGTTATTATAAGTTTTGGTTGAATCTTAACCCTTCATTTTAAAGAGAGAATAGGATTGGAGAGATTGATAATACTTTATTGTGGTTTATTCTCAACCCTTGACTTCCACTTTTATATATAACATATAAATATATCAATTAAGTATATCAATTGATGACACTCTCATATTCAATAAAAAATCAATTAAGTTCAAGAAAGTAAGAGAGTTTCACATATATGGCTTATCCAGTTTAGATTAAGCTCCCCCTGAATCTAGGATACTCTAATTTTAACACATTGATATCAATAAAATTTTGTGCTAAATCGATTTACTCTTTACACAAATATTAACTTAAGAAAGCAAATGAAGTAAACGAGGTAATACCAATTTTTAAATATCATTTTGTTGAAACTAATGGCGTTTAGACAAATAATTCATGTTTTCAATATTGATGCCACTTTCAACAAAAATACATGAATGATTAAGATATATGATATATATCATTGACCTCCCTTATCATTTTGCACTATATCAGATATCTCTCCTGTCATTTTACAAATACTAGAGACCTCCCCTGTCTTTTTGCTCAAACATCACTTACCTCCATTTGGACAAAATTGCCCTTAGGTTATTTAAAAAAAATAAAAATCATTAGCACCCCTATATTTTTAAAATTATATTTTTTACCCTTAATTTTTTAAATAATTATATTTACCTCTTACCACCATCCAACTCCCACCGCCACCGCCCAACTCTCACCACCCACCACCCTCCCCCGCCACCCAACACCACTTTCCATCGCCCACCTCCCTTCACCACCTCCCGCCACCACCAACCCCCACCACCACTAGAGAGAGAGAGAAAATGGTTAATGAAATGATTAATTTTTTTAAAATAAATGGTTATATATATATATATATATATATATATATTTTAAAATGGGGGTGGGTAGTGGCATTGAGAGGTGGTGGGTGGCGGTGGTGGGAGGTAGCGGAGGGTGGTAGGTGGTCATGGCGACGGTGGGAGGTGGTGTTGGGTGGGCATGGGCGGTGGCGGTGGGTGCGGTGGCGATAAATATATATAAATTAAAGGGTTATTTGTGTATTTTAATTTTTTATTATTTAATTATTTTTTAAAAGGTAAGGGTAAAATTTGTATTATAATAAAAAATTTATTATTTTTTAATCAATAAAAGAGGTAAGTGGTGTTTGAGTAAAAAGATAAGGAGGTCTCTAGTATTTATAAAATGACAGATGAGGTATCTGGTATAGTGCAAAATGACAGGGGAGGTCAATGGCATATACCCTTAAGATATAACATATAAACTCATGCATTTATGTTATAATAGGTTCCCCTTAGCAAGATACTAATTTTTCAACATATCAAAGCTAATGAAATCTTTCGACTCGAATTTATAAACATTTATGAACAACGGGGGTATAAGTGCTAATAAATAACTTATCAATTTAAGATCAAGTACCAAGCAACTAGCATATACTAATTTTGTACTAAAATTAAGTATTTCATCAATTATAATGCATAATATCAATTGGATACCTATTGTTGCATACTATTTTCAAATAAATCATGTGTATTAAGCAATAATCATTTCAATCAATTTTACAAGATATATCATAGTCTAAGTATATAATAATTATATCATTTAAGTATGATGGACGAAATCACAACAATGTGTTTTCTTAAAATATCATAAAGATTTTAAGTATAGGAGAACATCCTTAATTAAATATGCAAAAATTTGATTACATAATATATCAACTCATTGTATATAAATATGTAGCAAAATATTAGAACGTCATTCAAATGGGTTTATGAACATGATAATATTATCGTTAAGAACTATGTTCATGCAACATAATTTATCTATTGTCATATGAATAATCAAATATGAATTCAATAAATACTCCAACTTATATAACATCAATCAATCAAAACATGAGTTTATCACATAGGTTTCAAGCATATCATCTTATCATGCCATATCATTAAGTATAGCGATACCAATGGCAAGATAAACTAAATGTGATTAGCAAAAAAATCATTTTTTTACATGTGATGTAAAAATATTTCACTACAAAGATTTTCACATGAATTTCACCAACTATAAGATATGATAAATTTACAATCCATTTTTAATCTCCGCATGTAGTAACACGATTCTAAGCATATTCAACAACTATTTCATGTCACAACGATAATCATTCAATCATGTAAGAATATTGTTGACATTGAATTACTATTATTGATAAATAGACAATCATAAATGATATCATCAATAGGGACTAAGATGATTGTTCTATTAGGATAAACTTCGTTACCCGTTGGGTTGAATGAAGATTCAACTCCATCTAAACATCATTTGAAGTTCTTGAGAGTTCTAATAATCTATGAATTTTCTTAATTATTGATAAATAAGAATGAATCATTGAGAACTTGAATTCTTTGAAACACACTTGCCAAAAATATCGTTAATAATAGCTTATTCAAGTATGAATTTAAGAATAAGAACTAGGTGATTGTTCTATTAGGATGACTTTCATTATCGTCGGGTTGAATGAAAATTCAACTCCATCTAAACATTATTTGAAGTTCTTGAGAGTTCCAACAATCTATGAATTTCTTAATTGTTGATAAATAGGAATAAATCCTTAAGAAACTGAACTCTTTAAAACATATTTGCCAAAAATATCATTAATAATAGTTTATTCAAGTATAAATTTAACAATAGTCACTAACAATAATATATATTCCTTTAAATTGAATAATATCATTATTCCATAAGCATCACATATTTTTCATGCAATAAGTAAGCAATAAATCCAGTTGTATCACATGCATGAATTCAAAATTTTCAAATTGAGACAATGGTGTAAAAGATAGATTCTTAAAATCAAAATCAAAGTCAACAAATATGAGCTATATGTTAAATTTTGAGTTCTACCAACTCAAATTGTCAAATTGAGATTCAAAACTCATTATGGAATGATATATACATTCAAATTATAATTAATAAGTTATGAAAGTATTGACAAATCAAATCAACTCATTTAATAATAAGTTGTAGCATATATAAATGCTCAAGAGTCAAGTCAACAAAATAGGCTACAACTCATTATGAACTAGATTAGTTCAAAATTAGAGTTTATCAATTAAATGCATGCTAAATAAATCCAAATAGTTACCGAAATTTTTAACAAATTCATACATATCAAATAACTCATAGAAGTCATGACAAACATTTAATTTGATCGTATCATCAGTGGATTGAATCAATTTGATCAAAACCATTTCAAATATTCAAGAACTCATTTGACAGCTTTTTGACAAGAACTCAAAAATGGTTTTACATATCAATTATTATTCTCATTGCCTAATTCATGTCATAATATATTTATATGATGTGACTATATGATATATATGTGATAGATTTATATGTATAACATTATATCATTGTTTAAGTGACATTTTGTCATGATGACTATGAAAATTCTATTTTTCACATGAGAAAATCGTTTTAAGTGTTGGAACAACTCAACAATCATGCTAAATGATCAAGTAACTTGTATTGATGTATTAAGATCATTATACATCATTATAATAATGGTATAAATTCGTGCTCCATTGTATACACAATTGAAATACATCTATTTCCAAAGATACGCAAGTGGGAATACAAAAATATTGACTTAATGGTAAGGTTGCCCATTAATGCATACCCATACATTGTTTCCCATTAAATGCACACCAATCATCGTCAATATTATCATATCTATACTCAAATATGGAGGAGCCCCTTGAGCATTTATCATGATAGATATTCCTTAAGATTTTCACCATATCTTGTCTACATCTTTGGTCATGGAATCAATGACAATACAATCATCTCTTGACCAAATACAATGTGAATGCATTATTAAAAGATTGAAACATTATTATAACTATATTTATTAATGATGCATGGGTCTAATATCCCTAGTGGAAGATTATCTATTGTTTATTATGATAGAAAAGTTGTTGTAGATTTTGAATTTTTGCAAAGAATACTTAGTATAAAAGAGCCTATTTACCATTATATTCTAAGGGACAAGGAGCAACAGTTATGAGGACTTTTAGCTTTATTCTTGGTTGATCGCATACCTTCTTTGGTTATATAAATAGAGGCCAAACAACTAAGAGAAAGAAGAATCACACACAAGAGCTCACATGAGTTATATACCAAAGATCTTTAATTTATCATGCTATATTATTTAGTATCATCTCTTTGATTCTTATTCTTACACTTCTTATATGATCACCCTTGTACTTAAAGTTCACTTATCTTATATTGGATGATATATGTGAAAAGCTAATCGTTTTTAATTTTATACTAAATTTGCACCCTTATTTCATAATTTTGTTAAATTTTTATTAATTATTAATTAATAATAACACAAATTATTATTTTTACATGAATAAACTTGAAAATAAAGAAAGGCGAAAAAATGACAAAAAAATGGAGTAAAACCATGCGATCCGCGAACCGGCCTAACCCATGATTCGCAAGTTGACCCGATCCACAAGTCAAACTGGGGTCCAAAATGGTTCTCAAAAGCGAACCATTTTATTCATTTAGTAGGAGCATTATAATGGTCCAAGTAATGAGCAATCATGGCCTTTAATAGCCATTAATAGGTGGACTTGAAAAGGAAAAAGAATAATGGGAATTAAAGGGCAATAGTTCAGCAGATGGAGGAGGGCCACTTTCATTATATATTCTGATATGTTCATTCAGCCGAGGGACCTTTTAGTTACTTTCTTTTTTTTCTCTTCAGTTTTGTTCTGCCGAGACTTGTTGGTGGAGTTTTTTCCATTGGTTTGTGTTGAATATTTCTTGTGGAGAAGAAAACCGCCATGAACGACTAAAACAAAATCGGGTTAGGTTGCATTTTTTCTAAGATTTCTTAATGTAATTTTATTTCTTGGTTTATTTTGATATGTGTGTAGGGTTATATAATGAAGAATTATTGTTCTTATATGGTTTATGTCACACCCCACCCCGGACACCCATCACCTAGAGGCTCGGTGAGACGTCGACATGAATTCACCCGAACGGCAAACCATCTAAAAAAAAAAAAAAAGGCCATACATAAATATACAACCACAAAATGTCACCAGATACATCCTCTCTAATTGGGGACACATCCATCCCTGAATTATAATAACAACACATAAAAATATAATAACCAAGAATATCACACAGATTCACCCCTGACAGCTCATCTCAGAAACTCCCGTACGACTCCATCATACGACTCTATCTAGTGCCAGTAGGGGGACCGACTCCTAAATTTGCTCCACCTGCGAGTGTACTGCCTTCTTAGTAAAAATCATTTTTAACATAATAATAATAATAATATATTCTAAATAATACAACATTTAAATGGATCAAGCTTAACGTGTATAAACAACACATTTTGAACAGTAGTATAAAAATTATATACCACGAGAAAATTCATTCTTCTTACCATTCAGAAATTATCATCCATAAATATATATCAAATATATGAAAACCATCTAAACCATCAGCATAAGATAATATGATAAATCACCAAAGACGATATAATAAAACACTATATTACCACATATAACAAAACATCAAATACGACAAAACACCACATATAACACCACACCACACCACACCACATCACACCATACCGCATCACACCACCCCCACACCTCGGCTAGCCATGTGATCGTTTTAACCTCACGATCGGGAGTTGCAACGGTACCGTATACCGTAGGATATGCCTTCCTAGCGGGATATAACAACGCTCCGCTAGACTGTGCCAGACGGGTGAAACAACGCTCCGTTGGACTAAACCAAACGGGTGAAATAACGCTCCGCTGGATTAAGCCAAACGGGTGAAACACTGCTCCGCTGGACTGTGCCAGACGGGTGAAAATCTACCACCAATCTCCACCATAACAACAACTCCTCTTCATCTCAACAACTCATTTCCATCTCAACAACATCAACCCAATAGAAAATATCAACGCTTTGCCGAAGCAGATAAAATCATTAGCATCGACAAAATAATAACAACATCATCAAACTACAAATCAATAATACCAACATCTATCTCCAAAATCGATTTAATCCAAATATCATTTTTCCATCATCTTTTAAAATCAATTAGATTTAACAAATCATTTATTTCCATTATCTTTAAAAACCAGCGAAAACCCACATTTCCAAATTACCCAAAATCGTTTGATCCATATAAGTTATAAATGCGTTCAGTTTTTAAGTAAACATATTTTCCATTATATATTTGAAAATAGATTTCGCAAGAAGGCAGTACACTCACCTTGATATCCGTTTTGTAAAACTGCCACTGATTACACTCTATCTAGACGCCGGTGCCTGCGAATCTAATAGCAACAGGGCTTAAATTAATATCTTATTTAAAATACCCTAATCATACAATACAGGCCCTAAATTTCGAAATTTTCCTATTCCTCGCATTCTATATTATTATTCAACAAATATTATTTCGTTACAGTTCACGATATCGAATTTATTTATTTGAATGGTCTCAATGTTTATTATCGTCATTTCGATATTTTCGATGCTAGTAATTAATTTCATAATCACCCACGAGACAGTTAAATAGAATTAAATGCATATATTAAAAGTAACAGGAATTCTACATTTCCCGAATTTTCCGTCAGTCCGCGAGATGAGTTTTAGGTTTTATTGGGGTAGTTTGTGTTCCTCATTTTTTTTTTTTCCTTTCTTCTTCCTTTTCCTTTTTCTATTTTGTGTTTTCTTTCACTGTTTCCGTTGCTTGTTTGTGTTCAACCGCCGATGACCCAACAGCACCCCACGCCAGACCACTGAACCTATTCTCGCTCTTTCGTCTCCTGCACCGCCGGCGACGACCAACGACCTGCCCACACACACCCATACCGCCGGAGGAGCACACACACACACACACACAACAATGGAATTTACACACACACACCCCAGCAGCTTCTCCCTCTCTCTCTTCCTTTTCTGTTTTTTGTTTGCTGCTGGGTTTTACCGCCATCACAACACACACACACACACTCACACACCAGCGTCGGACCAAGCTCACACCACTGCCACCACCGTCGAACCAAGCTCACACCCATCCACATGAGATCGACGACAAACACAATCACACCGTCGACGATCCAACTGAACAGATGAACACACACACACGCTCGTTCACTCACCGCCGGAGACACACACAAACACCACTGGCGATACCCCCACAACGATCACACACCCCATGACAGAACACACACCATCGACCAACAAACCTACACGACTAAATAACAACACAGAACACACCCACAACGCAACCCACTGCCGGTGGACAGAAAACACACCTACGAACCTCACACACAGCAGCATACACAACACACCACCAGGCAACAGAACAGCACACACGCATACAAACGATAAAAAACAGAGCATACACACTCACCGGAGTGACAACCACACTGTCGAACAGACGGACAACACACACACGCATACTCCAATCACATACGCACAACGAAACACACACATACATGCCGGATCAAACAAAGGAACACACACACACACACACCGCCGAATGGCGATACCCACCGCCGACCCAAACCTATTTCCCTCTCTCTCTCCTGATCTGTTTCGGTTTGTTTATGATTTTTCCTTCCTTTGAGATCACGATTTCTATGAATAATTTATGGGCATGAAATTTAGTGCTTCTCTTCAATTAACTCCGGTTGCCACGTCACTCCTCTCCCATTCTCTCATGTCTCCGACTGAGCTCACGGCACACGCACGCACAACATGCACATATATATGTATATGTATAAAAAATATCTTTTGTTTTAATTACATTTTTCTCTCCTAATTTCTTTAAGTCTCCTTTTTAATCCAAATCCAACATTTAAGATTTTATTAAATTGTAATTTCACCCCTAACTAAGAATTTGATATTTATTTTTAGTCCAAAAGTTTACAATTTACATTTTGAAAATTGCTAATTGGTCCCAAATATTTTTAAATCAAATAATTAATAACGTCAACCACCCTGCTATTTTTTATTATGCTCGAATGCGACTCAATTTGTACGTATAAGAAAGATCGGGGTCTTACAGTTTATCTCATCAATTCTTATTTTTATCATTTGTAAGAATGTTAGAAATAGATTGTTAGAACTTGTGGGTTAGATCGAATACATGTGGTTTAGATCTAATCATCATATAACTCGTACTTAGTGGAATTGATACGGTTTAGTAGGATGGATTATGTTTATGGATTGATTTAGAAATACTAAACACTAGTGAGTTAAAGTATTGTAATCTTTGTAGAGAGTGTTTAGAGCTCCAAGGTTGATTTTTGTAAGTTAGATTACAGAATCATTTTGAGTGTTGTATTGAGAGATTTTACTTCATAAAAAGGAAGTGTAAGACCTAAATCGTTGAACGCACGTCATAAATAGTTGCATTTTAGAGTATTGAAAAATTTCAAAGTAAAAATTTTATTGATTAAAACTCAAATAAAAAGTTAGGGGTCAAATTGCAAATTTAAAAACATTATTCTCAACTTGGGATGCGAATTGCCAATTAAAATCTAAAATTGAAAATGTTAGGGATCAAATTACAATTTTAGAAACTTATAAATGTTGAATTGAACTCAAAAATAAGACTTTAAGAAATTAGAGGGAGAAAATAGTAATTTAACAAAAGTTTTTTTTAAACACACACACACACACAATATATATATATATATATATATGGCAAGTTAGGACCAATTTTTACCACTTATTTCATGCAATATATACTTACTCATGTATGTGTAATGATAAAAAAATCTCCCTCAAATCTGAAATTTGATAAATTCTAGAGAGAGAGATAGGACCGGAGCAAGGGAGGGGTCATTGAACTTCCTTGAATCGGCGTTCCTCTGGCAGAGTGGTCGTGGCTGTTACTAGTATGCGTGATTGTGTGGATATCGTCGTCAGTTCCAGGGGAGAGCAAAGGTGGTCCGTTGATGACGTGACGGGTGCGTTCTTAGCATCGCCGGTGAGCGGATGTTGGGTTTGGTTGTCCAGTTTGTCGACAATCGTTGTCCAGTCGTCGACGATCTTGGATCTAGTGAGTATTTATGCGTATTTATTTGATCATTCTAGTGGGGGTGTGCATGCATGTGTATGTGATCGGCGGTAGGATCGTCGATGGGTTTCGGTTTCGTCCGACGGTGGCGTTCGACGGAGTGTATGTGTTTCTGATTCTTGTTTTGTGCAGCGTGTATATGTATGTGTTGCTTCGACTATATGCGTGTGTGATCATCGCCACGGTGCGGCCGACGGTGTGTGTCACCGCTACGGCAGTATATGCGTGTGTGCATTCTCTATTTCGATTTAAAACTGTAGAATGTGGGTATGTGAGAGTGTTGTTCAGATCGTCATCCGTCAACCCTCGACGATCGTGGGTGGATCGTAGTCGGTCGGGGATGATTATGGTGCCGGTGTAGGATGGCCGAAGATAAATGGAGGTTAGAGAGAAAAAGAGTGTATCGACAGGGGGTGTGAGTTGCAAGTGTGGTCCGAAATGTGTGTGTTTTGGTCGTATGAGTGTGTGGGTCGCCGGTAGTGTGTTGCCGTTCGGTTGTGAGAGAAAGGAGAAAGAGAAGGATCGATCCGGTGGTGCATGGGTGGTTTATATTCTCCCCATAAGTGGTGTGAATTTTTGACGATGTGGTGTGAAAATGTATTTCTTCCCATAAGAGATGTTGATTTTTAACTATATTAATGATTTTGACAATGCCATAGTTGTTCTCCCCAAAAGAGGTGTGGATTATATTTCTCTCCGTAAGGGGTGTGGATTTTTCCTATGAGATGTGGATAGTTCTCCCCATAAGGGGTGTGGATTATATTTCTCCACAAAAGGGGTGTGGATATTTGGTAGGAAGGCATTGCTACGGATGTTACGGTACCGTTGCAATTCCCAATCGTGAGGTTAAAACGATCACTATGACTAGCCAGTATGTGTTGTGGTGGAGTGGTGATTTGAGATGTATGTTTGAGATATGATGTTTTACTTATATTGGGTGATTTATTATTTATTATGGTGATTGGTATAATATTTATACTGGATGGTTTTAAAATAAAACTTATATATATTGTTTTATTTTCACTGCATATATTATGAAGATTTTTACAAGCTATGTGATGTCTATATACTTATACTTGATCCATATTTAAATGTTGTATTATTTAGAATGTATTATTATTTAAAAATATTTTTATTAAGAATGCAGTACACTCGTAGGTGAAACAGTTATGAGTCTGTCCCTTACTGGTACTAGGTAGAGTCCGGTGATGCTGTAGTGAGGGAGTAGTTTGGAGCAGCTGTTGAAAGCGAACCTATGAGGGGTTCTTAGTTGTTTTATCCTTATTGTTATTATAAGTTTGTAGGGACGAGTATGTCCCCAAATGAAAGTGTGTAGGTATATACATGTCGGCGTTAGTGGTTGCATATTTAAAATGTATTTATTCTCGTATTTTAGATTGGGCTGGCGTTCAGGTGATATCGAGTCAACGTCACGTCGGCCTCAGGATGATGGGTGTCTGGGGTGGGGTGTGACAGGAAGATACTCAATATCACTACATCAAATATCAACTTGTGAAGAAGTTGAAGAGATCAAGGAGGAGCCTTTGGTAGTTACGGACCAATCTCGCCGAAAAGAAGATCAAGTGAAAATATTTTATCTTCACCCATAAGAAGATAGAAAGGTTTAATCTTCACCTGTAAGAAGATTGTGAAAGATTGATCTTCACCTGTAAGAAGATTGAGAGGTTGTAAAAGGTTTAATCTTCACCCATAAGAAGATTAATGATTAGTGGATTAGAACTCTCCGTTGGGAGCGCAGAAAAGTAGACGTTGGCAATGGATTTGTTGAACTACTATAAATCTCTTATGTCTTGTGGTTTGTTTGTCTCTATCTCTTACTCTTTACTTTGTTTATTTGATTTGATTAATTATTTTGCTGCACACACAATTACAAAAACTAACAAGTTTAGTTTGAGATTTAATTAGACAGATTTTATAAGTAGATACGAAAAGTTTTTTATAGACCCAATTCACCCCCCCTCTTAGGTTAATCTCTGGGCCAACAAGTGGTATCAGAGCCAAGGTCACGGTTCAATTTCCAATGAGAGCAATTGCTAAAGGGAAGATTGTTGGTTAAGGTTTTGGCTGAAATTGTCCAGTGGCGGAGGCCCGGGTGTGGGTCAAGTCACAATCCAATGCTATGGGTGCTTGTGTGTGCTGAATACACTATAAGGCTATGGTATGCATCTTTCCTAATACCAATTTATTTTAAGATAAGTGATAGTGCCTAAGGTTCTGCACCTTAAAAGTAGGCTTGACACCAAAACTATAACCAAACCAAGGTCATCAATTTTCTCTCAATAGATTCAATTTGACATAGTAAAAATGCCGATTATACCAATAATGTTTAGTTTTTTCAGTTCAGTGCAACTTGTTGTGTTTGAAGGAACATTGAAGATAGCCGTTGTTTTAAGAAAAAAAAAATATAATGGTTTCTATGACCCAATTTCTTTTTTATAAAGTGCTATTTATTAAAAAAAAAAAAAAAAAACATGAATGAAATTTAAAAGGCTAAAATTATTCTTTTTATAAGAAAATAAAAAATATTTTAATTAATCCTTTTAATCATATTCTAGAAATCTTATCTTCTATTTGCTTTCTCTTTTCATTTTTTTTGCCACCACCATCAAGCCACCGTCACCCAACCACCACTGCCGGAGTCTTCAATCTTTTTCGTGCAGTGACCAAGACAACCAATGAAGTTTGCTAAAACAACCTCTCTCTATCTATCCAAAACACGGCCACCAACACACGATATCATGGTGGTCGTCGACTTCTTAGCCGTGGACGGCCAAATTTGGTTTTGACAACCCAGATCTAGCCGTCCACAATCAAATCGTCGCCTTTCCTACGCGCCACGGTTTCTTGTCTTTCGCCGTCCACTTCGTTGCATTGTTATTCCTCACTCTAATTTCTAGAAATTACGATGTTTTATTTGAAACTCATCTAAAAAATTAAAGATTTGATTATTATTGCTCATTGTTTATATAACAGTAGCAAATATAATGAGTTTGATTTTTGTTATTGATTGTTTGAATCATGACAACAAATTTACTGTGTTAGATTTTTTCTGTTGATATTTTGTGTAACGATGACAAATTTATTGAATAATTAAGTTCTAAACAATCAAGGTAAAATTTACTACAATTGTTAATTTTGATTTGAAATTAATGTTTGATTGTGATTTGTTTAAATATATTGTTGATTTTTTGATTTATTTGACGTGGTGGAGATAATAATGAATATTTATTGTGATGGTAAATATTTTTTGTTGTTGTTGTGGTGGTGGTGGTGATAATAAAAACTATTTGTTATGGTGGTGATGTATATTTGCTATGGTGGTGACCGTGGTGATAACAAATATTTATTTTGGTGGTAGCGATGGTGATAGAGAATTTTTGTTGTGATGGTGACAGTGATAGAAATATTTGTTGTTATGGTGATAGTAAATATTTGTTATGGTGACGGCGACAATAATAGCGAATATTTGTTGTGGAGTGGCGACGGCGTTGATAACAAATATTTGTTATGTTGGTGACACCAGCAATAATAAATGGTTGTTGTGGTTGCAATGGGATAATAAATATTTTTTGTGGTGGTTAATTTTATTATTAAAAAATTAATTGAGGGACATTTTTGTTATTAAAAATAATATATTTTTTGAATTCAAGTTTTCAAATATAAATACATAAAGTGGTGATAAACCCAAAAAATTGTGGGCTTTTGGCCCAAAAAAATCACCCACTAACAAAAACAATTAAGGACGAGCTTGTCGGTGGTGTGACACCGAACAATACTGAGTTTCTATGGTGGTCAATGAAGAGATGGTTATTATGAAGAATTGAAGACGAAGGCGAACAACATCGAGTTTTTATTGTGGCCGAAGAAGATGAAGAACAACATAATTTTAGAGGAGAAGGGAAATGAGGCCGCAAATTGAGGGAGGCAATTGACCTAAGATTGAGATTGTTAAAAAAATAATTTTAAAATAAATATTTTGTTCATTATATTAAATATGACTTATATTATCTTATTTAATCAAATCATTATTTTACAATGGTTATAATTATGTGTTCTAAAGGAAAAAGCATATTAAGAGGAGAAGGGAGATGCGGCTTCAAATCGTAAGGTTGAGATTGTTAAAAAAATAATTTTGAAATAAGTATTTTATTTATTATATTATATATAACTTATATTTAGGGGTCGTCATGCGCCGAGGCCGAGTCAGGCCCTACCCAGGGTATTACAAAAAAATGGTAAACCCGAGTCCGGCCTAGTCTTATAATTTTTTTTATAATTTAAAAAATAATCACTAAAATAACAAATTAAAATTATAAAATGCATTCATATATAATAATTAGTATTTATCCTAAGATTTGTAATCTAGTGGATATATATCTAATTTCCATTGGAAAAGGTCTATAGTTCAATCCCCTTCCCTAACATATACACAAAAAAAATAGTATTTACCAATATTAATTTTCATAAAAAAATAATAATATAAAAACCATTGATCCACATTCCACACTAAAATAAAATACATTTATAAATCTATATTAATCAAGACTATCTCACTTAAACACTTATCAATTGATCTTATATATAATATTTTTTTAATAAATGGTTGGACAAGTTCGACCCTAAACAAAAATAGTAATGTCTAAGTCTGACCCTAAAAATGAATAGACCTAAATTTTTGGCGTTAACCTGCCCATGTTCTCAAAAGTCAAGCCCAAGCCCAAAAAAATGGCAATGGATTGGGTGGACCCCCGAAACCGTGACCACCTCTACTTATATTATTTTATTTAATTGAATTATTATTTTATAATGGATATAATTATGTGTTCTAAATACATGTTTATTAGACATTATTAATAACACTATGTGTCCTAAATATATGTGTTAGGTCAGAGATAAAAAGGACTGTCAGACCATACACAAATCCATCTATATTTTTTGACCGTTAGATCATTTCCAAAAAAAAACCCATATATATTTCTGGACCGTTAGAACATTTTCCTAATACTAGAGTTTTAAATTAGCCCCTGCCTTTCAACTGGGGCTGTAAACGAACTAAGCCGTTTGTGAATTACTCAAGCTTCCCTCGATAATAACTCATTAGAAACTCGTTCGTTTAATAAATGAATGAAACTCAAAATTTTAATTAAACTCATTTGAGCTCGACTCATTAATGCTCGTGAACAACAATTTTTAGTAAGATAAAATAGTAAAATAGGAATTTTAATTTTTTTTAATAGTACAATCTTATATATCTATTAAATTCAATTAACGAATTTTGATGTGGGTGAATATCAACCGGTCTCCAAATGACTCTACTTAGGCCTGCCACGTAGACCATCAGAGTACATGTCATCAAACAGACTGATCAACCCGATGTCTCAGTAGCCCTACACCTCATCCAATCGATAATCTCTCAGGTTGGACCATCATTGACTGTTAATTCCCTACAATTGTGGAGGATATAACCAACGCGGCTCAGGTCGGTAGGATCACCTCGGTGTCCGTACCGGTGTTCAGGTCGGTTTATTAATCTTAATGGCACGGCCCATGGACTTCTCAATCAACGTTCAAAGGCCCAAACCCATCGCTCTAATCCTTTCATGAGCCCTATTTCTCCTCTATACGCCATGTTAAGGTTGATAACCGAGCTTAAGGTCTTAATCACCAAAACGCTAGTCAGGTTCTCGTCTATAAAAGGAAAGTTGTGAACACTGTTTTCAAGAGGTCGAAAAAGGTAACCGCTTTTAGAATATTCAAAGTATCTTTAAATTATTTCCCCCAAACGTTTACTCTCACGCCGGAGGGGACATTCTGGGCTAACCCCAACAAGTCCTGTGTGTAGGCACTGACTTGAAGACTAGGCTAGACAACGCCATCCCAATTTGGCCAATTGCAAATTCAAGGACTATGAAGGTTAAAGGATCTAGCTTCACCAAAAACAATCTCCAAATCATCAATAATTCTCCACGTAGACTCTAATCAAACCATACTGTTGGTTAATCTATTTTTCAACACCAATAGATTCAATAAATTCAATTTCGATAGGGAGATTAATTCAATTAAATTTTAATTTTATAAATATCTATTTAACTTATTTATTTAATTACTAGATTAATTTTTTGTAAATTTATATTAATTTTTTATAATTATTATATTTTGATTCGCTTATAAATTAAATATTTAGATTTTGTATAAAGATTTTTAAAAAATAACTATAAATAACGGTATATTATTTATATAGTTTTTAAATATTTATTTATTTATTTTAATTAAACGAATGAAGTTTGAATGTAAGGTTTCGGGAGCTGGCTCGGCAGTATCAGATTACTCTCAACCCAGCGTACTCTCTCTCTGTCTCTCTCTCTCGTTCTGCAAATTCTTCTCCCCCTTCCGAGCCATCGTCACCGCGCTGTCGTCGTCACAGAGCCGTCGTCACTCGTCCGCATTGGCCTGACCTGGCCAAAATCGCTTCCAATTAGCCTCTCCCTCTCACCTATTTCCAGAAATCGTTTGTCACCCTGAACCCTAGCAGAGCTCTCTCCCCCTCTGCCGATCCTCTCTCTCCCTCTGAGACCCTTCGCCACCGCCGTTCACACCATTCGCGTAGGGAAATATTCTCTCTCCATTCCCCAAATAATTCACTTCACGCTCTCTTCCTCTCTCCCTCCATCGCCACATCTCCGGCCGTCGATTATTAGCAGAAGAACATGTTTGATCTCTTCCGGAGATTTTGGATATAATTATATTTCGATTCCTTCTAATTCTCATTTATTACTTCTCTAATCCGTCCCCTTATCAAAATTTCAGCCACGCTTCTGTACTCAACGACGAATAATTTTCTCAAATCACTCTTGTTGAATTATCATAGCAAAATCAGCCATAAACCCTAGCTAATTTAGAAATCAGAACCGCATAGCTGTGTATTTGTATATATATTATTCGAAGACTCTGCGATGGATCCTTCCATTATGAAGCTCCTCGAAGAAGACGAGGTTTTCTCTCACTTACTCTCAATTAGCGTACAGACTATGGTGTATTTGATTAGGTTTGATATTAGTAAGAAGAAGGTTTTTTTTTTTTGATGTAGCGACTGTACTTTTAACAATCTGATGTGTTTACAGGACGAGAGTATGCATTATGGGGCGGACGTTGAGGCGTTCACAGCTGCCCTAAACAGGGACATTGAAGGCGATACCTCCACATGTCAGCCTTCTGATTCAGATAGTAGTAATTATCTTCCTGGCTTCCATTGCTTATTTTTCATCTTTTAAATTAATACTTTCTTTCTAGCATTCTGTATCTTCTAGCTTTGTCAGCTTTAGGCAGCCTATTGATGAAATCGGTAGCTTTGCAGTACTCCAAAAAAAAAAAGAGCAGAAGATATTATATAGGCAATATTAGGATAGTATGCAACTTACAATTAGTGGTATATGGGAAATTTTATTGTAAAAGTACTTCAGTCCTAGGAACATTGTAAGTGATTCCCAAATTGGTGTGAGCCAAAATTGCACAGCATTGCTGAAGTTTGTCTGGCAAAGCATGGTTGAAGATGCCCTTAGCTTTCTTGGATAATTTTGTTGTGAAAACACCTCTGGGCTTCTAGTATGAATTGGTATGCAGATGAAAATGAGAAATGCATTTATCTAAAGAGATATTTTGATAGATCTCCCTCACCAATTTGATAGTTCTCAACGAACAAAAATAGGGAAAATGAAAATGATAGCTAAATTGAAATAAATCGAACTTGTATTTATCAAATGAGGAATGAAAATACAAGTAGAATAAAAGAAATGAACAACCAAGATTTTGAGAGCCTGGCCTCTTCTACACAATCTCCAGATTTTCGGTAAACTCCCTACTCCTCCTGACTTGCTATTTATTTAGTCTAGAATATTACTAACTAATTCTTATAACAAACCAACTCACTAACAAACTCCAACAACTTATCCAACTAGCCAAGAGGGAATAGAACCTTCTCAACCAACTCACCCTACTATGGCCAAGTCACTTCTCCTCCATACTTCTCTTCTTATGCCTCACAAATGTATATTTGATAAGTGGCCTATCAATACTACCCCCGCGGACTCTCACCTTGACCTTTCTGAAAAGTAGCAAATTGATTGTTCAAAAACTCACTCTTCCCATGATGCTTCAAAATCTGGGAGGTGCTTCCACTTGATCTATACTTCTAGCTGTCCTTGCGCGTTGTAACGCATCCCTTCCACAGATTCAGGTTCAACATGCCACTCTATCTCGTCTATAAGGACCTCAGGTGGAGGCTACACCTTGGTAGCATTTCCCACTGCTTTCTTCAATACCGAAACATGGAACACTGGATGAATGGAAGTAGTGGGAGGTAGGTCCAGCTTGTATGCTACTGCTCCAACCCGAGATATTACTTGGTAAGGGCAAAAAAACTTAGGAGACGGCTTCTCATTGGCTCTCCCAGCCAAGGATTTGTGACGATAAGGTTGGAGTTTCATATAAACCCAATCCCCTTCAGCATACTCGACTCCCCTTCAGCATACTCGACTTCGCGCCTCTTCTTATCCACATAATCCTTTATTCGTTTATGAGAACGGTTCAAATGGTATTTGAGTTCTTCCAAGATGTGGTCCCTAGCTTGAAGTTGAGTGTCAACCTCAGACATGGGAGTGGAACCAACTTCAAAACGCAATAATGGTGGTGGATCATGGCTGTAGAGAGCTCGAAATTGAGTGGTGTGAGTGGACGAATGAAATGGAGTATTGTACTAATACTCCGCCCACTGTAGCCACTTAACCTACTGCTTGGGTTTGTCTCCAACGAAACACCTCAAATAGGTCTCAATCCCATGGTTTACCATCTCAGTTTGCCCGTCCGTTTGCTGATGATAGGCGGTGCTACGCTTCAACGTTATGCCTTGTAAATGGAACAACTCCATCCAAAACTTGTTGAGAAACACCTTATCACGATTTGAAACAATGGAGCGTGGTACCCCATGTAATCGTATCACTTCCTTCACGAACACTGCAACAACATCTTGGGCATTGAAAGAGTGTTTTAGAGGGATAAAATGAGCGTATTTCGTAAGATGATTGATCACCACAAATAGGCAATTAAACCCCTCGGATTTAGGCAATCCTTCCACAAAATCCATAAATAAATCCTCAAAAACCTGGTTGAATAGGCAGTGGTTGGAGCATCCCTGCTGGACTTAGGGCCACATGTTTATTCTTTTGACAAATCGAACATTCGGCCATGAAACACTACACTTGTTTCCTCATACCACGCCAAAAAATATCCTTAGACAGCCGTTGAAATATCTCTAGTACCCCAGAATGTCCTCCAACCTTTCCCCCGTGATATTCTTCCAATAATTGTGGGATTAAATTGGACTCCAACGGAATGACCAGCCGTCCTTTGTACAATAAGGTTCCTTGCTGCACGCTGAAATCAGGAAACGAGTCTGACCCTTGTAACACCTGCTGCTTTATGGGTCCATAAATGGGGTCGGAATCAACCATTTCTTGCAGTTTTTCTCCTCGTGCACAGCATGAGACCGTGAGGACAACAAGCTCACACCCTTCTTCTCTCTTTGACAAAGCATCAACTGCTTTGTTTTCACTTCCCGATCGGTACTCTATGTCAAAGTTGTAGCCCCACAACCTTGAAACCCATTTTTGGTGTTCATCAACCACCAACCTTTGGTCAAGCAAGTATCTCAAACTCTGCTGGTCAGTACGAACAATGAATTTGCGGCCCAATAGGCAAGGTCTCCACTTTTGAATTGCTAAGACGATGGCCATCAACTCACGCTCGTATACCGACTTAGCTCGCGCCTTTTGGTTAAGAGCTTGGCTGAAATATGCTATTGGCTGCTGATTTTGCATCAACACCGCACCAATGCCAAACCTCGAAGCATCGGTCTCCACCACAAACGGTTGATAGAAATTTGGAAGGGCTAAGGCGGGAACCGTTGTCATAGCCACCTTCAGCGCTTCAAATGCCCTTTGTGCCTCCTCATTCCACCCAAAACGATCCTTCTTCAGTTACTTGGTGAGTGATGCCGCCATATGACCATAATTCTTCACAAGTTTTCGATAATACCCCGTTAAGCCCAATAACCCTCTTAGAGCTTTCAAGTTGGTCGGAGTTGGCCATTCCACCATGGCTTGTATCTTCCTAGGGTCAGCCGCCACCCCTCTAGCCGACACCACATGACCCAAATACTCTAGCTCTTCTTGTCCAAAAACACATTTTTTTAGATTGACCACCAATGAATGTAGCTTCAAAGTCTCCAAAACCATCCACAAATGTTCCATATGCTCCTCCATAGATTTACTATACACCAAAATGTTGTCAAAGAACACGAACACAAACTTCCGAAGATACTTTTTAAATACATCATTCATCAATGTTTGAAAGGTCGCCGGTGTTATCATCAACCCAAAAGGCATCACTAAAAACTCATAGTGACTTTCATGTGTCCTAAAATCCGTCTTAGGCACATCACGAGGACTCACTCTAATTTGATGGTATACACTCACTCCTCCATAGATTTACTATACACCAAAATGTCGTCAAAGAACACCAACACAAACTTCCGAAGATACTTTTTAAATACATCATTCATCAATGCTTGAAAGGTCGCCGGTGCGTTCATCAGCCCAAAAGGCATCACTAGATGGTATCCCGACTTTAGATCCAATTTAGAGAAGAATCGTGCCCCATGTAATTCATCCAGGAGCTCATCTATCATTGGTATAGGGAATTTGTCTGGAATGGTTACCCGGTTCAAAGCCCATAGTCAACACAAAATCTCCAACTTCTATCTTTCTTCTTTACCAAAATGACGGGGCTTGAAAATGGACTATGACTAGGTTGTATGATACCGGCTGCAAGCATTTCTCCTACCAGGCGCTCTATCTCATCTTTTTGCACTTTTGGGTAACGGTATGGTCTAACGCTCACTGGTTCAGTCCGTTCTTTCAAAACAATGCAGTGATCCAGCTCCCTTTGAGGGGGTAATCCCCTCGGCTCCTTCACCACCTCGGGGTACCCTTGTAACAGCTCGCCGTAAGCTTGAGGAACCTTTGTAGCTACTTCTTCATCCCCGTTCAGTATTGCTAGTGGCGCAAGTTTCAGCAAATACCCATGCCCTTCATGCTGTACTGTACGCATCATCTCTTTGAGCGAAATTTGTGTTTTGCATAGTCCCGGTTCTCCCGTCAATGTTAACGTGGTTCGTCCCAAGGTAAATTTCATGGTCAAGGCCTTCCAATTCACTTGCATAACTCCCAATTTTGACAACCATTGCATCCCCAAAATCACGTCTTCTTTCCCTAATTCCAATGGTAGAAAATTTTCCACCACCTCTACTTCGGGAAAAGACAACAACTCTCCTTTGCAGATCCCATTGGTGCTCACTGTTCCTCCCGTTCCCATGATCACCTTGTACGCCGTGGTCGCCGTTACCGGTAAATTCAGCCGCTGCACTACATCTTTAGAGATGAAGTTATGCGATGCCCTGCAATCCACCAACACCGTCACCGTTTGTTGTCCAATTTTCCCACCCAACTTCATGGTACGTGGATCTGTGAAACCCATTACTGAGTTCATCGACAGTTCAACAGCTCCTTCCACCAACTCAGGCCCTTCCTCTACCATTTCTTCATCTCCTACTTCGATTGAACAACCATCGTCTACAATTAGGACCTGAAGTTGTCTATTTCTCCTCACATTGATAGCACAATCCTTTCTCACGACGGCTCTGGTATTCAACGTCGGTGTACCACCGGTAGCCCGATGATTTTCGTGTCACCGATATCTCCTCCGGTCGCGTCTTTTTCTGCTCTAGTTCGGTGTGCACTGTGGCTGTCGTCGATGGTGGTACGAAAGTGTTCGGAGCTCGTGTCGTCGTCGTCGCGAAGCTTGTTAAAAACCTAGGGCTCATATAAGTCGAACCCAAACCTGAATGCCTGCTCCACGACCCGCTCGTCCTAGACCCGACTTGCGTGGCTTGTAACACCCTATTCTTATCTTCGATCATTTGAGCAGCTTCCATCATCTCCATTAGATTGTTAGGTTTAAGCAATCAAACCTCAGCCCTTATCGATGACTTGAGTCCATTGAGGTAGGTACTCTCCAACACTTCATCCGATAGTCCCTTCAATAGCGGCGCCAAGATCTCAAAGCGTTCCTGGTAATCTTCGACAATTTCTTGACGTATGGCCAAAAACTTCTCACAAAGTGATCCTTCCATGCTCGATTGAAATCGATGCAGAAAAGCTAGCTTGAACTCATTCCAAGTATGAAATCTTAGCTTATCTTCCACATATTGGTACCATGCTAGGTGTCACAGGGTCGAAATTTTCAGCACCAATTTCAACCGAGTGATGGCCTGATCGTTGCACAATCAGTCAGCCACGGTGAATGCACTGCCTCGCAACGGAATTACACCGACAGAATTGTAAACACACACGTTCCTGTAACGAAATACAACCGGAATGCACCGAAATACTACCGAAACGCACCTACGCAACAGTATACACACGTATTACGGGAAAACCCAACCTTGTATTAATAAACTCCGGTTACAAGGAACCAAATACAACACATAGTCTGTAAAATCCACAGGCAAGCATTCTAACCTCTAAAAACAGACCATACGTTACAATTTATAGGTAAAAACAGTAGTTGACAGCCCCAACTGCATAGGCAGAAAGATGACACTTGTCCGACACATGTCAGCACCACAGGAGTTGGTTTTCCTGTCTGAAAACCAACCAAAACCGCCCAAGAACTGCCCAGAACTGCTCACACATGCCCTGCACATGTCTGGAAACCACCAGTCCATCAGCTCCTCAGGTACCATTCTTCCAGCGTTTTTGCACCGTACCAACGTCTGCCCGTTGCCATCTCGTACCGTAATCTGCCAACGTTCACCAACGTTTTTCCACGCCGCTGCATGGCCGAAACGTGTCGTTGCGCCCAACGACTGCCAACGTTCCGTGTGCTATTTCCGCACTAGAATGCACCGTCGCTCAACGGTGCGTCATGCCGCTACATGACTCAGCCCAAAACGTAGCGCTGCGCCTACGTTCTGTTTTGTTGCATCGTTCTGCCCAACGACGTCCCAACGCCGTATGCATTTTTCGCACCAAAATGCACCGTCGTTCCCAACAGTCCGCCACGCCGCACACGTGACACTGTTTACCACGTATCGTTGTGCCTCCGTTGCACCATTTTGCCTCGGTACCGCACCGAGATCTTCCTTTGGTCCCGTCAATCCCCAATGAGAACCCCATTATCAGCAACCTCTGCTAACGCCGCCAACGTGCGTCCACGTTGCCCAACAGCGCACCGTTTGCCAACACCTGCCCAACAGCTTGGTCCAGCGCCACCCCGCTCCTTCAACGCATGTTGTCGCTTCCAAGGCACTGTTTACAACGTAGCGTTGCACCTACGTTGCACCATTTTGCCTCGGTCCCGCATCGAGGTCTTCCACACTGCCCAACACCCGCCGGTGTTGTGCCACAACGCTGCTGCCCACCGATAGGCACCAATCTGGTGCACTTTCTGCCAACGAACCCATCCATGCCGCATGCACCATGTCCGGTAGCAAATCGCACCAAGTCGGTGCTGTTTGGTCCTCCAGCATTGTTAGGGTCTAACACTAGGGCTTTCCCTTCCATGCTCAAAGCCACTGGTTTTAATCTCCCATCATCGTTCATCCGATTCATCGCAAAATAGCTTTCAACTCTAAAAACCCATCCATTGGGATCAATCCCATTGAAAATGGGCAGCTCCGACCTCCTATACGATCTATTTCCAACCGCCTCTGTCGTTACTCCTCCTCCCATGGTCTGAGCCTCCATAATCTATGGCTGTTTTTGTTTCTCCACAACCTTTGATGAAGAACTCATGTCCTCCCTTAGCACCAATTGATCTATCTTCCCCATCATATCAGCGATTGTTTTTTATCCAAGTCACCAAACCTCATTTCATTCGCTGAAATTCTCTGAACATCAATTTGAACAGAATCGATCTCCTTTTGTCATTCCTCCTGGACAAGGTCCATCTTCTCCTCCAATGCTTCAACCTTCTTTTGAGCCATGTTATCCCAAAATAGTCACTGCTCTGATTACCAATTGATAGATCTCTCTCACCAATTTGATAATTCTCAACGAATAGAAATAGGGGAAATGAAAGTGATAGCTAAATTGAAATGAATTGAACTTGTATTGAGGAATGAAAATACAAGTAGAATAAAAGAAATGAACAATCAGGATTTCGAGAGCCTGGTCTCTCCCACACAACCTCCAGATTTTTGGTAAACTCCCTACTCCTCCTCACTAGCTATTTATTTAGGCTAGAATATTACTCTAACTAATTCTTCTAATGAACCAACTCACTAACAAACTCCAACAACTTATCCAACTAGCGAAGTGGGAATAGAACTTTCTCAACCAATCTCAACAAACTCACCCTACTATAGCCAAGTCACTTCTCCTCCATACTTCTAATCTCTTGCCTCACATATGTATATTTGATAAGTGGCCTATCATATTTCAGTTAGTACCTGCTTGTAAATAGGTTGGTACAATCATCAGTTGAGTTTTGTTGCTGCATGAAGTCACAAACTCATTTGATAGGTCACGTTTATGTTGAGAAGCAGCAGGCACGATCTTTATAAATTATCACGATGAAAATGCTGTTTAATAACTTTTTAACTTTTGGTTGTAATGACTTACATATGGGATTAGGGTATTCTTTGTTATGTTTGTTTGGGTTTGGATCATTTGGGTTGTGGCTCCAAATATACTTGTTTGAATGCATATATATTATATTTGTTTGCAAATATTTTTTTTATCCAATTAGTCAGCTCTTGCAACATAGAAACTATATTTCTCTGCGTATGTGTATTTATACATTTTTGTGTACTTGGGAAGATGATATATAAGCGCAATATTCAGAAACAAAGGAGGTTGAACGAGAAGATCTGTCCTAGGATCTTGTGAGTGGTATATGTTAGAGAATGAGGAAGTTTTTTTTGTTGCTGTAAATGGATAATGGGCATATACCTATTGGCTATTGATTAATGCTAATCTTCTAGTAGAAGGTGGATAAATTCCACCTTATTTTAATTGCTGCCTCGTTTTAGATAATTGAATTGATTTCTGATTATGGAAATTACAGGGGAAATTGGACATTGATTTTTACCATACATTCTTAGCTTCTGCTATGAATAAATTAGTATATTAGCATTCGTGCACTTGTATAATATATTCCATTGTTGTCATATTACTTTCCTTCATTTTTTGTACTATTTGGCTTTACCTATATATTATGTTACTTCTTTGAAGAAGGAAAAAGTCATGTAGTGCTTCATTTGAAGATTCCATGCTATTTTCCTTATTCCATACTTCCTTTCATCAATATATGCTCAAATGTTGCTGAAAATTTGAATAGAACATCGGAAGTCGATTATCTATCTGCTTGTAAACATATTGATTCCTCATATGTTTTTATTGCAGCTTTATCTCAAAGTAACAGTCATACTTCAAATCAGTTGCTTTCCCAGTGGCAAACGTCTGGTCACAATGAGAATGCCAACTTTCAAAGTCAGCGATATTCATCAGCTTTACAACTACAGGAACAACATGCTTCTGAGATGGAGCCACAACAACATGGACCTGGCTCTGACAATCAGCAACAGATTGATTCCATGCAGGAGCTGAATTCTCTGTCTTCACAGCAGAAACAACCCCAAGATGATTCTTGGACACCACAAGCTGAACAGAAGGCCCCTATCATTTCACAATCATTTGGAATGCAAAGTTCGGAAATGAATCTGGTCCATGTCAAACAGCCAGACAAAATGCACAATCCCGAGAATGAAACCCAATACCTAAAGTTGCAAAACATGAATACTCAACAAGCAATGCCAATGGGAACGAGTAATCAACAGCCTATGGCAACTGGCGTGAATAATCAGCAGGCATTAGCAAATAGTCAGGCACTTAATGCAATGAATCGTGGAAAACAAGTTCCATTTGCTAGGTTGCTGCCTGTCATAGAACCGCAACTTGACAAAGACAGAGCCATGCAACTGCGAACTCTTTATCTTAAACTGAAGGTAGGTTGTGGATACTGTTCTCTGTATCTACTCCTGTGTTTCTAGTAGAAAAGACCCATTTGTATCTCTTCCATCTAAGAAGGTGATATGCTTTGGTATTTTCAGAAAAATGAAATCTCCAAAGAAGGATTCGTCCGGCACATGAGAAGTATTGTAGGTGACCAGATGCTTAAGATGGCAGTATACAAGTTGCAGTCACAGGTAATTTGGAATAGTTTCATATAATTGTAGGAATCTCAAAACAATATATTTTGGTCCTGGATTAAGTCTAAAACTAAGCTGGAAAGCAGGCTGTCCGGACATCACAGAATGGACCCAGTCAGTTTCCAGTACAATCTCAGGCTTCAGCACAGCAACATATGCAAATGCCATCTGCAGGTGGAAAACAACTCCCTGATTCCCATTCATTTGCACAGCTTCATCACAAGGGTCCTAGCTTTTCTGTTGGCCCAACTTATGTTTCCGCTTCAGCAGTACCAGCAGCAACTGGTTCTAGCAATTTGACAGTGGATAATAATGCTCAAAAATCGCGAGAGGTGGAGCACCAATCAGATTCACATGGGATGCAAGTTAACCAAATGCCATCTTCCAGTTTGGGTCATGAGTGGGAGCGTCCGACATTCCCGATGCAGGGACTTAGCAAGCAGCAGCAACATCATTTACACTTCTCACAAACATCTTTTGGCGCTTTTGGAAGTACCACGGGTAATTTTCGCCCATATTCTTCCGCAAATGTTAACATTACACCAACATCTCTCAAACACCACCCACACGAATCACAAATGAGGCAAGTTTCAGTTCATCAAAGCATGGGTGCAGCTCAATTAGGGACAACACAGGCTATGAACATGATGAGTGCTTCTAAATTTGAAAGACAAGATCCATTCAATGAGCCCAAACGAGTTCAAGGTGGAAGTCTCGGCCACATGACCAATAATTCAGTTCATTGGCAACCATCAACGAGCAAAGAACAGAGAAACGGTGTTTTATCATCAATGGCCCATGTAAAACAGGAACCACTCGATCAGCCAAATGATCAACACCCCAAACAGTTGGTTACCTCACAAGGGTTGCCTTCTTTCTCTTCGGAACAGTTAGAGAAGGGATCTCTTCCAGAAACCCTGAAGGATGACTCTTTTGATGTGCAGTCCTCTAGAATGGGATTTTCCACACCCACGAGTATGATGCCCTCAAATTTAGTGTCATCTCCCATGGTATCACAGACAGATCCGAATTCTACGGTAATCCATGGTGGTTAAAAATTTGTCATTGTGTGGGTTCCATCTCAGAGATAGACTGAGGTGGATCATAATTCGTACGTGCCTTCATCTTCCCCCCCCCCCCCCCCCCCCCCCCCGCCCCCAAACGACAACAACAACAAATAAATGAATGAAACATGTGTTTCTAGCTCTCTCACCTCTCAGTTTAAGAAAGAATAAGTGAGACAAGATGAACTGTTGTCGCCCTTTTGTTGGTGAACTTGGTTATTGAAGTACTCCTCAGAAACATAGTTCAACTTGTGAATAGTTTACAGAAAGATCTAGGTTAGATAGACCTTTTATGGAAACGAGTTTAATGCCTACAGAGCTGCTGTTGGGTTCACTTGTATATGTTCTGTTGTCTATTTGTTCTTTCATTGTTTTAATTTGTAGTGCATGATTAACTATTGTTCTCTGTTACTCGTTAGAATTCTGTCTTCTAGAAAAGAATGTTCTCTGTTGCAGACAAACCCTTTTTTAAGTACCATAATTAAGTCAGAAATTGATAAATAGACGAGAGGTTCGCTGATGTAATCGGATGAGGGTTAAAAAGATGTAGATTCTATCGGATAATAATCCAACTGTGGGCTGTCTCAAGATAATGACCATGTCCCTCCTTAGGATCTGTTTTTTTTTACCATCCTTTGGGAGATTTTATTAAACCAAGCTTCTAGAGTTTCCAAATCCTAGTTGGGTTTTTTTATTTGTTTCCAATTTGGTCCAACGTTCTCTGTGGTGCTTGCTTTGTGAATATATAATCATGACTTTGCCGGTATCTTTTTACTTGTTATTTATCTGGGTTTACTTGTATTTTATGGTTTGTTAGGTGAGCTCTAGGATGCCATCAACGACCTCTCAAGTCGGAATTGGAAGTAATGCAAAGACTCCCATGAAAAAGACTTCTGTTGGTCAGAAGAAACCACTGGATGCAGTTGGCTCATCACCGCCATTGTCAAGGTGATATAATCTTTCATGCTTTTGCTTGTTATATTTCATGAATTTAAAACTAATGCTGCTTAACTTTGTTCATCCTCAATATTGTTAATCAATTATTTTTGTTTACATTTATATTATAGTAAGAAACAAAAAGTGTCTGGGGCGTTTTCGGATCAAAGCATTGAACAACTGAATGACGTCACTGCTGTCAGTGGAGTCAATCTCAGGGTAAGCTACCCCCTAACTCGCTCAGATGGTTCATTTCTTTCTTTCAATTGAATTATCATATATAGACCAGATTAATTTTGTTTGCAAGCAAGCATTGCTAACCCAGGAGTTCAATATTTCTTGGAATTATGCATAAATAGGAAGAGGAAGAACAACTGTTCTCTGGGGGCAAAGAAGACAGTCGAATTACAGAAGCGTATCGAAGAATTGTGCAAGAAGAAGAGGAAAGGCTATTCTTGCAGAGAATTCCACTTCAGAAGAAATTGGCTGAAATCAGTTAAAGCTTTATTTATTTTTTATAAGAATATTAAATACCCAAAAAAGTCACACACACACACACGAGCAACTTTACTAGCACATTGCTTGACTATAGGAGTGAATTATGTATGGCAGTGGCAAAATGCAGCGTGAAGAGTATAAGCAATGATGTGGAAAGATGTTTGTCTTTGGTGAGATTCTGCATATATGAATTTGCAAGTATAATTTGTTACTGCCTTTCTAATGCAACTGAATCTTCAGTGCGTTGAGGAGAGAATGCGCGGGCTAATAAGTAGCATTATCAGGTTATCCAAACAGGTCAGTTGTGTCTTCCTTCCATTTATTTCTCCCCTATCGGTAGCTTTTGATAGATGGGCTCAATTGTAAATTCTGCAGCGCGTTGACATTGAGAAGCTGAGACATAGAACTATAGTTACTTCAGATGTCCGGCAAAAAATCATGGCAATGAACCAGAAAGTTAGGGAAGAATGGGAAAAGAAACAGGCCGAAGCTGAAAAACTCCAAAAGCAGAACGACGTGAGCATTTCTTACTTGGTTTTTGTTCCCAGAAAATTTGGAACAGGAATAAAAGCTGGGAACAATTTTGTTCTTTTCTCAAATTTATGTCTGTTCCAAGCTTTTGGGGACGAACAAAATATCTAACAAATGCCGCCTTATGCTTTCTCTCTTTCTTCCATTTTTGTGTTATAACTTATCTATGCTTATCATCAACACAGCCTGAGAATAGTACTGGAGTTGAAGGTGATAAGGAGAAGGATGAAGCTCGTGCAAAATCAGCCAAGGTAGAACATATTGATTTGGAGTCTATCACACTGACAAAAAAATTAAGGCTGAGTTTTGATCGAAAGGTTTAAGATGACTGGTGAAAGAAATTATTTGAAATTCATCTTACTAACTTGGATCAAATAATAATTTTTTCTCCAAGCGGAGCCCAAGTTATTTTTTTTCTTCCATTTTTCTGATTTTCTCTGCATATAATTATAAAAGTCAAACAAAGAAGAGGATGATAAGATGCGCGCAACAGCTGCAAACGTTGCTGCTCGAGCAGCTGTGGGAGGAGATGACATGCTATCGAAGTGGCAACTAATGGCAGAGCAGGCTCGACAGAAACGCGAAGGAGGAAGTGATACAACATCTGTTTCTCAACCACCACAACCGGCTAAAGACACCACCAATCGCAACCCTATATCAACAACCCCTTTGCGAAATGCAAGGGATGATCAAGATTCCGAGAAGCGGGCCCCCTCATCTTCTGCTCCTACACCCGGTAAAACTTTTCCCTAATGTTTGGAAGTAGAAATTGGAACTAAAGGTAGTGTTTGGTGGTACATAGTTGAAGCCTTGGAATTGGAATTAGAAATAATTGCATGGGTTCATTTCTAATTCCAATTCAGAACGTCCAATTGCATGGAACCAAACACTACCTAACGGATTCATTCATTTTCGGTACTAATTCTTGGATGTCTAATTTCACGCAACCAAACACTAACATGAGATGAGGCAGTAGTTTTAACCATTTATTTTTGGTTTAATTGCCTTTTACCCCCATTAGGCTTTGATCTTGCTTCATTTTGCCCCCTCTACTTTAAAAACTTACACTTTACCCCCTTCAAACCGCCTTTTTGTCTCGACTACACTACCTTTAGGTATTGTTTGGAAATACGAGATTTGAAAGCAAAAGCTGCATTTATTTCCAATTCTTATTTTCGGGTTCCAATTCCATGAAACCAAACACTGTCTAAAGACCAATTCTTTTTAACCATTTTCATTTTTTTGGTTACCCTCACTACAGGAGGGATTCGGAAAATAGGGAGAAGCCAAGTGGGTGTGGCTCAAACAAATAGGGTTGCTCGAAGCATAACGGTTAAGGATGTGATTGCTGTTCTTGAAAGGGAGCCTCAAATGTCTAAGTCTACACTCATATACAAGTTGTATGAAAGACTGCCTGCAAGGACTGATGCTGCTGCTACTGTGGGTGAGGAATGAAAAAAAAGTATCTCATTGGATGTTTTTGATCTAGACAAGAATAATGATTGTATCCCTTGCATATACTATTAATTTTATGTGTAAATCAATAGTCTTTTTTTTTTTTTTTTTTTTAAATTATTATTCTTTATAATTGTAAATTGATTTTTTTAGGGGCGTTAATAGTCTCTGTACATTAGCATCTCTAAACTTCCATGTTAGTCTTTTTGCTCTGTCAATTTATTTTTCTCTCTATTGTGCATTATTGTCTTTTGCCTTTTAGAAAACAAAATAGATTTTTTTTTTTTTATTATTATTCATGCCTTTTTATCTATTTTTAAAATAAAAAAAAGGGTACTTATGGAGGGATCATCCCATAAATCTACTAATTGTACAATTTTTTTTTTCGAAGAAATCTTATTTATTGATTTAAAAAGAGAGTAGTTTAATATATATATATATCCTTCATATGATTCAGTTGGAGTATAAATGAATTTTTACTTTTTTAAATAACAAATAAAAATTAAAGTTTTCTCTCTTTTCCTTTTATCCCATATTGTTTGGAAGAAAGGGTCTAAAGGAGTATAATTAGGGATGAATAAAATACTGACAGTGTGCCCCAAGAGGTATTCACATTTTGTGGAAGGGAGAGGAGATACATCCCTATTGGTTTACTTCGCGCGTGCCGCCTCCGCCGTCCAGCCGTGCCAAGCGTTCGTGTGAAGTGAGGTGACACTTATATTTTTTGGACAAAATTTATTTAATAAAATATTTATTTTATTTTATAAATCAAAATTTTGACTTGGTAACCAACTTCTCTCCAAGATTTTCTCTTTGATTTCCTGAAATATCTCCACGTTTTTCAAACCGTTTCCAACGTTTTGATTTGGTTTTTTGGCCTATAAATATAGACGATTACATCTGTTTTTAGATACACAAAAATCAAAAACTGCAGAGCTGTTTCTAGGAAAAGAAAATCATTCTTCTTCGTTGCACTTTTTTCTGGATAAATTTACTTTCTCATCAGTTTTGCTTCGCTCGCTTTTGCCGACGATCAATCTGTTCCAAACAGTTATTCCGATCAGTCTGTTCGCCTTCCGAACAGTGTGTGTGGGTGTACAATTTTCAGGCCTGCTGCCGTGCAAAGAAGGTCCTAGATAGAGGTGCCGCCGCCGTCTGGCCGTGCCGAGCGTTCGTGTGAGGTAAGGTGACACTTATATTTTTTGAACAAAATTTATTTAATAAAATATTAATAATATTTTATAAATAAGATTTTTGACTTGGTAACCAACTTCTCTCCACTATTTCTTCCTTGATTTCCTGAAATATCTCCATGTTTTTTGAACCGTTTCCAACGTTCTGATTTGTTTTTTTGGCCTATAAATACAAATGATTACATCTGTTTTTAGATACACAAAAATAAAAAACTGCAGAGCTATTTCCGGGGGAAAAAAATCATTCTTCTTTGTTGCACTTTTTTGTCGATCAGTTTGCTTTCTCATCAGTTTTGCTTCGCTTGCTTTTGCCGACGATCAGTCTGTTCTGAACAGTTATTCCGATTAGTCTGTTCGCCTTCCGAATAGTGTGTGTGGGTGTACAATTTTCAGGCCTTCTGCCGTGCAAAGAAGATTATAGAAAAATGTGATTTTGGGCTATTTTTTCTTGGGGATGTCAAGGCCGTGATACTGCTTACACATTCTTGGGTAAAGCCACGAAACGTCTTAAAGAGAGCGACCTGTTCCGCGACTCAACCCAAGAAAATTTGGTAACTTCGTATTTTAATTGTGCAACAACAATTTTAAGACGTTTTTATATTCTGCCAAATATCTTCTGCAATGTCTTCTGATCACGAGTCTAAACAAGTTACTGTTGATCTCAACAAACCCTTCCGTTTTGAAGGGTCTCATTTTAAAAGATGGAGACAGAAGATGTTATTTTTTCTGACTATGGAAAAAGTTGCATATGTCTGTAGTTCCGAAAAACCTGAATTACCTAAAGAACCTACTGATACTCAAATTCAGGAAGATAAGTCTTGGGATGAAAATGATTTCCATTGTAAGAATTTTATTCTTAATGGTCTATCTGATAATTTGTATAACTATTATCGTTCTAACAAAACTGTAAAGAAAATTTGGGAAACTCTTCAGAAGAAATGCGACACTGAGGAGGCTGGAACGAAGAAATATGTTGTTAGTCGTTATCTGAAATACCAAATGGCCGACGACAAATCTGTGGAAGCTCAATCTCATGAACTTAAAAAAATTGCTCATGAAATAATTACTGAAGGTATGTCTATTGATGAACAATTTCAAGTTGTTATTTTAATTGACAAATTACTTCCTGCTTGAAAAGATTTTAAGAATACTCTCAAGCACAAAACAAAAGAATTTTATTTAGAAAGTTTAATTACTCGTCTTCGGATTGAGGAGGCAGCCCGTAAATAAGATCAGAAAGATGAAGTGCTCGTTATTTCCAAAAATGCTCATAAGAGATTATCCTTTACTGTTCTGAAACCCAAAGGAACAAATATGAAGAATTAGAATCCCAACCACAACGACGAGAACAAAAATGCTTATCAAAATCAGAATAGACAAAAACCCCTTCAAGAAATGATTCTGAATAGTTTACTTGCTTTAATTGTGGAAAGGCGGGCTATATGGCTCGGAACTGACAGTAAAGATGTCGTCCTGCTTCGCCGGAGAATCTTACCAATAACCAACTTGTAACTGTGATTTCTGAAATCAACATAATTAGTAGATCCAAAGGGTGGTGGGTAGACACTGGTGTTTCTTGCCATGTCTGCTATGATCGTGCAATGTTCAAGTCTTATTCTGAATCTGAAGACAAGAAAATGCTACTGGGTGATTCCCACTCCACTATTGTTGTTAGTTTCTGATGACGTGGAATTGAAGTTTACCTCTGGAAAGATTGTCATCCTAAAAGATGTTCTGCATACTCCAGAGATGAGAAAAAATTTGGTTTCGGACTATCTTCTCAATAAGGCTGGGTTTACTCAAACTATTGGGGCTGATTTATATACCTTAACCAAGAATAATGTATTTGTTGGGAAGAGTTATGCAATTGGTGGAATGTTCAAATTGAATGTTGATGCTAATAAAATTTCAACTTCTACTTACATACTGTGTTCTTTTAATATTTGGCATGCTAGACTCTATTACGTTCACACACGCATTATTAAAAACATGAGCAACTTAAAACTGATTCTGAAATTAACTTTGAATGATTTTGAAAAGTGTGAATTTTGTAGTCAAGCTAAGATTACCAAAATCCTTCATAAATCAGTAATTAGAGAATCTAAACCTCTCGATTTGATACATTCTGACATTTGTGAATTTGATAGTGTCTTGACTAAAAATGGAAAACGCTATTTTATTACATTCATTGATGATTGCTTTGATTAAACTTTTGTTTATCTCATGAAAAATAAAAGTGAAGCGTTTAATATGTTCAAATTATTTGTGACTGAGATTGAAAATCAATGCAATAAGAAAATTAAGAGGTTGCATAGTGATAGAGAAACCGAATACGATTATGATATTTACATTGACTTTTATAATTCTCACGAGATTATTCATGAAAAAATTACACTTTATTCTCCTGAAATAAATGGTAAGGCTGAAAGAAAAAAAAGAACTTTTTTTGAGTCTGCAGTTGCTATTTTGCTTAACTCTGGTGCTACTTCTTACTAGTAGGGTGAAATTTTGTTAACTGTTTGTTATGTGCTTAATAGAGTTCCCAAATCATATAGTAAAATTTCACCTTATGAAGTTTTCAAAAATAAGAAATTAAATTTGTCTTATTTTAAAACTTGAGGTTATTTGACATATGTTTGTATTTCTGATAAAAAAAAGGAGAAAACTTGCAAGTAGAGCTTATGAATGTGTTTTTGTTGGTTATGCTGTGAATAACAAAACTTATAGATTTTATGACTTGCATGATCATGTTATTATTGAATCTAATGATGCTGATTTTTATGAACATAGATTTCCTTTTAAATTGAAGAATAATGAGGGCTTGACATCTAGTAATATGTTTGTCATTAGAATTAATGAGTTTGATAAGGAATTAGAGCTTGAACCTAGAAAAAGTAAACGGACTCGTATTGTCAAGGATTATGGTTCGGATTTCTATGCATATACCGTAGAGGATGATCTTCTCACCCTCCAAAAGGCACTGTCTTCTATAGATGCCAATTTGTGGCAAGAGGCTATAAATGATGAAATGGACTCTCTCGAGTCAAATAAAACTTGACATTTAGTAGATTTACCTCCTGATTGTAAAATAATAGGATGTAAATAGATTCTCAAGAAGAAACTTAAACCCGATGGAACTATTGATAAATATAAGGATCGTCTTGTAAAAGGGTTTAGACAAAGAGTAAATGTAGATTTCTTTGATACTTTATTACCTGTCTCTAGAATTACTTTTATTCGTGTTTTTTTTTATCACTTGTTGCTATTCATGATCTTATTGTGCACTAAATAGATGTTAAAACTACTTTTTTAAATGGTGAATTAGAAAAAGACATATATATGGACCAACCTGAAGCATTTGTAATTCCTGGTCAAGAAAACAAAGTGTGCAAATTAGATAAATTTCTTTATGGTTTGAAACAAGCACGTAAGCAATGACATGAGAAATTTGATAATCTTGTTATCTCACATGGTTTTAAAGTGAATGAAAGTGACAAATGTATCTATTATAAATCTGAAATTGATATTTGCACTATTATATATCTTTATGTGGATGACTTGTTAATTTTTTATTCTAATATTCATGTCGTCAACAATGTGAAATCTATGATATGTACAACGACTCGGTTTGCCAGGGTCGTCACTTGATTTCTTCCATAGAGAATTCTACCTTAAATATTTTACCATTTATGTATTAATTAGTATTACTCATAATATAACTCTGATACCACTCTGTATTACTAAATAAATAAATTAGTATTACTAATTTATACCACAAAAATAGGCCAAATTATAATGAAACGGACCATTAATAATATTATTGGTAACGGTCCAAACTACATGTTAATTAATATTATTATGGACCATTATTAATATTTATGAATTAACTACAAAGCATTATTGGAATGTTTCATTATAGGATTATTAGTATTATTTATTAAATTATTAATAAATAATAGACTGCTATCATGATCATCATGTTATTCTAGGATTATTTCAATTCCATCAACCAAACTTGTAACAGTCCAGTCTCTCAGGGCTGCTACGTGGTTCCTCCCTTCGGAGATTTAACACTAAAACCGATTGTCCAACATTTCATTTCCTAAATCTGAGAATTTCTATAATGGGACAGTGACAATTATAATTTGTTGATTTATCAAATTGATTTTACAATAACGAATAATAAATTCGACTATTACAAATTAAATAGAAATTTGAATAAAATTCTCTTCACTGTTTCGTTCTCATCGGTCCTTCAATCAAAATTATGGGGTTGTGAACCAACGCTCAGTAGAACTCCAATCTCTCTAATACGTGCATTCAATTAACGTGACAAATAAAATACATTGGTATGATTTTAACATAATTTTCACTTAATCATAATTATTTCATAAAATTTAATAGGTAAAATTCAACAACAATAATAGCATAAATCACATAATAAGAAAATTAAATCCATATATTAAAAAAAGTTAAAAATTCTACTTGAAATCCGAAATCGAAATTAGAACCGGAATATTTTTCCTCCATAAAACATTAAAATAAAACTCTGCAACCTTTTCTTTCTTTAAGTTTTCTATCCATATATCTATATAACTATCCTATACCATTTTTTGGCTCCCATTCCCGTAACCTATATATGTATATATATAATAATTTTTGTTATTATCATAATATAACACACACGCCACTTTATGTGGCTATTATTATTTTTTATTTTTTTTCATGGTCACCAATTAATCCTTAACCCTTAAAAATTCTAAAATTATATTTAACACCTTATGATTATAAAATAATTCATATTAAACCCAATAATTATACTTATCTCCTCAAAATTATCAAATTGCATAATATGCAAAATAACTCAGAAATATTAAATTTATATAAAATAATATTTTTAAAAATATAAATTTTCTGGGTATCACAATCTATCCCCCTTAAATAAATTTCGTCCGCGAAATTTCGTTTAAAACAATAATAATTAAGAATCCCATTGCACAGTCATGTTAATCACATTCGATTCTAGAATAATTGTTCTCTATGTAGGGTCTCATAACCGAAAGTCACCCATAATTCGTAACCGTCAAAAATTCATTCCACGCATCGCAACATTTCCATTCGTAGTGGCCTATACTATATCCAACAACCTATGAATATGGTGCATTTTGGTCGGTAACATCTAACACAGACAACCAATTGTCAAAGAATCTTTTGTTTCTAAATACTTTCGCTGCGCTACTCTGATTAAAATAATAATAAATAATAATATATCTTTAAAATAACATGGTAGTCTCACTGGATTGGATCTATCTCAATTCTAACAGGTATACGACCTCAATAATTTTTTTCACTTGGCACAACTTTTCGAGTCCACTGCCATATCCCATAACCAATATTTATCAATTCCATCCGACATTTCAATCCAACATCTTATCCAATTGATAGTCCAATTCCTTGTGAATTGTCCCGTGGGACTAAAAATAATCAATCCTAATATCAACATTAAAATTTCAATAATTTTGTAAACTTTTCACAAATATCACCATAATCCAAACTTTTAATAATAAATTTTTCATAATACGTCTAAAACACATAATTACTTCTCAAGCACATAAATATGTCTCAAAATGCTTAAATATATTAAAATCATATAAATACCTCTCGGAACACATAAATACATTTCAAACCATATAATTACATTTTAAACCCCATAAATACGCCTCAAATCACCCAAACACGTCTCAATCATATAAATATGTGTCAACCATATGAATACATATCGAATTACATAAATATGTCTCAAACCATATACATCTAGAAACCCATAAATATGTCACAAACACATAAATATATCTCACACACACAAATACGTTTCAAACACCTAATTAAGGGTCAAACTATAGAAAGAATCAAGTACATCTCAAATCTCATAATCACATCTCCAAAGTCACGCAATATAATGAGTTCAATACTAAGTTCAATAATCACGTAAACTATATAAATTTTGTAAAGCCCCCAATCGTATTTCTACAGCACCAATTAAGCTTAAAAATTTAAATTAGCATTTCAAAATAACAATTAACTCCCATTAGTCTCATAATGACTCTACACTCCGGCTTCGCCTAACGCTAGTTGTGGACTAATAACTATCTGAGTATTTTTTTTATTGGTGTACTGTCTTCGTACTATAAAAGTATTTTATAGATCAAGTATTTTTTATCCAAATCCACTTTTCAATAAAATATAAACACACTGGGCAGTATCCAAACCTCAACAAAAATATCATCGTAACAGAACAATCGAATTTAAATCAACTAGTCAACTTACTTGTCTATAATAAAATAACATACTTCCTTGCCAATCATATGATCGTTTACCTCACGATCGGGAGTTATCATATCTACCCTGCAGGACTTGCCGGACAGGTAACAACATATATAATATATCCACCCTGTAGGACTTGCCTAACAGGTAATAATATATATAATATATCCACCCTGCAAGACTTGTTTGACAGGTAATAACATATATAATATATCCACCCTGCAGGACTTGCCTGACAGATAATAATATATATCCACATCTCGTTGGACATGCCCTCCTAACGAAAAGACAACTATGGCATAGCAGGATAAATAAAATAATTCTTCACCCTTAAAATTCCACTCGATCCATTTACTATCATAAAAATGTCCATTTTCATGAACACTTTTTTTTTTTTTTCAATTTAATATGAAAATATAATTTAACAATTTATATAGAAGATAGTAAATACTCTTAAATTAATATTTTTAATTCAACGACAATTCTTATGGTCCACGGCTAATACGACATTCACCAAGGCTTATTTTACTTAACTTACTATTGGTAATTGATATCAATTTCAAAATCCTCGGGGTCTATTTAAATACTCACCCTATGCTTGAGGCCAATGTTATGATAAAGTAAAGTAATTCTACAAGCATATTAAATCTATGCGGAAGCAGCATCTGACAAATAAAACCGAATACAGGCATTTGTAATCAAAGAGACAAACACATATATGTTTCCAAGAGAATATTGCCCGACTTTTTAAATCAACTCAAGCAAAAAGATGCAAGAAACTTGTAAAAGAAAGAGGCCTTGCATTGATTATTCTAAAGGATGATTTGCTCCTCCTTAAGAACAATAAGTTCATTCGTTTATCATTAAGTAGTTATGTGCTAGGTGTCTATTTCATTTTCTGGCTAAGGATTACAAATCTTTGGGTAACATGGAAGCCATGCAGAGTGAACAAATCTCATCATGAGTTTAAGTTATAATAACCAATAATTTATTTCTCTTAGCTGCCGAATTCTTCTAGAATGACCAGGCTCGTGAATTTGCTCTTTTGAACTTCACACCCATCGCATAAAAAAAAAGTTAGTATTTAAATGTGGCTACTTACTACGTTTCTAAATCCAGTTCTTATGGGTTACATACAGCGCCTTTGGTTGGTAGACTGGATGGCCTTATTCGGTTAACTGGATGGTATGTGTTTTCAAACCCTTGATCCCCATTTGGCTTCTCCAGTAACATTGGTAGTAAGTACAGGTAGACATCCTGATGCCAAAATATATATTGGGGTTTACACATATAGAACTCCAAGTAAGACCACAAATATACCTTAGATTTTTGTTTTTATTTAAAAAAAAACAAAACATACTAGGTGTCGTATAGAGCAAGGTATGGAACGATCTAAATTGGAATGGAACACACTAACTTCTCAAATGCCATTAAAACTAGAAGCACTCAAGCTAAAAATTATAGGTAGACAATTTTGCATTCCAGAATAATGGTGTGCCAAGTGCATGCTTTGGAAGGGCGTACCAATTCGAAATTGCACTAGTGTTTAGGGAACAGTGATTACTCGGGATGAAACTTTACTTCATTATTTGTGTTCATATTTGGTAAGTTGTTCAAATCTGTTTCGCATTCAAATCAATTTCTAATGACCTATCCACTTATCCTAAGCATATTTCACACAAATCAAATGCCACATGATATTTGATAATGATCATTTGATTTCAAGATGTGTTGTCACACCCCACCTCAGACACCCGTCACCTGTAGGGCCGGCGTGACGTCGACACGACATTACCCAGGCGACAAACCAAATAGAAAGCGACGATATGCATTCATAATTATACAAATAATCAAAATACAAGTCATAAACATCTTTCCAAGCCAGAGACACACCCGTCCCTGAAATCCCTTCTAGAACAGCAAAAGGAGAAAAAAAAAACAAACGATGAACCTTTCCTAGGTTCGCCTCAGGCGGTATTTCCCAAAATTTTTAATTCCTTGCTATATCATCGACGGACTCTACCCCGTGCCAGTAGGGGACTGACTCCTAGCCATTTCACCTGCGAGTGTACTGCCTTCTCAATAAAAGCATTCTTATTTAATAATAATAGTACCTTCTAGATAACACAACATTTACACATGGATTCAGCATAAGAACCATATATGCAGTAAAAATGAAGTAATATATATATATTAGTTCCATTTTTATAACCATGCAATATAAATATTATACCAATCGCCTGATATAATAATAAATTACTCAATATAAACAAAACATCACACCCCAAACCATAACGCACACTGGCTAACCATGATGATCGTTTTAACCTCACGATCGGGAGTTTACAACGGTACCGTAGCATCCATACGATATGCCTTCCTACGAACACCCATCACTCCGCCGAAGCGGATAATCACTGCGCAGTACAAACGCCTAACATCACTCTACCGAAGCAGATAAACATCACTCCGCCGAAGCGGATCAACATCACTCCGCCGAAGCGGATCAACATCACCCAATAATATCGTCTAATAATCACGTAATTTTTCTAAAAGCTTCTAATTTAAATACAACCAGTTTTCATCAGATATATATATACAAATAATTTGACGAGAAGACAGTACATTCACCTCGTTTCTGGCGCTACAAAAACCTCTCTGTCCAAAGCTTAACGAGGTGTTGGCGTCTGCGAACCTAGAAATGATAGGGTCTAAGTTAATATTTCATGTAAAATCACCTAGTCATGTAAGGCAGGCCCTAAGTTCCGCATTTTCCATTCCCCATATTTTATTTTGTTATTATTCTTAATAATTTTGTTCCATTATTTATTACATAAGAAATCCCGTAATATGAACGATCCCAATTTATTACTCTGGTTACAAAGATTTTAGGCTAGGATTGAATTTTAACAAAACTAGAATAAATTTAACAGCAAACGAGATTCTTTCCGAGTTATTCACGGGCCGCGAAAAGGGTTTCCATTTGAAGTGGAATTTTTCTCTTTTTCTGGGGTCAGTTGTGCAATTTTCTCTCTTTTTTTTTTCCCCTGTTTTCGGTTCTTCCCAGCCCCGACGGCGGTCTCTCCCTCTCTCTACCGTTGCTGACCGCTGGTGGCTCCCTCTCCTTGCCGACTCGCCTGTCAACCCCCGCACCACCCATACATCATTCCGACACCACCTCCGGCCGTCTCTCCAGCTCCACCGCACACCCACAACTACTGTTCACCCACCGTCGCACCCTGCGACACACCCACCCACCCCCATGCATGTGACTACGTTTGCATGCCACTGCCGACGGCACGCCATGGGACCAACGACCCCTGCCATTGGAGACCCACATGCACAGCGGCACACCGCAGCCGCAACCACTCACGCCACCGCCACCGCCACCGCCGTGATCATCCTCTCTCTCTCTCCCTCTCCGTCTCGGCTTTTCTCTTTTTTTTTTTTTTTTTTTCTTTTTTTGCAATATACATTTCACGCACACTTGCACACAGTAGCCAGAAAATCAGAACACACACACACACAAACCCCCATGGTGCCGGAAGACGAAAACCGAGCACACCCCCACACCGCTGGAAACTTACCGACCCAACTCGTTACGCTCATGCATGCATACATCCATCAATTAATTGGAGAAATACATATAAATACTCACCTGCCCGACGATCGTCGATGGTCGAACGACGATCCGCAACTCTGCTCACTGGCGACGCTAACACGCGCACTGCCACTCCGTCGACGAACCACGCCACCGGCCGTACCAATCTCTCTCTAGAATTGTTTACAATGCCCACACGACCACGCTCCCGGAGGAACGTCGATCCAAGAAAAACCGACGACCTCTCCGCTCCGGTTCTCTCTCTCTCTCTCTAAAATTTTCGAGTTTTCCTTTCTTTTCCGATTTCCTCACTTCAGTGCATGTAGGAGGGTTTTTAACGCATGAAATTAGTGGTTAAACCAATTCTAAGCTTGCCACGTCCCCCCTTGATCGTCCCTCCTTGGCCGGTGGATCGCCGTCGGTTTGCCGTGTGGTTATGAATAGATATATATAAAAAAAAATAAAAAAATTACACTTTCCTCCCTTCATTTTCTTTTGGTTTCTTATTTCAGTGTATTTCTATTTTAAAAAGTTTCAAAATTATAATTTTGCCCCTAACATTTTTACTTTTGATTTCTAATTGCCACTTTAAATCTCAAGTTTAAATTTTTGCGTTTATAAATTTCCAATTTGACCCCCAACTTTTAATTTGGGTTTTTATCAATAAAATTTTTACACTAAAATTCTCTAACGTTCTATAATGCGGTTATTTATGACGTACGTTCTACAACTTAAGTTTTACATGTGTAGCATATGAGTGAGTGAGATCCTAATGAGTCGAGGTATAACAAAACTGAAAAAACATTGTTTACACAATGAAACGTAAGTTAAATCCCAAATTAGACTGTGTAACGGCCCTGCAACATGTGATTATTTTTTTTGGATTATAAAGTTTTACGAAATTATTATTTTCAAGTATTACTTCACTTTTTATGAGTAATGGGTATCATAACCCAAGCCTAGGGTAGTTGCAAACCCGTCCTGATACCACCTGCAACAACCTGGTTTCCCAGGGTCGCCACTTGATTTCTCCCATAGAGAATTCTATCTCAAATATTTTACCATTTATAAATTAATTAGTATTACTCGTAATACAACTACGATACCACTCTGTATTACTAAATAAATAAATTATTATAAATAAATTAGTATTACTAATGAATAAATTAGTATTACTAATTTATACCACAAAAATCGGCCAAATTATAATGAAACGGACCACTAATAATAATATTGGTAACGGTCCAAACTACATGTTATTTAATAATATTATGGACCATTATTAATATTTATGAATTAACTACAAAGCATTAGTGGAATGTTTTATTATAGTATAATTACTATTATTTATTAAATTATTAATAAATAATGGATTGCTATCATGATCATCATGTTATTCTGGGATTATTTTAATTCCATCAACCAAACTTGCAACGGTCCAGTCTCCCAGGGCTGCTACGCGATTGCTTCCTTCGGAGATTTAATGTAACGGTCCAGTTTCCTAGGATCGCTACTATGGTTTCTCCTATAGAGAATTCTATCTAAATAGTTCACCATTTATAAATAAATTACTATTATTATTATTATTATTATTATTATTTCTGCGAACCTCCAATATTTTATTCTATAAAAACCAATGAATATTATTAACTAGGGCGATAATTATATTTATCGAATTTTTGTAATTTATCAATTCGATTCTACAACGGAGAATAATAATTTCAACTAACACAAATAACGATAACAATCGTAAATTTGACAAATAAATAGTTTCCTTTAATAATTTCACATAATCAATCCTATACAATAATATTACAATATTTTATATTGTAATTCATAATAATATTATGAATTACACATAACAAGTCCCAATTTGTAAAATAATAATATGATAATATTGTTAACAATTATAAAACCTTTACAAGAATTATAGGGATAATTATTTCGCTACCGGGTGGTTTCTCAATATTAGTGACACTTATAATTATCAATTTAAAAATGACGACAATAATTTTATTCACTTTATCGAGTCAGTTTTTACAGCGGTAAATATTAATTCATCTATTACAAATTTTAAATAAAATTCCTCATATAATTCCCAGCATCGATTCGTCCTCAACGGCCCTGCAACCAAAACTGTGGAGTTGTGAGCCAACGCTCAGTAGAACTCCAACTTTTCTAATACGTACATTTAATTAACACGACACGTAAAACACCTTAGCATGCTTTTCACATAATTTTCACATCGTCCAAATTATTTCATATAATTTAACAGGTAAAATTCCACAACAAGTTATCAAATAATTCCATAATCACACAATGAGACAATTAAATACATATATTAAGAGAATTCAGAATTTTACCTCTTCCGAATCTTCTGTCGGCCGCGAGATGAGTGTTTGGTTTTTATTGGGGTTGTTTGTGTAGTTTTTTTCCTTTTCTTTTCTGTTTCTGCGTCTGTTCGGTTATGCTTCAGCCGACCCTTCATCGTCGGCCGTTTACCTGCTCCGATCACCAACTCCCTTTACCGCCGGCGACACACACCGCCGGACGATGAACCGAACTCACACACACACCCAGTCACCGTCGATTGAACAACCGCCGAACAGACCGCAACGCACACGAAACACAACCACTGTCATGCCGAAAGAACACTCCACCGGCCGAACCTCTCTCTCTCCTAACTCTCACTTATCGCCGGCCACCCTACACCAATCACACACTCACGGCCGAACGGCAACACACCGCCGGCGTTGAACAACCAACTCCACACACACCCTCACACTGTTGGCACAACAACACCCACCGCCGGACAGCAACGACCACACACGCACCGCCGGCCTGCACACACACACCCCATCGGTACACCCCACTCACACCACCGCCACCACCGTCGGACCAAACTCACTGACCAAATCCACCATACACATACACGACGAACATGTATCCACACAATCGATAGCCAAACACACACACACACACACACACACACACACACTTCATCGTCTCTGTTTCTGTTTCGTCTCAGCCTACCACCGACACTGAACGACCGACCAATATCCACACCGCCGACGATCACTATCAACCGAACACACTCACACACGTCAGAGAACACACACACGCCGATCAACAGAACACACACAAACTCACTTACCCCGTCACAACCGGTCGACCACCCTCACACATAGACATACAACCAAACGCAATCGGCAGAACACACGCACACTGCCAAAACACTCACGCTGAACACTGCAACCCATCGGCGATGAGACACCCACCATCGACTGCCCTCTCTCTCTTCATTTTTTTTTTTCCTTCCTGCTCTCTTATGTGTGTGGATGTATGTATACACACACACACACACACACGTGTACACTAATCCCACCGGTCGAATACACACACGTCCCTCTCTTCCGTCGTGTACGCTTCTTATGAAATTTTGGGCAAATTCTCTAGAGCATTCACTACACCGGGATACACGTACATGGCCGTAAAACACGGGATTTTGGACTACACCCTGATAGGGTTGTGTGTGTGATGTTGTTAGAGATAGAGTTCAAAACTACGAGTTACTCTAGTACAATCTAAATCATCTTCATTATGTAAAGGTTCAAGTCGATAGATACATTTGCTTATGCACAATCTTATATTGTTTTATATTGCTCAATGAAAATTTGTTTTAAAAATTCAAGTGGGGGATTGTTGGAGCATAAATGAATTTTTACTTTTTTAAATGACAAATAAAAATTAAATGTCAAGTTTTTTCTTTTTTCCCTTTATCCGACATTACTTGGGAGAATGAGTCTAGAGGAGTATAATTAGGGATGGGTAGAATACTTGAGGTGTGCACCAAGGGGTATCCATATTTTGTGGAAGGGAGAGGAACTACATCCTTACTGGTTTACCACACGCGTGCATGCCGCTACCGCCGTTCGGCAGGCCGTGCCGAGCCAAGCGCGTGTGAGGTGAGGTGGCACTTATATTTTTTGGACAAAATTTTATAAATCAGATTTTTGACTTGGTAACCAACTTCTCTCCATGATTTCCCCCTTGATTTCCTGAAAAAAAAAAAAAAAAAAAAAAAAAAAATTCTTCGTTGAACTTTTTTTTCAATCAGTTTGCTTTCTCATTAGTTTTGCTTCGCTCGCTTTTGCCGACGATTAGTCTGTTTCGAGCAATTATTTCGATCAGTCTGTTCGCCTTCCGAACAATGTGTGTGGGTGTACAATTTTCAGGCCTTCTATCTTGTAAAGAAGGTATTAGACAGAGGTGATTCTGAGTTGTTTTATCCTGGGGATGTCGGGGTTGTGATACTGCTTGCACATTCTTGGGCAGAGCCGCGAAACGTTTTAAAGAGAGCGACCTAGTTCGTGACTCAACCCAATAAAATTTGGTAACTTCGTTCTTATTTTAATTGTGCAGCAACAGATTCTCTCTCCTATCTTTACTAAAAATAAAAGAGAAATTTTCAATTATTTTACTTTCATCCAATTCACGGGGTTCAACAAGCAATCAATATTTCATGATCAAGAGTGTAATACTCTTTGTAATAGAGGTCTTTATATATCGTATTAACAATCGAAATATGGTCGAAAAAAAAAATAATTCTCTATTTGAAAAGGTTTCTTCATATACCTACGAATTCCATTGGATCCAGAAATGAGATTCTTCTCTTAGTCGTGGTAAACTCCTAACACATATAAGGTTAGCTATGTCCGATGCTTAAATGTACTAATATCATTTGTAAGTATAAAAGTTTATTTGTTTGTTATTAATTTAAAAATCTCATTGCATCGAATTCATCCCAAATTAATTTACACCTGTAAATTGAGGATGGATTGGGGAAATAGTGGGTTGGGTAGTATAGTGATGATGGAGAGGGAGAAGAGTGAATTGAGTAGTGTTTAGAAATTTGAAATTAGTGATTTAAAAAGTTATGGAAATTAAATCTCAACCATACATTTTTTAAAATTAGACCTGTTTTTTCGAATTATTTATTGATAGACGAGATAAATAGAACAAGCTCAAATTTCAAATTCGGACCCGTGACTCGACCCGTATTATTTCCAAATCTTGGTTGATATTGCTACAGCCGTAATTGCTGATCACGGAGAGGGACATTTGATCGGGCGGATGGTCAACAACAATTGAAACCGTCAAACCTCGTAAGCTAACGATGTCTCGATCTTGAGTCTACGCCGACGTGAACGTTCAACGGCCTAGGGATTACTGGGATTATGAGTCTCTTACAGTTCAATGGGGGTAAAGTAGACGACCTGGATTTTTTTATTTTTTTTATTTTTTCTGATTTTCATATTGTTATTAGCGATTCCCATTTGTTTCTTGTAACACATTCGTGCTTCTTAATTTTATAAGGTTAATGGATTGATCGCTTCTGCGTTCTCAGTTTATTCAAATTAGTTTGATCGAGCTCACGTCGCCCTAATTTGGTTTAAACTTAAAACTTTCATTATTTCTGGGTGCATCTTGGGTGGGATTTTCATTGTGGAATTGCGCGAGATTAGGGTGTCTGTTTGTTTTATAAAAACATATGTTGAAGATTTATGCATCATTTATATATATATATATATATATATATATAGTGTGTGTGTGTGTGTGTGATAACCATGCATGATTTTGAAGAATTTTACTTGTAGAGGGCCGATTTCGGGCATTTCGGTTCTCTTGCATAATCGCATTTCATCAACTCTTATGAGCACATTCTATGTATAGTATGCAATATACAATAATTTGTTATAAATTATTTTTGTCACTTAAATATAAATAAAAGAATTGCTCTAAATCCTAAATTAAGTGAAAAGGGAAGCTTATGCATTTGCAATGTGGAAGTACTGATGTTGACTAGATAATGTAGTGAATTTTAGGATTTGGAGGTGATGAAATAAGATTTAATATTACTTGTTGAACAAGGAGAAAACCTTGTACTGTCTTCATAATTTTAGTGATGCGTATCCTTTTCCGGTGCAGCATTTCTTACTTCTTTATCTTCTTTTACACTCAGTGATCGAGATGAATATGAGGTTGTTCGAAAAGTTGGAAGGGGAAAATACAGCGAGGTTTTTGAAGGTATAACCGTTGCCAACAATGAAAGATGCATCATCAAGATCCTTAAACTTGTCAAAAAGAAAAAGGTGATCTATACGGTTTATCCGTCTTCGAGTGATATTCAGACAGTAATGTCGGTTATATGAGTCTCGTATCATATCTTATTACTCCCATTTTTTAATGTAAGGGTTTCTTACTTCTATGTATATAGTCAATATCATATCACATAGATGCATACAAACATAAGCCGGCATCTTAGGCCCCGTTTGGTAACCGTTTCTATCCTAGAAATTCCCATCCCATTCTCAGATTTTTGGGATTTCTGTTTGGGAAAAGGGTTTCACAACATAAAACTTAACCCAACCCAATCCAACCCAACCTAAAAAATGAGAAATGGGAAACAAAAAAACTTGTTTTTTTTTTGTGCCCAAAAGACTGAACTCAAATTTAGAGATGTCTCGGAATTTTCTGAAATGTTAATGAGACCCCATGTTCGACTTCTATTGAGCTCATTTTTTTTTCTCCGTTCGTCTTCATTTTAATCGTCGAAGCTCACCGTCATTCGTCTCTTCCCTTCCCTCTCCTATCGTCTTCGTCTTACGCTACTCCCGTCGTCTTCGTCTTCTCGTTGCCATCATCATCTTTGTCGTTGTCGCTGCCATCCCCGTTGTCTCTCCATCACTGTCGTCGTTGCCATCGAAATCAGAGGGGGATTGGAGATGTATATAGATCGGAAATCGTCAATCGCAGATCGGAAATCGTCTCCGTTTGCAAATCTTCAGCTCTTCGTCAATCGTTGCCGTTCGCAAATCAATCGTCAATCGTCGCCGTTCGCAAATCAATCGCAAATCGTCACTGTTCTTCAGCCCTTCGTTTTTTTTTTTGGGACAAGTTTCTTTGATTTTTTGATTTTGGTGTGGAAACAATTCTAGAATAATATCGTTACCAAACGCGATTCTGTTCTAAAAAAAAAATGTCGTTACCAAACACAATTCTATTTCCGGTAGGAAATAAAATTCTCAACTCAACTCAACCTAACCCATCCCAGTTGGGTTGAGAAAAGTAAAAACACTAACCAAACGCCACCTTAGATTTTCATAGTTCCATTGTTTAACTCCATCTATATATTCATATTTTGGAGAACGTTTTTATGTCCATGTTTACCACACCCTGTTCCAATATTGTATCTCTACTAAGCTGTTCCAATTTTTTTGTTCTCGAAAATATACTCTCAGAATTTTTGTGCTTATATCTGCAGATAAAGAGGGAGATAAAGATACTTCAGAACCTTTGCGGAGGCCCAAATATCGTGAAATTACTTGACATTGTCAGAGACCAGCACTCAAAGACTCCTAGTCTCATATTTGAATATGTGAACAGTACAGATTTCAAAGTCTTGTACCCCACTCTGACGGATTATGACATCCGCCACTACATACACGAGCTTCTTAAGGTTTCCTATTTTCCTCGTCTTGTTGGAATTACTTTTGAAATTTCTCAACTTCTATCCATATCAACGTATGCGACACGCCCACATGTATCTTTCTTTCGAATAAAAATGTAATATCCAATGCTTTTACTGAGTTCATGCCCGTCTGAAACTGCAGGCGTTGGGTTACTGCCACTCGCAAGGCATAATGCACATAGACGTTAAGCCTTACAATGTTATGATTGATCACGAGCTAAGGAAACTACGGTTGATCGATTGGGTTGCTGAATTATACCAGCCAGGCAAAGAATATTTTTAGATTCCTGTCCCATATTGCTCATATGAGAATTCTCAAGCCATTATATAAATCAAAGGAGTTACTCCACTTAACACCATATGATTTTAAGTTATAACCTCCTAACATGGTATCAAGAGCAAGTCGTTCTTAAACTTGCTCTCCTTAAAATTTTCGCAACCCTAAAGTTTCCATCGCCGCCGCCGCCCTTATTCTCCCGAGACTTTCGTCACTACTGTTGGTTTCATTCTTTATCCAATATCAACAACCATCACACCATCATCTTCGTCTTGCAGAGACGAACACAATACCGCCAAAATTACCGCCACCGGAGATCAAAAGCACTCTCACGCGCCGTCAACAACCTGCAGTACCATCACCTTTTGCCATCTCGGATTTTGGGATTTACAGCTTCAACCAACGCTTCAAATCAATCCCACACTATACCATCGGAACCGTCTCAACGAGACGATTCAAACTACGCAAAAACAATTCCATTCCGACGTCACATGTGCTCTCACGCGCGACGCAAAGAATCGGCTCCCTATTCGCGTTAGATCCACGTGCCTTGTTCAGACCAGCTGTGCCACATCGTCAGTAGCCCAGTCAGCGTCCACGTCAACGCCACCTAAGCACTACGTCAGCACGTTGAATGTCACATTATCCGCTGACTGCCACGTCACCAATTCGGCTAAGGTACTTCTTTTTTACCGGTTCAGGCGTTTTTAGACTTTTTTTTTGCAAAGTTGGACCGGTTCCTAGGATTTTTCGACGTTCTGATTCTGTTTTCGGGATCTGTTTTGTGATTTCAGGCTCACAGTATATACTATTCTTTATATTTGTGTGGTTTCTACGCTGGTTCATCCGTTTCTCGCCCGGTTCTTAGAGATTTAATACCGGTTCATGGACAATTTTGGTATTCTGAATCCATCCATGACAATAGCTTCTCCAGGTTCAACAGCGATGTCTGTGGGTTCTTCGCTCATTATCAATGCCAAAGAGAGTTCAGATCTTACCTCCACTACTGTCACCATGTCTATTACAGATTTGGCCTCACTTCTCCTTCATATCTTCTCCAACATTAGTAATGATACAAACCTTTCTCCTGTTCTCTCACTTACTACAGGTAAATCCTCTTGGTTTTTTTATTCTTCTTGTTGTAATCATATGACATCTGATTCCTATATTTTTTCAACCAAACTCTCCACTGTGAATATCTTTAGTATTCATACCGCTGATGGTTCTCAAATGCGTGTTACTCATACCGGTCAGGTTTTTACTTTTCATCTTTTTGTTCCTGACACGTATTTGATTCCGAAACTCACCTTAAATCTCTTGTCTGTTGGGCAACTTTGTGAATTGGGATTTGAAGTTATATTTTCTAATACTAGTTGTCGTGTGCAGGATCCTCGGACAGGAGAAACTCTTGGAATTGGTCGTAAGGTTGGACGCCTACTTGAACTTATCAGTTTGTACCTGTCATCTCCAACTCCATCACCACCACAACCCCAAGTCCCTTCATCAACCTGTGTAACCTCACCATCACTACCGGTATCCTCATCCTTATCTCCATAACCACCAGCTGATCTCTCACCATCCCAAATGTGGCATGCTTGGTTAGGCCACACTTTATCTAGCCGACTAAAATTGCTTACTTCCAGTGGTCAGTTAGGTTTAGTTCAACATGATTTCTTCAAATGTATCCATTGCCAACTTGTCAAACAACCAGCCCTATCTTTCAAAGAAAGTCAGTCTATTTCCCGTACACCATTTGATCTAATTCATTATGATATTTGGCGGCCTTCTCCTTATGCCTCAATGGGCGGCCTTCATTACTTTGTTATTTTTATGTACAACTACTCTCGATATACATGGTTGTTTCTTATGAACTATTCCAAATATATTTTGAGTTTTCCTCTATGGCTCAAATCCAATTTTCTAGAAATATCAAAGTTTTTCGCTCAGATAATGCAATGGAATACCAAGATCGTGTTTTTCTTAATCTGCTTCACAAAAATGGCACGTTCCCCCATTGCTCGTGTCCTAGTACATCTCAACAAAATGGACGAGCCGAACATAAACATAGACATATTCTTGACATAGTTCGTGCTCTCCTCATTTCTTTATTATGTCCTGAGCGTTTTTTGGGTGAGGCTGCCTTCACAACTGTCTACACAATAAACTGTGTCCTTTCCGCTACAATCTAAAACCAATCTCCATTTGAACGCATTTTTGGTAAAACTCCTGATTACTCTGAACTCAGAGTCTTTGGTTGCGCGTGTTTTGTTCTTCTCAAACCATACGAGCACAACAAACTGGAACCAAGGGCTCGTCTGTGTTGTTTTCTTGGACATGGCATCGAACATAAAAAGTATCGGTGCTGGGATCCCATTTCTAAAACCCTTCGTATCTCGCGACATGTTATTTTTTGGGAACATAAAATGTTTTATTCCTTACAGTTATTTGACATGTCAACCCTCACCAACTCCAGATTCTTTACTGATCTATCCATTGAGTTATTTCCAGATGATACAGTTCCAGTTACTGTTGAGCCCACTCAAACACCACCTGTTGCGCCCAGCCCTGCACCTTATGTTGAGTCCACCCCAGACCCACCAGCTGAACCTACTCCAGAATCACCAGTTGATCTAACCTTTCTAGCTCCAGCGACCATGCCTGAGACTTCTTCTATGGCTGATGATTCTGTACCAACTACCTCTGAGACCCACGCTCCAAAATACCCTTGTCGCTTACCAGGGTAACTCATCGTCCACATTACCTTACTGATTTTTCATTATTTTTCCACTATACTTCATCTGCATGAGCCTTAATCCTATAAGAAGGCTAGTACTAATCTTATTTCGCAAAAAAAATGAACGAAGAACTTCAGGCCCTTGCTAAAACTCATACTTGGGATATTGTTGATCTACCCCCTGAAAAAACTCTTATTGGGTACAAATGGTTGTTTAAAATCAAGACGCTATCTGATAGCTCTGTTGAATGATATAAAACCCGACTTGTTGCTAAAGGATTCGCTCAGAAATATGGTGTTGACTATGAAGAGACATTTGCTTCAGTGGCGAGGCCTAATATCTGTCTGTACACTTCTTGTCATTGTCGCCATTCGAAAATGGACTCTCTTTCAAATGGATGTAAAAAATGCATTTCTCAATGGTGATCTTCTTGAGGAAGTCTATATACATACACCTCCCGGCGTGGTTTCCCCTAGAAATAAAGTTTGTCGCCTTCGTCGTGCCCTATATGGTTTGAAGCAAGCTCCACGTGCCTAGTTTGCTAAATTCAGCACTACTATTCATCGTTTTGGGTTCACACCTAATTCTCATGATTTGACTCTGTTTATTCGCCATACTACCAACGTTATTATCCATCTTTTGCTGTATATGGATGATATGGTTATTACTGGAGATGATCTACGCGATATTTCTGAACTCAAAAAGTTTCTCAGTGGCCAATTCGAGATGAAAGATTTTGGCGTGCTCACCTATTTTCTTGGCTTTGAAGTTTCATCTGGTTCTGATGGATATTTTCTCTCTCAGGGTAAATATGTCTCGAATCTCCTTTCTAAGGCTGGGATTATTGACTCAACCACTGCCACTACTCCTCTTAAGCCGAACGTCAGACTTACCCTACTCGATGGTTCACCTCTTCAGGATGTCACTCTATATCGTCAACTGGTTGGAAGTCTTGTATATCTCACTGTCACTCACCTTGACATTGCTTATGCCGTTCATCAGGTCAACCAGTTCTTGTCCGCTCCTTGGACCACCCATTACTAGGCTGTTCTTCGTATTTTTCGGTATGTTAAGGGTACTTTATTTCATGGGCTTCACTTTTCAGCTCATTCTACTCATATCTTACAAGCTTATTCTGATGCCGATTGGGCTGGAAATCCTACCGACAGACGTTCAACCACTGGTTACTGTTTTTTTCTTTTTTTGGTAATTCTCTCATTTCCTGGTGTAGCAAGAAACAAATTATGGTTGCTCGCTCCAGTACTGAAACTGAATATCGTGCCATGGCTGATACAACTCAAGAACTTCTCTGGCTTCAATAACTTCTCACTGACATGGGCATCTCTTCTCCTGCTGCCACTACCTACACTGTGACAACATGAGTGCTATTCAGATCACTCACAATGATGTATTCCATGAGCGTACAAAACACATTGAGACTGATTGCCACTCCATCCGTCATCACATTCTTCATAATACGGTTCGTCTACAATCCGTCAGTTCCGCCGATTAGACAACAAACATTTTCAATAAGGCTCATCCACTTGGACGCTTTCATTCTCTGATTTTTAGACTCAAGTTTACCTCTCACTTAACGCCTTGAGTTTGAGGAGGGATGTTAATGTCTTATATGGACTTGGCTCACGTGGCCCATTAGAAAAAAACCCTAACCCCCACTTCCCCTATAAATATGTTTATATCGTTGTATTATAATTGTATCACTTTTCATAATATCAATTCATGATTCTTAAAACCATATGGTGTTAAGTGGAGTAACTCATTTGATTTATATAGTGGCTTGAGAACTCTCAGCTGGGCGATATGGGACAAGAATCTAACACCTGCCCTTGAGTGCAACCCTCGGTTTGCACAGATGATTTAACTATGAGGGAATGATGAGAAATGTGCAACCTCGACTTGCACGGATGATTTGACTACGTAAGATGAGAGACCCATAACCTTGCTTCTGATACCATGTTAAAATAATTGAGAAGTGGGAGAAGAATCATTAATTGATATTATGAAAATTGATACAGTTATAATATAACGACATACACATATTTATAGGGGATGTAGGGGCTAGGGTTTTGCCCTAATGGGTCACGTGGGCCAAACCCATATAATACATTAACAAATACAATGTTTGCGCGTGTAGCCTCAAGGTATGCTTCCATGGATACAACTTTAAAGGTTTAGCTTGAAGATAGTTTTGATTTCATCAGATCTATAACTGCTAATCTACATGTAATTTAAAGATGTTATTTTTCTTTTCGTAATTCTTTTTCAGATACTTTAACGGCATGTTTGGTTGGATGGAATCGGGCGTGGAATGGAATCATATTCCGCCCTTGATTCCTATTCCGTTATTTGATTCTCCAATGTAATAACTTTTGTGATTCCATTGGAATGAAATAGGGTGGAATGAGATTCCATTTGAGATGGGGTGGAATAAGATTCCATTTGATTACATAATAGCCTTTGAAATTGAGAAAAAAAATTAAAAATTAAGAACAGAAACAAAAATTAAAGAACATCAATAGAAATTAGAGAACAGAAAATTGGGAATAGAAGCAGAAAATTGAGAACATAAACTGAAAATTGAGAACAAAAATATAAAATTAGAGAACATAAAATTGAGAACGGAAATTGAAAATTGAGAATAAAAACTAAAAATTAAGAACAGGAACAAAAAATTGAGAACATAATGTAAGACCTCAATTGTAGTATGTACGTCATTTCAGTGGTATTTTAGAGTAATTGTGAAAATTCGGGGTGAAACTAGGACAATTAAAAATTCAAATAAAAAGTCTAGGGGTTAAATTGAAAATATAGAAACAGTAAATCCCAATTTAGATAGGTAAATTGACATTTAACTTAAAATTAAAACTTTTAGGGGTGCAATTACAATTTAAGAAAAATCTTAAAAGTGGACTTAAACTAAAATGAAGATTTTAAGAAGCTGAGGGGAGAAAAGGGTAATTTCACAAATATATATATATATATATATATATATATATATATATATGTATGTATGTATGTATGTGTGTGTGTGTGTGTGTGTGTGATCGGGAGCTACCGGCCGGAAGCAGTGCATGAACAGTGACGTGGCAGGAAGAGGTTAACGCTTAGTCCACTAGCTACATGCATATAAATGCTGATTTATGCATGTAATGATCACGAAAAAACAAATCTCAAAACAGGAACCGCAAACCGGAGAAAGAAGAGAGAGAAAGCGAAGAGAGAGAGGTCTGCCAGCGGTGGGGTGCAGTCCGGAGTGGGTGGTGGCGGTTCGTTCGGTCTGTTTTGTGTGTGTTTGTGTGCGTTGGGTGTGCGTGGGTGTTCAATTGTGCGAATGTGGGTGTGCGTTACTGTTCATCGACAGTTGGGGGGTGCTCTGTTCGGTTACAGTGTTCGGTGTGGGTCATCGGCGGGGATGGTGGTCGGGTGGTGTGGCGCTGCCGTGGGTATGTGTTGTGTGTGGGTTGCTGCTCATTGTCCGGTGCCGGCGCATGTATGGGTTTGTGTTGCCTGCAGTTTTGGAGCAGGCGTGTGGGTGATTTTCTCATCCGGAGTGTGTGTGTGTGTGTTGTCGGGTGTACCTGTGTGTACGTGTGTTGTTCGGCCAGTGGTGTTGCCGTGCGGCGAGGTGTGTGTGTGTGTGTATAAGATCGTCGGAGTTGGGGAGAGAAGGAGGGAGACGCCGGCCGGGAATGCAAACAAGAAAACAGAAACGAGGAAGAAAGAAAAAAAAAAAAAAAAAAAGAGAAAAAGAAAAAAAAAAAAGAGAAATTACAAAAACAACCCCAAAAGAAAATTCAAAATTCATCCCGTGGCCCGTGAACGTTTCGGAACAGGTAACATTTTTATCGGATACTATTATCGATCAAATTAAATTGTTGAGCATTAAGATTTTTCGCACTCGTAATAGTAATTGTCGTGATTGTGATAACATTTTTTTTATGATCGCTAATTTTAATAAATTGGTACAGTAAACTTAACAGAGCGAAATTAAACGAATAATAATTTATGTAATGAAATGTGGGGAATGGGAAAATTATGGAGAATTAGGACCTGCATTTATCTAATTAGGTTATTTTAAATATGATATTAATTTAGGCCCTGTTACTATTAGATTTGCAGGCACCGGAGTTTCGGTAGGGAGTAGTCAGTAAAAGCTTCTGGGAACGGATCACGAGGTGAGTGTACTGTCTTCTTGCCAAATTATTTTTTTTTATATAAAATGGTTGTACTGGGACTGAATGATTTTATAAGACGATATGGATCAAGCAGGTTTTAGGATGAGTGAGTAAAAATGGATTTTCGTGAGATTACAATAGTTTTCGAAAGAAAGTTAAGAATGATTTTCATGGGATTCGGTAATTTAAAAAGAGAGTGGAAAAATGGTTTTGGTAAAAATCAGACGTTTTTTTAAGTAAAAGAAATATACGATTTTGGATTAAAAATTAGTTTTAGTTTTGGAAATAGAGAGTGATGGTTGAGATTTGCCGACATTGATTAGACGACAATGTTGGTTTGTGAATTGATGATGACGTTATTAATTTGACAATTCTATGATATTTATCTGCTTCGGCAGAGTGACGTGATTCGCTTCGGCGGAGTGATGTTATCCGCTTCGGCAGAGTGATGTTTATCTGCTTCGGCAGAGTGATGTTAAACATTTATACTGCGCAGTGATTATCCGCTTCGACAGAGTAATGGGTGTTCGTAGGAAGGCATATCCTACGGATGGTACGGTACCGTTGCAAACTCCCGATTGTGAGGTTAAAACGATCACTAGGGTTAGCCAGCGTGTGTGTGTTTGAGAAGATGTTTTGAGATGTGATAATTTGCTTATACTGAGTGATTTATTATTTATAAGGTGAATGACATGATTCTTATACTAAATGATTTTGTATGGAACTTATATGTAGTGCTTTATTCTCACTGCTAATATTATGAAAACCTTTGCGAGCTACGTAATGTCTACATATTTAAGCTTGATCCATTTAGATGTTGCAGAATAAACTGTTATTACTATAAAAAAATGTTTTACTAAGAAGGCAGTACACTCGCAGGTACAACGGCTAGGAGTCGGTCCCCTACTAGCACTGGGTAGAGCTACGTAATGGAGTCATATAGGCGTTTGAGAGAAGCTGTCAAAGGCGAACCTATAAAAGATTCATGGTTAAATACTGTTTGTTAGGAATAAGTTGGGACGGGTGTGTCCCCCATTTAAATGTTTGTATTTATGATGGGTGTATATTGTCTTTCATTTGGTTGTTTGGGTATTGGTGATGTCATGTAGTAGTCACGCCAGCTTCAGGATGACGGGTGTCCGAGATGGGTTGTGACACATAAACTGAAAATTGAGAACAAAAACAAAAAATTAGAGAACGGAAACTAAAAATTGCGAACAAAAATAAAAATTAGAAAATAGAAACTGAAAATTGAGAACAGAAACAGAAATTAGAGAACAGAAACTTAAAATTGAATGGAATAGTAAAATATAATAAACTGAGGGAAAGAATGGAATAGTGAAATATAATAAAATTTTGTAATAGGGGCATAATGAGAATTTTATTATATTTCATTCTATTCTTTCACTCATTTCATACCAACCAAATAAGATAATAGAATAATAATTTCATAAGAACATAATGAAAATTTTACTATATTTCATTATTCTATTTATTCCCTCATTTCATACCAACAAAACAAGAGAATAGAATAGTTATTTTATTAACAATTCTATTTAATTCATTCTTTCATTCTATTATTTCTTACATTCCATTCCATTCTTATTTCATTCCGTCCAACCAAACGAGCCGTAAGGCCCTGAATTCCTTGTGGATTTACAAGACTATGATTATTCTCTAGACAGGTGGAGCTTGGGCTGTATGTTTGCGGGAATGGTGAGAGCTATATCCATGTTTGCTGCATAGTTTTTTTGGATAAGAAGAAAAAAAGGGGATTTTGTGTTCCTTTCTTGATTTTAAACTATCGTATGGTTTTATCTGTCCCACCAGTTTACTTATGTACCGAATATCAGGTTACTGTCTGAAATGGAAAGGTTCGATGCGCACAATATAAATAGAAATTAATTTTTTGCGCTTCAGTACAACTATGTATCAACAATACCTTTAAACTAGTGGATATAGAGAGAAATACTGGTGATTGATGAGATTATTCAGGTATCTATATTAAGTTCAAAAGTTAGAGATAAATACTGGAATAAAAAAAAATAGTGAAATAGTGTAAAGCATTATATATGGAAAAACTCGTAGGAAGAATTGAAATAAGAGTGCATATTTTTTAGGATTTTTTGTCGTGCCTACCTTTTCTTTAAAAACACCCTCTTTACATGCTCTTTTTAGTATAAAGTTCAAAAGTTAGAGAGAAATACTGGAATAAAAAATATTAGTGACATGGGAAGTAGAACTTTATATACGTGAAAAAGTTGTTGGAAGATTTTTTTCTTAAAAACACCCTCTTTAAATGCTCTTTTCGGTTTAAGTGTTGATATTGTACCAAGAATCATCCTTCTTGACATATTAGGGGAGTTTGTGCTCCTTCTTAATCGTTGCACTTTGCGTCCCTTTTAGATACACCTTTCTTACTTTAAAAAAAAAAAAAAGAAGGTTGAAAATATACTAAATGAATGTAATTTTAGTGGATGTCAAGATGCATATGCGGAGAGAAGATTAGAAAGTAAACACTTATTGGAGGTGTTAAGTCTACTTAAAAAAAAAAGGACAGCGCAGTACACGAAGGTTCTAGTCATTGCGGGGTCTGGAGATGATCATATGTACGTATCTTTACCCTTGTATACAGAGAGGTTGTCTCCAAGATTTGTTGGGACCTCTAGGTCACAAATCACAATAAAGCGACCTTACCATTGTATCCAAGGTTCACTCTCAAGTGTTAAGTCTACTTCCAATAGGAAAATTAGGGCAAAATGGCTATGGGAGGTTTGAGCTTGTCTATCTAGACCACTATACGTGTCCACACGAGCCAGAATTTCAAATGGTCCATAGAAACGCAGAGCGAGTTTTTCGTTGCGCTGTGTTGCCAATGATTTATGTCAATAAGGTCATAACTTCACGAATACCTTCTCCCCCACCTCAAACTCTTCATCTCGTCGCTTCGTATCGGTCGTGGTCTTCATCTTTTGCTGGGCATGTAAGAGGTGCATGTTGTGCTCGTCTAACTGGGCGTTGCAAACTTCCAATAGTTGCTCCACTGAAGAGATCGAAGTACCTCCTGTTTTGTAACAGATGAGGGATGGCAGATCCTGCCCATAGAGTGCCTTGAAAGGGGTACAATTAATGGTGTTATGGTATGTGGTGTCATACCAGTATTCCGCCTAGGCTAACCATTTGCACCAAACCCGCGGTTTCTTCGAAACGTAACATCATAAATATGTCTCTAAGCAACGGTTCACCATTTCAGATTGTCTGTTCGTTTGAGGATGATAAGTTGTACTACGGTGCAACTCTAATCCTTGTAGGCGAAATAATTCCGCCCAAAAATGACTCAGAAAAAACTTTGTCGCAATCAGAAATGATAGTGTTAGGTATCCCATGCAGACACACGATTTTTCAAAGGAATAGCCCTGTCACCGTCTGAGCTGTAAACGGGTGTTTCAAGGGCAAGAAGTAGGCATATTTGGTTAACCTATCTACCACCACTAGTATCGTATCCATACCTTCTAATTTGAGCAGTCCTTCTATAAAATCCATGGTTAAATCCTCTCATACCTGATTAGGTAAAGCCAAGGGCTGTAGCAACCCTGTCGGTGATATCGACATAGATTCGTTTCTTTGACACACATCATACTGCTGCTCCCATTTGGAAACAGCCCCGCGCATGTTGATCCAAAAAAAATTAGCGGCTAGTCTTTTGTGAGTGTGTTTCTCCCCGAAATGGTCACCCATAGGAGATGAATGATACTCCTTCAGAATTAAGGGTAGCAGGGTAGAGTTCTTGGACAACATCAAACGTCCCTTGTAGCAAACCCGATCATTTTCTAAGGAGAATTCCTTAGCTCGCACTCTTCCCTGCTGTAGGTCCCCCCTCACTTTCGTTAGAAATTCGTCTCTATCAATTTCTTGCTGCAATGTCTCCCAATCTAGTCATTGTATGCCAACAAGCTGGTTTAACTCCGGTTGGGGTAGAACTCTCGACAATGCGTCAGCCACTTTGTTGCTCGCACTTGGTTTATATTGAATTTCAAAATTATGTCCCATTAGCTTTGCCATCCATTTTTGATAGTCCGGAGCCACGATTCGCTGCTCCAATAAGTTCTTCAAACTTTGTTGATCAGGGCGAACGATGAATTTCCTCCCAAGTAGGTATGGCCGCCATTTCTGTATGGCTAAGATAATAGCCATTAATTTTTTTTCATAGATCGAACGTAGCTTCGCTCGTTGCCCTAGCACCTGACTATGGTAAGCCATCGATCATCTTTCTTGCATCAAGACGGCACCTAATCCATACCCAGATGCGTTGGTTTCAATAATGAAAGGCTTGGTGAAGTCAAGAAGGGCTAAAATCGGGACCCTGGTCATAGTTTTTTTGAGAGCCTCAAATGCCTCCATAGCCTCCGCATTCCACCTAAAGCGGTCTTTTTTCAATTGCTCTATAAAAGGCCTTGCAATCGACCCATATCCCTAAACAAACTTACGGTAATACCCCGTAAGTCCAAGAAAGCCTCGCAACTCTCGAAATAACTGTGGTACTGGCCAGTCGAGCATGGCTTGTATTTTGGAATTGTCCACCTCTACACCGTCGCCTGATATCACGTGTCCTAAATATTCCAAACGGGTACAAGCAAAGGAACATATCTTGTGGTTTGCATATAGACAATGCTTGGAAAAAAGTTGTAAGACCACTGTCAAATGGTGTGCCTGTTCTGCCATACTCCGACTGTACACTAAGATATTATCGAAAAATACTAACACGAAGTGGTAAAGGTGTGGACGAAAGACCTGATTCATGAGTGCTTGAAATGTGGCGGGTGCATTAGTCAACCCAAACAACATGACCAAGAACTCGTAATGACCTTTATGGGTTCTGAAATCCGTCTTGGGAACATCTTCAAGACGTACTCTGATTTGGTGGTACTCGGACTTAAAGTCAAGCTTGGAGAACACCGTCGCTCTATGTAACTCATCCAGCAACTCATCAATCACTGGTATGGGAAATTTGTCCGCCACTGTCTCCTTGTTCAAGGCACGATAATCCGCATAGAATCTCCAGTTCCCGTCTTTCTTCTTTACTAGTAAGACCGGGCTTGAAAATGGACTCACACTAGGCTATATGATCTTGGCCACCAACATTTCCTGTACTAACCGCTCAATCTCCTCTTTTTGCGCTTGGGGGTAACGGTAAGGGCGTATGCTGATAAGCGCAGTCCTTTCATTTAGGGTTATTGCGTGCTCCTTTCCACGGAATGAGGGCAATTCCATGGGCATCTCAAATACTCCCTTGTAATTTTTTAATACCGCCTGGATCTCCTGAGGGATGGCAGCCTTCTCTTCCTTGACGACCCCTATAGGGCTAAGCTCCACTACATACCCATACCCTTCCTGCTTAATAGTACGGAATATAGTCTTGAGAGATACCCGTGTTTTATGTAGAGAGGGATCCCCTTGTAAGCTTACTGGTGTATTTCCCACATCGAATTTCATAGAGTGGGTCTTCCAATTGATGAGAGTCACCCCCATAGTCTCCAACCATTGAATTCCCAGGATGACGTCCGTACTTTCCAAATCCAAGGGCAGAAAGTCTTCTACTATCTTCACCCCTTGTAAAACTAGGCCCATTCCTCGGCATATCCCTTGAGTTTTGGTGGCTGAGCCTGTTCCCAAAATTACCCCGTAAGGTTCCGGATTAGTGATAGGGAGCTTCAAGATTGATACAAGTTTGTTGGAAATAAAATTATGTGACGCCCCGCTGTCGATAAGTACGACCACCTCCTGGTTACCAATTTCGCCCACCAGTTTGAGTGTTTTGGGTGAGATGAGTCCCACCACTAAATTTAAGGACACCCTAGCCACCTGATCTTCGGTGTCCTCCGCTTCTACCAGCTTGGTTTCTAGTTCATCCTCCTGCACCTCATCTTCCGCCGCTTGGGTCTCCGCTTCATATTCTTGGAACAGAACCACTTGTAATTCTCGCTTCTTGCAATGATGTTTTGGTGAAAAAATTTCGTCACATTTATAACAAAGGCCGTGATTCCACTTATGTTGCAATTCCGCCTCTGTTAACCTTCGAAATCCTCCCCCCTCGTGAGCCTTTGTTGGAGCCGTGGTTTCCACTAGCGTAGTGCTTCATCCTGTTGGAGTTCTAGCGGGTGGGTAATTAGAGTGCCCAAGCCTACATGAATAAACAGGCCCCACCGGGGCCCGATTATCCTTGATTTCTAAATTTTTAGCTTCAATTTTCATTGCCAGATCCATAGTATTTTCAAGCCCGTTTGGACCCAACACCTTTAATTCAGCCCTAATGTCACCCCTTAGCCCATTTATGAAGGTGGACTCCAACACTTGTTCAGATAGGTCTTCTAATGTTGAGGCCAATTGTTCAAACCTTCTTCTATAGTCCTTCACTATTCTATTTTGCCTTAGAGCCAAGAACTCCTCATATCGTGAGCCATTCAAAAGAGATCGAAACCGTAGTAGGAGCTGCGATTTGAGTTCCTCCCAACTCAGGAATGGCCTTCTCTTGTTCTCCCATCCAAACCAGATCAGGGCTTCTCCTTTAAGGCCGATGATGGCGGTATCTAGCTTCTCTGCATTGGCCAAATGATGCAAGGCGAAGTATCTTTTTGTTTTTAGTATCCAACTGTCAAGGTTCTTTCCATCAAAGGAGGAGAGTTCGATTCTTCTAAGTTGGAGGTCCTATCACGAAACTAGTGTCCACTCCTTGCCATAGCTGCCGTCAGCAACGTTGTTAGCATACTTTGGACCCTTCGCCGCCATTACACAATTTCCGACGGCTTCGCGAAGTCGATCGCGGTCGTCGGTGACCCAGATCTTTTCTGCGACATCGTTCGTCTGTCTTGGACCCTTCGCCGTCGCCGGTGCACACCTTCCAACGGCTTCGCGAAGTCGATCGCGGTCGTCGGTGACCCAGATCCCTTCTGCGGCATCGCTTGTCTGTCTCGGGAGCCTCGCCGTCGCCGTATGCCGACGAACAGCATCATGACGCCGTTTGCGATCGTTGGTCATCCAGATCTCGTCACCAGCATCTCCTTCCTGTTCCGGCGCCTTTGCTAACGTCAGCGCATGACGTCCCGTCACCTCGCGACATTGTTCGCGCTTCTCATTCGCCCAGATCTCGTCGACGATTTGATTCTAGCCCTGTGCTTCACTTTCTCATACCGCTTCGTTCTGGATCTTCAAGAGTTGGTCAATTTTTCCAACCAAGGTTGCAAGTTCTTGCTCCAGGTTAGATATTTTCATCATCTCTTTTTTTATTGCTCCTAAATCCTCTTGCATGGTGTTCACGGTTCCTTCTACTGTTTCAACCCTAGCATCTATCCTTGTCACCATAGGCTCAGAACCTACTCTGATGCCAAGTGATGAACCCTAGGCTGATTGGTGTAAGAAATGGACAAGATGAGAAGGGGTGTTTTTTATTGAAATGAAAAAAAGAACAAACAGACGCCCCAGGTATTCGAGAGACCTGGTTCTCTCTCAAAGCCGAAGCTCAATACAAATGTCTCTTCAATGTCCCTACACGCTCCCTTCTCTCCCTTTTATAACCTGACTATTACCATATAGGGTTCCTCTCAACAAGGTAAACTATTAACTAAGGAATCATGGCTAGTTGACCTTTCCTAATATCTTCCCATCTCCTTCCCGAAATATTATGTGAATCAGTTTAGTAACAGTCACTTCCTTTCTTGCGACGCACATAGGTAAACCTAAGTGGTGGTCTATTAGAGTTGAATGCATATTTAAAGAAATATAATCTTGAGCTCGATCCTCAACTTGATGCTCTTGTTGGAAGGTAATCTCTAAGATTCTTGACTTGCTTGTTGATTTTCGATTCCTCTAAACATAAACAATGCGTTTGAAGACGAGAATATTTGGATACGATGTCAATATCTCTCGCTGCTGTTTCTATGAAGATCCTTAATAAGCCAACAGAAAATCCGCCTTGAACCGTAACCAATGCTATTAATCGTTCTGCAGGCATAGCAGGAAGCCCTGGTCAAGATTCGTTAACGGAGACAATCAACATCTTATTTCGCCAGAGGTGATTCATTCTTTCTGTCTGAATTGTTTCTCAAACTAAGTGCCCGAAAAAAAAAAAGGATAAAAGAAAAAGAAAGCTTTATTTATTTATGGATTTGTGTTGTGTGTTCTGCTTATTCATATAAAAATTCGTGGGGGATTCATGGTGGCTCACATACGAGATTGCGGGCAATTGAGGTGTCGTTTGGTAACCATTTTTGTTCCCATCTCAGCAATGAGATGAAATGGGATGAAAATTTTATTTTCTTCTTGGGAGTAGAATTGCGTTTGGTAACGATACCTTTTTTTGGGGGAAACAGAATCGTATTCGGTAACGATTTTATCCTAAAAATATATATATATATATATATTATTTTGAGAACATTTTTTTTTTGTTTTGGCAGGACGGCGGCGGTGGCCGGACGGTGATCGGCGGGTGGCTGACGGTGGCTGGCTGGCGGCGCCAGAAGTTGCCGGGCGATTGCCAGAGATGACCGGCGACGGTTGCCGGCAACGACGACGGTAGCCGACAGCAACGGACGGCGGATGAACAGTGCGGTGGTTTTTGGGAATGGGATGGGAATAATGAAAAATATTTTTTTTTTGTTTCTCATTTCTTAAGAAAAAAGTGGGCACAATTCTCAAATGCGAATGGAAACAAAAATTACCAAATGCTATTTCTAAACAGAAATTCCAAAAATCTGGGAATGAGATGGGAATTTATGGGATGGAAACGGTTACCAAATGGGTCCTGATTTTCTGGATAAGCTTTGTTGCTATGATCATCAAGATAGAATTACGGCAAAAGAAGCTATGGTAAGGCTTAGGTGGCGTTTGGTTATTGTTTTTGTTTTTTCGTTTTCACTTCCAATAAACTAGGATGGGATGAAAATTTTGTTTTTGCTTTGCAGTATTCTAAAAATAGAAACATGTTTGGTAACGACCGTTGTTCTGAAATTGTTTCTTTTAATTTATGAGAATAGAAACAAAAAACACGTTTAGTTATAATTTTTTTTTTTTAAAATGTAGTGGCCGACCTGGTGGTAGTGAAAATAGTTTTGTGGGAGTAAATAAGAATCAACAATTTTTTTGTTTCTTAGATTCTTAAGGAATTCAGGAAATAATCCCAGATTACTCCCTAAATTTTAGGAACAGAAAGATGTTTATCAAACGCATTCCTGTAAATTATTTTCGGAGCGGGAACATGATTCAGGAAACAGAAACAATAACCCAACGGGTTGCCACTTTGATTTCTATTTAATATTCTTCTCATCTTCACATATTGTTCTCATAAATGGCCTCTCCTTCCCCCTTTTTGCTTATTCCATATTTGGTTCCATCTTTGAGCTCTTAGTTTTGCATTTTTAAAAAATGGGTTTTTAAAAGTTTGCATTATGATTTGAGTTAAGGTTTCTTAATGGTGTTTCTGTTTCAGGGTCAGCCATATTTCTACCAAGTGAGGGACCAAGAGAATAGCAGGATGAGGACACATTAACCCATTTCCCCTCCTTCACCTCCCCATCATGAGTTGGTTCATTAGTTCAGTTATCATAAAAGCCTGCTGGTGATTCATATCATTCTTCTTCAACCCCCCTTTAAGTCTTCTTAAGTGCATGTATATTCTGAACTAATAAAATTACTCCATTATTCTCCCTGAATTTCATCTCTAGTTCTAAGCTTGTTGCTCTTTTTTCATTCTTCAGTATGTAACTACTTAGATTCATTTTGTTGAATTTATCCCACGTCGGATGTGGAGGAGTTGGTGTTCAGGTTGTAAGTGTAAAGGAAAGTCTTACCTTATGAGTTAGGTTTTGGGGTTGAGAGAGACCTAAAATCATGCTATATTGGTATCAGAGACCAAGTTACAACAATTCTGGTCCAATAGCCACAAAGGGAAAGATTGGTCACGGGTTAGTTGACCAAAAGGTCGACATGTGTGGAGAAGATTGTTGAGTTTATCCCACACGGATGTGAAAAAGATTTGTGATCAGGTTATAAGTGTGAGAGAGTGAGCTAACTTTAGGGATGGAGAAAAAGTAAAGTTCACCCCCACACATTGAGGGTGTGGGTGTGGATGTGTTTGGATATTTAGGGATTTAAAAGAAATTTTATTTGAGAAGGAAATTCGAAATTTCTCTAGTTGACTACCCTTAAAAGTCTTTGTAAAATTTCAACCGACTTTTAAAATGAGTTTACACTGTCAAATCTTTTCAACGTGTTGCAAACGGGTAAATTGTCCGCCCCCCCCCCCCCGCCCCATTTTGACCCATTTAATATTATAATTCAACACTTAAAATTAAATACATTAATTATTTATTAAATTAAGTGTGTGTGATAATAAAATGAAGTAAATATTTATAATTTATGATTCACTTTGTTTAATTTTTTAGTGTTTCTCACTTAAAAGTATCAAACGCCTATCTATCACAATTAATTTGACGACAATATTATAAAATCCTCCCTAGAAAAATTATATAGAGAAAATATTAAATTGAAAAAAAAAATAGAAAGAGAGAATACTAAGAGAATATTTTAGAAGAAAAAAAAGTTATAAAAATTATTTTAAGAACAAATTTTTTTAGAAAGATTAATTTTTTTTAAGTTAAATGTATTAAAAAAATAAATATTTAATAAATTCAGTGTTATCAAATGGGCCCTTAGTAGTTAGTACCACTTTATTCCCTTCTACTTCAAAAAACTACATTTTAGCTTCTTTTATTTTAGCAAAGTGAGAAAGAAGTTAATCTTTCGTTTAAAAAAAAAATATAAAAAGACATAGTTTTCCTTTTAATTGGAACTGAAAGTACAATTTTTTCCCGAATATAATCATTTTCTTTATTTTTTTCTTTTTAATCTTATTTTTTTTCCCTTTTTCTCATTCTCTCTTTGCAACCCGAAACTCTCTGCAACCCCCTATCTCGAGATCCGAATAATTGGAATCACCGCCATCGCTCGATTTTACATCGAAAGATGGCAAAATTACGTTGGAAGTGAAGGAAAGCATACCCTCGTAATTGCTACGTCTTGAGGTCAACGACCGGTGGTGGTTGTGAAGAAGGAGATGAAGATAGGGATAAAAATACAATATTTATCCCTTAATTTTTGAATTAGTGTTAGAGTACAATTTAGTGGGTGTAAAGTGTAATAAACCCTAAAAAGAAATAAAGAGAAAAAAAAACTGAAAATAGGGTATAATTTTTTCAATTGCTGAAAATTTTAGCAACAAAAATTATTTTTACATTATTTTTTTTATGGTGGGCAAAAGGCCGAACGTGAAAATAATTTTGTAGGAGTAAATAAAAAGAAATCAAGAATCTCCCAAGTTACTACTAAAATTTTGCGTGTTTACCAAATACGTTTTTGTATATTAATCCCAAAATTTTGAGAGAAAAATCAAAACACTGAAACAATTACCAAACAGGGCCGTAGTTGGTGACATGTAATATGAAACTAAACTAAGAACAATCCAAGCAACAAAAAGAAGACAAACAAAGGGGAGAATCCATAAAAGGAAAGAGAAGATATTATGAACATATTCCACGATAGAGTTCCAACCATACTAACTTTAAGACAAGGCCACCTTAATAACAACACCAGAAAATGGTTCAAACTTATCAAATTGACACACCAAACGACAAAGTTGAAAGTTGTAAGCCATCTCCCCCTTTGGACCATCTCATATTTTCCTGTTTCATTTCTTAAGATGCGGAAAGCAAACGGTGAGCTCCGATTTTGGATGCTTGGCTTCAGCATGTTCCTTGCACTTCACCTCTGAGGTGGTGCAAATGAATGTTTGCATGCATACCTTGCACTACAATCGACGACAACAACAAACAAATAGAATTGGATTATTAAAGATAGAACAAGCGAGACCCATAAAAAATTAACACGGTTTTAAAGCGTTGTTTAACACTTTAAAGGATCATTGCGTTAAAAAAATCACATTTTGCATCTCGAAAGTTCAACCACAAGACAAGTTTTTGGTTAAAGTAAAAATATAAACCAGAAGACAAGTTCCGAAGAATTATTCATGGAGGGAAATTGTTAAAATATGAAGATAACAATAACGAATTCACTAAGCTTAATGTTTTTACATGTTTTTTTATTAGCTTCAACAAGAGAGCCCATTTACATGTTTCATAGCTATGGAAGCTAGTAATTACGGGAAAATAAAATAAAATGCAGTTGAATGAATCACATAAAGATCACTTCACACAATTAAAAACTAGAAAGTGCATACATATAGATAGAAATTCATTACAATTTCTTACCTCAACGATGCGTATTTAGGGGGGCAATGAAGGAAACAAAACTTGAAGGTTGAGAACATGTTGTCCTTCTGGACTATGAAACAGAAGCGAGCATGATCAATTATCTAAACTCAATCATCCAGTCAATCTATCATAGGTTAATACTTAAGCAATTCAGCTGATGAACATTGCCCCTAGCCAGTGCAGTATTGAAAGAGTAATAGCACCAAGTTGAAATTTATAATTCATCTTTGATTTGTTTGTGATTGAATAGATTGGGTTTTCTGTCACTTTGCCATATAGATCCTCTTGAGTGCCTGTTAATAGGTATATATCTTGCAATAGTCATTTCTCTCTCTAAAAAGAAATCAATTAAACAGACAAAATTCGTTTTATTTCCACCTAATCTTTCCCTCTCAATCTTCTTCCTTACCCACCGCTTCTCGATCTACACCGTAGATGCATCTAACCAATGTTTAACGTTTTCAGGCAATTGGTTGGCTATGCAATTCAGCAACTAAAACAATTTTTACAGATCAGGGACTACTGCAAGTTCAAACAAGAGATCCACTCCAAGATCAATATTCGATCACCTAGATAAAGCTATTCTTTCGCGTCAACTGTTGATCAAATCATAAACGAAGGGTAATCGCAGCCAAAACAAGGAAAAAGAAAACAATCATGCCAATCTTGGAAAAAAAAAAAAAAGGAATCAAAGAGAGATTGGAGTCGTGATAAGCTTAAATTAGCAGTAGTTAAAACCTGGATACTCATAGCTTTCTTGTTGGTCTCAAGCTGGCTTCCTGCAAAGAAATCGAAAGATTAGCAAGTCCAAACAAGTTTCTTTACTCGTTTTTCCATGGAAAATTTTGATTCAAACACGTAATTGAACATAGGGCTATCAGATTCATTCGAAAACTCCAACATCAAGAAGGAATTACGAATGGGAAAAAGATCAGTGAGAAGGAGATTACACCTTTCTGAGCCTTCGTCTTCTCCAAGTTCCGCTCGCGGGCCATCTTCGCCTTCTGGCCGTTGCCTCCGCCCATGGCTCTCTCTCCTAATCCGAAAACCCTAATTCGACTCACTCACCTTCGTTGATTTATTTAGCTATGAGAGAGAAGATGTTTGTATATACGTGAATATATAGAGAGAGAAAGAACACGGTAGTACAACAATACGAAAGTAGTAAGCAAAGAATTACAGGTCGGTCTTAAGAGAATAAAACAGACAGTAGGATGCGCGCCACGTGGCATTACGGCCGCATCAACTTGATCCTACGGCTTATAATTGAAAGGGAGCATTTTTCGTAAGTATTGAATTACTGAAGTTGTTTTTATTTAAATATTTTTTGATTTTAATAAAAAAATATTATTTTTCTTTTCTTGTAATTTGATCTTTCAAAAGTTTATCTCTTTATAATTTTTTTTCTATTTTTAAAAAAAAAAATTGTACAATTTTACTTAAGTTTTTCTCTATATTTTTAATGTTTATAGTTTAAAAAATACTTTTAAAAATATTATTTTTATTTTTATTTTAGTTTTAAGTGAAAACTGATTAAGTCATGCACACCAATTAAATTTTTGATTATTTTTAAGTAATGCATAATATTTTAAATGATTTTTTTTTAATTTCTTTTTATATAATAATTATGGATGTAAAAATAAAAAATAAAAAGTGTTTGTATAAGTGTATACACCTTTTGCTAACACCGCACCTCTTAGAAAATAAATAAAAATTATTTAAATTAATTATTATTTTATCCTAAAAATTACTATTCATATATCCCTGTAAATTTTTTTTAGGAGCGCTGACTGAACAGTCCTGAAAGACGCAAAAAACTACCAATTAAACCTTCTCACATTTTCTTGCACCACCTGATCTTTTGCCATTTTAGTGACGATAATGCCCCCTATTGCACCGCACGCTGAACAGCCCATCTGATCTCGTCTAACCTTGTTTTTGGGGATCTAAATATGGTAACGAATTCAATATATTGCGGACACTCTATATCGTTTTTATCTCATATTTCCCTATGAAAAAACATAAAAATTGATGTAACTGATGTTACATGTAACATTTAAAAAGATCAGTAAAAATTTTATGTCATCCGTTTTATAATCATGTTACATGTAACATTTTCAATGTTACATGTAACATCTGTTCACATTGCATGCATGATGTGCAAAAAAATAATGTTACATGTAACATCTATGTAACATTACTGAGTATGTGTCATTAACGATGATTTCATTGATGTTACATGTAACATTTGCGCGTTGTGTTCATGCCAAAATAATTCTGTACCCATGGTGTGTGGAGTTATAAAAATGTTACATGTAACATCCATGTAACATTACTGAGTATGTGTCCATGACGATAATTTCATTGATGTTACATGTAACATTTGCACGTTCTGCCAATAATTCCATATCCAAAGTAGGGTTGTCATTAACATTACTAAATATGTGTGTCCATGACAATTATACATGTAACATACTTTTTGAAACTGGAAAATGTAATTGTATCTGGAAAATGTTACATGTAACATTCGATCGTTGGTTCTTAAAATTGTCAGTTTTTTCCAGTTCGTGTCTCTGAGATGCAATCCAAACGTTGCAAATAAGTGTCAACCCACCAAAATAATAGTTCGTGCATCCAAAAAATAGTTGTGTTGCATTTTACACAACACAAAACAACAAATACCAATTATACCTTTCATACAAAAATGAAATCTAGCTACGTATGATGTTTAAACCAAACAAAGACAAGTTAAAAAACAATTTGTTCTAATCCATACAGGACAAAACTCTGGTTTTCCAGTTGTTCTATGCTTTTTTAGCACGATGTGTTTCATTATTTTTCCTTGTTTGGAAGTCATCGAAAGTCCAAGATCTGGGTGGATCATTGAGGAATTCGTACACGAATGCTGCTCTCTCTTCTAAAACCTTCAATGCCATAATTAACGTTGATTTGTACGCTGTTGAATATGTTCTTCATGACATGGATTATAGCAACACCGCAATCAACGCTGCGAAATATATTATGTTAAGAGAATTCATTAATAACTGGTGTGTTTGGGTAACATAATTAATTAGCGATAACTGTAGTGCACTTACACAGATGATCCTTAATCTGGCACATTATTGGAGTTTGAAATTTCAGCATCCAATAGCTGATATTCACTAGCTTCCTTTGACAATAATGCATTAACATAACGAACCTACATTTGAACATGGAACAAAATGGTGAGGATTATTCATTCAACATTGCACGGGTAACAAAAAGCTTCAAACCTATGTATTGAAACTCACAAGTCTTTTTGCATTCTCGTAAAATCTATCAACATCTCTAGGACGTCGAAGGTTGATCGAATTGTAGTGTGTCCAATTCTTCTCCTGCTTATCACAAACAAGCAATGTCTAGTGTCCCTTTGATGATGTCAATCCTACAGTATTTATTGGAAAATGTACGAATCTATAGTTGTCGAAAAATACTTCTATAATTTTTGGGTTAAGATTGTCAGCCAATACTTTCTTGTCCCCCTGTGTAATCCAAAACTGTATATATTGTAAAACATTTCAAAAAATTAGTAACACGCAATGTCTACATGCAAATCAAACAAAATAAAAATAAAAAACACACTAAAAATGTAAAAAAAATAAAAATAAAAAAATGGAACAGTTTGATTACCCAGCAATAGCTATTGATAAAATATGACCGATTTGGCAAATCATGATCAATCCCTTTTAAATCTCTCGCAACCTTTGCTTGATCAAGAGACATCATCTCCATACATCCATTGATGACCTAAAAAACGTTTTATTAATCACTAACATAATGTTATAATCATCTGTATATTTCTAAATAAACAAAAAAATGTAAGTAACATGACCGTCATGTTGCATGTTACATGTAACATACATTTATAGGCTTGTTATGTTACATGTAACATTGAAAAAAAACATCACGAGATGTAACTATTAAAATGTTACATGTAACATTACACTTGAAAGTTACATGTAACATCACAAAAATGAAATGTTACGTGTAACATTTCGCCTGTTATAACAAGAAGTGACTCACAATATTTGAGAGTTGAGTCTCCCACATCAACCCAATCAAATCAATAATGGATACTTGAGCGAACATCCATTTTGCTCCCCAAACAAATGCTTTGCAATAAAAATGAAAAAAGTAAAACAAAAATGATGTACATCTAATTTCCATCGTTCCAAAAATAACATATTTGACACTTAAACTTACCCACGTCCATCCTCCCGTATAATCAGATTGAGTATGTCCTAATCATCGTTTGCAATCATTTTTGCAACGACGCTATTGCGTGGAGGCAATTCTTGAGGTTCATCGCCGTTGTAGGCCAATGTACTTTGTTCATTGCTCTTCATAACATCAGGGACTGGTACATCATACTTTTTCTTCAATCATCGTGGTTTCTTGACAGGTACATTGTATTTGTGGACTGAGTCATCATTAGTCTTCTGTGTCTTGACGCGACTCTTAACGTTTTTTACAAGCGATATTGGTGTCTTGGTTTCAGCCTTTGTACGCGTACTGAGCCTAAGCTTCGGTTTTGCTGGAATTGACGTCATTGGCAGTGAATTGTGGGCAACAATGATTGATGCTTGCCTGACAATCACGTTATCTCTATCTTCGAGCTCACACTGGTAAAACTTTGTCAGACCAGACATTTTTTCAGTATGTTCCCTATATTTTTCTACTGTCTGCGTTATCGAATGCACAACAGCTTCTTCAAGCTTTTCCACCATCCTCTCCTGTTGCGTAACATTGTGAACTTCAGCTTCTACCAACTTCTCATCTGTTTTCTTTTTCTCTTCCATCAACCTCTCTATCTCAGCCTGCAATTGGTTTTTCTTATCACCAATCCGCTCTATCTCACCTTTCAGATGCTGAATCTCTTTTGTCATTCTTCTCTTCATCTTTTTACGCTTCGCCCTCACTTTATCAACCTTGCGTAATAGTTTCTGATTGCTTTCGACAAGCTTTGTTAAATTCTGTGAACCTCCACAAAATTTAACGTCTTCATCAAATGGTTGCGATATTAACAAATCAAAAAACGGCATATTGTCAGCAACATATACCTCATCTTCTCCCTTAATCTTAGCACTTGTATTGGATGAACTAGTCTCTGTGTCACCGTGCACAGGTAGTACAACACCTACCTTGAGTTCCGACACTAATTCTTATGTTAGTCCCCGGATAACCTAAACTCATCAGTAAAAAACGTGCAAAAAAAAAATGTTATGTATCAAAAATACACTAAAACACCACCACCCCAATTGTGTTACATGTAACATTTTTATAGCTTGTTTTTTTAATGTAACACAAATTATGTTACATTTAACAACTTCTTTTTCGTTAAAATCATCATGCCAATTTGTATTATATTTAACATTCTTTTTTGTACATCAACAAAAAAAAAAAAAAAAAAACCAAAAAAAAAAAAACCACTTGGTATGTAGTTAAATTGTGCAATCCAAGGTCGGCCGACATCAATGTCGTCATGTCCCATTTCAGAAAACTAGGGAAAAAATACATACCTGATCATCAGTTAAATTCTGCAAATCTAATCTGGAAGCAACCAATGTCAACGCCATCATATCCCATTTTAAAAAACAAGGGACTGCAACTATTCTTGATGCCACTGGCGGGATCAACCTTGAGTGTTCACACAACCAAAATTGGAAAAACAACATAAAAACATTTTCTAGAAAAGTTTATATATTATGCACAATTACTACTAAAAATTAACACGGTTGTTATTACCTGCAAAACAATGACACATCTAGTTACAGAGCTCGGTCTCTGATACCCAGATTCAATTGATGACATCAAATTTGAATGAATGGCGTCAGCCCATTTGGAAGTTGCCATAACATCCAAATCCTCAACAATGTTCATATCTGATACTCGAACATACAGCCCCTTATTACTGAAGAAGCAAGTTATCAACAAAAGAAGACACAGTAGGCGAACAACATCCTTCACATTTTCTCCGTCTTCGTGTCTAATGGCAGCATGTAACATGGCCTTTAACTGTACAACACTTACCTTGTTCGTGTTCAAACCTTGTCGTGCTAGGAATACACAGTCTTGCTTCTTTGCGTACTTACCGGGCAGTTGTACTTCACCGCGTGGCAACACAAAAATAAGTTGCAGATCATTGCTTGTGAACTCCACGAACCGTGGCCCCAGTTTGAATGTTTTTTTTTTAGATGATAGCACCGGATAATATTCACGATCAAACTGTCGATACGATGGGTTGAAACCTTGTCATTTTGATCATTCATCAGTACTTTCATGGTGTTCCAAAATGGGGTGCGACATAAATAAAATATAAGTTCATCACGTAGGTGTAAATCATTGATGACTGATGAGACCTGTGAAAGGTTACATCGATATTTGATCGGTCCTGATGGGGCTTGGCTTGTTGTCGCTACTCCTTGTTTGCTTGTTGACGCTGTTAGCACATCTGGAACATGTTTCCCTAAAATGGAAGACACATAAATCAATAGATACTAAAATGTTCCAAATTCTAAAAATAAAGCAAAAAAAAAACTATGTAAAAACATTTTTTTTACCATCCTCAATGTCAGTTGCACTTATAGGCGTGTCATGAGCATCAACAACAGGTACTGTGTTGTCATGAGCATCAATGACTGGTAATGTGTCATTTGCGAAATGTATATTAATGCATAAAGCCCCATGACCAAAAATGTTACATTTCCTGCATTGTAAATCTCTTTCCAACAATATATAATCAAACTTTTTGTATACAAAAACAAGAATAGCCCAAAAATGTTACATGTAACATCTGTGAACAAAATTTGAAATATCGACAAAAATGAAAAGTACATTAATGTTACATTTCATGTATTGATGTTATATTTCAACAACAGCTAAATCAAAAAAAATTGTACACAATAAGATAAGAATAACTAAAAATGTTACATGTAACATCTGTGAACAACTTATAAACATCGACAAAATTTGAGCACAAAAACCAATAATAAACTAAAATGTTACATGTAACATTTGTGCACAAAATTTTGAAAAACATCGACAACAGCTGAAGTACTACTTCAAAATTCCGGTAAAAAAATATTCGTACCAAATATATGTGTAAGACCTCAATCGTAGCACGTACATCATTTGAGTTGCATTTAGAGTATTGGGAAATTCGGGGTGAAATTGGGTCAATTAAAACACAAAATTAAAAGTTTGGGGGTCAAATCGAAAATTTAGAAAACATGCAATCCAAAAAAATTTACATTTAATTTTTCAAAATAAAAACTTTTGAGGTGAAATTACAAATTCAGAAATTTTTAAAAGTGGAAATTGACTAAGAAAGATATTGTAAGAAATTAGGGGGACAAAAGAGCCATTTAACCAAAGATATTTTAAACACACACACACACACACACACACACATATATATGCATGCTTGTGCATGTGTGTGTACCGTGAGCTCATCCGGAGACAGGGGAATAGGTGAGGGGCGACGTGGTGTGGAGAAAACCCATAAACCAATCTACAAAAAACTATGTAAATTAATGATCTATAAAAAATCTTGACCTCAAGTTTGAAAAGAAGGAGAAAAATCAGAAATCTAGATAGAGAGGGTCGTTGGAGGTTTGTGATCGCCAGTGATGGTGGGTTCTTCAGCGTGAGGGTGTTTCAGTGTTGATCGTTGTCTTGTTCGGCGGGATATGTGTGTGTCGTCCATTTGTCTCGTCCGACGGCAGAGGTGTATGAGATAGTGTGTGTGTGCTCTATTTTTCTTCTGTTTTGGGTGTATCAGGTGTGTATGGGTGTGGAGGTGTTGTGCTATGGCATGTGTTGATCAGGCTTGAGAGGGGTGTTGTTGGTAAAATGGGCTGCTGTGTAAGTGTGGTTGGTTGTTGAAGTGGAGTAGTGAAAGAGCCGCCGGAGTAGTGAAGAAAAGGAGAGAGAGACGACTAGTCTGATCACAAAACAGGAGCTAAATGAAGAAGACAGCCGTTCGCCTAGGCGGTGACAAGATTCGCCTAGGCGGTGGAGCATCAGTAAGCAAAACAGAAAAGATGACAAGTGTTCTTGCCTTAGCGGAGGGGTTCTCGCCTTGGCGGAAAAGGGTCAGTGTGCAAAAACAGAGAAAAAAGAGTGTGTTCGCCTAGGTGGAGGAGCATCAGTAGGTAAACCAGAGAAGGAAAGAAGTGTGTTCGTCGCGGCGGTGGATCTCTCGCTGAGGCGGTAGGAGTAGGAGCATCAACTTAGAAATTTTAAAGAAAATCTACAACCATTTCGGAACGGGTAACGTTTCTCGTTAAATTTTATGATTTGTTAAATTAAATTACTAGCCTAAAATGTCGAAATGGCGATAATAATTATTGAAACCGTTCACATGAATAAAGTTTATATAGTAAACTTTAACGGAGCAATACTAGCCGAATAGAAATATTTCATAATAAAATATGGAAAATAAGAAATTACGGAACGTAGGACCTGCATTGCAGGATTAGGTTATTTTTACCTAAAATATTAATTTAGACCCTATCACTAATAGATTCGCAAGCACCAGAGTAACAGTAGACTGTAGTCGGTAAAAGCTTTTCGGAGCGGATCACCAGGTGAGTGTACTGTCTTCTAGTAAATTTCAAAATCTATTTTCATATATATGATGGAGAAATGTGTTTACTTAAAAACTAGACGAATTTGTAATTTATATGGATTAAGCGGTTTTGAGTGTTTGTGAAATTGTGAATTTCGTTGGTTTCTAAAAGAGGTAGAAATTGATTGTGGACAAAGTCGGTTGTTGTTGAGGTGAAAATTGGTGTTTGCTCTGACTACACCATATTAATTATCTGCTTCAGCAGAGCGTTGATTATCTGCTTTGGCAGAGCGTTGATTATCTGTTACGGTAGAGCGTTATTTATCTGCTAGGTATAGTACTGCAGAGTATTGTTTATTTGCTAGGCATAGTCCTGCAAAGCGTTATTTATCTACTAGGCATAGTCTTGCAGAACGTTGTTTATCTGCTAGGTATAGACCTGCAAAGCGTTGATTATCTGCTACGGCAGAGCGTTGTTATGTCTCGTTAGAAAGGCAAATCCTACGGGTAGTATGGTACCGTTGCAACTCCCGATCGTGAGGTTAAAACGATCATATGGCTAGTCGAAAGGTGGTATGGTGTTTTATCGTATACGATGAACCGGTTGAATAAATTTACAAATATATATACATTATTTTATACTAGTTTGGTGTATCCATTTATGTTGATATATCTATTGTTCTGGTTGATTTGTACTGCTTGATTGGGATGTTATAAATATCTGCGTTAGTTCTGTGGTGACAGGTAAAAGAGAGTTTTCCTGGTGGTATGTGATTTTTATATTATTGTTTGATATGTGGAATTTATATATTTTATACTTGATCCATGAAAAATGTTTTTATTATGAAGACAGTACATCGATAAATATTTTAGTTTCAGGTGCAGCTGCTAAGAGTCGGTCCCCTACTGGCTCTAGGTAGAGTCCTGCGATAGAGTCATTGTGGATATTTTTGGGACGAGTTGCCTGAGATGAACCCATGAGAGGTTCTTTGTTATTATATTATATTTTGTTTTGTTGTCCTTATATTCGGGGACGGGCCATATGAGAAGAGGTATATGACCTATATTTTGTGGTTATATAATTGTGTATGCTCTTTATCGTATTTCTAATTGGGTTGACGTTCAGGGGGATGTCATGTCAACGTCACGCCGGACCCAGGGTGATGGGTGTCCAGGGAGGGGTATGACAATATGAGCTTTGTGACTGGCGTATTGTCACCACAACAGATAAATCATGATGTATGGCGAAATCACATAATTGTGCACGAAAAAAATCGATCCAAATCATGTTGACGTATTTGTATGGCGAAATCACCGAACATATACAACTACACTAAAAAAATCGCAGTATCATTTGTAAAAATCACAAAACACGATATGCAAAACAAGATTCTATCACGCACAAATGATAACTAAAAAATTCCACTCCTAAATGTTCAATATATGGTTGCATGACGTAAACTATGAGTCCAAACGCGTAAACTAAGACCTATTGTCTGATTTCTATGCCGAAACAGTTGAGATCGTCGTTAAAAATTGCATCAATCTTACCTGCGTCGGAGAGGTTGACAGGATCGTTCGCAGTATTAGGGTTCTTAGTGATCATCTTCCACCGTGTAGACACCATTGTGAACTAATTGATACAAAAATCAAGGTTACGTGACCGGCAATGATAGGCGATGGTGTTGCAGAACGTTAGGGTTTCGATCATTTAGGGAATATGGAAGGTTCTCCTTTCCAAAATTGAGGACTAGTTATGCTAATGAGACGTGAATACCAAAACCCATTATTTAAAAAAAAAAAAAAAAAAAAAAACGTCTTTTCCCTGACAAGTTATCAAATGGCAGTTTAATTTTGGAGTATAATCCTGTGTTACGCATTTAATTATGTGACCTGTACAATATGTAATAAAAAATGTAACATTGTTACATGTAACATTTAGTGTTGCATCTATGTTGTATGTACCATTATTTTGTATGAAAATAAAAGGTTAGTTACATTTAGCATCTACCACCAAAAAAAAAAAAAAAACGTTTAAAAAGAAGAAAATAATGTCACATGTAACAAATCCATTATTGTCGTGTTGAAAAATAGCATCAACAACTTCACCAAACACAATTACGAAAAATATGGAATGCAAAAAAAAAAAAACATTTATTGTTCCATTATTGAATACAATGTCAATTACTAGATATACCAAAATTTGTTTTTGTTAAAAAAAAAATGAAATTCAAATGTCCACTCTCGAATCCAAAAACAGAATCTCTTGATATAACTCAGTCTTATGCCAACAGGTCTTTGAATGTCTTTCTTTTGTGTCTCCTCATTTTTTTACATCTCCCACACTTTCTTTCTTTTATCTCACCCCTTGACGGTATTTTTACTTTCTTCGGTCGACCCGATTGCTTCTTTGACAATGATGGTAATATAATTGTTTCGCTCTCAACCCACATAGGTCATTCAATTGTCGGGATTGCATATATTCCTCTCGAATAGGTCTCACGGTAAAATTTGATGCTGAAGTATTCTTCTATGTAATCATGTGCCGGCAAGACACTCTTGTTAATCGCTGCACAACCGTGTACGCAAGGGAACCCTTTTATCTGCCATTATCTACACGAGCATGATCGTCTCACCGTATCAACTAGCACTGATAGGGATGAATGAATCTCATAACAACCATCACCAGACGAGCTGATATTCCATGTTCTTCATTCATTAATCAACTCGCACAATTTGTTATCCCAAAACGGTGTTATATCACCATCCATATTTTTTTATTCTTGTCTCCTATCGGACATTAGGTCTATCCACCGTATTCTAATTTTGTCAATCAATAATATTGCAGAAAAATGACGATATTCACTTATCCAAGAGTTGAAACATTCCGCCATGTTTGATGCAGATAGATCGTGCATGAATCGCTGAACTTTTTCTCCGCCTTCGTACATTATCTTATCATACAACATTTTATAAACTTCCGGTGTGTGCGCATACACCAACCCGTTCAATTTTTAAATCATTAATTCCTTGAATGTGGTGTTTCTCCCAGCCATTGCAGCCCTCAGATTCATCTTTAAATACAATAGGTAGTATGCATGGTGGCAATGTGGGAATACATTCCGTACTTCCTTTAATATACCATTATGACGATCTAATATAAACGTGATCACAAGATCCGCCGCAACGATCTTTTTTAACTCAGATAAAAACCAATTCCAATTATCATCATTTTCTGCATCCACAATTGCAAATGCAATAGGGAACATCCCTGCAAAATCAACTCAATCACAAAAATCTCAATCAATAAACACATATGATATATTTGTGACATGTAACAATGTTACATGTAACATACATTCAAGTGTTTAGTGTCAGGGGAAAAAATGTTGTACTATATAGTAAATATGAAAATCATCAACTGACATCACCTTGATTACCATATTTTGTCGTCGCAGTTATTAAATTCCCTTTATATCGGCCGGTAAGAAATGTTCCATCCAGGAACACCATTGGTCGACAGAAGCGGAAACCATAAATACATGCTTCGAATGCGACAAACAGACGTCTGAAATGTCCCGTGTCCTCATCATAATCGAGTGTAACATGACTCCCGGGGTTCGTTTGTCTACATTTATCAACATACCATTGTAATTAGTCGTACGATATTGAATAATCCCCAAACACGTTGTTTCTGACCTTTTCTACACCAAGCCACGTGTTGCAGTTCGAGATCTCAATACCATATTGCCTCTTGAAATTGTCAACTACATCAATAGGGTGCATTTTCGGGTTTGTCCGTACGTCATTAGTCAAACAACCAGAAACAATCTCCGAGCTCATTTGTTTATTTTTGTTTCTGCGGAAAGTAGACCCACATGTGTGTTTGTTTACTAAATTCCAGATGTAGAATATACCATTTTCCAGCATTACACGTCCGTGCACAAACCATGGGCATTTTTTTTCCTCTCTAAGTGTACATGCAGCTGTCACACGCACTTTGCCGTTTTTTAGATAATAGAAATTGAATCCAATCTCAATTGCATATTTTTTAATACATTCCGGAATTTGCTTGTTCCGCCTCTGAATTTTTGACCCTCCTCTTGGATCCCATTAGCCTACCGAGATGACAATAATACCATGTCGTTATTCTACTGCAATATGTTGTCATAACTACCTATGTAGTCAAGTTCATCTTCGTTGTTTCTGCCACTGTTTAACAGTACAGTGACGTTTGTTGATGCACTATTCGATCCGCTAGAATTGTTCAGTCTCTGGATGCATATATCCAATAGCTCAATGTTCTGATGCGCTGTTAGCAACATCATCTCCTCAAAGTCGCATTGGTCAGCAAACATGCAACTGGAATGGCCATGCAATGCGTATGACAAGTCAAATTTTGACTTAGCTAATTCTGGCCATTTGCTTACAATCTTGTTACACAAATCACTAATGTTGTTGTTGTTGGCAATCTTCAAAACTGTATTCACCCCCTCATACTTGTACATGTATGCAATCGAAAAATGATCCCTGTTGACATACCAATAACCATCAGAACATATGATCCCCCTCTTTTTTGACAAATAAAATATGTTACATCTAATATCACCATATAGCACACCGTTATGTATTGATGTTACATGTAACACACCTCCGTCCTAAAAAATGATTTTACAATGTAATATCAACACACAATTATGTTTATTGTTATATGTAACAGGCCTCTTTCCCATTAAAATGTAACACGCCTTAAGAATGTAACATGCTATATGTACAAACGTCATGTGTATCAGCATAGTTATGTTTATGTTACATGTAACACGCCCATTTGCCTGTTAAAATGTAACACGCCCTAAGAATGTAACACGCTATATGTACAAACGTTATCTGTATCAGCACACAATTATGCTTATGTTACATGTAACACACACCTTTTTCTTGTTAAAAAATGTAACACGTTATAAGAATGTAACACGCTATACTTACACCGTTATGTGCATCAACACACAATTATGTTTATGTTACATGTAACACGCACATTTTTCTTGTTAAAATTGTAACAATCCATCAAGGATGTAACACGCTATACGTATAACGTTATGTACGTCAACATGCAATTATGCTTATGTTATATGTAACTCACTATATGTACAACGTTATGTGTGTTATTGTACTGCATTACATTTCGCATATGAAGTATGTGCTTGTGATTCAACTTGAATCATCCAAAAAACTACTATATATGTCGATCCACAAGTAAAAACACTTTATCATCCGTTCGTAATTCGACAACAAAACCTTTATCAACAAAAAACTAGGTCTATATACGCGTTGTTGTCGAAAAACCCTAACTTGATATCAATATATCTGTAAAAATCACTACGATTGGCATATATCAAATGAGGATGTGTATTACCTGTTGTTGATCGGCTCAGAATGATTCATCAATTGCCTTTCCATGGTTGCTCTGATTCGATCGTTCTCTCTACATCTACGGCGATTTCTTGATTTTGAAATTCGAAATGCAACGTATATTAGGAAAAACGCCATGATTTGGTATTTATAGTATGTTTTCACAACTGAAAAATTGGATTCAAGATGGAAATCGTTTTCGCGTACAATGGAAGGGCAAATCAGTCACCGAAACATGTACAATAATCGAATTTGGGACTGATCGGTGCATAGTAAATCCGGCGAGGGATTGTGCTGTTCTGTAAAACATAAGTTGGTTTTATTAATAGATTAAGGCTAATTATGGGTTCAACGGATAATTTTCCCTTTTTTTTTACACTTTATTCTTCCTTCTTCCTCACTGACAATGTTGTCGCTCATGGTGGCGTTTTTATTTTTTCGGTCACCGGATCTATCATGTCTGGCGGGCATGCACGGATATGTGCAGATTCATCAAATCAACGTGGATCTAGAGAAGAAGAAGAAAGAGGAGGAAAAAAGAAGTAAATGGCTCGTACCGGAGGATGTGCATTTTAAAGAAAAATACTGGGTAGAAAAAGAAAAAAAGTTTTAAAAGGGGCAAAAGGATAATTTCGAAATAACTTTATTTTTTTGAAATGAAAATATTTTACAAATGAGTTTTTTATTATTTAGTCCCCATTTAAGAGGTCACTTAGAAAAAAATCATTTTCAATTGTTCACGCAGAAATCAGACTTGAAAGTACAACCAATTAAGTTTTTGGTCATTTGGCAGACAAAATATGATATAAAAAGACATATATACCCCCAATACATTAACACCTCAAATAAGACCCTCACGTTGTCTTTATTTCTCTTTCTCCAAACCTAACATCACTAGACCATCTCCATCTCTCTCTCTAAAAACGTGAATCTCTCCTCCACTGTAGCCTACCACTCCTCTACCGTCGCCATCCCTTGACTACCATCGTGCCAAATCGATCTCCATTGCCGACCATTATCCACCGTCGCCATCGTGCATCGCTATCGTCTATCCATCGACGAAAACCCTTCCCCTGGTGGTGGCGACGAAAACAAAACTAGCGAATCCCACCTCCACCGTCATCACCGCTGCAAACGAAAGCCCTAGTCTTTCTCTTTTCTTTTCTCTCTCTCTCTATAATCCGATTTGGATCTGTGTTTTGGCACACAGATCCAACACTAGATCTGTGCTTTGGCTCACAGATTCGATATAGCGAGAGAGAGAGAGAAAGAAGAAGGGAGGAGGAAACTTTAGACAATAATCTTGATGCCTGGTTTTGGGTCATCTTTGTTTTGCTCCGGCGATGTTCTTTGTGGGTTTACTTTGGTAAGTCAAAGAAGCGGCAGCTGATGAGTTGTTGTTCGTGGGTTGTGGTCCTCAAACATGGACAGACCCACAAAATACATTTTTACACTTCACACCCCTGAGGTTTGGTCACTTTTTCACACATACACCCTCTAGAGTTTGGGATCAAGCTTTGATGTTTCTTGATTTCTTTGATGCTATTGATTTCGTTTTGTGCAAATATGTGTTTGATGTATTTATGTTTTTTGGGATCTGTTTTTTTATGGTAGTAATATGAATGGTGGTGGAGGTGGGGATCTCTCTATATATATATTTCTCTCTCTAATTCTCGGTGGTGATGGCTGTTGTTCGTTTTGGTGGTGTTCTTCGGAGGTGTTGATGTTCGATTCGGCGGTGTTGTTGGCAGTGTGATGTTCATTTTCCTTTTGGACAACCATCGGCCACCACTAGCCAAATTCGGCAACTACCGCCGGCCACCAGTTAGATCCGAATCTCCCCCACTTTCTATCTCTCTTGTTCATGGTATTCTTATTGTTTTCCTTTTTTTTTTTTCTGGGTTTGATGTTCGATTCGGTAGTATTGTTCATGTTGGTGGTGTTTTTTGGCGGTGTGGATGTTTGATTCGGCAGTGCTATTCGGTGGTGGTGATGTTCATTTTCGATTTGGACAACCGTTAGCCACCACTAGCTAGATCCGGCAACCACCGCTGACCACCAACCAAATTTAACGTTAACGTATGACGGCTAACGTTAATGCACACTAATTTTTATTTTTTGCACACATGTTTTTTTAGACAATGCTTGACATGTTAATGTTAATACAGACGAGACCCCCAAAAAATGTGTATTTAACGCCAACATCAGTGGGTTTTTTTTTTTTTTTTTTTTTTTTTTTTTTTTATGAATACGTTAACGTTAACGCAAAAAGAGTCACCCAAAAATGTGCATTAATGTTAACGTCAATGTTTGTTTTTTATTTTTTCACATATGGTTTTCCAGACAACATGAATGCGTTAACGTTAATACAGGAGACTCTCAGAAAAAATGTATATTAACGTTAACGCAAACTCACCCAAACACACATTCAGTTTAAAATGACAAAATACCACATATAGTAGTTAATGTTAATACGCACAAGACAAAAGTATGTAATAAGACGTTAACGTAAATATTCAAGTAAAATACATAAACATAAAGAATCTCTAAAAAACAAAATACGTTAACATTAAAACCCACAACCCGATGGTAAAAAATGTGTTAACGTTTAATGCACACAAACAGATGATGAAAAATGCAGTAATGTGAAACACACATAAAAAAAATATGAAAATGCTTTAACGTTAACGAACACAAAAAATGAGTTAATGCACACAAAATAAGTTAATGTTAACGCGCACAAAAAAATAAAAATAAAATATACAAGAAGGGTGTATTGCTGAAAATGAGTAAACGTTAACGCACACAAAAATGAATTAACGTTAACGTAACACACACAAAACAAATGAGGAAGAACAAAAAAAAAATGCAAATAATGTTAACGTGAATTCAAAATGTAAGTTTGTAATATAGGCAAGGGGTATTTGCTTGAAGCGTTTACGTTAACATTAACATCTTACTGTCCATTTTTATCTTCTTGCATAAGACAAAATGACATATTCGTAAATATTTGTGAACATAGTGGTCAAAATGCAGAGACTTTTTTCTAAAAGAATCTTGGGTCTGAAAACTTAATTCATGGTGTCAGGAGATCTGATTTCTCTATGGCCTATCTATAGAAGATTAAATAATAAAATCCTCTTTACAAATTCTTTGTTTAGGCAACTACTTTACATGAAGAATTTGATTATGTAATTTAATAAATCTCTTGTTTAGATAGACAAGCAAAAATTTGAAATGCATTTAATTCTAATAATAAAAAAATAAAAATATACCTAATAATATATTTTTCTATTTAATAGTTTAATAATATAATTTTTAGAAATAGATGATAGAATATCCTAATGACACTAAATTAATAAAAATTCTCAAACTAAATATATGTATTTAGTTTTAATCTCATCTATTAAAGTTAATAAAAACAGTAATGTTTAATTCAGGGTAGCATCGTCAACTGTTGCCGGCCATTGGCTGTCGGATTTCACCTACTATTGGTTGTTGGTCGTCAACTCCGGTCACTGGCCGTCAATTTTTTTTAATTGTATTCAACTACTTTTTTAGTAGTGTCATTTTAATATATTTTTAGTACATTTTTTTAATTATATTAAACTAATTTTTTAACCGAAAAATTATATGATTATAACTGAAAAATATACTAAAATGTAACTAAGAAATACACTTAAAAAATAGTTGTATGTAACTAAAAAATATACAATGAAATAATTACATGTAATTAAAATTTTGGCGATCGGAGGCCTGAGGTATGACGACGAAAGGTGGCATTGATAATCGACGACATAAATCTTAATTGAAAACATTTGATTGGAAATATAAGGGAACATTCACTATCTGATTAAAATATAACACAAAATATAATTAAAGAATTTATATTTAACTTAAAACTAAATTAATATAAATTATAGATTACACTCTCTAATTGGGACTACTGATTAATTATTCTCAATTTTTATATCTATTTTAATAATATAGTTTTAGTGGTGGGATTATTTTTTTTGTCATGACACTTTTGTACTCTCGCACCCGACTCACACACACCCCTTTGACTCACGCACCCTTCGAACGAATTACGCACCTGACACATCCGACTCACACACACACCCCTTGACTCATGCACCCTTCGAACGGATTTCACACCCGACTCACACACACTCCTGACTCACGCACCCTTCGAACAGATTACGCACCCGACTCACACACACACTCCTGACTTACGTACTCTTCGAACGGATGAGATTGAAATTCTACATCCAAATATGTGTGAAAAGGGACTTGATCTCCAACCACGAGCGTGGGAGTGTGGAATCCCTAGTGGTGGGATGAAAATGAAATCTCTTTGTATTTTTTAACCATTACCTAACAAGACCTAAAATCATTATTAAAATACAGATGGAGGAAAGCAGTGAGTGGTGGGCATTGAAAGATTTCCGAAAATAAACAAGTGGTGGGCCCTTCAGACTAATACCGGAAAAGCCCACGATAACTCCGGCCCACTGCTCTATGGCAACCTACTAGAAGCTTCATTTTTAATTATTTTACTATTTTTTGTTAAAATGTAGTTTAATTTTAAGTCTTTTGTTCAGTCAACATTTATGATAATAAAATCTATTCTTAGCATAGTACATTTTTTGTTATGGTAAGTTATAGTTCACTTATTCATGCGATTATTTTTATTTTTTATTTTATGATCGAAATTGAATTTCATATTTTTTTTGTTTTATTTTTGTTTTTCGCTGCTGAAAATATTGTGCCTGAATATGCAATGAATGTAAAATATCAATTAGGGATGAATTAATTTGTAATGTGCGCAACAATAGTACGATGTGAAATTCAACAATAAATGTTTATTACTAATAAGACTAGTAATAATTGACATTAGAACATGAATTACCAATGTTCAATACTAATGCCAATAGTAATTATTATTCACTATTTTTCGTTGAATGTTACCGTAGAAAACTAGTAAATTACTTATTCAACAGTGAATCAATTTATAATACATGCAACAATATGAGAATATGAAAATGCATTCAGTGAATGTTCACTAGTAATACCAATAACAATTGTCATTTATCTTTCTACTTTTTATGCTTGGATTTCTAAAAAAGTGAATGTTAGATACTTAGTATTAAATATCAAGTGTTATTTACACAGTGAATAACTTCCAACGTTCATACACTAAATAATTAACATTACTTCCAACTAAACATGTCATAAGGCTTTATTTGACCATTTTTTAAGGATGTTTCTCCTTTTAAAAAAGAGAAGTCACATAATTGTATATGCCAAACAATTTTTTTAGAAAAATTATAGGTGAGTTTCTCCTTTTTTGTCTTGCTTTTAAAAGTTAGGAATTCTAACATGCATTCAGCTGAAAGGAGTTTCGAATTTGCTCAACGTGAATATGGAGAATTATTGCACATTAGCAATGAAGGAGGGTGAGTGGGGTTGCAAGGGAAGAAGAAAGATAATTGAGGAAGAAAAAGAAGACGAATAAAGAAAAAGAATAATAATAATAATAAAAAATAAAAAAATGTACATTTACTATTTACTCCCATTTTCGCCTAATTTAACAGTTAAATTGGACGAAATGACTGATTAAAACTGTAATTAAAGATGCAGGGTTTAAAATGAAACACAGCAAATTTATCAAACTACATAGAAATTTTTTGATAATTAAAAGGTCAAAAATCTAATTGACCCTTATATTAATTATAAATTAATTCAATCAAATATTTCTTTTTATATACATTTTGTTTTTATACTTAGTTAATATTAAGAATAATTAAATAAACATAGTATATGTGTATTTTAGTAATTTAATAGTCTTCTAATATTTCTACACAAATGTTTACCAAACGTTCATTACGCGTTTCTCATTTTTAATAGATATTTTTGACAGATATTCCAAATAACTTACAATTTTTTTTTCAACAATTCATTTTTAACAACTCATTTTCAACTGTTTCTTTTGAAAAAAAGGAAACACAAAATCTAATCATTTGTAGTGAATATTCACTAGATAGAAATTTCTTGAAGAAAAAATATTCAATATGTATATCAAATTGAAGATGATGAAACAAATATTAAAATGATATATTTTCAAAAATTAAATCACTTGTTAACGTACACAATCAATATTTTTTTTTGTTGCCATTTAATTTCCTAATTTATAGTTGAGTTACAATTTTTAGAGAGTGACGATTGATTGTATAGTATATTGAGAATAACGGTTTAATGATTTGCAAGGACTATTTAGTGAACGGTCTTTATGCACTAGAAAATAATGTTCATTGGAGTCTTCTTTATTTATTTATTTATTTTTTTAATATATAGAATATAATATTTAATACCAATTATATAATAAAATTAAAAAAGAGAAAAGGAACACTTTTTTTTTTTTTTCCCTCAAAATTGGGCCATTTGGTTTGGGAAAAGAAAAAGACCCAAACCGTCATCAATAATAAAATTCAATTGGATAAGCTCGTCTATTCAGCAACCCCCCAAAAAGTCTCCTGTTTTGACATTTATTTATTTATTCATTTTAATTTTTCTTTTTTGTATGGAATAAAATATTACTTTTCCTTTTAACTATTGTTTATAGAAACCATTGATTGAATTCCAGATACATAAGATAACTTTAATGAAATATTAATATGTAGACTGATTGATGATGCGATAAAAGTTCTCTGGGTGATTCTTTTAAAATAACTGGGCCTGGAGGGTTTGGAGGATTGGTAAGGCACTAGCTCAGAGTTCGACATTTCTATTTCTATAGTTATCTCCCCAATTGCAACAGTCTGGACGCGAAATTCAGAGACATACACAAGGGTATCTCAGTAGCAACCAAGAAAGGTTATCCTAGAGTTATTGTGGAATCGGATGCGATAGAGGTGGTTAAGTTAATCAGGAAAGAATGCCCAAACACCCATAGATTTAAGGTCTGGATTGACGACTACGACGATGATGAAGGTGAATAACTATATGATCTAACTGATGCCTAGACAGGACAACAAGTCTGTTGATCATCTTGCCAAAAGAGGGACATAATGCATAGAGAAGTTTAGACTAATGATAAATCCCCCGAATGATATGACTAATCTTTTGTTTTCCGAAATGAAACCGAAAGAATTTGATAGGTGTCCGTAATTTCGTGTTTCTTTGTTTGTACCAAAAAAAAAATTATTGTTATTAGATTAATATTTTTATTTTATTTTATATAATATATATTTTTATTTCACTAACATTATTTTATAATTAGTCACTTCTTTATGTTTTTATTATTTGTTAGATGAAATTTTTAATACTAAATAAAATTAAAATGTTTTACTTCTCCATCGTGATTTATTGAAATTGTTGTCTTTATAATTATTCGAATATGTCAGTGGTTAAAAAAATATAATCAACATTGTTATATAAAATTAAATTCAGTTCCGGCTCTCTATATTTGGATGTCTAAAGTAAAATATTAAATTAATGATTTTTTTTTTATAAAAAATTCACTAAATTAAAATTTTAACTCATATAATCGATGCATTATAATAATTTTTGATGTATTGTAATAATTAGAAGATTTCAAAATAATATCGTAATTATTAAAATTTAAAAGATGCTTCTCATACTCATGACCTACGTAACGATAAATTCTTGTTTTGTTTTTGTTCTTTGCCAAACATACTGTGCCACATAGAATGTGAATATGCAATGAATGTAAAATATCAATTAAGGATGAATCAGTCTGTGCGTGCAACAATACTACAATGTGAAATTCAACAATAAATGTTCACTGCTAATAACACTAGTTATAATTAACATTAGATTATGAATTTGCAAAACGAATGTTCAATACTAATGCCAATAACATTTATGATTTAACAATAAAAAACTAGTGAATTACTTATATAGCAATGAATCAATTTCTAATATGTGCAACAATATCAGAATGCGAAATGCACACACAGTGAATTTTCACTAGTAATACAAATAACAATCGTCATTTATCTTTTCACTTTGTATGCTTGGGTTTCTAAAAAAGTGAATGTTAATTATTTGGTGTTAAATATCATGTGTTACTTGCACAATAAATATCACTTAGTTTGACCCTTTTTTGGCGATGCTTCTCCTCTTGAAAAGGATAAGCTACATAACTAAATATGGCAAACAATTTTTTAAGAAAAATTACAGGTGAGTTTCTTCTTTTTTGTCTTGCTTTTAAAAGTTAGGAGCTCTAACATGCGTTCAGCTGAAAAGAGCTTCGCATTTGCTCGATGTGAATATGGAGAATTATTGCGCATTAGCAATGAAGGAGGGTGAGTGGGGTTGCATGGAAAGAAGAAAATAGAAGAAGAAAAAGAATAAAAAAAATGTACATTTACAATTTACTCTCATTCTCATCTAATTTAACAGTTAAATTAGACGAAATGACTAATTAAAACTGTAATTAAAGATGTAGGGTTTAAAGTGAAACACACCAATTTTATCAGACCGCATAGAAATTTTTTGATACTTAGAAGGTCAAAAATATAATTTATCCTAATATTAATCATAGGTTAATTAACACTCAATATATATATATATGGTAAGAATAATTAAATGAAGATAATATATGTCGATCTTACTAATTTAATGGTCTTTTAATTTTTTTACATAAATGTTTATTAAATATTTATTGCGTGTTTCTCTTTTTCAATAGTCATTTTTTGACAGATTTTCCAAATACACACAATTGTTTTTCAACAACTCATTTTTATCAATTCATTTTCAAATGTTCCTTTTAAAAAGTCGGGAAACTCCTATTAAGCTTAAAATGGTATCTAATCTTTTGTAGTGAACATTTACTAGATAGAAAATCTAATCTTTTGTAGTGAACATTTACTAGATAGAAATTTCTTTAAGTATCAATATGTATGTCAAATTGAAGATGATGAAACTGATATATTTTCAAAAATTAAATCACTTGTTAACGTAAATAATCAATATTTTTTTTGTTGCCATTTAATTTCCTAATTGATAGTTGAGTTACAACTTTTAGACAGCGACGATTGATTGTATAGTAAATTAAGAATAAAAATTTAATGATTTGTAAGGACTATTAAGTGAGCGGTCTTTATCCACTAGAAAATAATGTTCATTGGAGTTGGGTCTTTTATTTATTTATTTATATAGAAATATATACTTAATACGAAATTATGAATTATATAATAAAATTAAAAAAGAGAAAAGTAACAATATTTTTTTTTTCAAAATTGGGCCATTTGGGTTGGGAAAAGAAAAAGACCCAAACCGTCATCAATAATAAAGTTCAATTGGATAAGCTCGTCTATTCAGCAACCCCCCAAAAGCCCTCCTGTTTTGACATTCTTGTTTGTTTTGTTTTTTTTTTTTTAATTTTTTCTTTTTTGTATGGAATAAAATATTACTTTTCCTTTTAACTATTGTTTATAGAAGCCATTGATTGAATTCCGGATATATAAGATAAATTTATTGAAATATTAATATGTAGACTGATTGATGATGCGGTAAAGGTCTTTTGGGTGATTCTTTTAAAATAATCGGGACTTAAAATTTTTTGATATAATTGACAATAATGGTAATTGGTTCCTCTTCTCTATTCTTCATTTTATCTCTGATGACCCAAAAATAAAAATAAATCTAGATATAAATCCCCCATTATTTTTTCAAGAGGACATGGCCATATGGAGCATAGAACCATTGGGGATATTCTCCCTTAGGTTTGCATATGATGCGGATATATTGGTGGACTTTCCAATGGAACTTAATTTGGAAATTAAACATCCCTCAAAAATTTAAAATTTTCATCTAGTTACTTTTCCATTGGAGGCTCGTGACAAACAATTTTGGAGCTCAGTGGTCTAATTGTGTTTCGGCCATATGCCAAAGATGTAATGAATAGAAAAACTACTGACCATATACTGAAGACTTGTAAGAAGATTGAAAGAATTTGGGCATCATTCTTGCCCCTTGATCAACTCCAACACCTTTATGACACGGAACCACTAAGTTGGATCAAACAATACCTAAAAGGGAAGACTTCCTATTCTCTTCGCTTTTTATTTGTTTATTGTTATCCTTTGGGAAAATTTGAAGGACATAAACAAATAAGCGGTTGAAGGAGTTATCCAAGATCCTTTGTTGTGGCCTACAAAATATCCCGGCTTCAAAGGGATCTTCTGGAAGTCTTTTGTCCCCAAATCGCTTCTCAAGGATTGTGTGATATCCGATTTTCTAATTGGACTCTTCTTTGCACAGGATTTTTTAAACTAAGTATAAATGGTTGTGTTAAGAGAACCCTGGGCCCTGGAGGGTTTGGAGGATTGCTAAGGCACTAGCTCAGAGTTTGGCATTTCTACTTCTATAGTTATCTCCCTAATTGCAGCAGTCTGAAAGCAGAAATTAGACGCATACACAAGGGTATCTCAATGGCAATCAATGAAGGTTACCCTAGACTTAGTGTGGAATTGGATGTGGTAGACGTGGTTAAGTTAATGATGAAAGAATGCCCAAACACCCATAGATTTAAGATCTGGATTGACGACTAAAACAGTGATGAAAACGAATAACTATATGATCTAATTGACGCCTAGAGAAGACAACAAGTGCGCTGATTATCTTGACAAAAAAGGGACATAATGCATAGAGAAGTTTAGACTGATGATAAACCCCCCATATGATATGACTAATCTTTTGTTTTCTGATATGAAACCGAAAGTCTTTGATAGGTGTCCGTAATTTCGTGTGTTTCTTTGTTTGTACCAATTTTTTTTTATTGTTATTAGATTAATATTTTTTATTTTATATAATATATATTTTTATTTCACTGACGTTATTTTATAATTAATCAGTTCTTTATGTTTTATTTGTTGGATGAAATTTTTAATACTAAATAAAATTTAAATGTTTTACCTCTCGATCGTGATTTATTGAAGTTGTTTACTTTGTAATTAATTGAATATGTTATTGGTTAAAAAATACAATCAACATTGTTATATAAAATTTAAATTAAATTTAGTTCCGGCTCTCTATATTTAAATGTCTAAAGTAAAATATTAAATTAATTATTTTTTTTATGAAGAGTGCACGAAATTAAAACTTTAATTCATACAGTTTATGCGTTACAATAATTTTTTTATATATTATAATAATAAAAGATTTTAAAATAATATCATAATAATTAAAATATTTCAAAACAATATCCTAATTATTAAAATTTAAAAGAAGCTTCTCATACTCGTAGCCTAAGTAAGGATAAATTCTTGTTTCACACACAAAAGAAATGAACATTCTTTAGCAATGAATCGAGTATAAGGTTGATCCCACCAGAAATAAAATAAAAAATAAAAAATAAAAAATAAATAAAATAAACAAATGAGAATAAATAAATAAATAAAACAATGGAAGAACAAATGTGATGGTGAGAGTTCATGTTGATTTATGTGACATTGACATGGTCCAATTAAAATAAAGGACCACGTGAAAAACCTCTAGGGTGATTCTAACAGATTTTTTTTGTTATTTTTATTTTTTAAAATTTTAAAAAAATATTCACCAAATAGCCAAAATCTATTTCATAATTATTTAATATAATTTTATTATATTTCAAGTAATTTATTTTTGTCATTCCAAAATTTGAATTAAAAAAATCAACATAAAAATTAGAAATAATAATCCTCTATTTGGAATTAATTTTATGATCATTGCTGAATTTTAGTATTTTATATTTTTTTTCTAAATTGTATCACAACATAATTATAGCAACGAGAAAAAAAATAATAATCGGTGAATAGTTACAATTAAATTGTATAATTTATAATTTATTTATTTTTAATTTTAAATTAAGTATAAATTCTTTAATTATGTTTTCATCTGTGTTTTGTAGTCACATAATTAATTCTCCATTGTATTTCCAATCAAATGCTATTTGATTCTAATTAAGGTATGAATCATCGACTGTCAACACAGCCTTCCGTGGCCTTCGCCGTTGCCAGCCGTCAGGCCTTAAGTTTTCGGTCCCCGGAGTCTGGCCACCGATTGTCAATTTTTATAGTTACATGTGACTGTTTTTTTTAGTGTATCTCTTAATTACATATAATTATTTTTTAATATATTTTTTGTTAAATCTAACTATCATTTTTTCATTACATTCTTTTAAGTTAGTATATTTTTCACTTATATTTTTCTTTTTCTTTTTTTTTTTCTTTTTTTTTTTTTGTATTTTTTAGTTAAATGCATATAATTTTTCAATAAAAAATGAATAATTAATGATGTAGGTGAACGAAAGAGACGAAGTTAGAAAAGTCGAATGGGCATTTAAAAAGCATTTATAAAACTTTGACAATTAATTTACCCAAACATTTTGACATAAAAAATGCCAAAATTATTTTGAGATAAATTGGAAAATAGACGCCAAGTGGCATAGCTAATCCAAACTAAATGGGAAAAATTATATTTTTGCTCCGCCTATGTGGTTATGTGAATTTTCAAATTTGTTAAATTATACATCCGATCTCTCAAATTTTATATTTGTTTCAATCATGCAAAATTAAAAACATTGTTAATAAATTTGGATATAAATATGTTATGCTCAATACGTGATTTTCTAGTAGAAATATTTTCATCATTTTATCATTCTATTATACGTAAAATATTTTTATTAATCTTTTTTTAACAACGATTTGCCTTAAAAATGAAAGAGAGAAGAAGTTAAATCATTGTTAGTAAAAAACGTTTCATGTAGACACCCGCGTTATACTTTAGGAACCAAAAATATGTTTTTTCTTGAATTAAATTCTTTTAGTAAGCTTATTTTTTATAATTAATCATATTAATTTTTTTTAAAAAGCAAATTCTTCATGGGTTGTTGGGACTTGTTTCGCCTGACTCTTAAATGCAAAGGAGCTCTAGAAATAGAGAAAAAAATAGTGAGTCAAAGTAAGCTAAGTTAGGTCGGTGGTTTATGACTTAAACTTCATCTTTAAGTTTTCAATACACATAAATACTTTTTTTTTTAACTTTTTTTTTTTAATATATATATATATATATATATATCCTTGTTGATATTATTGATAGGAATTTGAAATTAATTAATATTAATTGAAAATGAGTCAATAGTTGATTTGACTAAAAACTACAATTAACTGTAACTAAAATCACTACGGGGGTGTTTGGTAGAGTGAAAAATGAAATGGATAATGGGGTGGGTACTGTGTTTGGTTAGAGGTGAAATGGAAAAACCCCCCCAAAAAAAATGAAGGTGAAAATGAAAAGTTGGAGGGAAAAAAATCAAGATTACCATTTTGCCCTTTTATTTTATATAACAAATATCTATTTTATTTATAGTAGGGGTAAAATAGTAAATTAAACAAAAAAATATTACTTTTTTTTTTTAATACACACAAAATATTATTTCTCCTCCTACCAAACATACTAAGGAAAATGATTTTCTCTCTACAAAGGATAAAAAAAAATTATTTTTCATTTCCTTTCCCACTTTTCCTTAGTATGTTTGGTTGGAGGGATATAGAAGGAGGAAAAATAATATTTTGTGTATATTAAAAAAAGAAAACAATAATATATATATATATATATATATATATATATATTTTTTTTTTTTTAATTTACTATTTTACTCTTACTATAAATGAAATGGGTATTTGTTATATAATATCAAGGGGCAAAACGATAATTTTGATTTTTCTCCACCCTTTTTTCATTTTCCCCCCAAATTTGAGAGGAAAAAAATGGATCATTTCACTCCCTATTTTGATTTCTCTTTTCCTTTTCACCTCCAACCAAACACACTCGTCGGGAAAAAAAGAGAAGGTAATTTTACCTTTTTTTTTCATTTTCCTTTTTCTTTTCATCTCGAAGCAAACATACCCTTAAAGAATATTTTGAAATTAGTTACTGAGTGGATGAGGTTGACAATAGCGATGGTGATCGGCGGTAACTATTGATTTCAATAAATTTTGATAAAGAAATATGACGTCGGAATTACAAATTAATTATGGAAGTTGATGGGACATAAAATATAAGTATAATGCAAAATAGGATAAAAAAACCAAAGCCAACTGTAAAAATGAGTTTCATTTTAATCTTTTTTATTTTTGCATTTTACCCCTCAACATATGTAACAACTTTGTCAAATCAGTTCATTATAATTGAGAAGGCATGTTTGAAAAAATAGGAATAGTTAACAAATATACATTATCACTCTCCCCAAAATAACTATTTTCTCCACTACATATTGAAATTTTAAAAAGTTTTATCACATTAATATTATTTCCGTAAGAGTATTATAACACAGTAAAAAAAAAAACAATAAAAGATTATCTAAAATTTTGTACAAAGTCAAATGTGACAATAAATTTTGGACGGAAGGAGTAATTAACCTATAAATTAAAATTGAACTTCCAAAATTATCATTTAAAAAAATTAATTAATCCATTAATATAAAAATATATGCCCATTCACTCTTTCTCTTGATCTCTCTCTCCCTCTACTTAGACTCTACCACTACCATCGGTCACCATCACTATGTACCACTACCATAGCACCATATTCACGGTCACCATCACCCCCTTCAAGTCTCAGTCTCTTTCTCTCCAAAAAGTGACCACCACCACCAGACCAGATTTAGTGGTGGTTGATCAAGATCTAGCCGCAGCTAATCAAATCTCGACTCATAGTTTTCTTGTAGATTTGATGTTTGTGTGAATTTTGCTGCAATATTGTTATGTTTTATTTAGAATTTTTGCATTGTTTTTTGGGATGATTTTTTGATGAAAGCCTTTGATACGAATTATTTATAAATTAAAATTTGTTGTGTTTATCAAGACACGTGTTGCTTTTTTCTTTGAAACATAATTTGTTTTATTGCAATTTTTTTTTTTATTAATGTTTTATTTGAATCAAATATTTATAGTATTATTTTTTTAAAAAAAATTATTGATCTCATTAATTTTTTTTTTGTGATAATGTTGATGATTAATATTTGTTGTGGTGGTGGTCGGCGGTAATAGATGAATGTTTGATATGGTGATTGCGGTGATAGCAAGTTTTCGAACGTGTTTGGCGTGCGATAGAAAACATTTGTTATGTTGATAATGAATAGTTATTGTGATTAGAACGGCTAACTAATGTTGGTTGTGTTGGTGTTATTAATAATTTTCGTATATATTTCGAATTTTGTACATCTCTAAAAGGGGGCAAAACATAGCCCAAAGCGGTCGTGCGGGGTCCAGCTAATACAGAGAAAAAAAGGCGAAAACAAAGGTAAAAAGCGAATATGCTTTGCTCTGCACGCAAATATCCACTTTTCCACGCCGATTCTAGTAGTAAGGTACTCCATCATATAATGAAACGTCTAAATCCTTAGTCGTTGATCTCATTCTTCACGATTCAATTGATCTTTCCTCCTCTCTCTCTCTCTAGAATTTCTGTTTCTCTTGTAATAATCATCTTTGATCTCATTATCTTGAGTTATTGGATTGAAGATCAGGGAATCGGAAGCTATGGAGCTTGTCCAGGAGCTATTTTTCGCTGCGTTCGTCGCGCTTTTCTTCTCTTTTTTCATCGCGAAGCTCGTCTCGATTTCCGCGGGTGGTGACGAAGCTGGACGTGATTCGGTGTCCAAATCGAGTGAAATTGCGGATAAAGGTGCTGCTGTGGTGGAGGAGGTGAGGTTTGAGAGGGGATTGAAAGTTGAACGCGCGAAAAGTAAGAGGAGAGTTCGATTTGTTGACGAAGTTGTTGTGAGGACAGTCGAGGAGTTTGAAGCGGAACGAGCTGTTGCAGAGTTTGCGGGATTCGGTTCTGAGGAGACATGTGATGGTGCCGGTGGAATTGAAGTGGAACAGAGTTCTGAAGAATTGTCGGAAGTTGCCGGATTTTCGGAAAATTCTTCTGAGATGGGGTTTGTTGGTGTGGAGGAAATGGCGGTAGAGGTTGTCGGTGTCGGTGAGTATGGAAAAGGAGTTGCCAACAAAGATGTAGAAACTGGCTCGGAGGAGCATGCTGTTCAAGAAAAAGGTGAGGAAGCAGAATTTCTTGAATCTGCTTCTATTGATGAAGAAAATGTAGTGAATAGAGATTCATATGATTCGATTGTTGATGAGAAGCCCGGGAACGATGCTTCTGATGAAAAAACTATTGAAAAATCAATGAGTAATGATGTTGAAGATCGAATTCATAAGGTTTCACTTGTGGAGGCTGGTGATAACAAGGCAATGCAGATTGAAAGGGAATTGGATATAGGGAGTGATGATGATGACGAGGAGGAGGAGGAGAAGAAGGAGATAGATTGTGATGGTGACAACGATGATGATTGGGAGGGAATTGAAAGGAGTGAATTAGAGAAAGTTTTTGCAGCAGCAGCAGATTATGTCGGTTGTGGGGGCAAAGATGATCATTTGGCAGATGTGGGGAGTGATTTGCAGATGCAATTCTATGGCCTTCACAGGGTTGCAATGGAAGGGCCTTGTCATGCACCTCAACCCATGGCACTGAAGGTCTCCGCCCGTGCCAAATGGTATCAAACTTTCCTGTATTACCTTTCTCTTACTGTCTGATTCATTTTCTATGAAGTGTTCGTTTAATGGTCTGAACAATTAGAGTCCTTAGCTCAAATTATAAGTAATGTATAAAAGGGCAGGTTAGTGCACGAAGGCTCCTGCAATTGCGAGGTCTGGGGAGGGTCAGATGTACATGAATGTGTGCAAACTTAATCTTATATACAAAATATAAGTAATGTATAAAATATAAAATCAGAGTAATCAATACAAGTGAGAGTGAACCCATGATTAGTTGATGTGTGTGTGTGTTTGGGGGGGGGGGGGGGGAAGGTGAACTGAAAGTTAGGACCTACCCTTGAACAAATTTCAGGGTATAGTTTGATTGCTAGTTATAACACAGGGGGTTGACAGCTGCTATGTGTGAGTGATGGAAAGGCAATAAATTACATTGTGCAAGGAATGCTTGGCAAAGACTGGGGAATATGAGTCCAGAGGAGGCAATGGAGCAGTATGTTGGCCTTCTTTCAGACACAGTTCCTGGTTGGGCCAAAGGCAATTTCATTGTAAGTTGTGCTTCATCGTCACCTTCTTCTCCATTTCTCAAATGATATATTGAATGAATGATCTATTATACTTATAAAATGTTACTATGACTTTTCTATGGTGTAACTTTTTAGATAATGCCAGTGTAATTCTTTGTTTTAGGGAGATAGTAAAGTAGAAGACTTCTTAGAAGCTGGAAAACCTAGTGATCAAGAGATCAATATAAGCACATTTGATGGCACCCGTCCAAAAGGGTAGGTCAAATCATATATCTTTAGGCACGGTTTCAATTTTTTTCCCCTTGTTAAATCCCTTTTTCCCCATCTGCAGAAAGATGGAAGTGGACTTCGGTAAAGATGATGGCCTGAATGGGAGCTCAATCTCTAAAGACGCGGTATGCATGTGTGTGTATACATACATACATATATATGCGTTAATAAGTCACAAATAACTTTAGATTGGTGTGATTTTCAGGATAAAGAATGATGCCGGTTCATATCTTCAATTCCTGGTGTTAAGTTTCGGGAGGGTTACTCAACAATTGGAGGTTCTTCTGCTGTTTATGCTATTTATTTATCTGTGTCTACAATATTCTTGATTTGCAAGGTGATGGTTATGGTTATGCGTATGTACTATGCGTATATGTGTATATATAATGTATCAATATATCTTGAATAAACGGTGTTCAAATCTAATAATATAACGATTGTTTACGGATCTGTTATTTTATTAATTTAATCATACTGTACTGTCTGGAGACTGAATTAGTACTTGAGAAAGACAACCATGTAAGTTGTAAGGTAGTAAAATAAAGAACATCACTAACATTAGAACATACGTCCTTATTCCATTACCTAATATATTAGGAACCTATTTCAAACCAGTAGATGTTCTTGTTTCTAGATTATTAGTTCTTGCCTGGATCCATGTGGAGGCTTTTCCGATGTTCATTGCCAGTCCCAGTCCCGGAATTCGATATTTGCCCCCCTACCCCACCGTATCCACCACCACCACCACCACCATTCCATCCACCACCATAGCCACCTCCCTTACCGATGTCTGAACCATAGCTGCCCTCACCTTTGCCCATGCCAGGACCATAGCCGCCGCCGCCTTTGCCTATGCCAGGGCCATAGCCATCACCTTTGCCAATGTTGGAGCCATAGCCGCCACCACCACCACCACCTTTGCCCATGCCCCCACCATAGCTGCCGCCTTGGCCGATGCCTGGACCATAACCAAAGCCACCACCTTTTCCACCATATCCGCCAACTCCACCACCAAAACCACCGCCATAGCCTCCTCCGCCCAAGTCCCCATCACCTAATCCATATCCCATAACTGTAGCACCGCTAGACCCCAAACCAACACCTGAATGCTTCATGCCAGAAGCCAGGGATCTTTCTTTAACTTCAACAGCAGCTGCATAGCCAAACAGCCCCCAAAACACGAAAACCTGAAAAATCAGCCTCCATGAAACCACCTGATGTCTTTTCATAATTCTATTTGTTCAACCCTGTAAAAATGGCTGGGTTTTTTTTTTTTCAATAAGAACAAAATATTCAATCAAACTCAAAATAGAAAATTTATTTGTTTTATAAATAATATAGAGACAGTTGTTTGATCTTTATATAGGGTCTCCATTTTTCAAATTACAGTTAAAGTTACAGATTTTGAATTGTGTGGATGACTCATAGAGTAAGCATGCTGGTGCTGGTAGCAAAGAGAGGTTGCATGATTCATATGTGCAAAATTGGTGTTTGGACAAAGCCTATTGTTTTCATGAAAATCACACTTTTAAGCATTATAAAACCCATTAGGGCCTGTTTGGTTTGCAACTAAAATAATATTAATCTATTTTAAAGTAATATATTCAAGCAGATTTCCTGTTACTTTCAGATTATATGCTCATATTTAATTAGATTTTATCTACTTGTTTTCTTCAAATTTTTAGATTTTTTTTTGCTGGAGTATTTATCACTTATTTCTCCTTTCATTTTGTTTAAAATCACAATTTTCTCCCGCTATTTGATAAATATCATTTAAAATTAAACTTGCAAAAAAAAATGTCGGTGGTTAATTCTGTCTTGAAAGTTTGATTGGTACTGTCTGACGTTGTGGAATAGTTGGGGCCTGTTTAGTCGGATGGAAAATGAAAACAAGGAAAATGAAGGAAAACAAGTATTTGTCACTTATTTCTCGTGTTATTTTGTTTAAAATCACAAAATTTCCCCGCTATTTGATAAATATCCTTTAAAATTGAACTTGCAAAAAAAAAAATGTCGGTGGTTAATTCTGTCTTGAAAATCCGATTGGTATTGTCTGGTGTTGTGGAATAGTTGCGGCTTGTTTGGTTGGATGAAAAATGAAAACAAGGAAAGTGAAAGGAATGAAAAGTGGATATAGAATACATCGTTTGGTACCAGGTGAATTTTGAAAGAAGGGAAAAATGGTAATAACAACAAAATGAGGAATCTTCTAATGGAGCTACGAACAAGGAAAAGTAAGAGAAAGATAATAGTCTTGTAAACAACCATTCTCGAAGAGGATTTTAGAACAACAAAAGAGACAATGGATGCATAGGAGATAAAATATGGTCCTAAGACATAGACTTATATATAACTCTTGTCGAATAAGTATAATAGGACTCGTATGTCAGAAAATGACAACGTCGGTGATCATGTCCATCAGACGGAGATACTTGCGAAAGAGTTGTTAAATGCAGAACATCAAATTCTTGAAAATATGAAAGTTTCATCAATTCTCAATAGTTAGCCGAATTTGTGGGATCACGTAATAACCTCCCTAATTTATGGCAAAAATAAATTAACGATGACCAATTTACCGGCATTCTCAGTGGTCGACGAAGAAAAGGTGAAAGAGGAGAACAAAATACAAGACCAAGGAGAACTTGCTCATAACTGAAGATTCCACCAAGCAACATAAAAGCATAACCCTGGAAAGGCAAATGGAAAGAATTCAAAAAATTTAAAACAGAATTATTTTATCTGCAGTGAACCAGGTGACTTCAAAGTCAAGTGCCCCAAGAGGAACAAGGGTGGAAATAAAAAACGGAAGGGCTATAAGAGACGTATCAAACAACAAAGACGGGTTCGTGAATCTCAAACAGAAATCACAAGGTGAACATCAGTTGTACATGAGCAATGATATGTATACGGACATGCTCGGAGTAGGTGACTACAAAAAAATTATTTTACAAAATGTATTGTATGCTCTAAATATGAGAAGAAATTTGATCTCAATGTATGTGCTAGAAATGAAAGGTTTCGACATTCCTTTCAATTCAGGTGACATGTCTAGAAGTAAAAATGGTCAGGTGTTTGTAATTAACAGTACAACTATGTTTCAAAAGACATGAATGATTCTTATTTATGGCATTTTAAGACTTGGGTATATGCATAAGGATAGAATGCTAAGGATGAGTAGATTAGGCCTTTTACCTCACATAAATCTGGATTAATTTTTGTCACTATGAATCATGCATACAAGAAAAAATGTCCAAGAAGTCCTTTTTGAAAAGTTGGATGTTATCGGATTTACTTGAAATAATACAACGGTAAAGCTCATCGAGGAACGTTTTATTACTTTCATCGGTCATTACTCAAGATACAGGTAAATAAATGAAAAATTTATTGAATTTAAAGAAAGAAGTAAAATTCTGACTAAGAAGACCCATTAAAGCCTCGAATAATGATCGAGGAGGAGAATATGAAGCTATGGATATTTTTACATGATGCTTTATACCCCTAAACAAAATGGGATTGCTGAAAAAAGAAGTAAGACTCTAATAGAAATGAGTAGATCCATGATTGCATATGCTGACTTACCTACACATTGAATCGGTTTTGGAACCGATTCAATGATTTTGGTCGTGATTTTGGTTTTAAATTTAGCAACTGACGCGATTTTGGTTTTGGTTTTGAGTTTAAGATAGTAATTGCGTAACCGAATTGCGAACCGAACCGTGTAACATATATATATATGTATATAACATATATATGCTTATAGGCCGACTGTTAGGGTTGTAATTCATTTGTTTACTTGGCCAATCAAATGCCCTTGCTCCTTGCTTCTTCTCTTGCTTCTTTATCATCTTCTCTTGCTTCTTTATCATCACTTCACTGTGACTATTATCTATGATTGTGTTGTTGTAATTCATTGGTGACTATTATCTATGATTTTATTGTTGTATTTTATTTATCGTTAGGAACGTTTATTGTAACAATTAATAGTTTTGTGGTTTGATTTTTGTTTTTGAAATTTATGTTTTATATTTTAATTATGTTTCTATTCATATACAAGAAATAATGGTCCGCGGTTTTGATTTTTTATAAAATTTAAAATTTTAAACGGTTTCGTGGTTTTGGTTAAAATTAAATGGTGCGGTTTTAAAACCGTTTAAAAAAAATGGCAGCTTTGGTTTTATACATGTTTAGCGGTTTTGGTTTTGTATGAAATCGAGCCGAAATCGGATCATTGTCATCTCTACTTATCAACAACATATATTCAGAATAGAGTCAAAACCAAGTCAAAACTAATCATACCTTATGAATTATGGACTCGCAGAAAACCTGTAAAATTTAAAGGTTTGAGGATGTAAAGCCTATGTTTTAAAAACAAGTCCTTTAAGAGATAAATTAGCAAGCAAAAAATGGGAAAGTGATTTATTGGAAATCTAGACAATGGTACTGGATATCGGTTTTATCATGAAAATAGAGGCTTAATAGAAAGCAAGGATGTTGTTTTTATTGAAAACACCAATCAGGTAACTCCCTCAGAACAAATAAAACTTCTTATTCAAGACAATCTCCCAAAGATACCAGAAGATCCTTCAGGCTATCAAGATATGAGTAAGTCAGGAACTAAAATTGAAAATCCAATAGATCATCGGTTAAGTGGGATAAAGGCAACAAGGGAGCCATCTCAAAAACTTAAAGACCACTACGTGTACAACCTTGAGGAAGTAATTGACTTGACTCAACTAGATGATGATCCAACAAATTTCTCTGAGGCTGTGGCAAGTCCTGATGATGCTGCAGAATAGAATAAAGCCATGGAAGAAGAATTGGATTGTAGAAAAGGATAAAGTATGAAAACTAGTTGAAATTCGAAAAGGAGAAAGCCTATTGGTTGTAAGTGGATCCTTAAGAAAAAATATAAGGGAGATGGAACTTTGGATAAGTACAAAGCGAGATTGGTGATAAAATGATTCACTAAAAAACTTGGTATACATTTTATCGATACATATTTCCCAGTTACAAATTTATGTCTATCAAGAGGACATCCATATGATTCAAAGGACAGGAGAACAAAGTCTATAGATTGAAAGAATCACTTTATACACTCAAGCAATCTTCAAGATAGTGCTATTTAAAGTTCCACCAGGCTATTCTAGAAATAGGATTCATAATGAGTCCATCGGTTCACTTTGTATATTTTTGTAAGCGTAAGGACAAAATACTAATATTGTCTCTTTATGCAGATGATATATTACTGGCAAAGAATGATCTAGACATGATGAACAAAACAAAGTTACACCTAGAGTCTAGATTTGAGATTGAAGACATGGGAGATGCATTATATGTGCTCGGAATTAAAATAACCAGAGATCACATAACGAACAAAACAAAGTCATACTTAGTCTAGATTTGAGATTGAAGACATGTGAGATGCATTATGTGTTTGAAATAAAAAATACCGAGGGATCAGAATTTGAGAAAAAAATTAAGTGTGCATGTTTGCAAAGAGTTGAGTTTACGTAAGAATATGAGTCCATAGATTCAAGAAGAAAATGAGGAAATGAAGAATATTCCTTATACACAAGTTTTGGTAAGTCTTATGTGCAAGTACCAGATCGGATATATGTCAGGTAGTCTGCCAATCCAACCACGGTCCAATCATTTTGGTGCAGCGGAATTAAAGACCGTGCGACACCTTACCTCCCACCAAACAAACGTAAGCCTGAATACCATCTGAATTTTCTGCGAACTCAATTTCATCTCGTTCCTCATTGTGAGCTTTTCTTAGAAAGATTGTTTCGTTCTCTCGTGCTTTCCACAACACTCAATCACTACACAATCCTATTGGCACGCTACTCGTATATTGAGGCTCTTTAATACATTTCAAGATGGTCACGAGGCCTAATCTCCTCAACGAGAGCAACATCACAATCTTTGACTTAGTTTGATTCTCAATGAGAAACATAGATGCGACATCACCCCACGATCGCATGTCCTAAGCCAACAGACCTTTGTAGGCAAGGTGAACCCAAGCCAAGCTTAGTCAACGCACAAGATCTTGTTGATATCTCGATAGCCCAATTGGTTTCAAGAGTCATTCCACAAAATGTTATAGCAAGGGTCAAAGCGGAAGAGCTCCTAACCTCTATTGAGAGGCAAGTGCCCAATACCGGTCATAAACCTTTGTATGGCATTGCTTATAAGTCTAAACCTTATAGGTACTCAAGACACTCTTTAGATGTGCCAGGAACCGGCTCGAGGATTTCTCCCAGGATGCTCACTTAATGTTAATAAAGTGGCATAAGGGTGTGGCAAGTAGCTCGCCAAGACTTCCCCCTTATAGCATTTTAAGCAATTTTTCCTAACTGACACCAACAGATATCAATGTGTTCCAAGAGACATAATGACTTTTTTTTTTTAGCAGAAGATATCCGATTCACGAACCATCTAAGCCCATAATATTCTAAGAACATGCAGTTCTTCTAGTACAAATTTCATGACCTTTTGAGCTCAAAACATCATATCTATGGAAATGCCACTCGAGGAATAAACATTGCCTTGGCAAGTACTATCGCAGCTTGGTGATGCCGAACGAATTTCAACCATTAGAAGGGGAGTTACAACTATATTGATAGACCGTGACATCCTACTCCACTCAATTGTGTCGATGCCCTCATCGACAACTAAGATCGTGACACCCTAGAAGGCACATTGGCAAACTATTAAAAAAAATCCTCAAGCATGTAAGGAACTAAAAGTTTACGACTTAATTTTAGATTAAGTGATCTAGTAATAAAAAGTTATTGAGATGCAAATTTTACAGGTGATGTAGACTATAGAAAGTCTATAGGTGGCCATGTATTTATGTTCGGTGGAATGACTATTTCTTGCTTAAGAAAGAAACGGAGTTGTGTTGCAAAATTTACCATAGAGGCAGAATATTTAGCTTTCATCACAACGATAAGTAATGCAATCTAGATTAAGTGTTTTGTTGATAGTTTAAGCTAGGTATACCTGACAAAACGGTTATTGTGTTTTGTGATAATCAGTCCATTATCTCTTTAATAAAAGATGGGGCGAATAGTTCCAAAGGCAAACACATTGATATAAATTATCACTATATTCAAGATATAGTAGATAAGGTTGAAATTAAAATTAGTTTTATTCTCTTGGAATATATAGTGACAGATCTTATGACCATGAGGTTGCCTCTGAAAAATTCAGAGAGCATACGGTTAAAATAGGGCTAAAAAACACCTAGGTGTTGTAGTGACATTTGAAATAAAGGACATAATTAATGGATGGATTTCAGGAACGCCTGAGATGAATTTATGCGTGATGCGACTCTATTTGGCTATATCAATAGTTGGTCAATTATCAATATTTGGCTTTATTTTGTAATTATGGAATTTCTGCTAATTAATTTTCATTTTCTTTGTTGTCGGTTGCCAATGTATTTTCTCATTAAAAGAAAATGGACGATATGTAAAGGTAGTCGAGTGCTTAGTCCATTTTGGCCCCCATCTTTTTAAGACCAAGCACCATTTTTGGTTCACATCATCAAATGTAAAAACAAAACCGAGAATACAAACTGTGTTCGGACCAACTTATGCAAATCTCGACTAATCATTTTTTTGGACGATTTTAAAGATGCATTCTCCTACACCAACCTAATACATTCAAAATTTAATTCTTATAGTGCTCATCAAGAAAATAAACGACGGTCCCCTCATAGAGATCTAATGAAAAAAATATAAATTCTTGCTTTTTTACAGTTTTGGGGCGACATCATTGTATTTTTTCTTGTGATTGTCTGATCCCATAAAATCTTCTTCTGTACATTTTTTGAGACAAAATATTATTCTGTATCTTTTTTTGTGTATTGAGATAAGAGATTCAAAATTTTCTAAGTTTTGTACAAGATCTTCTTGACTTGCTATAAGTTCTTTTTTGTCTTGATTTCGATTCTTGAATTCAAAATTGGATGATATAAAAAAGCTCTCATTTTGTTTTCGATTGAAATTTATCTTTTATCTTTTTCACCAATACTTTCTTAGCAAGCATACTTGACTAATATGGACATACCCCAAGCTTTGTAACCCCTACAATAACCCAAGCTTTGATAGGGTTGAAATTAAAATTAGTTTTATTCTCTCAGAAGATATGGTGGCAGATCCTATGACCATGAGGTTGCCTTTGAAAAATTCAGAGAGCATGTGGTTAAAATAGGGCTCAAAAGCACCTTGGTGTTGTAGTGACATTTGAAATAAAGGGCATAATGAGATGAATTTATGCGGGATGCGACTCTATCTGGCTATATCAATAGTCGGTCAATTATAGATAGAGGGCACTAGTGAGAAAACATGTTCATATTGAGATACTTTACAAGAAAAGTCCATTGCATGTAATCTACTGTAAATTGAATGATATCTTGCGCGTATAGTGCTTATGAAGTCACTAAATAATAATTAAAGTGACTTTTTCTATATAAGATATTAGTGCTATTTACTTGAAAGATGGTGAAAAAAAGTCGTTCGGATTTTGTTATTTTAGCAGAAGACATATAGGGGAAAGACGTCATCAAGAATATTAGTTTAAAAAGTGTGGACATGAATAATACCAATACTTGACACTGATCTATGAAATACCTCAGAATTAAAAATTATAATTTTATCGACGAACACCATCAAAAGAGTACTCAAGATTATCGTTATTCCAACACGACCAGGATTATTTGTAAACATATCACATCCTTTCATACTCTATCGAGGGGTGGAATTCATTTCATGCTATTCCATCATCTGTAAATAATTTCCTCCATAACTTAGTGTCTCTCTCGTGTGATTTATAGTTTAAAGACGATTCATTTAGATCTTTTTTATTGAATTATCAGAGACCCAATTTGACAGTTAAAAATAAAAATGAACTCAATTATTAAAGGGCATCCTCCAAATAAATAAATAATATATAGTTACTAGGGTAAGGGGCTCAAGTCATTTTCCATTTATTTATTTTGTAATTATGGAATTTCTGCTAATTAATTTTCATTCTCTCTGTTGTCGGTTGCCAATGTATTTTCTCATTAAAAGAAAATGGACAATATGTAAAGGTAGTCGAGTGCTTAGTCCATTATGGCCCCCATCTTTTTAAGACCAAGCACCATTTTTGGTTCACATCATCAAATGTAAAAACAAACAAACCGAGAATACGCACTAGCTTCATCCAAACGTACCCTAAACCGACACTCAATTTTATGTACTCTTAAACTGTGTCCGGATCAGTTTAGACAAACTTCGACTAATCATTTTTTCTGGACGACTTTGAAGACACATTCTCCTACATTAAAATAACACATTCAAAATTTAATTCTTAAAGTGCTCCTCACGAGAATAAACGACGGTCTCCTCATAGAGATCTAATGAAAAAAATATGAATTCTTGTTTTTTTACGGTTTGAGGACGACATTGTTGTATTTTTTCTTTTGATTGTCTGATCCCATAAAATCTTCTTCCGTACCTTTTTTGAGACAAAATCTTTTTCTGTATCTTTTTTGTGTATTGAGATAAGAGATTCAAGATTTTCTGAATTTTGTACAAGATCTCTTTGACCTGCTACGAGTTCTTTTTCGTCCTGATTTCGATTCTTGAATTCAAAATTGGATGATATAAAAAAACTCTCTTTTCGATTGAAATTTATCTTTATTTTTTTCACCAATATTTTCTTAGCAAGCATACTTGACTAATATGGACATACCCCAAGCTTTGAAACTCCTACTATAACCCATTTTACCAAATAACACATAATCATTCACAAGATTCCAACCAAAAATGGGTGACCAATCCCTATCAAATTAACAGATTATATAACGATGTTGATTTGAGTACATTCTTCAGACAAAGTGTGCAAGAATTTTTTTTTTTTTTTTTTTCACCTAAAATGGCAAACTCAGCTGGACATCACCAGTTATTAATAACATCACTTCAACCCTCAGATTTTCATCAACAATCAAAAAGAAAAGGAAAAAAAAAAAAAAAAAAAAGATGAAGCTGCTTTGGAGTACCCTTGTTTCAATGATGATGAAACTCTTGATTGTTCAGTATGCATTTGCAGAGAAAAAAACATACATCATTCAAATGGACAAGTCGTCCATGCCTGTGGCTTTTGAGCATCACTCGCAATGGTATGTTTCTTGTCTGAAATCAGCATCGGAATCTGCTCAGTTGATCTACACCTACGACACCGTCATCCACGGCTACTCCGCCATGCTGACGGCCGAGGAAGCAGAGTCAATCAAATCACAGCCGTTAGTTCTCTCAATCCAGGAAGAAGTTGTATACAAGCTCCACACAACTCGATCACCAGAGTTTCTCGGACTTGAAAACACCAAAATACCCTTTCCGGGGCCGAAAGCGGAGAGCGATGTCATCGTCGGAGTTTTGGACACCGGAGTTTGGCCGGAATCGAAGAGTTTCGATGATACCGGACTCGGTCCGGTCCCCAGTACATGGAAAGGCAAGTGTGAAGTCAGAAATAACTTCAACTTGTCGAATTGTAACCGGAAACTAATTGGCGCGAGGGTCTTTTTTAAGGGTTATGAAGCAATCCATGGACCGATCGACGAGTCAAAGGAGTCAAAGTCACCGAGGGACGACAATGGCCACGGGTCTCACACTACGAGTACGGTCGCCGGAGCTGCCGTTTCCGGCGCCAGCTTCCTCGGTTATGCTAAGGGGACGGCCCGGGGAATGGCTGTTCATGCCCGAGTGGCCGTATACAAAGCGTGTTGGAAACCCGGATGTTTCAATAGCGACATCTTGGCGGCAATGGAGGCGGCGATTGACGACGGTGTTCACATGCTGTCGCTGTCATTCGGTGGCCAAGTCAACTATTACTACGCTGACATGATCGCTGTTGCAGCTTTTGCGGCAATGTCGCGAGGAATCCTTGTATCATGCTCTGCTGGGAATGATGGAAGTTCTGGGACAGTGACAAATGTTGCACCGTGGATAACCACGGTCGGTGCCGGAACACTAGACCGTACTTTTCCGGCATATGTAAGCCTTGGAGACGGTCAAAATTTCTCCAGCGTCTCTCTCTACAGTGGAAAACCACTACCCAAAGACTCCTTGTTACCAGTGGTTTACGCCGGTTACGTCAGCAACTCCACATACGGTAACCTATGCATGCTCCACAATTTGCCCCGTGAAAAGGTTGCCGGGAAAATTGTTGTGTGCGATCGAGGGATGGGCTCGAGGGTGATGAAGGGTATAGTCGTAAAAAAATCAGGTGGTGTCGGGATGATTTTGGCAAACACCGCCGCCTACGGAGAGCAGACGGCGGCCGATCCATATCTCACCCCGGCGGCGGCAGTTGGTCAGAAAAGCGGAGATGCAATAAAGAAGTACATATCATCAAATTCGAATCCGAAGGCAACAATTTTGTTTGCAGGCACCGAACTAGGTGTCCAGCCATCTCCAGTTGTGGCATTCTTCAGCTCCAGAGGACCAAACTCACTCACACCAGGCATACTCAAGCCTGACCTAATGGCACCGGGAGTAGACATCCTTGCAGCTTGGAACCCTACGGTTTCACCCTCCGACATAACCATAGATCACCGGCGGGTCAACTTCAACATCATTTCTGGCACATCAATGTCATGCCCGCACGTGAGTGGTTTAGCAGCACTGCTCAAGGCAGCTCATCCCAAATGGAGCCCCGCGGCTATAAGGTCAGCCCTAATGACAACAGCTTACAGTACATACAAGAACGGGAAGACCATTCAAGATGTCATGAACGGAATTCTGGCAACTCCGTTCGATTACGGTGCAGGTCATGTCAATCCGGGATCAGCACTTGATCCGGGACTCGTCTATGATGCTTCGGTTAAAGACTACATAAGTTTTCTCTGCGCCTTGAACTATACTTCTACTCAGATCAAAACCTTAACAAAACAAAATGTTACATGCAAGTTTGGTAAGAAATACCGTGTGGAGGATCTGAATTACCCATCTTTCGCTGTCCCTCTGAAGACCACTGCCACTGCAATGGCGGTAGTCAAGCATAAGAGGGTTCTGACAAATGTTGGTTCTCCGGCATCGTACAAGGTTTCGGTGTCTGGCCAGATTCCTGCAGTGAAGATAATGGTTGAGCCAGAAGTATTGAAATTCAGTGAACTGAACGAGAAGAAGAGGTATACTGTAACGTTCATGGCTAGTTCCCTGCCGTCAGGAACAACCGGCTTTGCTCGTTTGGAATGGTCAGATGGAAAACACATTGTTGGCAGTCCAATTGCCTTCACCTGGACATGATTACAAGTACAACAATGGTGAATTGTTGCATCTCAGAATAATGTGTAAATTTCATCAAAACAGTATATGCAGAACTATATGAAATTTATAGTGTTTTCCGTGTTAAATTTGATTGCATTTAGAAACTGTTGGGTTTATCCTACATCGATTGTAAAAGGGGTTGGTGGTCAGGTCATAAACGTGAGAGAAAAACTTACCTCAACCGCAAGAGCTAGCTCAAGAGGTGACCCCAAAAGTTAGCTCAAGAGGTGAGGTTTTCCCTCACATTTATAATTTGACCACCAACCTCTTCTACATCTAATGTGGAATAAACCCAATAATCTCTCCCTTACACAGAGCTTTTGGTCGACTGACTATCAACCAATCTCTCCCTTTATGGCTATTAGGCTAAAGTTGTTGTAACCTGCGCTCTGATACCAGAATAGGGGTGGTCTTTGGGCTCTCTCAACCCCAAAAGTTAACTCAAGAAATAAAACTTTACCTCACACTTAAAACCTAACCACCCGGTCCCTTCCACATCCGATGTGGAATAAACCCAATAGAAACTATGCAAGCAGATCTGATTGTTGAACTTGTGGGGGTTCTTGATGCTCATTTTTCAGTACATATCGTTCAGGATATTTATCAAACACCTAGAAGACATTTTGCAATGGCATGATATTTATCAAACACGTAGAAGACGTTTGCAATTACGTGATATGTAAATAGCACGAACACGAAATTACGTATAAAAACCACTCCAATTGGGATTAAAATGAGATAAAATCGATGAATCATAATCCAGTAGTATAAGCAATGACGTGGTTGGAACAATTACCACGAATTAGCACTAGGTAGAAAATTGAGGGCATCTTACTCACCGGTCAAAGGCCGGAGAAGTCGCAGGAGCAGATATCGAGAAGAGAGAGAGAGAGAGAGAGAGTATTCCGGCGAGAGCTGCTTCGAGGAGCTCCTGCTCTTCAGTCTTCACCATCACTGTGAGTGGCATATGGTCGGCGCCGTGCATTGGACCGCAAAACCATCACCATCGAGGTGTGTTACATCAGCACCGGAGTCTATCAGAGTTCTCACTTTCATCACCGTCGAAGTGGGTACCACCATCACTAATCACCATTTGGACGATCTCGTGCACTCCCTTACATCGGCAGCTTTCAATATTAAATTCAAAATTTAATTTTCAAAATGCTGGTTAACGAAAAAATGAGATTCCTCTCATTGCTACTTGTCATAAATCTCTTTAACTATATAATCACACGGTAGGGATGGTCATGGGTCGAATCGGGCCAGCTTAGATTAAAATATTACATAAAATTGCTAGCCCCGAATCCGGCCCGACCTTATAATCAAGCCTTAATTCCATACCCAAGTCCGACCCTATAAAAAGAACCTAAACCCAAAGCCCAGCCCTAGGACCCCCAACCCTATACAAAAAACCTAAGCCCTAAAAATAAGCCCAAGCCCTAGAAAAATAAGCTCAAAGCCTTGAAAAAATCTAAGCTCAAAGTCCTAAAAAAAATTTCTAAGCCCTAAGCCCTATGGTTGTGTGTATGTAACGTGTATGTGTGTGTGTGTGTATATATATATATTTTTAATTATTCTTCGGACTGGGCCGTGCCGTGCCTAAAATATTTTGGCTTTACCCAAGCCCGGCTCTAAAATTGATCGGGCCCTAACACATAGGCTCAAGCTCTGCCCATGGACTCAAAGCCAAAGTCCAAGCCCTAAAAAAAATTGGGCCGGGCCGTTTGGATTGAGCGGGCCCATGATCACCCCTATCACACGGTAAGTAAACTAAATATTTATTAGGCTACAAATCTTGAAATATTATTTTATATTTATTTTAATTTAAAAAAATAATGTACAATATGTGTCATTTTAATAAAAATATTTTGTTATTTTATCACTTTACTAAAATTAAGATATATATGTTTTATATAACGATTTATATAAAAAATGAGAAAGAAACGTCAAAGTTAAGTTGAGTAGAATAATAAAATAACAAAAATTAAGATATATGTTTTTATATAAGGATTCATATAAAAAATGAGAAAAAAACGTGTTAAGTTGAGTAGAATAATAAAATAACAAAAATATTTTCTTCATATTGAGAACAATTATTTTCATGAAAAATAATTTTTTTTGGGTCCTTCAAGTTTGGATCGAGCCTTTAATGACTTCTAATATTTAAACATTCAACATATTTGATCCTTAAACAATTAAATTATATTTGATCCTTAAACAATTAAATTATTTTAATGTGATCCAAGTTTTATATTTTATCCATATAATTAATTATACATATTTCTCAATGAACTTTTTATTTTATATATTCCCCCTTCTTCCTACCCTTCTTCTCTTGCAAACACCACCACCAACATGGCCGTCGATGACAACTCCGACAATTTTCTTCATTTTCCTTTGGCAAAACAAAATAATAATATAGTAAAAAAAAATACACTAATAATCCCCCATTCTCCAGTTCTTATTATTCTTCTTCCTCTTCTTCTTCTTCTCACACCCATTTCTCTCTATATACGCATACGTATGTACGAAAACTATAATTTCACCTGCAGATAATTTGCGAGGGATTATACTATTGACATCCCTTGTACTTGAGATGATGACCACTTGTAATCTCTTAATTTTTGTCAAATACCAAAAACACCCTTTGTCGGGAAAAAAAGGTCAATTACATATTTACCCGTATCTTTTACTTTTTTTTTTTTTTTTAATTAAATTAATTAATTAATTATAATTTACCCTTGCTTATATATTTTCCTAATTATCCTTTTTTTTTTTTTTCCCCTTCTCTATCTCTAATCCAACCTACCACTGTCACCTCCACTGCTATCTTCAAACCTCCACCATAACTACTTCCATCATCTTCAATCCAACCCTCCACCATCACTGTCGCCACCATTACCAGCCTCTCCACCCTAATCCACAACACCAAACCAGATAGATCTGCGCAATACCCAAACCATATTTGAGTAAATATCCAAATCAGTCCCTCCACTCCAATCTACAACCACCATTGACAACCTCCCACCAACTCCCACGACCACGCATATATATATATATATGTGTACATCTATTCGATAAATTAGGATATATTTTATATTTTTTACATTTTGAACTATTTGATCAACTGTTGAGGTCAAACACTACTTTAAATTCTTATAATCTCATATCATATAATGTCTAACAAACTAATCTATCCTAAAATGCCTCACAAAATATTCACATACATCCTACTTTAAAAATGGTTAAAAAAATTATATTTTATATTCTCCTAATTATATAGCCGCAAGAGCAGGCTAAATTAGGAAGAATATTATTGAAATAAATGGGCTTAATAAAGCCTTACAATAAAGATACCAAAAATATAAATTAACGCATAAATATAATATTTCAACAGTATTTAATTATTTCTTTTAATGTTTACTATCTTATTACACTTATAAATTAGCCAAATCAATATAATAATACTTCTAGTCATGGAAAATCCCTAGCGTGTGTGTGTATATATATATATATATATATATGGCGATGGTGGTGGGTACTATGGTGTTCGACCAGATACGGGGGGTTATGAATGATTGTGAGAGAGGGAATTGGTTGGTAGTGATAGGTATGGTTGAGAACTTCGGTGAGAAGGATTAATGTTCGGTGAGGATGGTGGCTTGACTTGGTCATGTTGGGCAAGGACGGGTGGGTTAAAGATCATTGTGGCAATGCTCTGATTTTTAGGTGGGGTTAGAGATGTGGTCTGAATGGTGGTGGTGATAGGTTGCAAGTAGGTGGGGAGTAGAGCTGACAATTCGTGTCATTAAATTGTGCAAACACGACACGATAATTTATCATGTTACACTGAGATATTATTGATCAGGGTTGGAAAAAGAAAAAGAAAGAAGAATTAAAAAATAAAATAAAAAATATATAGAAGATCCGCGTGGTATAAACCCTAATTTGGTTTAAAATTAATTAAAATCCATTTTTTACACGTGGAAATAAAAAAGGGAGAGTCATTTTGGCGTCTGTGTCAACTAACTCAACATAAATCGCCGTCAGTTGGGAGAGAGACAGTACACTCTTTTAGACCACGCACCAGACAATGTCAAAACGACATCGTAACAGAAATCCCACTCTGTACAGGTGGGCCCCCCTCATGCCACCTGCTCGACACATTTAATGATTATTACGCAAAAACGCACTCGTCTTACCAGAAAAGAGAAAGGGGGAGAAGAATAAACCAAGCGGATTATCTCATTCTCCTTTTCCTTCTCGCCAAGAGATTTCATCCATGTCTTTCTTCAACGATCGTTGCTGTTTTTTGTGATTTTCATTGTCTAGAGTTTCTTGTTTTTGTAAATCGATTCCAATTTATATTGTAAAAATTCGAAATCGTGTGATTTTTTGCGGGGGAGATTAGGTATGTCGTCGAATTTCGATCGGTGGGAGAAAGATCCGTTCTTCTCTGCGGCGGAGGAAGTTCAGGAATCGGCCGACAGGTACGAATATGTCCGATTTCGATTTTTTCTTCTGTATAGAACTAGGTTCTGCTGAATTGGAAATTTTTTGTTTCCTAGGGTTTGATTTTGCTCGTTTTGATAAATTAGGTGTCATTTTGTTCGTTTTGATGAATTTACAAGCCTATTGTTGAATTTTTGGATTTCAATAATTTTCGTGACAATTTTGAAGGATGGAATCGACTTATAGAACGTGGATTCACTCGAAGAAGGATTCATCTACAGGTTGGAATCCTGAAGAAATTCGAAGGGATTTGCATACTACCCTCGGCACTACCAAGTGGCAGGTTAGGCTCATATAAGCCACACACCTATGTACTCAGTACAGATTTTTTTTACATAAACCTTTTGTGTTGTTCTAGTGTAATGAATATTGAGTTGATTGTTCTTGATGTTTCATACAGTTGGAGGAATTAGAACGGGCTGTCACGACTAGTTACACAAATAGCTCAGCGGATGATGCCAGAGACAGGCACCGTGATTTCATTGTTGCGATCGCAAACCAAATTTCTAAAGTCGAAAATTCATTACATGAATCGTCTCCAGGCAAGCCGCCTCTCCCATGGGTGCGTCTCGACGAGGGAGAGTGTAACGAGCTGGCCTTGTTTCTTTCCGGTCCATCAGACCAATCGTTTACCAAAACTAATGAAGGCAAGCAACATAGTATCGATGAACTCAAGTCGTCTGAAGAACACTCAAAGGAGTGGCCTCAGATGGAGGCTAGTGAGAGCAAGTTGCCTGGTCATAGAAGGACAGCAAGTGCCAGTGCTGACATCGGTGCCTGGAATATTGCAGTCGGTGATCATGGTTTTGCTAACGGTACTTCGGATGCAAACCCTGAACCACCCCCACGAAAGATACCTAGTTTTTCGGGGTTTCTTAATACAATGGAATATGCATCGAAATTTAAGTGGCCGAAGAATGGTTATAGGAAAGTGAAACTCATGGATCACCATGAAGAGGTCGATTCAACAGTATCACGATCTCAGCATTTGGCCAGGGTGAGTATATCCATTTCTTCCTCTTTTTCAAGTAATTAAAACTGGAATTGATTCTAAGGGTGTGTTTGGGTGAATTGTTTTGGGAGAAAACTTGATTTTGATAAGAGATATCTTAAATTCATAAGTTTCTACTTCATAGAGGAATTTGTAAATTTCCTTGGAAATTAGAAATGGGATTTTTTTTTTTTGGGGGGGGGTGTTAAAATAATGTCTCCAAATATCTCTCTTATACATTTGCAATCTAGGTGATGTATTACATCGATAAAGTTTTAATTTCGAAAAATATACTCAAACAATGAATTGGCAAATGATTTTGCAGTTTCAAAATTCCATCCGTTTTATGAATTTATCAAATTGATTATCCAAACGCAGTCTAAGTTAACATCCTTTTTGTGTTTGAAAAGGGTATGAATGCATGTTATGAAAGGAGCAAGAGTTGCCTTGAGGGTTGTGATGAGTGTTATGACAAGCAACTAAATGGTTGGTATGGATCCATTCAGAGACAGCTTCAAAGGTCTCAATATCATATGCGATATGGTCGATCTACCCAATATGCCATTTGGGTTTTTCTCCTCCTCTGTTTAGTCGGTGAGCTTTGCTTTCAACACTCCACTAGACATTCTTCATAACATTGATTGTGTTTTTTCTTTTTGGCTTGAAGATTGTGGTATAAGTTGTTTCATGAATGTCATAAACCTTATTTAGTTTGTTTAGTCAAAGGTTGAGGATTTGATAGAACAGGAATAGGGTTTGTTCTTAAAACCTTGTTTTTTTTTATATGTCTGCAGTTTTATTTGCCCTTCGTGCTATTTAAGGAGGTACAGAGGATTTTCATTATGGGAAACATCTGGTTGGAACAAATTTAAAGAACAAAACTTGTTTCGATGATTCTTCATTCTCTTACCCAGTCCGAGGTAGGTGTAATTTTGTTTTTTTTTTCCCCTTCTTTGGAGCGATACGATATATGCTTGTAACTGTAATTTGGGTGCTCTGAAATTTATAAAAAACACCTGGCTTTTGTATAATCTCCCCCCCCCCCCCCCCCCCCCCCCTTCTGTCTGTTTTTTGGCTTCAATTCTTGTTTTTTCGCCCTTCAATTATCAATAAATTTGTCTTGTATTATTTTTGTCAACGAAAGGGATAGCGTTTCTTTCTTTTCCTTGGACTGAAATGGAAGACGCTCTCATGCGTTATGCCATTGACTAAAGAACGCAGGGTTTGTTTATTTGGCGTGTTTCTCTTTGTTCTCAAAAAATATGGGAACAAAAATATCTGTTTATATTCTATTCCCAGAGTTTAGAACAAAAATATTCGGGATTCCTTTTTCCGATTCCTTGTTTCTGTTTTTGTGTATTTGTTCCACACCAACGAAAAAAGTAGTAGACACTAGGGTTCCGTTTGTGTAGTGTTCCGTTCCTGTATTATTGTTGTTGTTCTTAGAGAATATGGATTTTTGTTTCGGTTCTTAGAAAATTGGGAATAAAAATAGAAATGTGGGGAAAAAATGTTTCTCTTCTGCTCCTAGATTCTCAAAACGAATTTTGGGAACAGAACCGAATTTTTTCCCTGATCAAATGTTCATCAACATTTATATAAGAAATTGGGAAGTTATAAATGCATAAAAGAAATGGTTGAAGGTTGAAATTGATTTGAGAACAATGGAGGGATAGATTGAATTATAATAAGTTTTGGGAGAAATTTCGATCTACAAATTTTATACATTTAATTAAATTAAATTATATTTTATAGTCTACGTTTTAGAATCCGTATTTAATTGATTATTTTTTAGTTATAAACTAAAAAAATCAATATGTAGCATCTCAAATCCAGTTTAGGAATAAGTTTAAAAAATGAATGATCGAAATTGAACTTGTAACTTCTCATTTAGTCCACTGGTCCAATATTTTTTTGGATCAAGTGGCCCAAAATTCTTAAGGTAAGATACTAGTAATAGCTCAAATGGTACTTTTTTAATACTTTAGATGAGGGATCTCACAATATCGCCTACTCAAAAATGCGATGTTCTTGTTGGGTTGGTCTGATTCATTTCTTTGGTTGGTGGTATAGATACATATATCAAATAATATTTTCTAATACTTTCGATGTGAAATCTCACAATATATTATCCCCTACTAAAAAATGTCATGTTGTCGTTGAGTTGGTCTATTTCATCCCCTTGGTTGGTGATACATATAACAACCCATAAACGGATACAAGGTTACTACCCCTGGCCCTAGAGGCCCTCTTCGGAGCCTTTACTCTTCTCTCTACACCACCACGATGTTGTTCCCAGATAAAGGTTGACTTTGATAATATTTGTAACGTCCCATGTGGTCCACTAACTCAACACCTTTTAGACTGAGTTCACGTGACCAAAATACTTAAGTCAATGTATTAATAGTAGTTTACATGATACTTTATATATCAGAAAATCTTTTTAATAGTTTTGATGTGGAATTTCTATAGAACTTGTGTAATCTCTCAACTTACTAATTTCGAATTTTTCTACATCACTTAATCCACTTAATGGTTTAGATGAAGTGATAAAATAATGGCTGAAATTTTTTTCGCTTAAATATTTTATATTGCTTAAATATTTCACACTTTTACACTTTTAAAGTGGTTGAATTTAATTAAACTTGCATCTTTCAAGTTTCACTCTCACACACATATATTTTCTTACTTTTATTTTTATTATTTATTATATTTTAATAAATTTAAAAACTGATATAGTATCTATTAATTCAGAAAGTAATTAGTTGTTTAATAATTAATTTTCACATCGAATTAAAACATAATACCAAGATTAGCTTAATTTCAAATCAAACCCACCCATCATTGTTGTTTCCCACACATATTCTTGAAACCGAAAATCAACCATTAATAATAATCCATAGTAATAACACCATTTCCTAATCTAGGAGCTGAGTTGAACTGCTCCGGTGAGGCACCGGTAGCCGAAGTAAACTCCGGCGACCAACAACGGCACAAAGAACTCTGCAAAAGCTGTGTAGTTGGGTTTAGGGTCTTCTTTGATGACGTAAGCTTCCATCTCCTTGGTGGGGCGAGGAGGAGCAACTGCATCATCAATGGGTGGTTGATTTTGGAATCCTTGGAGAAACCCAATTTGGTGTTTGAGGAGCAAAGCCGTCGCCGTTTTGCTGTGGCCGATGTCTTGGAATTCCTTGGTTGCATCTTTTCCGGCGGACTCCATCAGAACCTCCTCCCCTCCGGGATGCTCCTCCAAGAATTTGGTCACGTCCACCACCTGTTGTATATATATGTATATTGTCATTAACCCAGATCAAATTAAGCCAAACCCAGTTGAGAGAGAGAGAGAGAGAGAGAGAGAGAGAGGGAGTTACTCTGCCATTGATGATGAGCCAGCAGTCTTCCTTGGACTTGTGAAGGGCAACCTGGGAGAGGGTGAAAACTCTATTCTTGTCCATTTTACTGTCGGGGAGAGAGAGAGAATGTTTGAGTGGAGCAAGTGAGAGGGAGCTTGAAATATGTAAATGGCGGAAGAAACAAAGATTGTGATTTTTTCTTGACCAGTTGGTTGGTGGTAGGTAAATAGGACTTGTAGATAAATTCCGTCAGCTGCCCCTCAAAATTTTCAGGTTGTAACAACCACCTCCATCTAGATTTTTCTGATTAGTAGTCAATTTTGGGAATAAAATTATGATCAGCTTTGAAATCACTGAAACAAATAGTATTAAAATCATAAAAAATATTTATTTATTTATTTTTAATGCTTTGACATGTTAGGTAAGAACATAACTTTCCAGTGATCAAGGGCTGCGACATCCCTAGATAAGATCCGTCATATTTTTTGGCGGTGACTCCATAATCTTCAAGTCCACGTCCCCTTCCTTGCCTTTTTGAGCAAGATGGTCCAGACACTAGTTAGTTTCTCTTGGAGCTCTCAAGAAACCTCATACAATCCTCCACCCACTACTTGAATCTATGTGTTTCTATGCAATCTTTGAAGATAAGAGAAATCGCCTCCGCTTCCACCACTATTAAGGGTAGCTCCCTTCCTCATGCGATCCGGATTCCTGTGTGAATACTTCGTAGCTCCGCCTCCAATTGGTACGTGATGGTAGTTGTACGAAGTACCCGGCGATACACTCCTAGGTTATCTCTAATCAGTCCCCCAATACTACCTCTTCCTAGGTTTCTTGTTGCACTTTACCATATTCAACTTGTAGAAACCTGCAATTGGAAATTCTAATGAAAAATCGAGATACAGATTTATCATTTAGGGAATATCAAGTGTAGAAAGTCTCCGAAAGCTCCGTGTTGAGCAATTCAAGAGGCCGTGATGAAGATATTGGTATCGATTCCCTCAATTACTTCTTGGTTTCTGTCCCTCCATATCTCTTGAATGATAGCAACGAAAGTGAAAAAAGTAGGGGAATTTAGGAAACTACATTTGAGATATTTTTTCAGCCAGCGCAGGATCTCATCATTAAGCACAATATACTTTTCCACAAAAATTGGGCCAAATTTGGGTTGCTTTTGGGCATTTCCTTGGAACATAGTCAATAGTTTCAATGCCTTCAAAGCATCTTCGATAGATACCGGATGCATTGCTATTCCTAATGGGCCTAAACTGATTTGTTCTCATTTTTATGGAAGACCAACAAGAGAAAATATATGAGATTTCGCGGCAGTTTCAACCTTCAAATCCAACTCTATTTCGGAACAGTTTCATGGCCTTCATTGATTTTCATTAACTCATAGGCATATTTTACTGAGAACCTACTAGAGGTTTCCAGTTTCCATATCACTTTATCTTCCCTGGAAGGTCATTAGCCAGAATTTACTCTTTTTGTGTATCATCGATAAGATAGAGAATAGCTACAAGGAACCAATCCTCATTCTCATATATGACATCTGACACTTTCATATCATAATTGTTTTGAATGTCTTGGTTCCCGAAGGGACCATCTCTATACCATCAATCATTCCATAAGTTAATATTACAATTGTGCCCAATTTTTCATTTACTCAAGACTTCTTTAGTCTTAAGAATACTCTTCCACATAAAAGAATTATTAGGGTTAGCAAACTAAGTATTTGGGCTTCATTCCAAATTATATTTTAGCACAAAGAACATGATTCTAGAGTCGTTTTTTTTTTTTTTTTTTTTTTTTTTTTAAATTTGGTCCTAATTAATTAAAATGATATTTCTTTCTTGATTGAGATTTTTTCAGAAAAATTTTCTGTTAATTTTATCAAGTTCATCACACAATTTTGTAGGGAGAGAGAGACATAACACTATTATAGAACGATGCATCAAAAACAAAGTAGGATAAACAACAACAATCATCGAAGCAAAGAATACAAACTTTTTCTAAATGAAAAGAGAAGTTTTATAGTTTTTGACAAAAATGACAGCAAAAATAAATGATAAATACCCTTAAAAAAATAACTCACTATTGACCACAAATACAAATAAAAGTTCGCACAGATACAATCAGGTGTTATAATAAGAGATTATTCTGGCTTTGATCATCCTCTTGTACCTTGATAACATTGTTCCATTTCTCTTACTGAATTTAGGGGTTTTGATACTTTCTACCCTTAAAGTTTGACTAAAATCTCACTTTGATCCCTATAGTTTCAATTTGAGCATATAACACCTTAAAATTTTCTAAGCATCCCACTACGGTCCAAGTCAATTTGGGACACAAAATGGTCAATTGTTGTGCATGTAATTGTTTTTAAGGGCTTTATGGACATTATTAGTATATTTCTTTCTCCACTGTCATTCTCCTTCCTATCCAACTTACTCATGAAAATAGTTGGGAGTGTGGCAGGTAACACTTTTCCATTAAAAATTCTAATGGAGCTATTAATTTAGACAATATGAAACTTCAGAGTGCATGTGTTCAAATTGAAACTATAGGGACCAAAGTGAAATAATGGTCGAACTTCAGGGGCACAAAGTGTTAAATCCCCTTAAATTTAACTAATAAAATAGCAGTATATTATGTAAATATTTTATGATTGGAAATTTACCCATTTTAAATAATTTATAGAAAAAAAAAAGTTACATTGTAAATAGCATCACACAGAAAACAATAATCATGTTATCACTCATGAATTGGCTATAAATAAAATGCCATATCTACTATCAGATGATCCGTCCGGTTGGTAAGGAGAGTTGTACATTTTCATTGTAACCAATGTTCGACTCTCATATGATGCACTCTAGGAACTAAATCTTCAATTTAATCCGAAATGCACCAAATCGATGTGGAAAAATCTATGCCTTTAAGATCGGATACGGTTAGTTGAGGTGTGCATAAACTATCTCAAAAAAATATGTATACTCATCACTTGCCACCGGCGGGAGAATCGAAGCGCCCGGCCAACTGAGATCTTGAACTTAAAGAAGAACCCCTCAAGCAAATGAGATATAAAATGAACCCCACATATGCACCAGCTCCGGCGAAGACCAGAGAACCAAACAAAACTCCATTAACTTCCGACAAGAAAAAATCAAGCAAAACATATCCATTGATAACTATTACCAGAATCGCCACCGTCCAGACAACCCTCTGCATCAAAATATGAAAAAAGGTCAATCTCCATCAATAAATAGAACATCCAAAAATGAAAAAAAATCGGAGAAAAAAAAAACCTCGAAAAAGGGTCCTATTTTGAAATCTCCCATGATCCGTTGATTGGCCACCATTGTAAGAAGAGGGATGACAGCAAAAGGAATCTGCAAGCCCTGGAGAACATTAAGCCATTCATTCAAAACATCGAGCGAATTCTCTGATCGATTAAAAGCAATCGCCACGATTATGGTTGGGACAATAGCGCAGCTTCGAGTGATCATCGACCTCATCCATTTTTTCAGACCAAGATTAAGGAAACCACCCATGATGAACTGACCAGCATAGGTACCTGTCATGGTACTACTTTGTCCAGCCGCCAATAACCCGATTCCCCACACATACAGAATCGGGAAAAAGCCGCCTCCATACCGTTCTTGAAGGTAATGGCCTGCGTTTACAAGGCCTATGCCATGGGCTTGCTCTGTGTTGTAGAATCCCTTGGCAAAGACAGTTGTGACAAAGAGATTGATCGTGAAGGAGACAAAGACCGCGATCGAGGATTCGATCGTGTAGTAATTTAGAGCCTCTTGAACCTTGGATTTCTTGTTTGGGTCGATTTTTCTTGTCTGAACCAAAGCAGAATACAAGAATACATTGTGAGGGGTTATGACACAACCCACCACACCTACAGCTTTCTGAATTGTTCTTGAGCTTAATCTTGGAAGTAAAAGACCTAAAAAGAGGTATATTCAGTTCTTTTTTACCTGTAAAATAGTCATATAATGATCTGAGAAGTTAAGGAAGAAGCAAGTTTTTGACCTAATAGAAGTTCCTTCCCACTAGGGTTTGTGTCAGCAAACATCCAGGCAAATGACAGGGCCATGGTTGTAATAAGAACAGCAAAAACAGCTTCTAATTTCCTGACTCCATAGTTTTCAAGGAACAAGAAGATGAAACTGTTCATGAAAATAAAGCAAAGCAAGTTAATGGAAAGTGTAGTTCTTAATTGTTTAGGATTAATCTATCAGATTTCTTTTCCTGTCCGTTGGGTTTATAAACCCACACATGTAGAAGGAACCGGTGGTCAAGTTACACTGGTATCATAACCCAAAATCACCTTACACTGATTTCAAAAGGCTCAATAACTACAAAAAAGAGAGAGGCTGGTCATGGATTAACCGACCAAAGGTCCGATGTGTAAAGGGAGAGGGAGATTATTGGGTTTATCCCAAACCGAATGTAGAAGGAACAAGTGGTCAAGTTGCCCAAAGGTCCGATGTGTGAAGGAAGATTATTGAGTTTATCCCACACAGAATATGAAAGAAATTAGTGGTCAAGTTATAAATGGGAGAAAAAAATACACCCGAACTAGTTTTTGAGATTGAGAGAGACTATCGACTACACGTCTTACATTTTCTAAGGAGCCAAACACAGTGGGAAAGTTGAAAGGAACAGAAAATTTACCAATCAGAAGCTGTGATTAGAACACCGGCCCATAGAGGTAAAAAGCCTTGGCTGAGAATCTTGATAGCGATGGCACTTCCGATCACCTCCTGAATGTCGGCCCCAATCAGGGCCAATTCCGCCATGAACCACAGCAGCAGCACGGCCCAATACGGATACTCCTCCCTACAGAGCTCCGCCAAGTGCCGGCCCGTCGCGACACCGACTCTCAACGACAGTAGCTGTATCAACAGTCCGATAAACGTGGCCCACATCAGCAACCACAGCAGCGAGTAGCCAGCGATGGCACCCGCCTGAAGATCGCCTTCAAGGTTCCCGGGATCGAGAAACGCGACGCTCATGAGGAACCCTGGGCCGGTGAATTGCCAGAGCTTCTTCCACGAGAACGGCGTGGCCGGCGGGTGATTGACGCCATCGGTGGAATCAATGTCGAGAGCCAGGATTTTCTCCCGAGTTTCGTCATTGCCGTCCGATGACAGTGATGGCGGAGATTCGGCAGGCAATAAACGGTGCACTTCTTCGTGCTTGGTGTCTGCGATCGCGACATTGTCTTCCGGCGAAGGAGCAGTCATTGTATGATTGCAGCTACCTTCTTCTGTTGCTTCTTTTTGGTTTTCAGATCTCCCATTAAAGCGCAAATGCCGTTGAGTTGAATGAAAAAGTAAGAACAAAAAAGTGAGATTTGTTTGGACGTTTCGTTGATTTCGACAGATTTCGCGGCAATTTCAATGACAAATTTCCATCAATCACAAAGTCAAGAAGTCAGTAACCAATTCAATACATTTTTAAAAGAAAAATACTGAAAAAAATTCATATCTAACTTACTTACCAAAAAAAGACTTAACTCGGAACCAGAACCCCGGGTACAACCGTATAGCCAGGGTTCGCAACCCTGGATATACAATGTTTTTTTTTTTTTTTTTGAAACCCGGGGTTGTGTACCCCGGGTTCTATATAGAACCCGAGGTACTCAATCCCCGGTTTAGCCCATTATAAAAAAAATAAAAAAATAAAAAATATCCAATTAAGGCCCCAATGAATTTTTAAAGTTTTCGACAATTTTGAGTTGATTAATGGTAGTCTATCGGCATTTTAAAATAAATCTATTTTTTTGTGTGCATAAATTGCGTTCAAAACACTCCATAATACTTTTTATAACATTAAAAACAGACAAGTGAATAAATTTTAAAAAACCATCAAAGTTGGCGAGATGAGCTGTTTCGATGACAACAATTTTTTGTTGGCAATTTGGAATTAACAAAAGATGGCATATCCGTAATAGAAATTAACTAATTTTTTTTGCATAACACTATATAATAAAACTTAGAACACTAAAAACGAACTAATGAATAATATTTAAATAATTGTCAAAGTTGATCGGATGAATTGTTTCAATGGCGATACAGTTTTTTTGAGAAATTTTGAGTTAACAAAAAATGGTCTATCAGTAATAGAAATGAACCCAACTTTTTTTTTTTTATTCAAATTATGTTCATAACACAATATAATAAAATTTAGAACACTAAAAACAGATTAATAAATAATTTTTAAAGCATAATATTAAAGAAATAAATACCCAACAAAATTTTTATATATGTATTGGCAACAAATGGAAAATGGTGAAAAGAATTATGGTCATCATGTGTTAGACTCAGGGTTTGAACCCAAAGCCACTAAGGCAAAACAGCTCTTACATCATTGATGCCAACAAAATCTATTAAATAATCAGTTTACCTGTCAATGATACAAACACTATGACATTCAAAAATTTCAGTTTTATCAATAGGAAAAAACGCACACTCGCGATGAAGATTACAAATTTAGCCACCAAATACTTCAAATCCAAAATTGAAGGTGAAAACGGGTGTTAATTCAAAATTTCTAAAAAAAAAAAACTGCATCGTCATCGAAATAATTCATCCGACCAACTTTGACGATTATTTAAAAATTATTCACTAGTTCGTTTTTAGTATTCTAAGTTTTGATATGTAGTGTTATGAACACAGTTTGTATACAAAAAAATTTGATTCATTTTTGTTATGGATATGCTATCTTTTGTTAATTACAAATTGCCTAAAAAATTTCGCTGTCATTAAAATAACTCATCTCGTCAACTTTGACGATTTTTTAAAATTCATTCACATGTCTATTTTTAGTATTGTAAAAAATATTATGGAGTGTTTTGAACGTAATTTATACACAAAAAAAATAGATTTATTTAAAATACCGATAGACCACCGTTAATTAACTTAAAATTGCCAAAAACTTTAAAAATTCATTGAGACCTTAATTGGGTAATTTTTTCTTTTTCTTTTTTGGTAATGGGCTAAACCCGGGGTACACAACCCCAGGTTTCAAAAAAAAAAAACGAAAAATAAAATAAAATAATGCATTGTATACCCAGGGTTGCGAACCCTGAGTTCTAGTACCCAGGGATCACATTCCCGGGTAAGTCTCTTTTGGTAAATAAGTTAGATATGGGTCTTTTTCAATATTTTGCATTTAAAAATGTATTTAATTGGCAATTGACTCCAAATTCAAGTCTTTGCAAGAAAGTTTTGTCCGATTTCCCTAATTTATTCTATTTTAAATTTAAATTAAATATGAATTCATTTATTATATAGTCAATACTTTCTTATATCTCTATTTTAAATTAAAATTTATATAGATGATCACTGGCACCACCCTCCATTGCTGCTTTCAATTGCCTTGTCAACGAATCTCAAACTTTTGGGTGATAAAATTCGAGCAACAGCTGTTAATTCTTTTTTTTTTTTTAATTATATGTCACTATTTCATATATATATATATATATATATATATATATATATATATATATATATATATATATATATTGTAGTATAATTTTAGTATATTTTTAATTATATTTATAAAATTTTCAGGTGACTGACAATCAGAAAATTAGTTTAATATAATTAAAAAAAATAATATAACTAAATTAAATCAAATAAATGGAGGTCTAGCAACAGCCGATTGGTGACAATCTAAATTCGCCCATCAGAGTTTGGTGACTGACGGTTGCGACGGCGAGACGACATTTGGCAACACAACCCTATTTAGAACATTAGTTTGCATGAATTTTAATAAATGAGAACAAAACTAAAGTACCTTTTTTTTTTTTTTTTTTTTATGCGATTTTTAGCACCCCAATTTTTTTTGGGTTTTATATACACATAATTTTTTTGTAAAAATATTCTCTAAATTATAGTTTACTCGAAACAAAAAAAAATTTCCCCTCAATTTTAAAACAAATTTCTTAGAGCAAAACAAAAACCTATTTTATTCCATACAAAAACACACACACACAAAAAAAAACCTAACAAACACCACCTAAGCTCCATTTTCAAGTGTTTCATTCCAAAGTTTTAGTATGCATTAAAAAAGCTGAGAACAATAATAGAATATGAAAACAAATAATACATATTTCTTTTCTGCTTCCAAATATTTAGAACCAGTTTCTTAGAAAAGGAAACAATTTTCCCTAGATTTATGTTTCTATTCCAAAACAAACAAACAAAAAAATCTGGGAACAAAAGCACTAAACAAACACCACCTAAATTGTCCTAAACACAAAGGTTTAAACTTCGAAAATCACAAAAAGGAAAAAAGAGGGAAAAAATATCTAACTATTTCAATCCCCACTATGAATTACAATTCACAAAACTCTGTTTTCAGATTTATTGAATCAAGTCATCCCCCCTTCTACCATGCAAAATTTGATCACTGCACACAAGAGGCAAGAAGATCGAACTTGTTACATCAAAGTGATAGATCTAAGGAGCGTTTGGTTTCACGAAATTGAACCCACATAATCAGACTTAGAAACGAACATATTGAAATTTTCAAGTTTTTTTATGCGTTCATTTTCAGTTCCAATTCCGAGGCTCCAATTCCATGAAACAAATGGATACAATAATACAAATGAATGTTGTACAATGGAGATGGAGAAGCACCTTCATCTTCACTTACCAAAAAATCATATAGTCCTTTATATCTAAATACCCGTTTGGCCAAATGTCTAAAAAAGCGCTTCAAATTCATAAAATCACTAGATTTTCGCAGAGTTCTCCAATCCCTAAGCCAAACAGGGAATAAGACAGTTTGGGATTTGCCAGATGGACATAAAAATGTCCTTCATTTGCCTAGATTCCCAGCATAAGAATAACCCTTGGCGACTAATAGGTTAAACCAAATAGAAGGTAGGCCGCCGCCACGAGAAATTAGATACAAAATGAACACCAGATAGGCAGCTGTGCCAACACAGACCACAAAAGCAAATAGAACTCCATTAACTTCAGAAATGAAAAAATCCAACAAAAGATACCCATTGATCAATATCACCAGGGCAGCCACCGTCCATGCGACCCTCTAAAAAAAGAAAAAAGGAAAAAAAAAAACAGAAATATGAGAAATATGCAGCCGATTATCGATTATGTGGGATAATATTCACCTAGATTTCTATTAAGAAAGCCAAGAAAATGAGTTTCAGAGTGGCACACAATCGCGATGAATTCGGCCATCTATCCAGGCATATCTCTATTTGTGTGTGCGCGTCTTGGCAAGAGTTTATTTAATTATATCGCAGTGTAACTTACACACTAATTCCCCAATTTAAGCATAATAATGGCTGTACAAGTTACAACAGAGAAAAAACTATTCAGACAATACAAGGAAATACTTAAGACACTAGAAGATGGATACAACCTGTAATAGAAACAAACAACCGATCGACGATCCGTTGGGACTTGGGATGGAAGGGAGGAAAGTGGAGGGAGGGGGAGGGGGAGGAGGGGAAGGGAAAAGGATTGTCTGTCCTTTGTTGTGTTTGGATGAAAGGGGAGCGATTCACTAGTTAGAATTTTGTAAGAAAGAAAAATAATGTTATATGACTTTTTTGTGCTACTATATACGTGCGCGTGTATATATATATATATATATATATATATATATATATATATATTAAGTAATTTCCCTATATTAATACAAAAAATAAAATATTACCACACAAAAATATTAACAAATTTTCTCTATATTACCACCCAAAAAAAAATCTACTAATTTTCTCTATATTACTACTACTATTTTATTTTATCTTCGAAGGATAGCAAAATCATTCTGCGTTTATCTTCGAAAGATAGCAATGAATATAACAAGGACAAAGCATTAACTGACAACTAACAAATAATAGAATAGTTTCACTTTCTCATTCTATTCTATTCTTTAGTTTTCTTTCTCATTTGGCTATAAGAAGAGGAGTGGTATAGGATCATACCTCAAGTGTTCGACCGATTTTAAAGACTCCCATGACCTCCTCCTTCGACACCAATGTAAGAAGCGGGATTAGGGCGAAGGGAATCTGTATAGACTGAAGAACATTAAGCCATTCATTGAGAACATCAAGTGAACCTTCAGATCTGTTGAAAACAAGGGCTACAATTATAGTTGGCACAATAGCGCAGCTTCTTGTGATCAACGCCCTCATCCATTTCTTCAATCGAAGGTTAAGAAAACCACCCATGACAAACTGCCCCGCATAAGTTCCCGTTATTGTACTGCTTTGCCCAGCAGCCAATAAACCGATACCCCAGATATAAAGAATTGGGAGTAAACCTCCACCATACTTTTCCTGAAGATACTGGCCAGCATTCACAAGGCCTATACTATTGGCTTGTTTAGTACCGTGGAATCCCTTTGCAAAGACTGCTGTGACAAACAAGTTGATCATGAAGGAGACAAGAAGGGCAGCTGAAGACTCCATTGTGTAGTAATTGAGTGCCTCTTGGACCCTGCCTTTCTTATTGGGGTTGATCTTCCTAGACTGAACCAGAGCTGAATGTAGAAATACATTGTGAGGCATTATAACACAACCCACTACTCCCACGGCCTGACGAATTGTCCTTGAGCTAAGTTTGGGTACCAAAAGACCTGTGAAATGGATTACTTCCAGTTACACCCCATATGATCTATGAAGGAAAATTGGTGATGTTACAAAAAAAAAAAAAAAAAATGTTCCTCACCTACTAGAAGTTCTTTTCCACTAGGTTTTGCGTCTGCAAACATCCAGGCAAATGATAATCCCATGGTTGAAATAAGGACTGCGAAAACAGCTTCTAGCTTCCTTACTCCGTAGTTCTCAAGAAGTAAAAACATGAAACTGTTCAGGTAGGTAACATTAGGCCATCTCCATTAACATAATGAACTCATATGGCTTAGGTAGAAAATTTTACTACTGGGCAGAAACACCCTCAGCTATTAAATTGTTGACACAAGGACAAGCCATGAATTCTGAAAAGTGAAAACAATTGTATGTAGGAATAGTGAATTTCCTCCATGGAATTCAATTTTACAGTTATCTTCTGTTGGGTTTATCCCACCACATCGGATGTTGAAGGGGTTGGTGGTCAGATTAAAAATGTGAGGGAAAACCTTGTCTGATGAGCTAACTTTTGAGGTGGAGAGAGGCCCAAGACTACCCTACACTGCTATTAGAGCCTAGGTTACGACAAGTCTGACTCAATATCCACAAAGTGAGAGATTGGTTGAGGGTTAGCCGACCAAAGGCCCGATGTGTGAGGGAGAGATTGTTGAGTTTATCTCATATCGGTTGTGAAAGGGACTGGTGGTCAGATTATAAGTGTAAGGGAAAATCTCAACTCATGAGCTAGCTTTAGGGGTTGAGGGAGGCCTGAGACCACTCTACATCTCCAACTTAAGATTGAATATGGGATTCTTTTTGGGGGGGTGGGGATGAGGGTTACAAATAATCAAACTTTTCAAAGGAGGCAGGAGTATACAAACGCATCAAAACAGGTTGAACTAACCAAAACACGTTGCAAAACTCAGAATAACATCTATAAGACACGTAAATTAATTGAAACAACCTACTTTAATCCAAATGCCATTCAGACTATTATCGCTCAGGTACTCAGTCAAAATGAAGAATTGTAAGATAAATCAAAACAAAAAATGAAGTACTTCTTCCCCCACGTTTCCATTAGCCAAGAACGATATAAGCTACCATCATAATTAGTAAGAGTAATAGCAATTACCAGTCAGAAGCTGTGATCACGACACCCGCCCAAAGGGGCAGCACCCCACGACTCAGAATCTTGATCGCAATGGCACTGCCGATCACCTCCTGAATATCAGCTCCAATCAAGGCCAGCTCCGCCATGAACCACAACAACAGCCCAGCCCAATACGGATACTCCTCCCTACAGTGCTCCGCCAAGTGCCGCCCAGTCGCGACACCGAGTCTCGCCGACAGTAACTGGATCATCAGGCCCATAACCGTGGCCCACAATAGCAACCACAGAAGAGAATATCCCGCAATCGCTCCTGCCTGTAGATCTCCCTCCAAATTCCCCGGATCAAGAAATGCTATACTCATCAAGAACCCGGGCCCCGTGAATAGCCATAGCTTCTTCCACGAGAACGGCGGGACAACCGTGTAATCAGCTGATTCGGTCGAATCAGAATCGAAATCGAAAATACGAATCTTGTCCTGCGAACCAAACGCGGCCTCTTCATCGTTTTCCGCGTCCGACGATGTCGATTGTAGAGATTGGGAAGAGGATAAGAGCCGGTCGGATTCTTCCTCTTTGGGTTGTGATGCGGCTGATGCCTTATCGTCTTCTGGCGGAGGGGGAGAGCTCATTGTGCAATTTCACCGCCGCAGTGTTCGCCGGAGCTCTTAATCTCCGGTGGAAGGGGAAGGATTGTTTCAGAATATGCGTTTACCGGAGCGAGGAAGCGTGGAAGAGAGAGAGAGCTGCGAGATGGCTGGTACGGTGTCGTGCGCGTGGCCCGCCAGTATTTATACAATTTGTCGCGGGTTTAGTTAGTATACAACGTCAGACGATGCAGATTGTCAAGAGCTAGCCGTACGATCATCGACACGTCATCAAAAGGTGCGATAAGTTTTGTAATTTCATGGAAAGAACAGGTGGCACAATCTGATTGGCTTAAAGCTGCTTTTGCTCCGTGGCGTCGCCGTCCTGCGAGTGAGATGGGAGATTGCGGCAATGTAACAGAAAGAAAATGACTTTATTGGCGTTTGGCAATCGATTTAGGCCTAACACTACTCTATTTCCAAAGAAGTTGTATGGATGATTCGATTTTGTGTTGATTTTACTAGAAACTAAAATAAAAATATTAAATATTGTAGATGTTAAATTTTGGTTAACAACAACAATATGATCCGGTCAGGATATTTAGGTCTTTTCCGTACTGAGGTGAAGTGGAGAAGGTTCTGGCTCCGTTCTATTTAGTCAAGTAATCCGAAAAGTCTTGAGGTTCGAGAATGATGTCTGTCTGTTTAGGGGTGAGTTCCGAGTTGGTACCTGCACAAAAACCTACCTGAGTGTTGCCTGATGAAGTCCCTCTGAGACTCTGACGCGAAAGTAAGAACTCAGGGGAAAGGGATTAAAAATATGCTTTAGAGAAGTAGTTGAGCATTAAGTAATACCTTTGGGTATTGACGACCTTTCCTTTTATAGGTGAGGAGGCCAATTAGCATCGCATGATTGGTAGGCCTAAGCTCGAATGATTACCCCAAGCTTGGTGTGTGGCTAATGTGTGGGTGCGTGAAGAGATTATATCTGTGGGCCTGGGTTTTTTGGCCCTTTGAAGAGAAGACCATGGGTTAGATGTGTACGGATGAGGAGAGGCGGCCCAACCCATGGCACCTAGGAGATTTTCCTTCGTTCTTCTGGAGTTGGAGGGGGCTGTCCCAGCTCATCTCGGCATTTTGAGTCGGGCAGGGGATGTTTCATACATGAGTTTGTTGGATTCGGTTGCCGACCTGGGGAATGCCGGCCTGAGGAGGTGCCGAGTTGAGGAGAGGTGTTCTCAGCCCGACATGGAAGTTCCACCAGATGACGCTCGTGGCCCCCTTTTTTGGTCGTGACTGCTCAAGGCTGAGGCTAACCCTTTGACCAGCAGGGTCTTCGAATATTATTCTTGGCAAACTGGGTCCCACTTGGGGCTTTTGTACACGTGCGATCTTTGATAAAACAAGTTTAAGATAACCGAATTTTACACTCATCAGGTATGTATAAAGTTCAAAATCAAATCGTAATTGTCATTTTTTTAGAAGTCGATTTTTAAACCGAATCGTTTAATTTTATATATTATAAAATAACAATTTCGTTAAATTTTTAAAGATATATTTATTAGTTTTCTCTAGTAACGTAAGTTCGTAAAATTGTAATGAAAAATACAAGTGTAAATATATAGTGTGTGCGTGTGTATATATATATATATATATATATATATGTGAAAAATAGATTTAAAATAACGGTTACGCAGTTCGGTTTTACGGTTATTATCCTAAAATCAAAACTACTTTGGTTTTCAATTATGAAACCAAAATCGAAACGGAAACCATTTGACCGGTTTTAAAACTGAACCATTCGGATCTGTTTGATTCGATTACCCGTTGGTTCGAGCTCAATTATCATCCATATATGCTATTATTGTTTTTTAGGTTATCGACTTCCTCTTTGTTACGACTGCAAGTTCAAAATCACATTCACCTAACTAACTTATTACAATATTTTTTTTTTTAAAATAAAAACAATAATTTTATCATTGCACAACATGAAAACTACTCTGATATTTTAATTTTTTCATTTGAAAAATTATAATTATTTTTATGTAATATAATAACTTTGGATTTCTAAGAGAATTATTAGAATTCTCACATGGTTAATATAAACGTTCAAACTGCATCATACAAAAGAGCCCACATCTTTACATGTTTCTAGATAAGAAGCAACAAAAAATAAAATGTAAGCTAAATCTTGGGGGATCCATGAAGGCCAGCCATTTTGGAGACTACTTGTTATCTATTTCCATTTGAAGTGAAAACAGAGTATAGCCATTGGATTAGTCAATTATTTTAGGAACACTATAAATGGTCCTCCTTCCTTACTCTGTTTTCCCTCATTTCATCATATTGTCCTTCACTTCTCTCCTATTCATAAATCTTGCCTTTGCAATTTACCTTATCTAACAAATTGATGCCAATCGAAGAGCACAATATAATCCTTTTACCTTAGTTAAATTTGATTCATGCAAAACAACGCATCTCGGGTGGATTTATTGGTGTTATACTTCTGAGGTAAGAATAAATAATATTCGTAAAATAATGGGCAGAATGTAGATGAAAAAAATGAATATATTTTAACTAGACCCATTTTCTAGTCTTTATAGGAGATGAAAATTTTATTTGGTAAAATTCTCCATAAATCTTAATCAATCCCCATTGAAGTCCCGATTTCGTAAGATATAGAAGTAATAGACCATTATTCAAGAGATTTAATTGTCCCTTCTATATATGGGGGGGGTATCGTAAAGGATCCGGAGCATGAGGTAATTGTTCTTGAACATGGGGATGTTCTGAATCATTCTCTGTTTACTTGAGGATGATCTCTTTAAGGCATCCTTATTGTTGAATTTGGTCGGTTATGAGAGTTATCCTCAGTTTTATCCAAGGGATACGAGCAGAATCTTCAGGTTCTAAAGTTAAATTTAGTTGCAGGTCCACGGGTACTCCACGTGGACTGCTCCACTTAGATTTTATTAGTAATATTTCCTATTCCTACAAAAGAATGTTTCTTATTGCTGTCCTCTGTTAATGATCATTATGTTGTTTCTTTATTTACTCTTGTATTTCTTTTCATTATGTTGTTTCCTTATTTATTTTTGCATTTCTTTTAAAGTAAAAGAGGTATGAGACATTATTCATTTGGCTATATGGTTTTACCAAAATGTCCTTAGCTTACATATATATTTCCAAAAAGCCACTAATCTTATCTCTCACTTGTTATCATGATGAGTAATGACCATGTGCTCTTAAACTCACAACATTTCTTCCACTATACCCCCCAACGTGTGGTGTCTTTCAACCAAGTGTTTCTTCTTTTCACAGAAACAGTAAACAAAATGGGGAAAGATACATAGATGATTTTCATGTCTCTCCAATTGCTCTCCTCTCTTTTTGACTTCTTGTACAAGCTCTCTCTCTTTCCTTTCTTCACGCAGCAGACGCAGAGCCAACGGTCCCTCATATATGAATTTTTTTGGCCAAAACAACTATTCCTACGTCGACAATGGTGGAGTTGCTTACGCGTCTAGAATTTTTTTAAAACAAAAATACTGAACTAGCACTATTTTAAACTTAATTACGAAAATAGAGTTATCCGGGGATATAATTCCCGGGTCTGTGGGACCCCCTGTATACCCGGAGTTCGGAACCCCGGGTATACAAAAAAAACATAAAAAAAAACTACTTTTTTTTTTTTTTTTTTTTTTTTTTTTTTTTTTTTTTTTTTTGCATTTTATACCCTGAGTTTAGAACCTCGGGTTTACCCCAAGAAAAAAAAAAAAAACACTGTTTTGGCCCACTAAATTTATAAAATTTTCGACAACTTTGAATTGATTAACGGCGATCTATCGATATTTTAAATAAATTTAATTTTTTTTTGCATAAATTAGATTCAAAACACTCCATAATACTTTTTACAACACTAAAAACGGACATGTGGATAAATTTTAAAAAATCGCCAAAGTTGACCAGATGAGCTATTTCGATAAGGACAGAATTTTTTTCGGCAATTTGAAATTAACAAAAGATTGCATATTTGTAACAGAAATGAACTAAATTTTTTGTATATAAATTATGTTCATAACACTACATAACAAAACTTAGAACACTAAAAATGGACTAGTGAATAATTTTTAAATAATCGTCAAAGTTGGTCGGATGAGTTGTTTTGATGACGATTAAGTTTTTTTGAAAACTTAGTTAACAAAAAATGGTCGTCTATCCGTAATAGAAATGAACCTGATTTTTTTACTTACAAACTACGTTTATAACGCTAAATAATAAAATCGAAAACACCAAAAACGGATAATATGTTATCGAGAGAAAATAAAACTTACGTAAAATAATAGAAAAAGTTTGGATGGACATAATTTTGCCCTCGGTGGTCCGTTTGAGGCGATTTTTTTTTATTATGGGTATTTTTTCGATATCTAGCTGCCGCAAATGACCGTAGGCAGTTTGGTTTAGTATTTTTTCAAATAAAATCCGTTTTTACCTTCAATTTTCAATTTCAAGTGTTAGGTGACTAAATTTGTAATCTTCGTCGAGAGCGTGTATCTTGTCCCATTGGTAAAATTGAAATCTTTAAAAGCTAGAGTGATGACTCAGATCAGACCCAACTTTCAAAAAAAAAAATCGCCTTCAACGGACCTCCGAGCGCAAAGTTATGTTCATCCAAACTTTCAAGTGCAATATTGAATTGAGAACACAAAAAACGAATTAGTAAATAATTTTTAAATAATAGTTATTGCCACAACATTTTGTTGCTCTTATGAACGTAGTTTGTATGCAAAAAAATTAGATTCATTTCTGTTACGGATAGACGACAATTTTTTGTTAATTAAGTTTTCAAAAAAACTGAATCGTCATCGAAACAACTCATCCGACCAATTTTGACGATTATTTAAAAATTATCCACTAGTCTGTTTTTAGTGTTATAAGTTTTGTTATATAGTGTTATGAACATAATTTATATACAAAAAATTTGGTTCATTTCTGTTACGAATATGCAATCTTTTGTTAATTCTAAATTGCCGAAAAAAATTCTGCCGTTATCGAAATAGCTTATCTGATCAACTTTGGCGATTTTTTTAAATTCATCCACATATCCATTTTTAGTGTTGTAAAAAGTATTATGGAGTATTTTGAATTAAATTTGTGCACAAAAAAATTAGATTTATTTTAAATATCGATAGATCGCTGTTAATCAACTCAAAATTGCCGAAAATTTTATAAATTTAGTGGGCCAAAACTGATATATATATTTTTTTTCTGGTGGTAAACCCGGGTTTGGGAACCCCGGGTTCTATATACAACCCGAGGTTCCAAACCTCGGGTATAAAATGCAAAAAAAAAAAATTTTTTTTTTTTTTTTGTATACCCGGGGTTCCGAACCCCTGGTATACAAGGGGCCCCACAGACCCGGGGATCACATCTCGGGGTAACTCTATTTTCGTAATTAAGTTTAAAATAGTGTTAGTTCAGTATTTTTGTTTTAAAAAAAAATTTTAGAAACGTAAACAACTCAACGTTCCCGCATATATGAATTTTTTTCGCCAAATCATCACCTAATCCCATCACTTCTTTCACCAAAACAACTGTTCCTACGTCGACAATATTTATTTACCTATTGATGTAGGAGTTGAATTGACCCCACACCTTTGTACAAAAGCATGTGCATTTGGGCAATTGACTTGTTATCATCGCACGTTGGGCAACAACTTTGGAAGTTTTGTTATGCTTTCAATGCGATGTAACCTGGTCTAATTTGTCTTTTCTTCTCCCTTTTTTTGCAGGCTCTTGCAAAAGTTTTTGACGGAGAATGAGCTTATCTAGCTTAGGGCAATTCAACCTCCTAGAACCAAAAGACAAATTAAGTAAAGTCTGTTGGCCTCATTTTCATTTACCGATTCTTATTTTTCTTTGTGCAAGGCTACATTTCACTTTGAACCCGTAAACGCATTTAAATATACAAGGAATTTTTGAAAATTTTAAAAGAAAATCAACTTGTCCTTAACGCATAATTTTTTTAAATTTCTAAAAAAAAAAAATCATTTACCCTCTATATCTATATCCTTGTATAAGGGAAAGTTTATATTATTATTCATTTGTATAAAGTGTTCAAAATTTTAAATAAAATCAACATTTCCTTTAAGGTGCACTTTCTTAAATTTCCAGAGAAAAATAATTTAATATATTTGTATATTATAAATAATTAAATATATGCATAAGCAAACTTTTTGTTTAATATTTTTGTAAGAAAATATGCTTTTAATGTTTACTTTTTGAATTGAAAAAAGGAAAAGAAAAAAAAAAAAAAAAAAAAAGAAAGAAAGAAAGAAAGAACAAACAAACAAACAAACAACACACACAAATTAGATAGTCTCATGGGGTGTAAAACAAATAGTCCAATTATGTGTAGAAAAGTAAAAACTTTAATGATTATTAAAAATATGTAACATCATAAATATAAAATAAATGTATTCAATATATATATGTATATATATTTGGTTGTTGTCGTTAGATATAGATTTTGTCTTTTCAATTGAAATAGTTTTAATTAGAAAAAATTGTAGATATTTTAATATCTCTACTTTTATAAAAAAAAAAAAATTAAAAATATTATATATTCAAATTACATTACATACATGTTATCTTTTATTGCTGAATATATAGATAGACTTTTATTTAAATTATCATCCCGATATATATATATATATATATATATATATATATATATATATATATTTGAATATTTTTTACTGTCATTTTAATATTAAAACACCTAATAAAATGGTTAAGGCATATTTATAAAACTCTTTATACTTATTATTAATTGGAGATTTCATTTTTCTCGACTATTACACTAAAAATGAAAATTATACAATATTAAGTACAAATATCGACTACTTTCATTTTCTTATCGACTACTTTAAACTTTGCGTGAAAATATGTTGAATTTCTATCCCTAAATTTAATTCAATACACCTTTTGATCTTTGCTGCCCCTAAATCCCTTCTTCTTTCATTCACTTACCAATCTCATTTCCAGTGTCTTTAATCTTGTCATTAATATCAGTAGAAGGTTTCCTCTCCTTAAGCCTTCTGAGCTTTTCTTTTAATCTACTTTCTCTTAGTAGTATGGAATAGAAAGATGAAATATACGAGCGACCATTCCTTTCCAATTCGAGCTATAACGACCATTCCTTTCCAATTTGAGATGCAGAAATCTACCAACCTTGAGCTCGTGTGATATGGTTAGCTTCAGTATTTGTACTTTCAGAGATAAATTCAATGTTTGTTATATATTCACTCTCACTTCTTATGTCACTCACACCCTCTGTCACTCAAAGCATCCACATGCCTTCTTTTTAACTTCCACTTGTTTTTGTGTGTTGTATCTGTTTCATGTTGAATGTGTTTCACTGATTTACCTTTTTTTTTATGTGTTTTTTCCCTCTCTTGAAGAACTTTAATTCAACATCTGTGATTCATATATATTTTTTATTTGTAAGACTTGATTTGGTATGCTTTCAAATTTTATTTGATATTTGTAAGTCTTGCATGCTACAAGAACAAACAAAAATGCCATGAAGACACTTATTGCTGCATAATCTTCTAGGGTTAAAGTTGAGGTGGCTCAGAATTTTGAGATGGGTGTTACTAATAAAATCCGAGTTTTTTTTAGCATGTTCTCATTGGCAAGGTATGCTAGGTATGTCTGAGATGAGATTTGCATTACCTGTTATTTTTCTTTTGGTTGGGTGGGCTCGGGATGCGGGGGCGATGATTATAATTCCATGACTATACATTTGTTTTCAATCGGTTTATTTGAATAATAGTAATGAATAAATGTCCATTGCATGTTGTGATCGAGGCTGAGATAAGCCAAATGAGATGGTCTATTGTTGTTTTCAGCTATTTACCTTTTTCTATTTAAATAGTTGTGCATGTGTGAAAATAAGGATTATCTATCCATTATTGAACAAATTTTTTAATTTGTGCTCTTACTTTCAAGTAGAAGGACTTTAAGTCAAAAAATACTTAAAAAACCTTTTACCAAACGGTACCTTATTTTTTATTTTTTAGGAGATTGACGGTCTGACATTGCTCTCTCTAAATTTTCTCAATCAAATTCTTTTGGATTAAGAGGTACTTTATATGGATAACTCTAAGATAAGATGTCATCTTTACATGACTAGCAAAGATTTTTCTTATTTTTTACTTTTGCTTATAACTAAACATATATTTCCATAAGAGCTATTTTTCATTATTATTCATTTACATTCAATTTATTGTGTCTTTAAATTTGTCAAATATAACTTGTATCTTGGGTTAAAAACAATGGGTTAAAAAGATTATTTTGGGATCATCATGTTTCTATTCTAAACAAAAGGAAATAAAAGATATATATATATATATATATATATTTAAAAAAAGAGGTTTTGGGTTCTCTTCCTTAATCTTTGTAAGAGGTTTATGTCAAACTCCAATTATCATTTGTAGATTTCCTTTCCTGTTCCAAATTTTGATTGATTTATTTATTTTTATAAAATTTATGAATATATTTTTCATATTGATAATTAATCTTTTGGATTGGATTTTTGTGGTGGTTGTCAAATAGAAACTATTAGAAATTATAATTCAATATTGATGAGGATGTATAAGTTTAGATACTATAGATTGACATGTCAAATAGATGGAGTCTCGACACTTTTAGCCCCTCAATTTTAATCTCTGTCCCACTTTGGTATTTATTGCTTTATTTAGACACATAAAAATATTAATTTTCACATTTCATGCTGAATTCCATTTCCTTGTAAATTATTGCCGTGAAAATGATGGTTGTTGGATTTTTGAAAGAATTCATTTTCTGGTTAACCTTTTGCTATTCATAATGCTTTTTGTTGGTGATGTTGTTCCCTTTCTATGCGTCTGTGACTTTCCTTGCTATAATGTTTTTTCATTGTTTCTTCGACGTTAATTTCTCCTCGTGACTTTGTTTATGTCTAGATGAAGATGGTAGTTGATAAGAGTTATTGACCACTTGAAATAATGAGGTAACATTGCATTTTACTTCAATTTTTAGCTCAATCTTTTTGTAATTTGGGTAATTTTTGCAAGAAATTCTCTTAGCATTGTATTTTTTCTTTATTGCTATTTCTACAGAGAAATTGCCTATGTTTGGGTCATTGCCTGGATTTGGTGTGGTACCTTGCAACAAAGCAAGCCCATTTGCCTGGGATTACTTGCAAGATAGTAATCTTGGTCCCCATTTAAATACTATTTTTTGCATGGTCTTCTCCTCTTAATTTGTAGTATGTTAATTTACAAATCCCATAAAAAATATGTTTGTGATAGAATGACTGAGATTTATTGGAGAAAATGTGGAATAAATACCAACCATTTAATTGAAGGGATATTTTCATCTTTTGCATTATATAATGTAACTCAACACTTGCATTTAGTGAGTTCTTTACCTTAATAACATTATAAAAAATTATATTTATTTTGGTAGGGGTAGATTTTAACTTATTTACAATAACAGCGTAAATTGATCGGGTACATCATTTTTTTTTTTAAATTGTTTGTAACCCAGTCAATTTAAAAATATATATATATATATATATATATATATATATATATATTAATTATTGTAAAAAAATATTAAATATTTTTCCCATTTTTTTAAACCACTACATTTTTCAGAAAAAAAATAAAATAACGTGTACGGTAAAAATAGAATCTACGTTGACATACGACTCATGCTAAAGAACAAAGTGGTAGAGAATTTTTCATAGATTTTTGTAATAAAAATTTACTAGCCATGTTTGCTAAATATTCTTCAACGAACAAATAATACAAAAAATTGACAAATATACCAAATAAAGAGATAGCGGGCACGTACCTTGCACGTGCTCTCCATCTAGTCTTCATTAATAAAGAAAGCTTCCATTTCTCTGTAATCTTTCATATACATCCATGTACATACAAATAGTAACTTTTCCTTTCTATATAATCTTTCTTGGTATCAAGAGCTTAGATCCAAAGTATTTTTTTCCCCAATCTGTGTGCCATTCTTCTTCCATTACTTCCGCCGTTCATTTGTTTTTCTTCAATTCTTTTTGCTCCCCAATTTCTCCATTGTCTGTTGAATTTTCCCTAACCATCAGTTCTACAGTTACTATTACTGTTATTGTTCCCAAATTTCTTATTTTCTTTTACCTTCCTAACCCTAATACAACTCTCCCCCCTACAGTTTACACTGAAGTATCGGTTCTAACTTTCTCCATCGAAACAGACCCTCTCTTCTCTTCAGCTTTACTCTCTCATCTCTTCCGTTTTTCCCCATTGTCGCTTGCAACTTACTCCCACGGCACAACCACATCCATTGCCGTTGGATGCCGCCACTTCCCATTGCCGTCATTCAACCTTCTTTCTTCCCAGCTTACTCAATTTGGGTTTTATTGATAGGGACTACCTTCACTCTCGCCACCGCTCTCCTCTACCAAATCACCCGATAGGCTCTCTCATTCAACTGCTTCCTTCTTTCCCTCTTCTAACGTCTCTCTCTCTCTCTCTCTGTCTCTGTCTCTGTCTCCTCTCCTCCTCATGTTCTCTTGTGATCTCTCTCAGTTCGCCGTCGCTCTGCATCGTCAGTTCTCAATGTTTCATCAGTTCGACTTCGTCGCCGCTCCAACTGCATTGTCTGATTCGCACTCCAACGTGCTCAGGCCCGTTTCAGCGCGCCTCCCAACATCCCCAGCTCCAACTACATTGCCTGATTCGCGCTCCAACGTGCCCATGCTCACTCCAGTGCGCCTCCTAGCTTCCCCAGCTCCAATTGCACCTCTAGACTGTTGTGCGGAAGCGTATCGGGTGGACCCAACACAGAACAAATATTATGGGAGATGAAATGAAAACACACACACTCACAAACAAGAACACAAGTTTTAACGAGGTTCGACAATTTTGCCTACTCCTCGGGAGCAACTATGAAACTTCTTTATTTGACAATAAAATACAAATAAAGAATACAAAACAAGGTCTTAAAACAACTAAAGACACTTGTGCAAGAATTCACTCAATTGTGACTATTGAGGAATTGAACTCTCTCTCAACTTGTACTTCTTCAATTGAGAGATATTATTTTCTTCAATTGTGAGATATTTTTTCTTCAAAGCTCATGGTCTCAATTTATAGGGAATGCTTGAGGCTCATAATCTAGTGTGAATAAGATCCTTAGTGTGAATAAGATCCTTAGAACCTTCAACAATTGAGGCAGCCACAATGTTGGAATCAATTGTTGGAACCAATTTTGAATAACTCCATCTACCATTTTTGACCCATTTTTCTTCTTCCCTTTCATACCAAACAAATGTGTGAAAAATCTATTCACACCATGAAAAATGTTAGCCCAATTTTGTTGACAATCAAGCCAACAACCAACATAGACTCCACCGAGTTGACCGTCGATGATTCTTCCTCCTATGGCGCAAGGATCATAATCACACAGTCCAAAATTGGTGTTTCAAATCGACCACCATCTTAAGGGGGTGTATTAGGAATATTTTCTATTCCTACAAATGAATGTTTCCTATTGCTATCATCTCTTAATGATCATTATGCTGTTTCCTTATTTACTCTTGTGTTTCCTTTTATTATGTTGTTTCCTTATTTACTCTTGTATTTCATTTTTCTTGCTTATCTCTCCATTATATAAATATTGAATATCTTCATTAATAAAGAAGTTTTTCCTTCCTTTATAATCGTTCATATACATCCATATACATACAGACAATAGCTTTTTCTTTCTATGTAATCTTTCAGTATTTTAATGAATTGCAACTAAAAATGATACTCTTTAATATTATAATAAAAACCACTATCACACCAGCGTCGGACCGCCACTGTCGTCATTCGATCATTGACACTAACCTCCATCAACCACCACTTCCATCAGCAACCACTATGTTTGTAACAAAAATCGTTGTTTAGAAACTTAGTTACAATCAACTATATATTAAACAAAAAAATAAATAAATTACAAAATACAAATTATATCTAAAAAATGTTGAGATACAATTGTAAAGTTAATCTGCGGAGAGGATTGCTTTAAGAATTATCCATTATTAAATTTGAGAAATAGTTGACATGTTTGGACGCGGAATACACATTGCCATAAGAGGTTTAACCCTAGATAGATAAGAATATGCGTTCACCGGAGCGAGAGGTAGCGTGGAAGAGAGAGAGAGAGAGAGAGAGCTCCGAGATGGATGGTATGGTGTCGTGTGCGTGGCCTGCCAGTATTTATACATTTTGTCAAGGGTTTAGTCAGTATACAACGTCAGCCGATGCAAATTATGAAGATCTAGCCATAAGATGATGGACACGTCATCAAAAAGTGCGATAAGTTTTGTAATTTCTTGGGGAAAGAATAGGTGGCACAATCTGATTGGCTTAAAGCTGCTTTTGCTCCGTGGAGTCGCCGGTCGTGCGATTTAAGATGGGAGATTGCGGCAATGTAACAGAAAGAAAATGACTTTATTGGCGTTTGGCAATCGATTTAGGCGTAACGCTAACTTGGACAAGGTTATTCTATTTCCAGAGAAGCTGTATGAACGATTCGATTTTGTGTCGTTTTCACTAGTAACTAAAATAAAAAATATTAGATATATATGAAATTCAAAATCAAATCGTAATTGCCAGTCTTTTAGAAGTCGATTTTTAAACCGAACCGATTAATTTTATATATCGCAAAACAACAATTTCGTTAATTTTTTTTTATATATATTTATTAATTTTCTCTAGTAACGTAATTTCATAAAATTATAAAGAAAAATACAAGTGTAAATATATATTAAAAAAAGTAGGGGGTAATATATATATATATATATATATATATATATATATATATGAAAAGTAAATCTAAAATAACGGTTACGCAGTTCGATTTCACGGTTACTATCCCAAAACCAAAACTATTTTAATTTTCAATTATGAAATCAAAATCGTAACTGAAATCATTTGACCGATTTTAAAACTGAACCATTTGGATCGGTTTGGTTTGATTACCCACTGGTTCGAGCCCAATTGTCATCCCTATATGCTATTATTGTTTTCTAGGTTATCGACGTTACAACTACAAGTTCAAAATCAAATATATTGTATTAAATAAAAACAATAATTTTATCATTGCAAGGTGAAAACTACTCTGATATTTTAACTTTTACATTCGAAAAATTATAATAATTTTTGTATAGTATAGTAATTTTGATTTTTAATAGATTTCTCTATGAACGTAAACCGTATGAACATAACTTTTGTAAAATGAGGACGGGCCATACAAAAAGAGCCCACATCTTTACATGTTTCTAGATAAGAAGCAGCAAAAAAATGTAAGCTACTTGAGGGATCCATAAAGCCAGCCATTTTTAAGACAACTTGTTAAATTTGATTCCTACAAAACAATGCGCCTCGGGTGGATTTACCGATATTGCACTTCTGACATGAGAATAAATAATATTCGTAAAAGGTTGGACAGAATGTAAATTAAGAAAGTGAACATATCTTAACCCCCTTTCTAGTCTTTATAGGAGATGAAAATCTTGTTTGGTAAAAGCCTCCTTAAATCTCAATCAATCCCCATTAAAGCCTCAACTTCGTAACACAGAGAAATTATATTTAAGAAATTTAACTATCCCTTCTATATATGGGGGCTATCGTAACGAATCCAAAACATGGGATAATTGTTCCTAAGCACGGGGATGTCCCGAATCATCCCTGGATTACTAGAGGATGATCTCTTTAAGGCATGTTGAAGCTTTACGCTTGGGTTGCTGTTGAACTTGGTCGGTTATGAGAGTTATCCTCAATTTTGTCAAGGAACCTGAGTATAATTTTCGGGTTCTAAAGTTGAGTTTGGTCTCATGTGCTTGACACATAAATCTCCAAGCATATGTTCTCAGGTCCACGTGGACTTCTCCACTTAGTATTTTAATAGATTATAACTAAAAAATATGCTCGTCAATATTATGAAATAGACCACTATCACACCAGCGTTGGCCTACCGCTGTCGACATCTGATCATCGTCATTAACCTCTACCGGCCACACTATATTTCTAGCAAAAATCATTATTTAGTGACTTTAGTTACAATCAACTATATATTAAAAAAACTACGAATGATATTTGAACTAGGTGAAGAGTACGTGTAAGGCACGTGCCTATTATTATTATTTTTTTTTTTGACATATTTGTAACTTTTTATATTTTTTGTTCATTAAAAATCACACTGAAAATATATACATTTTTTTTTTAAATCAATGAAGAAATATGGTATATGAAAATTTCTTATTTGTTATAATGTTAAATCTTAAACCTTGTTTAAAACAGTTAATTGAAGTCACTTTATATAAAGAAATGACAAAGTTATAGTTAACTAAAAAATTGAAATTAAGTAGTATACAAGACATTATGTTATAAATTAAATGACGATAAGAAAAAAAAAAAAATATATATATATATATATATATATATATATATAATACAAGTGGAATTTATCATGTCTAGTATTAAAGGTGTAATATTACCTGAAAACTTAGCCCGTACGACCCAATGGCAGGTCAGTAAATTATGAGTAGTTTTTTTTCTTCCACTCGAACTCAACCTTGTCCAATCCCCAAAACACTTTGGCTTGGGTGCCCATCAACCCATACTCGATGCACTTGAATCCAAAACACTAATAAATGTTACCGAATACCCCCTAAAATATGACATATTACGAAAAGACCACATATATAAATATAACCTTAATCAGATTCAAATCATTTCATTTCCAAATTCCAAACCTAGTGTCTCTTTCCTCCCACCTCTCTCTCTCTCTCAATCCCAGAACTGTCGTTGTCTATCAAACTCTAATAAATAATTTCTCAATAATTCATGCGTCGATGATTCCTGCATCGTCTAATAATCCTATTGTCTAACATTCCTACATCTATCAAACCCTAATAATCTTGGCGTCCATGATTTGTACGACGTTGTTGCTTCTTCTCATTCTCCATCTCCTGCTCCAATCTAACGATTTGTAAGTTTTTTTGAATTCTTAAATATATTTTTTGATTGTTTCTCCATCTTTGTCTCAAATCTACAAAAAATTTCAGATCTAAATTTTTTTAGTAGTTTATCTTTATTTTTTTGTTCTTGTTACCTAACAATTGACTGACCCGACCAACCCCGAATTAGATCGGGGTAATGAGGCCACACAGTTAGCTTTGGTTAGGGGAGTTGCCAGAATTTTTCTTCGCGTAGGCTAACTGAAATCTTTCATCTCCAATCTGATCGACTGATTTATACACTTACTATTAATAATAAGCATGTGCACATGACATAATCAAAAGATAAAGGATACTTCCATAGACAAGAATGATGATTTTGAAGCTGTTTACGACGCATGCCCTTGTGCGCACGCGCACACACACACACACACACACACACACACACACACACACATATATATATATATATATATATATATATATATATAAAATAAAATAGTTGGTGGAATAAATTTATCAATAAAGTGATGAGATTGTAATTTTCAGTAAACAACACATTTAAGATGACCAAAGAAACCATATAATAGTAGTAGAGTCATATGAATTTGAATCGCAGTTAGGTAACACTGATTTTTTTTGTATGTTATAACTAAAAAAATAAATGATTTATGATAAAAACCTCACCAAATGTATAAAAGTACAAAAAAACAAAACTACAATTATTATGAAAGTAGAAAAATAAAATCTATAACTATTATGAAAGAACAAAAATAAAAACTATAACTATCAAAAGTATCAAATTAATATAAATTTTGTTCTAAATAGAGTGAAAAATATCATTTATTATTTTCAACATATTTTTTAAAACTACTTAAAAAATTCTTAAATAAAATATTTGTATTTTTGTCTGTGGTTACATATTTTTTTAAAATTATTTTTATATTTTATATTTCTATTAAATTGTTTGAGTTATATATATATATATCGCATCCAAGATAATCAAATAACTCATACGTATAATAATAAGAGCGATATGAATTTCAATGACAATTAGGTAGCACTGTTGATTTCTTTTTTGGGTGTGTGTGTTATGCGTAAAAAATATTAAATTTAATTATATTAATTCTCACCAAACCTATAAAAGTACAAATAAAATCTGTAACTATCAATATGATAAAACTAACTATTCTCAATTAACTGAAAATTATCCTTCAATTTTTCAATATGTATTTTTATACTTAATAAATAAAAGTAGTGGACTTTCGTAGAATTTAGTTGAGTCACCTAAATTCATCAAACTCCTAGTTTCTCCTTCATATTTCTTGTATATTGTTTGAATTTGAAATGATTGATGTTAGTGATTTAACTAATTATAATCAATAAAATACACAAATAGGCACACACACATATTGTGGTTAAATTTGTGACATTAATTATATTTTATGTATAATATTGTAATAAATAAATATTTAATATCTTTAATATATGAAATTATGACTGATAATTTAAGTCCAATTATATATATATAAAATTGTAAAAGTCACCCACAAAGAAATTGCATGTAATCTATATAGGACGTTAAATAATGTTTTTTTTTTTTTTTGTAAGAATATAGAAATAAAAATATCAATAATTTTTCCTCATTGAATGTACTTAAAAAAAACCTAATTATATCAAAATTACCTAAATTGAATATCTATATTTATTTTTGTGGTTACATATTTATTAATTATTTTCACATTTTATTTTTTCTTGAATAGTTCGATTATTTTTTTGGCATATTATTTTTTTAATCTCTTAAATGCAATTTGTAAATTTACTTTGTGTATAATGTTTTATAAAAAAAGAAGAAGATATATTTATGTCACACATAGATATATGTAATAAAATAGGTCAACATCTATTTTCCACATATATAGCTTTATCTTTCATATTTTAAGAAAAATATTAAAGGAAAGAATGTGTCATTACACATGAATCTCTCTCAACTCTTTCAAAAAAAATTTCACATAATTTTTCTTTATCTTTCAATCTTTAAATGTGCAAATCTCCTCTATTAAAACATACATTCGCTTTCTCTCTCAATCCCTAGCCCACTGTCTTACTCTCAGACCTAATGACCAACGCACTACACACATCTATTAACATCACCACAAGCCATCTCATAACAATCATTCTTCGCCCCACCATTTGATTTTTTAAAATCTAAAATTTGTGCATTTTATAATCCATGTTTAATTTTTTTGGTTAATTACACTCGGCACCCCTAAGGTTAGACAGAATTGTACTGTTTACTCCTATGAAATTTTCATCACCACTTACACCCTATGTGCTTAAGACCTAAGTGCAACGCTTTAGTTTTTCGTTAACTTTAATGATCAACTAATAAAAATCAACTAAAATGTAAGACCCTAATTTTTGCACGTACGTCATTTTTTTGTTACAGTTTAAAAATAATTGGGAATTCGGGGTGAAACTGGGTTTGAAAAAAAAAAAAACACATTTAATCCGAAATTAACATTTAACTTTTAATTAAAAAAAATTTGGGATGAAATTTCAAATTTAAGAAATCTTAAATATGGTAAGTGGATTAAAACGAAGTGTTAAAGAAATAAGGGGGAGAAAAGTGTAATTAAACAAAAGTTTTTTTTTTTATATATATATATATATATATATATATATATACATACGCTGTGCAGAACAGCAGGAGACACGGAGGTGAGGGAGAGGAGTGACGTGGCGTGATAGAAACCAAGATTTTGTCCACGAAAAACCATGCAACTTAATGTTTGTTGAAAAAAAAGAGAGAAGTCGGGAGAGAAGGAAAAAAAAACCACACAAGTTAGAGAGAGAATCGGAGGGTGATCGGCGGTGTACTCGGTCCGACGTCGTGGTTGTGGGTTCTATCATTTAACGATCGTGCGGGTGGGCTTAGTCCAGTTTCTGTGTATACGCGTCTCCGTTTGTTCGGTCGACGATTGTGGGAGTGAGATCGTAAATAGCGTGACCGTTGCCATTCGTCGTCGTCGTTCGGTAAGTAAGCATCTACGTTTAAATTATTATAGTTTATGTATATATGTGTCGCGTTGATCATTCGAGTGCATGGGTGCTTGTGGGTGGTTGTCGTCATGGTGTGGCCAATGGTGAGTGTCGCCGCCGCGGCAGTGTGTGGGCGTGTGTGTGATCACTGTTTCGATTTTAGTACAACAGAATGTGGGCTGGCTAGGGGAAGCTGTTGGCACGTTGATCGTCGATTGTTGACGATCGTGGGTGGATCACCGTCGGTCAGTGGTGGTCGTTGCACTGACGTGGGATGCCGGCGGTGATGCATTGCGTTGGATAGAATTGATTAAAGACTACGATTGCACCATCCACTACCATCCAGGGAAAGCTAATGTTGTAGCAGATGCTTTGAGTCGGAAATCGGCAGGTTCGATCGCACACATTCGGGTGGTTCATACTAACCTGTATGCCGAGTTGAGGTCGATGCGAGTCCAGTTAGCGGTAGGAAAGACGGCAGCATTGCTTGCAACTTTGACTTTGAGGCCGACGTTGTTGGATCGTATTATTGAAGTTCAGAAGTTGGATGTTCAATTAGAGAGGTTGCAGGGTGAAGTGAAAAATGGTCACATAACTGATTTTCAGGTTAGGGATAGTGATGGGGCATTGATGTTTGGGAATAGGCTGTGTGTGCCTAATGATGTCAGTTTGAAGAAGGATATTTTGAAAGAGGCGCATAGTTCAGCGTACGCAATGCATCCAGGTAGTACCAAGATGTATCGAGATCTGTGTGAACATTATTGGTGGATTGGAATGAAACGAGAAATTGCGGAATTTATTACCAGGTGTCTTGTTTGTCAACAAGTTAAGATTGAGCACCAGCGTCCAAGTGGGTTATTGCAACCTCTACCTATTCCAGAGTGGAAGTAGGAGCATATTACGATGGATTTTGTTTCGAGATTACCCCATACTCAAAAAGGGCATAATTCCATTTGGGTAATCGTGGATAGGCTTACCAAGTCCACTAATTTTCTGGCCGTAAAAACGACATATTCTCTTGAAAAGTATGCCCAATTGTATGTCGATGAGATTGTTAGGTTGCATGGTGCCCCGGTTTCTATAGTGTCGGATAGAGATCCGAGATTTACTTCGAGGTTCTGGCCGAGTCTTCAGATTGCTTTGGGTACTAAGCTGAAATTTAGCACCGCTTTTCATCCTCAAACGGACAGTCAATCAGAGCGTACGATTCAGATGTTGGAGGATATGTTGAGAGGATGTGTCCTGGAATTTTCTGGTAGTTGGGATGATCATTTACCGTTGATGGAATTCGCCTACAACAACAGCTACCATTCAGCAATCGAGATGGCCCCATATGAAACATTGTATGGTAGGATATGCAGAACTCCAGTCTGTTGGACTGAGATAGGTGAACAGAAATTGTAGGCACCGGATATAGCCCAGATGACGGCATACAAAGTAAAGGTGATTCGAGAAAAATTAAAGATTGCTCAGAGTCGACAAAAGAGTTACGCAGACAAGCGCCGACGGGATTTGGAATTCGAAGAAGGGGATCATGTATTTTTGCGTATCTCGCCATGGAAAGGCATAATGAGGTTAGGAAAGAAAGGGAAGCTGAGACCAAGGTACATCGGACCATATGAAATTTTAGAGTGGGTTGGCACAACAGCTTATAGGCTTGCTTTGCTGCCAGAATTATCTCGACTACATGACGTTTTCCATGTATCAATGCTCCGGAAATATGTGTCAAACCCTTCTCATGTATTGACTTCACAGCCGATCGACTTGGGAACAAATTTGACCTACGAGGAGAAGCCAATCCAAATTTTAAGCCGTAAGGACCAAGTGTTGCGAATGAAAACAATCCCGTTAGTCAAAGTGTTGTGGCGCAGTCATGCAGTAGAAGAGGCGACTTGGGAACGAGAAGACGAGATGAGGAACAAATACCCACATTTGTTCGAGTAAGGTAATGAAAAATTTCGGGACGAAATTTCTTTTAGGAGGGAAGGGTTGTAAGACCCTAATTTTTGCACGTACGTCATTTTTTGTTACAGTTTAAAAATAATTGGGAATTCGGGGTGAAACTGGGTTTGAAAAAAAACAAAAAAACAAACACATTTAATCCGAAATTAACATTTAACTTTTAATTAAAAAAAAAATTGGGATGAAATTTCAAATTTAAGAAATCTTAAATATGGTAAGTGGATTAAAACGAAGTGTTAAAGAAATAAGGGGGAGAAAGGTGTAATTAAACAAAAGTTTTTTTTTTTTTTTTTTTTTTTTTATATATATATATATATATACATACGTTGTGCAGAACAGCCGGAGACACGGTAAGTAAGCATCTACGTTTAAATTCTTATAGTTTATGTATATATGTGTCGCGTTGATCATTTGAGTGCATGGGTGCTTGTGGGTGGTTGTCGTCATGGTGCGGCCAACGGTGAGTGTCGCCGCCGCGGCAGTGTGTGGGCGTGTGTGTGATCACTGTTTCGATTTTAGCACAACAGAGTGTGGGCTGGCTAGGGGAAGCTGTTGGCACGTTAATCGTCGATTGTTGACGATCGTGGGTGGATCACCGTCGGTCAGTGGTGGTCGTTGCACTGACGTGGGATGCCAGCGATGAAGGGAGGTTAGAGAGAGAAAGACGGTCGGAAAATGGGTGTGTGATCGGTGAGTGGGCTGGCGTGATCGTGCGGTGTGGAGGAGGTGTTGACGACGGCGGGGTATGGGCGTTGATTTGTGTTGCCGCCGGTGAGAGAGAGGTGAGGCTGATGGGGGGGTGGTTCGGTGCCGGACAGGCCTGTAGCAGCAAACCAGAAAAAAAAAAAAAAAAAAAAAAGAAAAAAAAAAAGAGAGAAAGGAAGAAGAAGGAATGGAATAGGAAAAAAAAATAGAATAATAAAAATTACATTAACCACCCCCAACAATGAAAAACAAAAACCCAATTCAACTTCTGGGCCTGCGAATGATTTGGAAACGGGTAAAATTACAATCGATTATTACTCTTGTTAAATAAAATCCTTAACGTTACAATTTCCGGAATTTTAATAATTTTCGTAACCATTAATTTTAATAAAGTTATACATAAATATTATCGTAACGGGTTGGGGTGAATAATAATAATTTTCTATAATAAAATGTGGGGACGGAAAAATTGTAGAATGTAGGGTCTGCATTACATGGTTAGATTATATTTTTATCCAAATATTAATTTAGGCCCTGTCAGTAATAGGTTCGCAGGCACCTGAGGAACGGTAGAGCATAGTCGGTAAAGGTTTTTGGGGAACGGATCATCAGGTGAGTGTACTGTCTTCTTGCAAAAACCTATTTTTCATATGTATATATATGATGAGAAAAATGTGTTTACTTAAAAATGGATGAATTTTATAACCTACATGATTTAAGCATTATCTTGGGTATTCCTGATATTGTTAATTTCATTGTTTGTTATTGAGGTGTCAGTTGATGGTGGGCGGAGTTATTGTTGTTGAGGTGTAGGCAAGTGGTTGTTGTTGAGGTGAGAGGGAAATTGGTGGTGGATATTCACCCGTTTGGCATTGTCCAGCGGAACGTTGTTTCACCCGTCTGGCATAGTCCAGCGGAGCGTTGTTATATTCCGCTAGGAAAGCATATCCTACGGAATATGGTACCGTTGCAACTCCCGATCGTGAGGTTAAAACGATTACATGGCTAGCCGAGGTATGATGTGGAGTGATGCTGTGTAGCGAGGTGCGGCGTGATGAGGTGTCATATATAGAATTCTGTCGTTTATGACATATATATATATATATCTCATTTTATACTAGTATGGTATATCCATTTACGACAATATTCCTATTGTTTCAGTTGCGTTATACTATATGGTTGATTTTCACTGCTTGGTTCAAATACTATAAACACATATATGTTGTTCTGTGGTGACAGGAAAGCTAAAATGTTATCCTCGTGGTATTTATATAATATATTTATAATATGAGAATTTTTTTTATTTAAAAATTTGGTGTGTGTATGTTATATGCTTGATCAATTTAAACGTTTTTATTAAGAAGACAGTACACTCGCAGATATTACAGCTAGGAGTCGATCCCCTCCTTGCGCTTGACAGATCCGGTAATACGGTAGTAAGAAGAAATTAATTTTGGAGGTGCTAGTTGTTGCCAACTTATGAGAAGTTCAGGAATGTGTTTATCTTTGTGGTTATTATAGTTTTGTAGGGACGGGTGTGTCCCCAATTAGAGAATGTATTAAACTAGTATGATTATTATTTTTTTGGTAGTTATGTGTTTAGTTATGCACGAGCCGATTTGTAGATGTTTTGGCATGTAGGTAATGTCATGATCTTTGTCATGCCGACCCCAGGGTGATAGGTGTCTGGTTTGGGTCGTGACATAAAATCTGTTAATTAATGTTAAATGACATATATACCCTTCAAATTTTTTAATATGGATTGTTTTTATATAATTCAAAAACTTAGGGACTATTGTGTATTTTATAAGAATAAATTTATAATTTTTCTTATAAAAATGAATAGAGAAAAAAGTTTGACTTTTATAAAAACTAATAGGTGTAAAATAATTACAAATAATAGTTAATAGTTATAGGTATAGAAAAAAAACGTAGTAGGTGAAAATTAAATAGTTAGTTTTAAAATTTGTAGGGCAATTATGTAATTTTACATGTGCAAATGAATAGTAATCAAAAGTTTGCTTTATATAATATGTATATAGATATAGAGAATTGCTTTAAAAATTACCCATTATTAAATTTGAGAAAAAAAAGTTGACATGTTTGGACGCGAAATACACGTCGCCATAAGAGGTTTAACCCTAGATGCCGTAAGTCCAGTCCCTTCACTCATGTCAATCGTCTCTTCTTCGCTCCCTGTTTCCCAATCGAAGCACTGAATCAGCGAGCCCAAAAACAATTCAATCATTCGATGGGCCAAGGCCTCCCCGGGACATCCCCTCCGGCCTGATCCAAAAGGCATGAACTTGAACCCCTCTTTCTCGCCTTCCACTCCCTCGAACCTCTCCGGCTTGAACTCGTGGGCCTCCGCCCATATCTTGGGATCACGTTGTATGGCCCACGCATTGACCAATAGCATTGTGCCACGTGGGATTCGATAACCTCCAACCACACACTCCTCCGATGATTGGTGGGGCATTAAGAGTGAGGCCGCAGGGTGGAGCCGCAACGTCTCCTTGATGATGCAGCGGAGATAAGGGAGTTCGGATAGATCTAAGTCGTTGATTAAGCGATCCCGGCCCACACGATCGTCTATCTCAGCCTGTGCCTTCTTGAGAACATGTGGATGATGGAGTAGGTGATAAAATGCCCACTCTATGGTACTAGCAGAAGTATCAGATCCTGCTTGTAGTAGAACCTACCAAACATGTTGTAAAGAGTAAAACTGACTAATTTCAACAAGTTATGGCTTGTAAAGTTAATGGAATGTTTTGGAAAAAGAAATTTTTTACATGATATCATTCAATTGTTTATTAAATAGATTAAAGTGTTAATTATACTTTGTTTGCCCCAACTTGATGAAATTGCATTTTATACTCTGTGGAGACCACTGCTCCCAACTAGACTTAATATGGATACGTCCTTGGGTAAGTGCTGATAAAAATATTAAAGAATTGTAAATTGAAATTTGATCAAAATACAGGGGCAAGGTATAATTAACCGTAAAATGAATTTGATCAATATACATTGGCAAAGTATAATTAACCCTAGATTAAATTAGAAGTAGGACATCTTTGATAAAATTTGAAATTAAGCAGTGAAAAATTGTAAGTACTGTATTAAATATTTTTTTTTTAAATATTTCTAGCCTCAACATAAAAGTTTTGTGGTTAATCTTTTCAACTCTCTCTTTCTAACCCATTCTCTCTCTATAAAATTTTATTTCTATTTTTCTCAATTTAATACTCTCTTTCTACAATTATTTCTATAAATCCTTTTACTTTCCCAAACTTTAGAGTATACTGATGTTGCCAAAAATTCCTAGCACGTGCAATGGATTAAACACGTGGTAAAAATCTTCACAACTTGCTCATTCGACATGCGAAAATTGTTTAGTTCAAAGAGACACCGGTGTGGTGTCGGCTAAAGAACCTCCGGTGTGAGAATAAATTAGTCTGTTTTTGGGTGAAAGATCAAGTACTTGAATTGTAAATTAATATATTGATATTTTTCCTTTATATAGACTTTTCAATTTGTGCCGTTTTATTGGTGAGATCGTCCTCCCTACGATTCTCTTCTATTTGCATGGGATATGACGATGATCTCGCTCACTAATGGATAGTTAGTTGCGATACTCCTCATGCATAGGGGTCGTGGGGTTCGTGGGCTTCTCCTTTAACTGGCCTTCCGTTGTTGATTTTATTTATCATTGATTGGGCCTTTGATAGGGTCTTCCTCTATTCATGTATTGGGCTACCCATTATAAGCTGACCCTATCCCTGATGGGCTGGTGTGTAGCCTAATATGACCACCGGGTTACTTCTTTCAGGTTAGTTCATTAACCCGATTCGACCCACCAAAGCTTTTTAGCCTTTATCAATCATGATCGGGAGTTTCTCACATATCATTTGCCCTCCTGACTTTTGTGACTATTCAGAGAAGAGAAACGAAATATCACCTCTCCATTTGCGTAAGTTCTTGCATTTTCTCAATCTCTTGATTGTGTAGTTCGTTCAAGTTCAGTTTCCAATCTTTATTATTTTATTTGAGATGTCGTTGATTCCATCAAATAGTCCGGCTGAGGCTGGTTCGTCGTCGACTCCTTTTACGAAACAGACGACATCCACCAAAGCCCATCTGTCCACCAATTCCCCAGTTTACTGGGGAGATCATGGTGCTAGCTCTTTCCTAGAGGAATGGCTCGAGCCATTCCAAGACCAATATAGGATCCTTCATCAATTTCTATTAGGGTTCCATTTGAGGATGAACGTCTCTATAGTGCCAAAGAGGATAAAATATGCCTCTTTGTGTGGATGTTCGAATACGGCCTTGAACTTCCTTTTACTCCTTTTCTTTGCAATTTTTTTTTCGCCAATTAGAGATTATCCCAACCCAATTAACGCCCAATAGCTTTCGTTAGATCATGGGGGCTATAGCCCTTTTTAGGGTTAACAATGTTCCCTTTTCTATAAATATGATTAAAAGTGTTTGTTCCCTTAAATTTCTTTAAGATATAGGGAGATTTTACTACTCAACCATCAAGAAATACTCTTTCATTACCGACCTTCCTACTGTGGTAAAAATAGATTGGCCGAGGCGATACCTCTTCTTTAAGGGTAGTTGGGAGTTTTCTCCAGATGAAATAGGGCTGCCTCCAGTTGGGCTGAAGCACTTTAATTTCCCGAGTTATTTCTCTATCTTTTTGTCCATTGTAATTGAGCTCATGATTTTATAATAGCTGTTTTAACATTCTCCTGGTCTATTTTATGCAGGTAAAAGTGCTTGCAAAAGTCTCTGCTTCACAACTACAGTTGAGGAGGCTCCTGATCTCAGAAAAAAGGTCTTGCAAGGTTCTTGCTTTCAATCCGTTCATTCAACCAGTAATGGATGAGTCTGGAGTTAACTATCTGCACGATTTGGTCTTAAGGAAGAAGAGAAAAAGACCAGCTAAAAAGCCTTCTAGGCTTGCCTTCTGAGTAGCCAGCTGCCCAGCCTATTGCTCAAGTCACTGTCAGGCCCTCTTCACAGTCTACTGCTCAGCCTATTGTAGTTCGTCCAATAGTTCTTCATCCTCCAAGAGTTAAGCTCATTCTCCCCACATCTTCTGACTCTGATGATTCTCAATCGTTAAGCAGACGTTGATGTGAGGTTGTCTCTATGTTAGTCCCTTCTGCCTAAGTTCCAGTTCTCACTGAGATTAGAGGGTTGAAGTTTTGTCACCTGTGCAACCAGGACCCTTATCATTTGTGCTGCGGAGCCTGTTTCGACAAGCACTCAGCCACCTCCCCCTACAATAAATACTTCTAGCTATGAGACATCTACTTCTCCAAGGAGTCGAGACATGCCTCGTTAGTTGATGTGCTTTTTGTTGAAGGAGGCAGACCCTCGATTCCCAACCGCCAGGAGATTTTTGACAATATCATCAAGGCCCTGTTTGAGTAGTCCTGGGATAAGAGTCGGGCCAAGATTGGGAGTCGCAGTCGAGCTGAGCTCTTTAGGACACTTGTTTGTGCACTCCTTTAGGTAATTGATTTCTTATTCAATAAGTTGTGGATCTCCTAAGCTGTTATATATGTTTTTGATCAATTGCCATTGTTTTGTAAAACATCCACATTTCTTCTGCGTTGACAGGAAATTCTGATGATATGACTGAGTTGGATACTCAACTCATGCATCAGCTAACCGAATCTAGTCGCTTGGAAAAGGACCTTCGTGTTCTTCAAAAACAGAAGGTCTCTCTTAAGATTAACCTGGCGATGGCAAAGTCTTCGAAAGAGAGGTTTGAGGCTGAGATGCATGCTTCCAACATGCAATGTGAAGCACTGCAGAAGAGTAACCAATTGTTTCTTATAGAGAACAATAGGTTTCAGGTTGAGAACTCTGCTTTGAGAGAAGAGGCCAACTCAACACGGTTAGAAATATATCTTCTGAATGCTGACATTCAAACAAAAGACGTTGCTCTTCAAGACAAAGATGATGCCCTCCAACGCTTAGAGAACTAAAAGAACCAAATTCTAGATGAGCTGAACAAGGAGAAGTTCAGGACTGCTGGGTTGGAGATGAGGTCTGCCAATCAAATGAAGACAGTGGAAAAGCTAACGGTAGAGATGGCGGAGAAGATGAAGGAGAATGAAAATAAGATCAATTAGCTCTGGGAACAATTTGACTCAATGAAAGGAAGTATCCAATTGGTTGGCTACCACCATTGCCAAGGCTTGGTGATGAGAGAACATCCAGAGATTGAATTCTCCTTCCTAGATAGAGAGAGAATAAAGAAGATGTGGAAGATGCTATTGCTGAAGGAGAAGCGCCTAATGCTGAAGGTGTGGTACCTTTTACTAAAGGTGAGGTGCCTCATCTAGAATCCCTTACATCAGCAGCTGAGGTGTCTGCGACTAGCTTAGATCTAAGCTCTTTTGGCCAGCTCATCTTAGATCCAACTCTTCCAACCTTGCAATACTTAGTCCAGCCAGTGGATGATGATCAAGTTCAAACCCTGCCTAGTGATGCTAGTGCTACTATTGCTGGGCTTCAGATTGTTTCCCAACTAGACGTCGTAGACCAGAGTCCCATGCCCTGAGTTGACGACTGTCTTTTCAATTTTTAATACTTGCAGTTTTTGTAATTATGACATTTTTGTAATTATGATCTGTTTAAACGGTACCCGCCACTTATTAATATCGAAAATATACTTTTCATAATTATCGTATGTCTTTCATCAGTGCGCGTTACCTATTTGCTATAAATACATATTTTTGACGATTTGTTTCCATTTTTTTTTTTTTTTTTTTTTTTTTTTTTAATTTTGTCTTCATTGGTTTGACTATTTAAAGCCAAACCATGCATTGAGGTTTCACACACACCCAAAGCATTCGTCTTTTGATTTTTCTCAAGGCCTTTTAATTCCTTTCTTATTCTCCATTTCAACCTTTCTTGTAACAGTGTTGTTGCCATCTCCATTTTCTTCCTTTGAGGTCATTCAAAATTAGAGGTAACAGGAGATTAAGTTAGGCCAGAACTTTTGTGCCCTTATGACGATGATGAAGACTCTCTTTGACGAACATCCTCGGCTCAGAGCCCTTGAAGACGCTTGCTCTATTTTCTATGCCATGGAAGTTGCTTACTTTCGTGCCATCTCCCAACTCCAAGAACTTAGAGACCAACTAAAGAAAGCATAAAATGAGATATGTGAGCTGTCTGGTGATGCGCATATCCACAAGGAGTATGGAGACCTGGTGAATGAAAAGTGAGACAAGCTTTGGGAGAAAAACGAAGAAAAGAAGAAGAAGAAGAAGATTTGAGAGTTGGTCCGCAAGATCAATCAATATGAAGAGCACGACTTCTACTATTTTAATTCAGATTTTGAGGGGCCAGGTCCCCTGCCTTCTCCTGGGTTGGATTGATGCCACCCAAATAAGCCCCGGTTTTAAGAAGAAGAAGAAGTCTTAGATTTCTTAGTCCTTTTTTTTTTTTTTTTTTTTTTTTTTTTTTTTTTTTTTTTTTTTTTTTTTAAAGTGAACAATTTATGTTCTCTTTTTTATTTTGAAATGATGTACCCTCCCCCCCCCCCCCCCCCCCCCTCTTTTTATTAATATAAAGAAAAGGGTTTTGGTAATCTGGCGTTTATTCATGTTTGTGTTGTTACTGTGTATGTTCATTTGTTCTTCTTTTGCTTGCCCTCCTTCATAACTTGGTAGTATACGAGGCTAGTTATGAACCAACGTAGGCTTTTGGTTAGAATAAACAAGATATTTGAACACGAACTTTTATTCACATTAAGCTAAGTCACTAATTCAAGATAAATCAGATTTTACCATCACAGGAATCCTTCCAATGAGAATTTCTCTTTCGTCTTGTTCTATAATATCCTTCTCAAGATATTGTTCTTTTCTAGTCTTGAACTTATCACTCCTTACCATGGAGTTAGTGTAGACCTGAACGTGTGTTTGGATGTTAATTCTAGCTGAATAAGTAATGTTCTGAAGACGAGCATCTCATATTTGATGGAGTCATTGTAGGAGTTTATTTGGTGACTAATAAGTAAGAATGTTCAAAATGGTGTTTGATTGATGGGTATCTAATACTCATATTGTTCAAAATGGTGTTTGATTAATGGGTATCTAATACTTAGAATCGCCTGAAGACATCTCCAGTGACGAAGACGACAACACTCCAGCGAAGAAGAAGATGAAGAACCAGCGGGGCGATAGTAGTGGTGGTGGGTAGAGGTAGGGGTAAGGGTTAAAATTAAGAGTACAAAGTATTTTTTTTTTTTTAAAAAAAATAGATGTATTAGTAAAATTTTGAACATAAAAGAATAAAAAATATAATCGTATTAAATAATAGGAGATATAAGTGTATTTAGTAAGTGACACGATAGATTTTTGGTTAATGACAAAAAGACAAGGGAGGTTGTTGGGGTCGAAAATTAGATCAACCAGCAGTATGGTCCGATCGATCCTTACATGGAGAGTTCGTGCTGAATTGGAGATCTCTTCTGAGAAATTTGGACCCTTCAAGTCTTCTAATCCATGCTTTTTTCGAGCTGGGGTGACGTTGTCCGGTTTGATCTTCAAATCGGTACGTGCACACAGGACTTGCCAGGGTGTATCTGGCGTGTCCTCTCCGGTGTGAAAATAAGAGCTCGAGGGGAAAGAAATAAAATCGATTTTAATAAAGCTATTACCTCTCGGTTTATAACCTTTTTTCAACCTTTTTAATGGCTTGGCAAAGCCTTCTATTTATAGGCGAGGACGTCATTATCATCTTGGAAATCACGACATACATTATGGCCTTAAGGTCGGTTTACCGTCTTAATCAGTCAGATGCGTGGAGAGCGTGGACGAAATTAGAGCTATGGGCTTGGGCCCTTTATTCATTGGCGAGGAAGCCCATGGGCCCAACTTGTTATGAGTGCAGGCCGACTCGACACCGAGGATTAGATCGGGCACGCTACATCGGCCTAACCTCCTTTGGCAATAGCAGAGGAGAACATTGGAGACTCTTGCTTGGCGATTGATCAAGTGCCTCATTCTTACCGACCTGAGAAGGCATCCGGGCTGTGGACAACCGGGCTCATCAGGTCGTCCGTCGACGTGGCGATGGAGACGTGACAACTTTGATCTAGATGGTGAACATGTGGTACAGGTCGGATTTTACCGTCATCAGAGGTAAATGACAAATCTCTTTAATCTTCCTAGATCAATCTAAATCTCTAACACTAATCCGATTCTTATATTTAAATCCAATCCACTGAAAGGATCCTTAAATTTAGGACCTTCAACCCCATTAATGGAGATATGCAAATTCAACTATCTACGAGAGAGAGAGAGAGAGAGAGAGAGAGGGGGGGGGGGGGGGGGGGGGGGGGGGGCGCTTACCAACAAGAGACTCCGGACGGCTTCATCGGTATAATACTCCAGCTCCGATTCATGCAGTTCCAATAGAACTTCAATTATAGTTTTCCTGTCCGACGAAGACGATGAACAACCCATTTTTCGATGCTCGTCGATTAAATTCTGCATAAATTTGTCTCTCTTCTCGTGAACTTCCTTCACCTTCTTCTCTGTATCCTTGAATCCAAACCACCGCATAAACGGCAAGAAATCCCAAACGCTCGTCTCTGCAGCCAGCGACGTTACCTCCTTCACCATCTCCCGAAACCTCTTTGCTTCCTCCGAATTCGTCACTTTCTCGCCGTAATACCTTTTACCCATAATCATCCTCGTCACGGCGTTAAACGTCAGCTCGAACAACGCCGATCTCATGTCAATTTGTTCATTTAGGGTCGGGTCACCGGAGACTCGCCGGAGTCGGCGAATGAGAGTTCGGATCTCGTCGGCGCGGATGTGAGACAAGGACTGAATCCGGTGAGATGAGAGGAGCTCCAGCGAGGCAATTCGGCGGAGATTCCGCCAGTGGTCGCCGTAGGGAGCCCAGGAGATGCTGGTGTAGTTGTAGCCCAAGTGTTTTCCCATGAGAAGCCGGGGGCGGTTGGCGAAGACGACGTCGTTCTTGGTGAAGCATTCCTCGGCGGCCGATGGGGAGGAGACGAGGAGGACGGGGTGGGACCCAAAGCGGAGAAAGACGACGGGACCGTACCGGCGGGAGATGGCGGCGAGGGAGCGGTGGAAGGGTTTTCTCAGAAGATGGAAGTGGCCAATAATGGGTAGGGTAGGGAAAGGGGTTATCGGAAGATTTTGAAATTTGTGAAGAAAAAAATGAGTGATAAAATAAAGGGGTGGTAGTGTAATTAAAAGGAAGAGGAAGAAGACGTCCATGGCGTTGATGATAAGTGGTTTCATAAATGGAGGTATGGTTATTGGATGAACTTAAATAGTGGGACGGTAAATTTTTTTTATTATTCTCTTATATTATATTTTCGGCTTAACACTTCGTCATATTATTTTTTTAAGTTTAACCCAGGATGGTAAGCGGTGATCTAGTGTGATTCCCGGATGCAAGGTTTAATATTCAAAAACTCATCTCCCAACATTTGTACCAATATATATATACACACACCCAAAAGGTGTTAGTCCAGTTGTCAAAAAGAGATATCATATTTTCTTATTAATCAGATTTCGACTCTCATAGAGAGCACTCAAAAAATTAAACCTTGAATTTAATTCTAAATGCACCAAGGCAATGTAGAAGAGTGTGTTCATAAAATCGTCTAACGAAATAATTAGTCAAGATATGTATAAGTTAGTCTGGACAGTTTATCATAAAATCTAAATATATTTATAGACATATATATGTATATGTGTATGTATATATTTATGGGCTAATATAATAAGAATTAAATTTGTGAATTGTTAAATGAACTAGCTTCCGTCATCTTGTCACTTTCTAAAAGTCAAGGATCGAACTCAATCCTAAAATTAATTTTTATAAGATTTTTCTTTAAAATAATTTGTAAAAAATAATCACTACTTGATATTAAGATTTAATAGTTAAAATTAGATAGTAGATTTTTTAATAATTTAAATTTAAATAAAAAGATTAAGTTGTGTAATAATTGATTTTTAAAATGTCAAGATAAACTTTACATTTGTTTTATAGAGTTTGACGAGTAATATTTCAAATAACCTTGATTAACGTTAAAAGAATAAAAGCATGAGTAATGCAAGAAGCCTATAGGAATCTTGAGAGTGTTGCTAACGATTCAACAAGATGAAACAGATGAATGAGGACATAGTTAATCCTTAGACCTCAAATATTGATCACGACTTCGTTTTACTCGAGAATTCAGTCCAAGCTCATAAAAAGTTGCTCAGTCTCGGGCATATGAGAAACTGACAAAAAATACCCATAGCTCGCACCATTACTTGGGATCAATTACAAAATATCAATATATAAGGATGAAGGATTTGATCACTTACATAACGAGCATAAATCCCTCAATCATGCGGATCTCACAAGAATAAATGGAGATTGACTAAGATCGATCTCCAAAAAAAATTGCTAAACAAATCTTCTCACGTCTATAAATACAAGAGAAAATTGTCAAGTCTATGTACATTTAATTCAAAAAAAGGAAAACTTTGCCAATTTCACTTGTATCTAAACTCTACTAATTATCTCACCATAAATGTAACGGCAACAAATCCACTTGTTTATAGTTTGTGTTCTTCGAAGATACATCGTATCTAACATTCTAATAAATTTTATGTTTTGTAACTATTATAAGTTCTTACAGAATTATTAAATTTCTAAAAAAAATATATATTTCAATTAGGTGACATAGTGGGTCATAAAATTTAACATCTCAGATTTAAATATTTATTACTACTATTATTATTATTATTATACGATAAGGTGTTCCTAGATTAGTTTACGTACATTTCGACCAATCATTTTTTCAGGTGATCTTTAAGGCGCACTTTCCCATATTGACCTAGTGTATTAAGAATCAAATTAAAGATTGAATTCTTATTGCCAAGAGAATCGAACCCAAGTAAGTTAAACATACTAAAATATTGTTGTGTTAAAAATATACCTACTATAGGTGACATTTTCTTACAATAGAGACATACATACACGAAATGATGTAGTAGCGTAGGACGAGGGCAACACTTAGCCAACAAGGGTTGGTCCTTGGGCATAGTAAGCGCAGCCCCGTCCGTCATATCGATTGGGCCTCGGCCCACTTTTGCCCATTCAAAACACTGGACAAACGAGCCCGAAGCAAGCCCAATCATCCTCCACACCAACCGTTCCCTAGGGCAACTCCTCCTACCCGACCCAAACGACATCAACTTGAATCCATATCTCACCCCTTTGAACCCCTCAAACCTCTCGGGTTCAAACTTTCTCGGGTCAATCCATATCTTCAAGTCGTTCTGTATGACCCAAAGATTTACCAATAATATGGTGCCACGTAGAATGCAATAATTGGCTACAATGCAATCATCGAATGATTCATGGGGTACGAGGAGGGGGCCTAGGGGGTACATCCATAGTGTTTTGTTGATGATGCAGTGGAGGTAAGGGAGGTTGACCAAATCAAATTCGCCGATCATACGACGTTGACCGGTGAGATTGTCAATTTCAGCCTTGGCTTTCTCTAGAACAGGGGGGGTGATTCAATAGGAGAGATAATGCCCATTCTAGGGTTTCAACAAGTATATGTTCCGGCAGCTAACATTGTTTGCACATGTGAATTAATTCAGCTTATGAAAAAAAAAATGTTAAAATCTAATACTAATACCTAAAATTAGAAAGCTTTGCCTTGGAATAAATGAGAGCTCACCAAATATAATATTTGTCCTCTCATTAATTTTTCATTTTCAAACCCATTAAATGATTAAAAAAATCCTATCTCTTGATTTTTTTCAATTTAATTCTCTTAATTCTCCATTTCCAAACCCATTAGTTGTAGCCCAAGTGTTTCCGATGAGAAACCGGCGGCGGTTGGCGAAGACGACGTCGTTCTTGGTGGAACATTCCTCAGCGGCCGATGGGGAGGAGACGAGGAGGATGGGATGGGACCCAAAGCAGAGGAAGACGACGGGGCCGTACCGGCGGGAGATGGCGGCGATGGAGTGGTGGAAGGGTTTTCTCAGAAGATGGAAGTGGCCAATAATGGGCTGGGTAGGGAAAGGGGTTATCGGAAGATTTTGAAATTTGTGAAGAAAAAAATGAGTGATAAAATAAAGGGTTGAAAGTGTGATTAAGAAGGAAGAGGGAAAAATGTCCGTGGCTGCTGATGAGATGTGCTGATGAGATGAGGTTTCATCAATGGAGGTATGGTTATTGGATGAACTTTAATAGGGGTTAGGTAATAAATTTTTATTATTTTCTTATATTTTATATTCAGTTTAACGCTTGATCAGATTTTTTTTTTTTTTTTTAAAAGTTTTAACCAAGTATTGTAACTTAATAGTTATAGAGGAGGTGTTGATTCGGTTGTCAATGAGAGATATTCTATTTTCTTGTTAACAAGGTTTCGACTCTCGTAGAGAGCACTCAAAGAATTAGGTCTTGAATTTGATTTCGAATACACCAAGTTGATGTGTAAGAGTGTGCCTTTAAAATCACTTGAGGAAGTAATTAGTTAAGTTGTGCATAATCTGGTATGGACACCTTATCATAAAATCAAAATATATTTATATACATATATAGGGTTTATACCAGGGACCTCTCATGTCTTTTGTCTTTAAATCAGAAACTCTCTGTCATTTGACAAATACCAATCAACTCCATTGACCAACATTTTTATGTGAAAACACATTTTACCCCTTGGTTTTTATTAAATATTATACAATTAAAAAAATTCAAGTAAAATTATCGTTTTACTCTTACTCGTTCATTTCCAATTCAGTTTGAGAGAGAGAGAGTGAGACGAAGAGAGACTTGGAGGCTGAAGGTCGTCAGCGGTGGTTTGGGTTCGTCGTCGTTGAAGAAGAAGAAGAAGAAGAAGGTCGTTTGATCGTCAATTCGTTGAGAGAGAACGAGAGGAAACCCTGTTCAGCTGATTCAATCATCGAAGAAGGAAGAAGGTCGTTCGATCATTGATTCGATCATGAAATCCGAAATCGATTGTTATGGCAATTAAATGTTTGATTTTTATTTCTCCGATCTGCTGTTCCCATATGCTGGAAATATTGTTCAATTTCTTGATCCCAAAATTGAAACCCTAGCAATTTTCAATCAGCTGTTATGGAAAGTAAATGTTTGATTTATTTTATTTTATTTTAATTTTTTTTTTATGTTTGATCTCCAATCTGTTTGTTGATTATTTTATTTTTTTTGTTTTAAGTCCAATCTCCGATCTGCTTGTTGATTTTGTTTCTCCAATCTCCTTTGATCTACTAATTTTTGCATCTCTTATCTGCTGGATTTGTTCAAGTTGTTAATCTTGGTGGCTTTGCATGTTCTAATTTCTAGATCTGTCATCTCCAAGAGCTAAGTCATCCGGTGTGTCATCCAAAATATGGCATTTTTTAAGCCAAAATTGAGCTCCAACAGCTATGCTATGTGGTGTGCCATTTTTGGCACACCAGCTCTGTTGTGCCATATTTAGCACCGCAACCGTTGGAATAGCCACAACGACCATTGGAGTAGCCAACGAACTGAAATTTGAAATCAGAACCCAATTTGAAAAAAAAATAACAGTGTATAAATTCAACAAGCACATTAAATTCAAACCAACCAAGCAAGTTTGAATCGCAAGCATCCACCGCCGTTCGCCGAACCAAATCCATCGCAAGCGTCCACTGCACAACCGTTGCAAACCAGATTGAGAAGCTGTCGCAACCACTGCAATCGTAATCACTGGTCTCGTCGCAATCGCAAGCGTCGCAACCATCTCCATTGCAACTGTCGCAATTGCCGTCTCCGCAAGCCACCATTGCAATCGATGGTCGATATTCTCTCTCTCTCTCTCTCTCTCTCTCTCTCTCTCTCTCTGTATTTCGATCAGTTTGCGAGAATTAGAGCAAAGCATTTGAAGCCCTTTTTGTGCGATGTGATCAGGGGATGTGATCAGGGGAGAGGTTTGTTCAACACTTTGGGTTAGGTTAGGTTAATTTAAATAAGGGCTAGCCTAATCAAATGGGCTAATCACATTTGATTGGATTAGGGATTGGGTTATGTTAATTTAATTTAGAGAATGGGCTATGGGATGGGTTAATAAAAAAAAAACCATTCATTTGTTTTTGTTAATTTAATTTATGTTGAATTGATTAATTTGTTTAATTATTTTTTCTTTGTTTAATTGATTAATGTTTGTGTTTTTTTCCATGTTTAACTGTTATTTATCCGATTTATTGCTTTAATTTAATATATGCATATGAGTTTTGAACCAAATTATTATTACACTAGTCTTCTTTTAGATGATTTTTCTGAAAATCAACCCGAAACAGAACCAATCTTCAACAATGAAAATACAGCGAGATCAATGACTAGAAAGGCACAAAGAGCCAAAAATTTCAATCCTATCGAGGATATTCTTATTGTCTTTGGTTGGCTCAACACAAGCAAAGATTCGATCACCGTTAGTGGTCAACAACACAATGCGTTTTGGAAGAGAATACATGAATACTTCAACATAAATGGAGGAGCAGAATTTGGGCGCAATCAAGCATCTATTATGAGCCAATGACAAGAAATTAATAAACAAAGTGCTAAATTTATTGGATATCATAACTTGATTGAAAGAACTCATCAAAGCGGTCATACTGACCACAGCAGGGTAATACATTTTGGATAGAAATAATAAATTTCGAAATAATGTTTTAAATTTTTAATGTTATTTTTGTATTTTTGCGGCTTCTTAAAGTAAAAGAGTTGTATATTGCAGAATCCAACAAAAAATTCATGTACGAGCATTGTTGGGAAATAATGAAAAATGAACGCAAATGGACTGATCTCCTATCAAGTGGTAGCAAAAAACAAAAGAATTACTCAAGTTCAAGTCCCGCTACATCTCCTGCTGCAAGTCCAAATTTTGTTAATTTAGGAGATGATCATGAAATTAGAACGACCCAAGAAAGGCCTCTAGGCACAAAAACATCCAAGAAACAAGTCAAAGGTAAAAAATCAATGGACGCTGTAAAAGTAAGAGAGGCTACGGATGTTTTCGATAAATTTCGAGAAGATAAGTTGAAAATGGAAAAAAATAGAGTTGAACGAGCTCATGAGACATTAAATCTGCATGCCCAACAGTTATGACAACATGTCGTTCAATTAGAAATTGAAAAATAAAAAATAAAAATAGAAAAAAGAGTTGAACGCAGTCGTATAATGCAAATCGATACTCGTAACTTGAATCTTGTCTCTGCTCAGTATTATGATAGGCTAAAAATGGAAATCATGAGAGATGTGGGTTTTAATTTGTAAGGTATTTTTTATTTTGAATAATGTAGTTATATAGTCTATATGCTAGTCATGTATTTTTCATATAGTTAATCAATGCATTCATCAAATTCAAATTACATGAAAAACACATAACACTAATACAAATTCAAATTCAAACTACTTGAAAAACACATAATACTAATACAAATTCAAATTCAAATTCCATAAAAAATACATAATACTAATACAAAATCAAACTACTACTCTGTCTCATAACGTTGTCATAGGTGCTCTACAAGATCATTCTGGAGTTGGGCATGACTTGTTGCAGATCAAATTTCTTATTTGGCTTGAACGAAAGTTGAAAAATCTGGAGGATGAGCATGAGACACTTCGATAGGTGGATTTATGTCACTTCCATCAAAGTCGATGTTACCAATTGCTCATTCATCTTCAATGATCATATTATGCATAATTACGCATGCTTTCATAATATCTACGAGCGTTTCCTCATCCCAAAAGCGTGTGGGGCCACACACAATTGCAAAACGAGCTTGGAGCACTCCGAAAGCACGTTCTACATCTTTTCTTGCTGACTCTTGTGCCGCAGCAAAATATTTTTTCTTCAAGCCTTGTGGGCAGGAAATTGTTTTCACAAATGTTAACCAATTTGAATAAATACCATCAGCTAGATAATATCCCATTGTATAATTATGCCCATTAAGATTATAATTAACAACGGGGGCATGCCCCTGGATTAGTTCATCAAAAATAAAAAATTGATTCAACACATTAATATCATTAAGTGATCTCGGCAAGCCGGAAAAGGCATGCCAGATCCAGAAATCTTATGAAGCAACAGCTTCCAAAATGATGGTTAATTTATGACAATGACCAGTATACATACTTTGCCATGAGGTAGGACAATTTTTCCACTTTCAGTGCATACAATCAATGCTTCCCAACATTCTTGGAAAGCCACGGTTTTCACTAAGGGATAGCAATCGGGAGATATCATTGCTATTTGGTGCTCTTAAGTACTCATCACCAAATATTGCACCAATTGCTTTAACAAACCACTTTAAGCTCTCTACGGCAGTGCTTTCTCCAATCCGGACATATTCATCTACAGAATCCACTGCATTTCTATAAGCAAGCATCCTAAATGCAGCTGTTACCTTCTGAAGATAAGATAAACCTAAAACTCCAGCAGCATTTCTTCTCTGGACAAAATATGGATCATATCGTTCAACTTCATCGACAATTCGACAAAAGAGAGAACGACTCATACGAAACCTTCTTCGAAATAAATTTTCATTATATACAGGAAATTCAGAGAAATAGTCATGAAAAAATCTTTCATGACCAGAAATTCGATCACGAAAGGTAGAATTGTGACTTGGGACAGAACCAAGTCGCAGTGCATTTTGACGTACGCGTTGATCCGCTATAACCACCCTTGCTAACAGCTCAAATTCTTCATCAGAATCATCATAATGTTTGAGGAGATTTAATATGTTGATAAAGGTGGGATAGTTAAACATGAAATGATATTGGTAGGGAATGTGTGAAAATAAGAGAGAAAATGAGTGTATGGATTTGTATTGGTAGGAATGTGTGAAAATAAGAAAGAGAAATGAGTGTATTTATAAATAGTTTGGGAGGCAAAACTAAAATTTCAAGATTGAAATTTTGGCAGTTAAGTTGAAATCTAAAATTTCAATTTTGGCGCTTTATTTTGAAACCAAAATTTAAGATTTGGAGGTAAAGTTGAATCTAAAATTTTAATTTTAGCGCTTTACTTTGAACCAAAATTTTAGATTTGGCGGCAAAATTAAAATCAAAAATTTTAATTTTTATGTTTTAGTTAATTATACCTTTTGGCGATTAATTAAAAATTAAAATTTTAATTAATTTTAATTTTTACGCTTTAATTTGAAACTAAAAACTAATGTTTAGCGGTTAAATTGAAATCTCAAAATTCAATTAAATTAATTTGTTAATTTTAAACTTTAATTAAAAAAATGACACACACAAATAGCACATCTATTGGAGTATTTTTTTTATTTTTTTTTGTGTGGGCCATTTGGCCTTTTGGTGTACCATTTGGGTAAACGGCACATCAAATTTTACCACATCTCTTGGATGCTGTTAATTGTTATGTGGATTTGGGCACTTGTGGATTTCAGATCTGTTATTGATTTGGGCCGCCATGCTTGAGAGCGAACAACACCTCTTTGACGGAATGCGTAAAGGAGACGCCATCAACGGTGTCGGTTCTCTCAACCTCTTGAACCCCTCTCATTTGAAACCACAGCTTCCCATGGCCGTCACCACCAGATGAAGCCTGAACCAAAAACGATCATTTCCAAATCTCTTCTGGAACGAAGAGGGTCCCACCACCTATTCTTCTACAAAAAGATTTCTTGAAGACGGAAGCAATGAGGAAGCTAATGATCAGAATGGTTCTTCTACAAGCTAATGAGGAAACTAAATGAGATATATTTTGTCAATAGAGTCAATTAATTAGCAGTAGATTAATTGGTGAATTGGGTTCTTAGATTTTCTTGGGCAGAGAGAAAATTTGTTGCAAGTTCAGATTGAGAGAAATACATAATTTCTGTAACTAATTTTTTGTATTTTATTTATGATATAGATACACAGTTTTTAGGGTGGTTTATGCTCTGTTTTTAAGGGTTTTTTTTTTTTTTTTTTTTCGCGCTTGAATGGGGATAAAAAAAGTTTGAAAAAAATGGAAATGTACTTGCAGCAAGATGAAGAAAAAAATAGCAAGAAAAAAAATTGTCAAAGAAGATTGAACAATGCAGGAAAAGGGAACAAGAGAAACGAGGGGCTTACTTATCCAATATTAGAAGAAATTGTATTTATGTCATTCTATTGAAGTTAAATGAGATTGAGAGTATTTTTGTCAATAATAATATTGTGACAGGAGAAGTAAGTGATTTCAATTTTAAAACTATAAGAGAGTGATTGATATTTGTCAAATAATAAATGAGATTTTTAGTATAAAAACAAAAGACATAGGAGGTCTTTGATATAAACCATCTATATATATATATATATATGAGTATGTATATATTTATGGGCTAATGTTAGACCCTAACAATGCTGGAGGACCAAACAACACCGACTTAGTGCGATTTGCTACCTGACATGGTGCATGCAGCATGGATGGGTTCGTTGGCAGAAAGGGCACCAACTTGGTGCCTATCATTGGGCAGCAGCGTTGTGGCACAACACCAGCGGGTGTTGGGCAGTTTGGAAGATCTCAGTGCAAGACCGAGGTAAAATGGTGCAACGTAGGTGCAACACTACGTTGTAAACGGTGCCTTGGATGCAGTAACATGCGTTGGAGGAGCAGGGAGGTGCTGGACCAAGCTGTTGGGCAGGCGTTGGCAAACGGTGCACTGTTGGGCAACGTGGACGCACGTTGGCGGCGTTAGCAGAGGTTGCTGATAATGGGGTTCTCGTTGGGGATTGACGAGACCAAAGGAAGATCTCGGTGCGGTACCGAGGCAAAAGGGTGCAACGGAGGCGCAACGATACGTGGTAAACAGTGTCATGTGTGCGGCGTGGCGGACTGTTGGGAACGACGGTGCATTTTGGTGCGAAAAATGCATACGGCGTTGGGACGTCGTTGGGTAGAACGATGCAACAAAACAGAACGTAGGCGCAACGCTATGTTTTGGGCAGAATCATGTAGGAGCATGACGCACCGTTGAGCGGCGATGCATTCTTATGCGGAAATAGCACACGGAACGTTGGCAGGTCATTGGGCGCAACGACGCGTTTCGGCCATGCAGCGGCGTGGCAAAACGTTGGTGAACGTTGGCAGATTATGGGACGAGATGGCAACGGGCAGACGTTGGGACGGTGCAAAAACGCTGGAAGAATGCTACCTGGTGAGCTGATGGACTGGTGGTTTCCAGACATGTGCAGTGCATGTGTGAGTAGTTCTGGGCAGTTCTTGGGCGATTTTGATTGGTTTTCAGACAAGAAAACCAACTCATGTGGTGCTGACAAGTGTAAGGACAGGTGTCGGTAGTCTGCCTATGCAGTTGGGGCTGTCAACTGCTGTCTTCTCCTATAAATACTGTTGTTTTGGTCTGTTTTTAGGAGGCTGAATGCATTCCTACGGATTTTACAGACAAAGTGTTGTATTTGGTTCCTTGTAACCGGAGTTTATTAATACAAGATTGGGTTTTCCCGTAATACGTGTGTGTACTGTTGCGTGGGTGCGTTTCGGTAGTGTTTCGGTGTATTCCCGTTGTACTTCATTACAGGAACGTGTGTGTTTACAATCTGTCGATGTAATTCCGTTGTGAAGCAGTGCATTCACCGTGGGCTGACTGATTGTGCCAACGATCAGGCCATCACTGATTTAAATTGGTGCTGAAAATTTTAGACCCTGTGACAGCTAATATAATGACAACTAAATTTATGAATTGTTAAATGAACTTGCTTCCCCCACTTTGTCACTTTCTCAAAGTCAAGGAACCCAATCCTAAAATTATTATAAGATTTTTCTTTAAAATAATTTGTAAAAAATAATCACTTCTTGATATTAACATTTAATAGTTAAAATTGGATAATAGATCTTTTTAACAATTTAAATTTAAATAAAATGATTAAGTTGTGTAATAATTGATTTTAAAATGTAAAGATAAACATTACATTTGTTTTATAGAGTTTGACGAGTAATATTTTGGATAATCCTGATTAAAGTTAAAAGAATAAAAGCATGAGTAATGCAAGAAGTCTATAGGAATCTTGAGGGTATTGCCCACGATTCAAGAAGATGAAATAGAGGAATGAGAATATAATTAATCCTAAGACCTCAAATATTGATCACAACTTCGTTTTACCCGAGAATTCAATTGATCACGACTTCGTTTTATCCAAACTTTTACAAAATTGCTCAGTCTTGAGCATATGAGAAATTGGGAATAAATACCCATAGCTCACGCCATTTCTTGGGACAATTACAAAATATCAATATATATGGATGAAGGATTTGATCACTCACTTAATGAGCATAAATCTTTCAATCCTGCGGATCTCACAAGAATTAATAGAGATTAACCATGATCTCGAAAAAAAATTGCTAAACAAATCTTCACATGCCTATAAATATCAAAGAAAATTGCCTAGTCTATGTACATTTAATTCAAAAAAATGAAAACTTTGCCAAAATTCAATCGTACCTGATTAAAGTTAAAAGAATAAAAGCATGAGTAATGCAAGTAGTCTATTGGAATGTTGAGGGTATTGCTCACAATTCAACAAGATGAGACAGAGGAATGAGGACATAATTAATCCTAAGACCTCAAATATTGATCACGATTTCGTTTACCTGAGAATTCAGTTCAAGCTCATATAAATTGCTCAATCTCGGGCATATTAAAAACTGGGCATATATACCCACAGGTCACGCCATTACTTAGGACCAATTACAAAATATCGATATATAAGGACGAAAGATTTGATCACTCACTTAACAAGCATAAATCCCTAATCCTGGAATTCTCACAAGAATTAATGGAGATTAACCAAGATCTCGAAAAAAAATTTGCTAAACAAATCTTCTCACACCTATAAAAACCAGAGTTGCCAAGTCTATGTACATTTAATTCAAAAAAAGGAAAACTTTGCCAAAATTGACTCGTTCCTGATTAAAGTTAAAAGAATGAAAGCATGAGTAATGCAAGAAGTCTATAGGAATCTTGAGGGTATTGCTCACGATTCAACAAGATGAGACAGATGAATGAGGACATAATTAATCCTAAGACCTCAAATATTGATCACAACTTCGTTTAATGGGAGAATTCAATCTGAGCTCATACAAAATTGCTCAGTCTCGGGCATATGAAAAACTGGGCATAAATACCCATAGCTCGCGCCATTATGCGGGACCAATACAAAATATCAATATATAAGGACGAAGAATTTGATCACTCACTTAACGAGCATAAATCCCTCAATCCTACGGATTTCACAAGAATTAATGAAGATTGACTAAGATCTCGAAAAAAAATTGTTAAACAAATATTCTCAAGCCTATAAATACTAGATAAAACTGTCAAGTCTATGTACATTTAATTCAAAAAAGGAAAAAGTTTGCCAAAATTCACTCGTACTTAAACTCTATTAATTCTCACACTATAAGTGTCAATAACGACAACAAACCCACCTGCGTACAGTTTGTGTTCTTCGAAGATACATCGTATTTAATGCTCTAATATTTTTTATGTATTGTAATAATTTTATGTTCTAATAATTTTAAGGTTCTTACAGGATTATTAAATTTATGAAGAAAAAAAAATTATATTCCAATTAGGTGAAATAGTGGGTTGTAAAATTTAACCTCAGATTTAAAATGAAATTTAAAGATTTATTATTATTATTATTATTATTATTATTATTATAATAATAATAATAATAATAATAATAATAATAATAATATACGATAAAGTATTTTCGGATTAGTTTACGCGCACCTCGACCAATAATTTTTACAGGCGATTTTAAGGACTTACTCTCCCATATTGGTCTGGTGCATTAAGAATCAATTTAATCCATACAATGTTGCTAAGAGAGTCGAACCCACGTGAGTGAAACATACTAAAATATTTTTGTGTTAAAAATAAACCTACTATAGTTGACATTCTCTTACAATAGAGACATTTTTTTTTTTGTTTTTTGGTAGAAAAAGAAAAACACACAAAAAACCTAGAGACTGCGAGGGAAATCCTCGATGTTCATGTCGGCAATAAGGAGCCTCTCTAGCCCTTCTGGGGGTTCCTCCGAATAATGCATTTTCGATCTGCTATTCATTTCCATCCAGGCTAGGAAGTCTGCACATCGGTTGTTGATCCTCCTGGTAGCTTGAATTTCAAAGTCATGAGTCTCAATGATATGCTTGCATTCCATCACCCAACCTCTCAGCAGGTAGGCCTCTGGGCAATCCCCTTTGATAAGGTTGACCGCTTCCAAGGAGTCTAATTCTACAAAAACTCTCATGAATCCCCTAGTAATCGTCAGGCACATCACGGCATGGATGCCCCTGATCTCCGCTTCCAGACAGGTGCAGGAATCAATATGGCCAAAGAAGTCGATCTTTTAGATATCGTCCATATGCCTGATAAGCCATCCAATACTTCTATTCCGTGGATTTCCCAAAGCACTACCATCCGTGTTAAGTTTGAAAACACTTGCAGGAGGAGGAAGCCAGTTAGGACGGGGATTCAGAAACACACCATTTCGGGTTTGGTTGGCCCAATAAGCTACCCAAGAGGGGAGTGAATTGGGTAGTTATAAAAATTTAAACAATTAAATCTTTCAATACTTAATTATTAAATAATCAATTTATCCTAAATCAATTATTATATTCATTACGTAGAAGATAAGCGTTTAATTCTAGGTGCACACCCAAACAAAATATAATGAAAGTAAACAATACAACACACCAAGATATATCCGAATTTAGCAAGCTAGCCTTGTCTAATCCAATCCTCCGAGCTCCACAAAAATTCGCAACTTCTAAACCTTTGATCCTTTTATCAGGTAGAAATCAAACCCTTACAACGATTCTTTTAGTAGGCTCATAATCAACTTTTATAATTTTTCTTTTCCCAGGCTAAGGAATAATCTTATTTTTTTTACCAAGTTAAAGACTAACATAATTCTATTAAAGGAATAATCAAAACCTAATCCTTTTATAGGTTAAAGATAAAACTTAATCCTTTTAATAGGTTAAAGATCAAACCTCACAACTCTCACAAGTGTCCTTTTACTAGGTAAGGATAGAATATTTACAATTCACTCAATTCAATTCAGAGAGAATCAAGACCTAATTCTTTTCAAAGTAAATGAATAATTTAACTTTTTTATATTTGGGACAAATATTAAATCCTAATTTTTTTCATAGGAAAATATCTAACTTAACTACCCTGACCAGACACTGGCCCAATTATGTCTAATCCACTCAAACTCACAAACACAAAAAATATGAGTTTCTTCTCATAATGAGCTTCTACCACCTCAAAACAGATATACTTGATTAATGTCCCAAAATTTACTATTTGATAGATACAATGTGAGGTAAATTAATATCTAATTAATAATCAATGTGGGTAGCACAATTTAAAACACGTAATCAGATAATCACTCAAAATCATTTTAAAAATATTTTCAGGTTTTTAAGTTTGAAAATAATTTTCTAAAGATCTTAATACTAAATAATTAATAATAATATCAAATCAAAATAAAGAACAATAGATTGGAAAGATCTCACTAGGAAAAACACTGAAGATTGAAAACAGAATCGCACTGTAGCACAAGTCGGTGACGCCAAATCAATTAGCGCTTTACATCAAGAACTTAACCTAAAATCTCTCTAAAAAAATCTAAACAGAATAATATCTCTTAGAAAAGCTTAGAACTAATTATTCTTGATACGTATTAACTCAATCCCGCAGGTCTAAATATATAGATCAATATCAAGCTCTTAAACGGTTACTTTTTAAAAGATATACCTCTAAAAGGCTCTCTTAGACCCCATATAATAAAACCTTTCAATTCTGGGATATTTCACTTAAAAATAACTTTTAAAACTCTCAAATAAATCCGTGAAATATTTCTCAATTAACAATTATAAAGATAGGAAGTATTTAACTACTTTGTTACTCTTAAGATTTTGATGAACAATTAAATGTTGATATTTTTTGTGGAATTAACGTGTTTATTGAGTGTTTCAGTTTATAGAGTTCCAGACAATATTATGAAGTAATTATAAAAGATGCAGAGACGATGCAGAAAAGATAACATCATGAAGAAATTGTGAAGGATACAGAGATAGATACTAAGAGATTGAAGATTCAAAAGAATCTAGGTGAAAACAATTCAAATCTATCTTACTCTTAATGTATCCCGATTAGGATCACACACAACGTAAAAATGAATTTATATTTATGTGTGTTTTTATTAGGATCCTAATTAGTTAACATATTTGCTCGAATGTAAAATTGAAGAAGAAATATTCACCTAAAAAAAATTAATGTTTAAAGTTGATTAATAGTTTCAATTAAGTTAACCGAGAAAAGAAATCGGTTAAAGGGTCGAAAATGTCGAATATTGGGGTTAAAATTAATTAAGGAGGAAGTGTTCCAGTAAGGATCAGTTAACCGACCAAGGAGGATTGGTCAACCAACGAGAAGTGGCTGGGAATTGGAGATGTCTCTAGATCGATCGGTCGACCTATGGTCGATACCTGAACTCTCTGAATCGATCGGTCGATAGACCATGGCTGAAAAATTACCTGGGGAGTATCTTGAATCGATCGGTCAATAGACTCATGGAGTATCGGTCGATCGACTGGCGAATAAGTTTGGCTTGGCTAACAACCTGAAACGATCGGTCGACTGATGGTATTTGATCGGTTAATCGACTGTGTGGTTTCAGATGAGTATTTTGTGGATTTCAAGATCAAATCTAAAACTGGTCGTTTACTAGCCGTTATTTGCTTACCTAATTGAGAGATCTTAGGTATTTGGATATATTGATGATATGTTACTCCCATTTGGATATCTCTGTAGATATGGTACATGAAATTAAGATATTTCTCAAATTGGTACATATAATTCTTTCTATCTAGTTTATTTTGAGATTGGAAAATAATTTGGGGACTAAATTTAATATTTTAAAAGTCATATTTATTCAAATATACCAGAAATGAAAGGTAATGATATATGGGGTCTATAGGTGTCTTTTAGAGGCCTATTATTTGAAAACTAGCCATTGGAGAGCATGTTTCAAATTGCTTTAAATAGACCTATGAATTTTGAGATTAGAGATCCCAGTTAATCAAGAACTAAGTGTTCCTAAGCTTTTCTAATAGTCATCATTTTGATATTATTTTAAGAGATCAATTGTTTAGAAGTTCTTGAGTTAAAGCGTTGATTGTGTTGACGTCACCGATTTGAACTGTCTAGCATTCAATCTATAATCTTTTGGTGTTATTCTGATGAGATATTTCCAAGCTATTAATCTTTATTGCGTATTTATTTTTCTATATTTGCTTGGGTGATAAGATCTTGATAAAATCGTTTTTGAACTTTAAGGAGCAAAAAAAATCTTTTAAAAAATAGTTTTTTGTGATAATCTGATTACGTATTTATTTGTGTGCTACTCATATCTATTATAATCAATTTTTTATGTTTTCCTAGTGATATCGTTCCAAGCTTATTCTTAACTGAGAAATCGTTTTTTAACTTTAAAAGCACAAAAATCTTTTAAAATGATTTTGGTAATAATATGATTACGTGCTCAATTTTGTGTTACTCGTATTATTTTTATAATCAGATTTTTTATTTTTCTCACTTGATTCTATTATTAGTAATTATCGGAATATTAATTGAGTTTAATTGATTTGAGGTGGTAGAAGTTTGGAGTTGGTAGAAACTTATCAATTTTTGTAATTGGTGAGTTGTGTGCGGATTAGATACTATTGGAAGTATTTAATCGGGGGTAGCTGGGTTTCAATCTTTTTCGGGAAAAAAATTGAGGTTTGATTTTTGTCTAAAGTACAAAAAGGTTAAGTTATTCTTTTCCCTTGAAAAGAATCATGTTTGATTCTTTCTGATTAGAATTACTTGGAGTGAATTGTAATGGTTTCATCCTTACCGATGAAAAGAATACTTAGAGAGTTTGTGAGGTTTGATTCTTAGCCTAAGGTATAAAAGAATTAGGTTTGATCCTTGGCTTGTGAAATGATTAGATTAGTCTTGAGCTAGAAAAAAATATAAGGTTATTCCTGCGCCTGTGAAAAGGATTAGGTGATGATTATTCCTGAATAGAATTAGGTTAATCTTGAGCCTGGTAAAAATATAGGGTTATTCCTGAGCTTGGGAAAAGAAAATTATAAAAGTTGATTCTGAGTCTATGAAAAGAATTATCGTGTCAAGGTTTAGTTCCTACCTGTTTCAAGGAATCTAGTGGTTTAGTGGATGCGAATCTCCGTGGGTGTAAGACCCCGATTTTTCATATACGAATAATTTAAGTCACGTTTTAAAAATATTTTGAAAATGTCGGGGTAGACTACAATATTAATTATATAAATTAATATTTTAGGGGGTTGTATTGAAATTTTAAAAACCTTAAAAACATACTTTTGAGTTTAATTTCTACCACAACATAATACAAGGGGAGACTTGTGTAATTTTATAAATAAATAAATATATATATATATATATATATATATATATATATATATATATATATATATATATATATATACATAGAAAGTTGGGAATAGGTAAGGTGAGAATTGGTAGAGGTATGGGGGTTGTCCGGCTTGGTGGGCTCTCACACGTATACATATTATATATACACACACATACACACACAGATAGGGATAAGAGGGAGCGAAGAATCGAGAAGAAGAGAAGAGAGAGAGATGGGTCGGCAGTAGAGAGAGAGAGATAAGGTAGTCGGCGGCGTCACGATTTGCCGGCGGTGAGTTCGTGTGCCTCGTCTGTGGGTGTGTATGCTTGCTGGATGTATGTGTGACGACGGTGCTGTGCAGGTATGTGTTCTGTTTTCGTTTGGTGTTGTTGTGTGGGTGTGTTGGTGTTTCAATGGTAACAGTGGTGCCGTTTGTCTGGGTATGGGTGTAGTTCTCCGGTGTTTTGATTTCATGTGCGTCTGTGTGTGGGTTGCTATGTATGTGTGTGTGGTATGTCTGGGTAGTATTTTGATCTAACGGAGGTGGCGGTGGTGCATGGTTTGATCGTCACCATCATCGCGGGAGCGGAGAGCTAGAGAGAAAAAGGGTGTCACCAGTGTGGGTTTGTCTAGCAGGTGTGTATGTGTGTTGTTCCTGCTGTGTGTGTATGTGTTGTAGGAAAAACAGAGAAGAGAGAGAAATGAAGGTGGGTTTGTTGGCGAGTGTCCAGTGGCTGGCGATCGTGTGGGTTTTTGTGTGTTGTATTGTGTGGGTGTGAGCCTATAGTGAGAAGAGAGGGAGAGCGTTGGCTAAGATCTCAAAACAGAGCAGAAAGAGGAAGACAATTTACCGCCTAAGCGGTGGATTTTCACCCAGGAGGTGAAAATGCAAAGTACAGTTATGAGAAAGGGAGAAGCAGCCACTCGGTCGCTTAGGTGGTGGGATGTCGCTTAGGCGGTGGGGAGCAAAATCAGAAATATATGGAATTTTAGGGAAATCCATGATCGGTTCGGAACGGGTAACCTTTCTAACTTATTTTGTGAATTCTAAATTTAGTTTTCTAACCTTAGAGTAATAAAATGAAAATAATAAATTTTGAGATTTGTTTATAAGAACAAAGTTTATAAATAGTAAACCGTAACGAAACGATACTAGTTGATTAGTTATATTTCGGAATAAAAGATAGGAAATAGGAAATTGAGGAAATTAGGATCTCATGGCGTGATTAGTTTGTTTCATACAAAAATATTAATTTAGGCCTTGTCATCGTTAGGTTCGCAGACACCGGAGTTTGGATACGGGATAATCGATTAAAGTTTACGAAATGGGATATTAAGTGAGTGTACTGCCCTTCTTGCCAAACTATTTTCCATATAATTATGATGAGATATGTGTTTATTTAACTGTACGAATTTTATAAATTATATGGATCAAGCCAGTTTTGGGTGAGTTGGTAAAATGGTTTTCCATTGAAATGTTTGGGTTTAAAAAGAAAGATTTTGTAAATAATCTGTTGGAATTGGTGGTTTTAATAAAAAAATATGTAGGAAAAATACGATTTTTAAATTAAAAGTGGGTTCTGTTTAAAAGAGGTGGACAAGGGTGATTTTGACAGATATGATGAAATGGTGATTTTGTCGATATTATTGAAGTAGTGATTTATATTATGGTATGTCCGGAGGGTGGTCCGGCAGATGGATAATTATTTGTGTTTTGGTGATGATATTATTAAATTGACTATGCCATAGTTATGATGTCCTGTCCGTAGGGTGGTCCGGCAGGTAGTGATTTATGATGGATACTTATTATGTAGTGATGTATATTATTGGCCTCCGGAGACGTCCGGTTGGCGGTGATCTGGGCAGTTAGGTCCGCTAGGAAGGCATATCCTACGGATGGTTACGGTACTGTTGCAACTCTTAATCGTGAGGTTAAAACGATCACTATGGCGTAGCCAGTGGGTGTGGGATTGAGATGTGTGTTTAAATTGGGGTGTTTTATAAATACTGGGTGACTTATTATTGATTGGGTGTTTGAAAACTAAATTATACTGCTTTATTTCCATTGCTTATTTGATACTAGAGATTTTACTAAATCTGAGAGGTGTTTATATTTATTCACGCTTGATCCATTTTAAATGTTGGATTTTATGAAATGTATTGTTATTATGTTAAAAATGGTTTTTTTTTTTTACTAAGAAGGCAGTACACTCGCAGGTGTTTTCTTATGAGACGGTCCTCTACTGGCATTAGGTGGAGTTATCTGAGAGGTTTTTGAGTTGAGCTGTCAGAGAGGAATAATAAGATAGTGAAAGATTATGTATTTGTTGTATGAATGAAATTGTATAGTACATTTATGAAATTATGTAATGTATAAGAAGTAAATAGTGAAGCAGGTGATGTCATATTGTCGTCACGCCGGTCTTGGGATGACAGGTGTCCGGGACGGGTCGTGACAGTGGGGCTTAGAGGATTAGATTAGTCAAGAGTACCTTTTTGAATCAGGATATATCATGGTATTCTGGTTTATTGCTTTATTTATTTATTATTGTTTGGGTATACACCTAATTTAAATATCACATATTCACTGCTATAAAAGATAATAATTAATTTAGAATAAAATTAATTATTTGAATTTTCAAGTGATGTAAGTTGATAATTTATTTTAAATTTTTATAATTACCCAATTTACCCCCTTTTTGGGTAGATCACTTGGCCAACATACTTAAATTGAGAGAATCATGAATTATGTAGAACATATCTACAACAAGATCAGATCCCCCGAATTTCTCTCTTCAAATCATAAAAAGCAGTTAGTTTTTTACAAGAAGACCAAGATCCTTGAAAGCTCAACTGAAATAGTCGGTTGACCAATCCAAGGCAGTCAGTTGACCAATTGATACACCGTCCAAACTCCAGCACAGTCAGTTGACCGATTGAGTCCCAATCGGTTGACCGATCTCCTTTAGTTGGTTGACCAATCAGTTCAGGGACTTCACTTTTTACTTTAAAAACCTCACTGTTTCAAACGATTGACCGATCCTCTTTGATCAGTCAATCGAATGAAGCTGGTTGGTCAATTTTTTCACCATTTTCTGCTCCTAAACCTACTGTTTAATTCAGTTAACTGATTGCTTTTATTGGTTGACTGAATTGACCTCAAATATCAATTTTAATCAAGACTTTCACTTAGGTCAATTTTATTTTTTCAATTTCACATAAGGAGCACATATTTAAATAATTAGGATTCTTAAATTTATCAAATCAACATACAAAAAATATAACTCATTTATTAGTATCGTGTGTGATCCTAATTCGGGTTGCATTAAGAGTATAAGAGTATTGAGTTGTTTTCAACTAATTTTACACAAAAAATAAAATAAAATGGGTCCCATTTGGGGCTTTTGTACACGTGGCGATCTTTTATAGGGGAAGTTTAAGATGACTGAATTTTACACTCATCATGTATATATAAATTCAAAATCAAATCATAATTGTCATTTTTTTAGAAGTCAATTTTTAAGCTGAATCCTTTAATTTTATATATCGTAAAAGAACAATTTCGTTAATTTTTTTAGATATATTTATTAGTTTTCTCTAGCAACGTAAGTTCATAAAATCGTAAATAAAAATACTAGTGTAAATATATAGGTGTGCATGTATATATATATTTAAAAAAAAAGGGGTAACACACACACATATATGAAAAATAGATCTAAAATAACGGTTACATAGTTCGGTTTCGCGGTTACTATCCTAAATCCAAAACAACTTCGGTTTTCAACCATGAAACCAAAATCGAAATTGAAATCATTTGACCGGTTTTAAAATCAAACTATTTGGATTGGTTTGGTTCAATTACCCGTTGGTTCGAGCGCAATTGTCATCCCTATATGCTATTAGTGTTTTTTAGGTTATCGACTTCCTCTTTGTTACGACTACAAATTCAAAATCGTGTTCACTTAATTAACTTATTACAACATTTTTTAAAATAAAAACAATAATTTTATCATTGCACGACATGAAAACTACTCTGATATTTTAATTTTTACATTTGAAAATTTGTAATTATTTTTATATGGTATAATAACTTTAGATTTCTAACATGATTATTATAATTCTTACATAGTTAATATAAAAGTTCAAACTGCATCATACAAAAGAGCCCACATCTTTACATGTTTCTAGATAAGAAGCAACAAAAAATAAAATGTAAGCTAAATCTGGAGGGATCCATGAAAGCCATCCATTTTTGAGACAACTTGTTATCTATTTCCATTTGAAGTAAAAAGAGAGTATAGCCATTGGATTAGTCAATTATTTTAGGAACACTATAAATGGTCCTCCTTCCTTATTCTGTTTTCCCTCATTTCATCATATTGTCCTTCACTGCTCTCCTATCCATAAATCTTGCCTTTGCTATTTACTATATCTAACAAATTGATACCAATGGGAGAGCACAATATCTCTATGTTGCTATAAAGATATTGGGGAAATTCATTCTTGCAAAACAACGCACCTCGGGTTGAATTTATTGGCGTTGCACTTCAAGAAAAATAAATAATATTTGTAAAAAATTGAACAGAATGTAAATGAAGAAAGCGAATATATTTTAACTAAATCCCCTTTCTAATTTTTATAGGAGATGAAAAACTTGTTTAGTAAAATCCTCCATAAATCTCAATCAATCCCTATTAAAGCCTCGACTTCGTAAGATATAGAAATAATGAACCGTTATTCAGGAGATTCAATTGTCCCTTCTATATATGGGGGGCGTAAAGGATCCGGAGCATGAGGTAACTGTTCTTGAACATGGGGATGTCCTGAATCATCCTCTGTTTACTTGAAGATGATCTCTTTAAGGCATGCTGAACCTTTATTACTGTAGAACTTGGTTGGTTATGAGAGTTATCCTCAGTTTTATCCAAGGAATCCGAGCAGAATCTTTGGGTTCTAAAGTTGAGTTTGATCTTAGGTCCACGTGGACTTCTCCACTTAGTATTTTAATGGATTGCAACTAAAAAAGATACTCTTTAACATTATAATAAAAACCACTATCACACCAACATTGGACCGCCACTATCGTCATTCGATCATCGACATTAACCCCCATCAATGACCACTTCCATCTGCAACCACTATATTTGTAATAAAAATCATTGTTTAGTGATTTTAGTTACAACCAACTATATATTAAAATAAAATAAAAAATTACGAAATACAAATTATATCTAAAAAATGTTGAGATACAATTGTAAAGTTAATCTGCGGAGAGGATTGCTTTAAGAATTACTTATTAAATTTGAGAAAGAAGAGTTGACATGTTTCGACGCGGAATACACATCGCCATAAGAGGTTTAACCCTAGATGCCGTAATTCCGGTCCCTTCACTCATATCAATAATCTCTTCTTCGCTCCCCGTTTCCCAATCAAAGCATTGAATCAGCGAGCCCAGAAACAGTCCAATCATCCGATGGGCCAAGGCCTCCCCGGGACATCCCCGCCGGCCCGACCCAAAAGACATGAACTTGAATCCCTCTTTCTCCCCTTCCACTCCCTCAAACCTCTCCGGCTTGAACTCGTGGGCCTCCGCCCAAATCTTGGGATCGCGTTGTATGGCCCAAGTGTTGACCAATAGCATCGTGCCACGTGGGATTCGATAACCTCCAACCACACACTCCTCCGATGATTGGTGGGGCATTAGGAGTGGGGCCGCAGGGTGGAGCCGCAGCGTCTCCATGATGATGCAGCGGAGATAAGGGAGTTCGGATAGATCTGAGTCGTTGATTAAGCGATCCCAGCCCACGCGATCGTCGATCTCAGCCTGTGCCTTCTTGAGAACATGTGGATGATGGAGTAGGAGAGAAAATGCCCACTCCATGGTACTAGCAGAAGTATCAGATCCTGCTTGTAGTAGAACCTACCAAACATGCAGGAGCAAAATATAATTAACCCTATAGTGAAATTTGATCAAATTATAGGGAACAAAATATATTTAACCCTAAAATGAAATTCAATTTAATTACAGGGGACAAGTATAATTAGCCCTAGATTATATTAGAATTAGGACAATGTTGATAAAATTTAAAATTAAGTAGTGAAAATTTATACGTATTAAGTATTTTGTTTTTAAATATCTCTAACTTCAAAAAAAATTATTAAGGTAAAAAAATTTATGTCTAATAATCTTTTCAACTTTAGTTTTCTAAAAGATTCTCCCTCTATAATTCTCATCGTGTATTTACATCTATAATTTTAGAGTATACTTGGGTTCAATTGTGATAGTGATCCATGGATCTTTAATAATTTTAGGTGATAAATGTTAAAAAAATAAATAAATCAGACATCAATTAAAATTTTAAATTATTTTATCTTAATAGATCTATTAAGTTTTGAGTGTTTATTTGTGTTACAAATAGGTTCGGAAAAAAATGTTTTTATTCACAACTCAATATTATTCTAAAAAATAGGAGAACAAACAAAAATAAGTTTTTTAGTATTATTATGTTACATTTTTTCTTCCAATTGTTTTAACTAAAATTCAAATGGATCGTAAAAGCATCTACAACGGTAGTGGTAGTAGTACTATCCGGTGTGCCATTTTTATTTTGGCAATTTTGAAAACCAAAAAATGGCTCCAACGGGTGTGACATCCGGTGTGCCATTTTGGCACAGGTGGTTTGCCTCTGCCATATTTGTTATTTATCACAGGCAAAAGAAGAGCCAAAATGACCGTTGGACTCTAACGGTCATAAATTCAGTGAAACATTCACCAGAAAACAGAAGGCACACAAACATCAACAAACAATTGAAGAAATTAACGAAAAAACAAACCAGATCATCGCATTATCACTCGCCGTACTGCCCATATTCGTCGTCTTGTCGTCATTTGGACCAGAAGCCGTCGTCTTTTTTTCGTTGTAGAAGTCTAGAGTAGTAAGACCAAAAGCCGTTGTTGTCTTCTAGCAGATCCTCGCCGTCATCAGACCAGCGTCGCCGTCGTCTTCTCTTGAATTCTCCAAAAGCCTCTCTCTCTTCCTATCTATCTCTATATTTGCTAAATATGCCTATTTCGGTGGGGATTTGGGATATGGGAGTATATAATAAAATTAGGGTCGGTTTGCTCATGTTTGAGTTAGAGGTGGGTTGGCTTATAATTGTTAATTAGTGTTTAGGGTTAATTGTTAATTAGGATTTAAGGTTAAATGTTAATCTAAAATTTTAATTTTGACACTTTAGTTTGAAACCAAAAATTAATATTTGACGGTTAAATTAAAATTTAAAATTTTAATTTTAACGTTTTAGTTTGAAACCAAAAAAAAAAAAAAATTAATTATTAAATTGAAATTTAGCGGCCAACTTGAAATAAAAAATTTCAATTTAACGGTTAAATTGAAATTTAATATTTAATTTGAAAATTTTATCCAAGTTATTTTTAATGTTTAATTTTAATACAAAAATTGGCACACCATTATAACAACTCTCTTGGAGTGCCAAAAAAATTTGGTGTGCTTTTTGGACAAATGCACACCAAAAAAATAGCAACTCCAAACGAGCTGCTCTAATTAAACTTAGGGTATTTTATCATGGGTTTCAAGGTTCATTATTAATTCATTCTTATATTCATGTAACTATTTAAATTTAGAGAAAAATTTAATTGGAATATGATAATTATTTGTTGTACAGTAACATTTACATCATCAATTTATTATGTTGATGTTGATATTGTTACTGTGTAACAACATTTGCATCTCCTCCTTTATTATGATACTATTAACATTGTTGTTGAGTAGTAACATTTTCATCATCCTCCAATATTATTATGTTACAATTGATATAATAAGAGAATATATATTTGAATTTATTTTAAATAATAAATATATAGGTATTTTTTTTAATAATATAGACTTGAACCTAATGGCTCATTTTAATTTTAATAGTAAAAGTTGGTTCTCTCTAATTTTTCCTTAAACTTAATAGATCAATCTAAATCTCATACACTAATCCATTCTTATGTAAAGCCAATCCACTAAAAGGATACTTAAATTTAGGACCTTCAACCCCATTAATGGAGTTGATTCTTCAAGCTTAAATTCATCTGCAAATTCAACAACCTACTATTGAGAGAGAGAGAGGGCTTACCAGCATGAGACTCCGGACGGTTTCATCGGTATAATACTCCGGTTCCGATTCGTGCAGTTCCATTAGAACTTCAATTATAGTTTTCCTCTCCGAGGAAGACGATGAACAACCCATTTTCCGATGCTCGTCGATTAAATTCTGCATAAATTTGTCTCTCTTCTCGTGAACTTCCTTCAGCTTCTTCTCTGTATCCTTGAATCCAAACCACCGCATAAACGGCAAGAAATCTAAAACGCTCGTCTCTGCAACCAGCGACGTTGTCTCCCTCACCGTCTCCTGAAACCTCTTTGCTTCCTCCGAATTCGTCACTTTCTCGCCGTAATACCTTTTACCCATAATCATCCTCGTCACGGCGTTAAACGTCAGCTCGAACAACGCCGATCTCATGTCAATTTGTTGATTTAGGGTCGGGTCACCGGAGACTAGCCGGAGTCGTCGAATCAGAGTCCGGATCTCGTCGGCGCGGATGTGAGACAAGGACTGAATCCGGTGAGATGACAGGAGCTCCAGCGAGGCGATTCGGCGGAGATTCCGCCAGTGGTCGCCGTAGGGAGCCCAGGCGATGCTGGTGTAGTTGTAGCCCAAGTGTTTTCCGATGAGAAACCGGGGGCGGTTGGCGAAGGCGATGTCGTTCTTGGTGAAGCATTCCTCGGCGGCCGATGGGGAGGAGACGAGGAGGACGGGATGGGATCCAAAGCGGAGGAAGACGACGGGACCATACCGGCGGGAGATGGCGGCGAGGGAGCGGTGGAAGGGTTTTCTCAGAAGATGGAAGTGGCCAATAATGGGTAGGGTAGGGAAAGGGGTTATCGGAAGATTTTGAAATTTGTGAAGAAAAAAATGAGTGATAAAATAAAGGGGTGAAAGAGTAATTAAAAGGAAGAGGAAGAAGATGTCCATGGCTGCTGATGATATGAGGTTTCATCAATGGAGGTATGCTTCTTGAATGAACTTTAACAGGGGCTAGGTAATAATTGTTTTATTATTTACTTTTATTTTATATTCAGCTTAACAGTTAACACTTCATCATTTTTTTTATTTTTTTTTTATATATTTTAATTGGCTTCCCCATTTATTTTACAGATACTTTCCCCATCATTTTAAAAATACTAGATACATCATCTATCTTTTTGTTCAAACATCACTTATCTTCCTTTGGACAAAATTGCCCTTAGGTTATTTTTTTAAAAAATTCTTTAGTACCTCGATATTTTTTACCCTTAATTTTTTAAATAATTATATTTTTCTCTCACCACCACTCAATTTCCACCGCCACCGCCACCGCCACCACCCACCTCTACCTCCCACCGCCGCCACCCATCGCCACCGCTCACCTCCCACTGCCTGACTCCCCTGCCGCCACTACCCATCGCCACCGCCGCCATCACCGCCCACCGTCTCTACCACCAGAGAAAGAGAAAAAAATGGTTAATGAAAGGGTTAAATATATATATATATATATATATATTTTAAAATGGGAGTGGGTAGTGGTGGTGGGTGACGGTTGTGAGAGGTGGTGGAGGGTGGCGGTGAGTGGTGGGCGGCAGCAGTGGGAGGTGGCGGCAGGTGGTGGGTGGTGGTAGCAGTAGGAGGTAGTGTGGCCGTGGGTACGGTGGTAAGAGATGACGATGAATATATATAAATTAAAATGGCATTTATGTATTTTAATTTTTAATTTTTTAATTAGTTTTTAAATAATCAGGAGTAAAATTAATATTATAAAATATATATATATATATATATATATATATATATATATATATATATATATATATATTATTTTTTAATCAAGAAAGGAAATAAGTGATATTTGAATAAAATGACAGGAGAGGTATCTAGTATAATGCAAAATGACAGGAGAGGTCAATTGCATATATCCATTTTTTTTAAAAAAAAAATAAAAATTAACCAAGGATTGTGAGGTGTTAATTATGTTGTCAATGAGAGATACTGTATTTTCCTGTTAACAAGGTTTTGACTCTCGTGCAGAGCATTCAAAGAATTCAATCTTGAATTTAATTTTAAATATACCAAGTTAATGTGAAAAAATACGTTTTTAAGATCGTTTGAGAAAATAATTAGTCAAGACGTAAATAAAGTAGTATAGACACATTATCATAAAATCAAAATATATTTATATACATATATATATATATGTGTGTGTGTTTATGGGCTAATATAATAAGCATTAAATTCGTCAAAATATATTTATATATATATATGTGTGTGTGTGTGTGTGTGTATTTATGGGCTAATATAATAAGAATTAAATTTGTGAATTGTTAAATGAACTAGCTTCCGCCATTCTATCACTTTCTCAAAGTCAAGGATCCAACCCAATCCTAAAATTATTTTTTATGAGATTTTTCTTTAAAATAATTTATAAAAAATAATCACTACTTGATATTAATATTTTATATTTGAAATTAGACAATAGATTTTATAATAATTTAAATTTAAATAAAAAGATTAAGTTGTGTAATAATTAATTTTCAAAATGTAAAAATAAAATTTACATTTGTTTTATAGTGTTTGACGAGTAATATTTTGGATAATCCTAATTAAAATTAAAAGAAAAAAAGTATGAGTAACGTAAGAAGTCTATAGGAATTTTGAGGGTATTGCTCTTGATTCAATAAGATGAAATAGGGGAATTGAGGGTATTGATCGTGACTTCGTTTTATCCGTGAATTTAGTCCGAGATCACACAAAATTGCTCAATCTCGGGCATATGAGAAACTGGGTATAAATACCCATAGCTCGTGCCATTACTCGGGACAATTACAAAATATCAATATATAAGGACGAAGGATTTCATCATTCATTTAACGAGCATAAATCCTTCAATCCTGCAGATCTCACAAGAATTAATGGAGATTAACTATGATCTCAAAAAAAAATTTGCTAAACAAATCTTCTTATGCCTATAAATACCATAGAGAGCTACTAAGCCTATATACATTTAATTCAAAAAAAGAATTATTTTTTTTTTCCAAAATTGACTCATTCTTGATTAAAGTTAAAAAAAAAAATGAAAGCATGAGTTATGCAAGAAGTCTATAGGAATCTTGAGGGTATTGCTCACGATTCAACAAGATGAGGCAGATGAATGAGGACATAATTAATCCTAAGACCTCAAATATTGACCACGACTTCGTTTTACTTGATAATTCAATTCGAGCTCATACAAAATTGCTCAGTCTTGGGCACATGAAAAACTGGGCATACATACCCATAGCTCGCGCTATTACTTGGGACTAATTACGAAATATCAATATATAAGCGTTGGCCTAGTAGAATACCCAAGAGGAGGGGTTAATTGGGTAATTAAAAAATAATCAGAATAAAAATTAATAAATCAAATAATTAATTTTATGCCTAAATTAATTATTATCTTTATAATACAGCGGAATTAATCAATCAACTAGATGCACACTCAAACAGCAAAAATAGACAAATTAAGAAAGCAGCACACTAGAGATTTATACTGGTTCACCAAGTTACTATTGGCTGATCCAGTCCCTCGAACTCCACGGAGGTCGCACCCACTGAAACCAAGATTCCTTTAAAGGTAGGAACCAAACCCGCACACCGATTTTTTTATAGGCTCATAATCAACCTTTACAAAAAAAAATTCAAAGGCTAAAGAATAACCTCTACTTTTTACAAACAATAACCTAATTCTTTTTAACACTTAAAATCAAGAATCAAAATTTCACCAAAACACTCCAAATATCTTTTTACCCGATAAGGATTGAACTGTTACAAAATCACTCACAAACACGCAATTCTTATCCAGGAAAAATCACTACCTCAATCTCTTTACAGGAAGAGACTGAAACCCCACTACCCTTGATTAAATATCTCCAATGATATTTAACCCGTCACAACTCACCAATACAAAAATTGATAAGTAAATCTCACTCGGAACTTCTACCACCCCAGATATATATAAACTCAATTAATATCTCAACTAGTAATAGAATTATGTGAGATGAAGAAATTTGATTTTAACAATATATTGGTAACAAATTGAAGCACGTAATCAGATTCAAGAAATTGTTTGAAAAAAAAAAATCTTTAAAAAATCAAAAATAATTTTTAAGATCAATTTCCAAAATACAATAATAAAAAAGTAATAGTCAATATGGAAATATCTCACCCGAAATCCACAAAATTAATGATGAAAACAGTGTAGTTTCAATTCCGGTATCAGCACAAATTGATTACAGTTAATTATCAGAATCACTCTTAAAACAGCTCACAGTATCGTTGAATAATAACTCTTATAAACGCTCTCTCAAAAAAATATAGACTGATTTTATCTCTTAGAATGATTAGAATAATTAGCTCTCTTAGAAAATTCGCAAGTCTATATAAGGGCACATGTAATTAGCCTTCTAACGGCTAGTTTACAAGTGTCATGACAATAAAGTACTCTTATAAACCTTTCATAATATGAGGACTTCATTTACGTTCAATTTCACTTAATAACAACTTTTAAAACTCTCAATTAAATTCTCAAAGTATTTCTCAATTAAAACAAATAAATATAGAATCCATTTTAAGTACCAAATTGAGAAATTTTAATAATTAATTAACCATATTGAAAGGATTTAATTAGTATATGAACCATATCTCAAATGTTAAGAATATCTCCGAAATCTCTCTCAAATCTTAACCAAAAACGACTATTTTTAGATTTAAAATCGGATCAACCAATATCTAGAAACTGTGCGTTCAATCGACTGCCCAGTCGACTGAATGATACTGGAAGTAGTCCATGCCCTTGATCGGTCGACTATTCAGTCGACTCGTAGATTCAGAGAGTTTGTCAAGCTTTTATTAGTTGACCTCTCTGTCGACTCGCAGATTCAGAGAGTTCATCTTCTTTCACCGGTCGACTCCTCAGTCGACTGCACCTTCCTGAATCACTTCTCTGATCTCGTTTTGAACTTACTTTCCTTCACAATTTTGTCCCTTTATCCATATTTGTATTCAAATGAACTCCACTAATACTCTTATATTCTATTTTAATCATTCAAGAATATTTATTTTTAATTCACATAGGAGCAAATAAATATACTCAATCAAAACACATATAAAAGATAAAATTCATTTTGTGTCGTGTGTGTGTTCCTAAATGGAATATTAAGAATTTATATTTACCTGAGTTGTTTTCCCTAATGTCTTCAAATTCTTAATACTTTTTCATCATTTTGATATTTTCATTTAGCATCCATTCATTTTGACATCTTCATTATTGGAACTTTAAATCACTGAAACACTTGATCAAACATTAGTTCCACCAAAACATCAATACTTAATTGTTCATCAAAATTTTGGGATCAACAATAAGGACGAAGGATTTGATCACTCACTTAACAAGCACAAATCCCTCAATCCTACGGATCTCACAAGAATTAATGAAGATTGACCAAGATCTCGAAAACAAATTGTTAAACAAATCTTCTCAAGCCTATAAATACCAAAGAGAACTGTCAAGTTTATGTACATTTAATTCAAAAAAGGAAAAAGTTGGCCAAAATTCAATGATACCTCAACTCTACTAATTCTCACACAGTAAGTGTAAGTAACGACAGCAAATCTACCTACGTATAGTTTGTATTCTTCGAAGATACATCGTATCTAACATTCTAATAATTTTTATGTGTTGTAATAATTTTAATTTCTTACATGATTATAAAATTTATGAAAAAAAAAAATTATATTCCAATTAGATGAAATAGTGTGTCATAAAATTTAACCTCTCACATTTAAAATGAAATTTAAAGACTTATTATTATTATTATTATTATTATTATTATACAATAAAATATTCTCGGATTAGTTTACGTGCATTTCGACTAATTATTTTTTCAGGTAATTTTAAAAATTCATTTTTCCATATTTTCCTGGTGCATTGAGAATTAACTTAATTTTTACAATGTTGACAAGAGAGTCCAACTCAAAAAAAAAATACTAAAATATTGTTGTGTTAAGAATATACCAACTATAGTTGACATTTTACTACAATAGAGACAAACATACACGAAATGATGTAATACAACACGTGTGTTAAAAAAAATTGATTCAATTTTGAGAGAAAAGATGTAGTAGTATAGGACGAGGGCGATACTTAGCCAACAAGGGTTGGGCCTTGGGCATACTAAGCCCAGCCCCTTCCGTCATATCAATTGGGCCTCGGCCCACTTTTTCCCATTCAAAACATTGGACAAACGAGCCCAAAGCAAGCCCAATCATCCTCAACGCCAACCCCTCCCCGGGGCAACTCCTCCTACCCGACCCGAACGGCATCAACTTGAACCCGTCTCTCACCCCTTCGACCCCCTCAAACCTCTCGGGTTTAAACTTTCTCGGGTCGACCCATATCTTCGGGTCGTTCTGTATGATCCAGAGATTAACCAATAGCATGGTGCCACGTGGGATGTGATAATTGGCTATGACGCAATCATCGGACGATTCGTGGGGTACAAGGAGTGGGCCTGGGGGGTACATCCGTAGTGTTTCGTTGATGATGCAGTGAAGGTAAGGGAGGTTGACCAAATCGAATTCGTCGATCAGACGGTGTTGACCGGTGAGATTGTCGATTTCGGCCTTGGCTTTCTCTAGAACATGGGGGTGATTCAGTAGGAGAGATAATGCCCATTCTAGGGTTCCGGCACAAGTATCTGTTCCGGCAGCTAACATGGCCTGCACATGTGAATTAATTCAGCATTTCGGTTATGAAAAAAACATTAAAATCTAATACTAATACTTAAAATTAGAAGACTTTGCCTTTAAATGAATAAGAGCTCACCAAAAATAATCATTGTCCTCTCATTGATGCTCTATTTCGAAACACGTTAAATGATTTGCAAAAAAAAATCTCTCTTGATTTTCTTCAATTATCTCTCTTTAACATTTTTGTATTTAAATAAGTTTTAAATATTATTTATTATTAATTTAATTATTATTTGTTATTAATATAGTGTGTTGAGTGATTTTTTTTTTTTTTTTTTTTAATTTAAGGAATATTTTTATGGATAAATTTCACGTACATTCCATGCCATTTGAAAAACTTACAAAAATATCCAATTTTATTTAAAAAAATATTTTTGCTCCCCTATCATTTTAAGAACCCAACAACACCTCAAAACTCCTATGAATAGATGACATCTAATTTTGCTTGAAATGTTTATATTTTTATAATTTATAATTTATTATTCACGTAAAATGGCAATTACAATTATATTCTTTTTAAATAAAATATAATACAAATTTATAAATGTTTCATTTATTAGACTTTCTATTTTCTTCATTTTCTATTTTTATATATATTATTTATTTCTTATTTAATCTAATATCTAATACTAATATCTAAAATTGGAAGACTTTATCTTGAAATAAATGAGAACTCACTAAATGTAATATTTCTCCTCTCATTGATTCTCCATTTTCAAACCCATTAAATGATAAAAAAATAAAAAATAAATAAAAAATCACATGATTTTCCTCAAATTATATCTCTTTAATATTTTTGTATTTAAAAAATATTTTCACGGTTAAATTTCACTAATATCCCAAGTTATCTAGAAAAACCTACAAAAACATCTCCTTTCATTTAGAAAAATATTTTTACTCCCTCTATCATTTTAGAAACTCAACGACACCTTAAAACTCCTGCGAATAAATGACATCTAATTTTGTTTGAAATTTTTACATTTTTAATACTAATATGTAAAAGTGAAATGCGAGAAGATTTTAATGATATTGGAGAATGCATCTTTCAAACCATTTGGTGAATTCTTACATTTATTTTTTATATATCAAATAATAAGTGGTCTACTCAGTATTTTCTTTTTTTTTTGTTTAAGTTAATTTTATTTTAAAATTAATGTACAGATATATGATTAATTTTTTTAGTCCAAATTTAAAATTACTTTAAAAAATTACTGTGATTCAAAAAGATTTTCCAAGAAAAAATGGTTACGACATAAATTAATTAAATTAAAATTTCTTGACTTTTGATAAAAATTAATCCTAATTTATAATTATTTGTTTGTTATTTTATAATATATAAGACCATTTTTGATAAAAAATAAAAATAAAAAAAAAATAAAAATATATATATATATATACTTAAAACTGATTATATTAAGTACTTAATTAATTAAGTTTGTTTGATAAATGCAATTAGTATTACTTAATTAATTAAGTTAACTTAAAAAAATTAAGTCAAAATGTGAGTAAAAAATTAAGTCAATGTCCCTTCACTTATTTCATTTTGCTTTATGCACTTCATTATTTTTCATTTAAAAAAAAAATATGTTTTGACCATTTTACCCTTGATTCTCTATTAGGGTTTAGTTAGGGTTAGGTTTAATGAGAATTTGATTAATTTTGGATTATTTTAGGGTTTTAATTTTATTTTATATTTAAATTATTGTTATAATATAATTTAAGCAATCAATCTACGTAAAAAATATATAATATTATATATTTTTGGGTTAATTTTTACTTTTACTTTTAATATATATATATATATATATATATATATATATATATATATATATATATATATATATATATATATATATAACACCTTGGTTTTATTGTTTTGATATCAATTTTTTTTCTCCATATTAACTTGATTCAAAAATAGTTATGTAAATTAAACAATTTTTAGCATATAAATTTTGTACTTATCAAACAAAAAAAAAAATAAAAAAATCAACACTTAAATTTTCAACACAATTTTATCAAACAACCTTCTGATACTTTCAGCATTTAAAATTAAGTACTTAAATTTTCAGTACTTAATTTTTAAGTAGTTATCAAACATACCCTTAGTAAAAATTAATTTATAAAAATATTATTTTACCTTTTATAATTATTTATGTTATTTTTTATACTATAGTTATATTCGACTCATTAAAATTATTTATTCAATTTCGAATATTACTAACAAAATAACTAAATCTAATATTTTAATATTAAAAATTTATTATAATTTTTTTTAACCGGGCATTATCCGTTCTAAAACTATAAAATTGATGATGGATGAATTTTCTTACAATCATGAGGCCTCTGATAATTTGATCGGTGTAATATTCCGGTTCCTTTTCTTGGAGAGACAGCAAAACTTCAATCGTCGTCTTCTTCTTTTCTCCGGCGACGTCCGGAATACTTTCTCCCTCTCTAGATCTCGTCGCCATGTTTCTTCTGTGTTCTTCGATCAGGTCTTGTATTAGCTTATCTCTCTTCTTGTGCAGCATCACAAGTCTTTTTTCCAGGCCTCCGGCCCCCACCCACCTCATCACCGGCAAGAAATCGGCGATATTCGTCGCACCTGACACACGGAAAGTTTCCACTACTATTTCTCTGAACTCACGCGCCGCCTCTGCCTTCGCCGAATTCTCCCCGTACATTCTTTTCCCGCCAATCATCCTCATCATCACGTTCAGCGTTAGTTCTAAGAACACCGCATTCATCTCCACCGTCCTGTCGCCTCCGGAGTCGGCGAACAGCCTACGGATCATGAACTTGACCTCGTCGGCGCGTATGCCGTGGAGAAGTTGGAGGCGGTGGGAAGACAGCAATTCGACGGACGCGATCCGGCGGAGGTTGCGCCAGTAGTCTCCGTAGGGCGCCAAGGCCATGGTGGTGTAGTTGTAGCCCAGGTGTTTGCCGGCGAGAAGGCGGGGGCGGTTCGCAAAGACGACGTCGTTCTCTGTAAAACATTCTTCCGCCGCCGACGGGGAGGAGACAACAAGGACACGGCGGGAGCCGAACTGGAGGAGTAATACAGGGCCGTAACGGTCGGAGATCCTGGATAAGGTCCGGTGGAGAGGTTTCTTTAAGAGATAGAGGTGGCCGATGAGGGGTAAAGTTGGAAATGGGCTCGGTGGAAGGTTATGGATCTTGTGGAGGAAATGTTTCGTGAAAGTGTATAGTGCTAAAATGAGCAGAGGGTACAGGAAAATGGTGTCCATGATAATTTCCTAGATCTGAAAATTTTGTAGGTAATTCCTCTATATATATCTAATTTTTTTTTCCCCGTATTTTAATATGATGTTGTCTGGATCAGTTTACTTACACCTAGACTAATCATTTTTTCGGACGATTTTAAACACGTACTCCCCCATGTCGACCCAATACCCTTAGAATTAAATTTAAGATTTAATTCTTAGAGTTGTCTAAAGACTCGAATCTTAATTAATAAAAAAAATTAGCACTTGTCCTTAACAACATGACTAACACGTCGCCCCAAGAGTAAAAGACATTAGTTTTATTGTCACCAATTCAAAAAAGGGAATCAAAATGTGAAAAGCCAAGGAATGCGATTCCGAGTAAAAGGCATCAGTTTTATTGCCACAGGCTCAAAAAAGGGGATCAAAACGTGAAAAGCCGAGGAATGCGATTCCGAGTGAAAGGCATCAGTTTTATTGCCAAAAGCTCAAAAAAGGGATCAAGACGTGAAAAGCCGAGGAATGCGATTCCTGGGAATTGAACTTTGATGGATTATATTCAAAATTTGATTTTATTCCATCAAAATGCGATTCTATTACCTCTAAACCGTTATAATTGATGCGAGTAAAATTTGGCCACCTCCCTATCTGGATCAAAACAACCACGTCATCAACACCACGACATCAAATGGCCTCATGAGCCTGGTGAATAGATAGTCCGGATGGATCCTTAGGTCGGCAACAACGAAGGACTTCACCAGTCACCAAACAAAAATCTTCCCAAAATATCGCCGAGGAAGAGCAGGTCGGTTAGTCCGGATGGATCCTTAGGTCGGCAACAACGAAGGACTTCACCAGTCGCCAAACAAAAATCTTCCCAAAATATCGCCGAGGAAGAGCAGGTCGGTGCGTTCAGCCCGACCTGCATCTCGGTGCCCGGGCCGGCTTGCCACTCTTAAGAGGCTAGGCCCATGAGCTTCTCCATCAACAAACAAATGACCCAAGGCTCTGACTCATAACTCTAATATGTTGTGTTCTCCACGCGCATGATTGATTAACGGATAATCGAACTTAAGGCCCTAATTTACCGGGATGCTAATCGCCTCCTCGCCTATAAATAGAAGGCTTCACTAACACATTTCCATAGACGAAAATACGTAAAAAGGTTGAGGTAATAACTTGATCTCTCCAGACGACCTGTTTTCTTTCCCTCAGACTTTTACTCTCATACTGGAGGGGATATGCCGGGAACACCCCGGCCCGTCCTATGTGCAGGTGACATATCGAAGACCAGCTCGGACAACGACTTGGACTAAAGCTTTGAAGGATTAGATTGTTTAGCTCGGTTCTCGGGCTGGACAACGTCTGTCCAGCTTGAATTGAAGACTCCAGCAAGGATGGAGATCAACTCTAGATCAGTTGCAGATCACCACGCAACGGATAACCAGACCATATTGCTGGTTGATCTAATTTCCAACAATAGTGATGAAATAATTGATTGGTACCATCCAAAAGTTGAAAATGGAATCAGTGACGATAGCTTGCATGATCCTAGATTCACAATCCAATTTGCAAGTGGTGCTCACGTGTAAAATATAGAATTTTAATTTTAATTTTAATTTTTTTGTTTTTATTTTCGAATTTTATAACTATAAAAATATAATAATTAATTAAAAAATAATAATTAATAAACCACATATTTAAAACTTAAATAATACAAAATATAATTTAAGCAAACAAAGGGAGATAATATAGATCTATTCTTTACCCAAGCCAAGTGAAAACTTCGCTCGCTTATACTTTTGGCTTTCTTTTCCATTGCAGTGTGATGATATGCAAGAGAGCTGGAGAAATTCTGATAGGAAAGAATTGTATACATTGGGCCCCAATAACTAAGATTTTCCGGCCGGGTCAAGTATATTAATTTAAACTAGTTTATACCCACGTAATGTGCGGGATATTGAATTCTTTATTTACACAGTTCAATTGTTTTAATCTATATGATTTATTGTTTAATTTGAATTACTTATTTTATTAATGTATAACTTAAGTAAACTGTAGTCCAAATATGTCTATTTAAATTTTATTAATTCAACTATATGTAATTGTATATTTTATTGTCATTATAATTGAAAAGATAATGTATTAAATGTTTATTAAATTTTGTATCAATTTCACTATGCAATAGTATATATTTTTTGTCAAATTCACGAAAAGAGAGAGAAATATATGTTTTTATCCCTCATTCATTTTCAAACATTAGCCTCCACTTTTAGGTTATAACATTAGATTATATTAGATTTTCTATTTTCTATTTTCCAATATCTCTCCAAATAAACAACTTATATTTATACATCCAAAACCAAAAATATAATTATATAAACATCTACACACAAATATATATATTTATATACCCACCCATAAAAAAAAATATTTAAAATTTTATAAACTCATGTGATTAGACCGAATTGCACTTTGCATCCAAAACCAGAAATATATGTTTTTTTTTTTCGTCACCACTTACACTGCCTCTTATCAAGAATTAAGTGCAACAGTATGACATTTTTACCTTTTAAAAAATTTAATAAGAGTTATTTTAACACTAATTCAAAATATAAGGGTCGATAATATTTTTTCTTTTTTTTTTCTTCATCTCTCCATTTGTCCATGTTTCCAAACATTCTTAGTTTCTCTCCATTTGTCCATGTTTCCAAACATTCTTAGTTTTTGCCCTGTTTTCAAATACATTCAATTATTTCACATTTCAAATTTTTAACCTAATTTATTCTCAAGAAGCCAACAATCACTTGCCCTCATTAATTCCTTTTTTTTTTTTTTTCTCCAATTTTAATCGTAGCCCTTCATTTCTATGGGTAATAAAATTGGAGAGATGATATATATTTGAACATGGTTTATTTTCAAGGCTTGGTTTCTGCTTTTAATTATAAGATATTGATATTTTGAAAGCAGAGATCGTGAAATTTTTAAGTTATAATTTTCCCATAAAAATTGTCATAATTCATTTTTATCCATCTAATTATCTTATTTTCCTAAAAATTGTGTTCATCTTGAAAAATAAATATAGGGTTTTTGAAATAGTTTTTCGAATGCGATTCTATATTTTGTTTGCAATATAATTCTTCCCAATTTTTTTAGAAATAAAATTTCTGAATCATATTTTTAATGTCAAAAAATAAGACAAAATTAAGAAATAAAAGGCAATCTTGACCCTGGTTGTTTATTGTTTCCGTTCCCTAATTTTTGTTCTTACTCTAACAGTTTTGAGATTAATGTACAGAAATATATTTGGTAAACACATTTATATTTTCAAAATTTTGGGGGTATTTCCCGAATTCCTTAAAAATTGGAAAAAAAAAAAAATATTGATTCCTATTCACTCTAGAAAATTATTTTTGTTGATTCTAAAATTTTGATGAATAATTGAGTATTAATATTTTGGTGGAACTAATATTTTAATTGAATGTTTCAGTGATTTAAAGCTTCAGTGATAAAGATGACAAATTAAATAAATGTTAAACGATGATGTTGAAAATATTGAAGATTTAAGAGTGTGAAGAAATTAGGAAAAACAACTCAGGTAAATTTCAACTCTTAATATCCCATTTAGGAACACACACATGATATAAAATGTATTTTATTATTTATGTGTGTTTTAATTAAGTGAAATTATTTGCTCTTATATGAATTGAGAAGAAATAATTTTTGAATGACTAAAATGGAATATAAGAATATTAGTGGAACTAATTTAGAAGAGAAAAATGGTTAAAGGGGCGTAAACGTAAAAGAAAATGAGTTAAAAACGTATTCAGAGAAGAGATCCAGAAGACATCAGTCGACTGGTGAGTCGACTAGACCAAGAAGGTGAAAGATCATGTATCTTTAAGTCGACCGACAGGTCGACCGATCAAGGAAGCTGAACTCTCTGAATTTACAAGTCGACTGATAGGTCGACTGGTAAAGAAGTGCTGAACTCTCTGAATTTACAAGTCGACTGGCAGGTCGACCGATGAACGCAGCAACGATGGCTTAGCTACAACCTAAATTAGGCAGTCGACTGGTCAGGCAACCGGACACGCTATTTCAGGATACTGTTTTGTCCAAGATTATATCCAAAAGTAGCCGTTTTTGGTTGGGACTTGAGAGAGATTTCGGGGATATTATCTATATTTAAGATATGATTCACATACTAATTAAATTCTATTGATTTGGTACATTAAATATTAATGTTTCTCTATTTGGTTCTTGAAATTGATCTTATTCTAATTTATTGAGATTGAGAAATATTTGAGAGGTTTAATTGAAATATTTGAAAGTTGTTTTTAAATGAAATTGAACCTAAATAAAGTCATTATGATATAAGAGATCTATAAGTGCTATTAATTGTCATGACACATGTAAACTAGCTGTTAGAAGGCTTATTTAATATTCCTATATATAGACCTATAAATTTCATATATCATTAAGCAGTAAACAAGAGATAAATCATATCATATCATATTATATTATTTGTCAGCTTTTATAAGAGTCATCATTCTGAGATATTGTGAGATTTTCTGAAAGATGATCTTGAAGATCAACTACTGTTAATCTTTGTTGCTACAGGATCTAAAGTTACATTGCTTTATCTAATTATTTTGTGGATTCCAGGTGAGATATTTTCAATTAATTTTTATTATACATTACTTGTTTATTATTGAAAATTGATCTTAGAAATTGTTTCTGATTTTTGAAGAAAATATTTTTACAAATAATTTCTTGAATCTGATTACGTACTCAAATTTGCTACCCATTGTTTAAATCAGATTTTCTATGCCACGTTTTTCTATCACTAGCTAGGATACTAATTGAGTTATTATTTATCTGGGGTAGTAGAAGCTCCGAGTAAGATTTTCTGCTTATAATTTTTGGTGAGTAGCGTGATGGGTTAAATACCATTGGGAGTATTTAATCAAAGGTAGCCGAATTTCAGTCTCTTCTTGTAAAGAGATTGAGATAGTGATTCTTCCTGGATAGAATTGCGTTGTGAGTGATTTGTAAAGGTTCCATCCTTACCTAGGAAAATGATAGTTGGAGTGTTTTGTGAGGTTTTGATTCTTGAGCCTAAGGTATAAAAAGAATTAGGTTAGTCTTTAACCTGTAAAAAATATAGGTTATTTTTGAGATTGTAAAAAGTAGAGGTTATTCCTTAGTCTGGAAAAGGGATTTTGTAAGGTTGATTCTAGCCTATAAAAAAATCATTGTGTGGATTTGGTTCCTACCTTTAAAGGAATCTTGAGAATTAGTGGGTGCGAATCTCTGTGGAGCTCGGAGGACTGGACTAGCCAAAAGTAGCTTGGTGAACCAGGATATATCTTGGTGTACTGCATTATTAATTTGTTTATTTTTATTGTTTGGGTGTGCACTTAGATTGATTATATTATTCCGCTGTATTATAAAGATAATAATTAATTTAAACTTAAAATTAATTATTTGATTTATTGAATTTTATTCTGATAATTTTTTATTACCCAATTCACCCCCCTCTTAGGTATTCCACTGGGCTAACAATTCCTACCACCACTCCGTCAGGCACCATACATTTGAATAAATAAAAGAACAAACACTGCAACCAAATATGTTCCTTGTTTCTATTCTCATATATATATATTTTTAAATTCTAATAATGGTCGCTACCAAACATGTTTCTATCCACGGAATACTACAGAACGGAAATAGAAATCCATCATTTTCTTTTTCCCTTCACAATTTTTCTATAAAAAATCTACACACATATATTGTTGGTGTCAAATTTTGATTAACATCTCAAGTTGGTCCAGTAAAAAAGAACGTGGACTTTTCTTGTTAAGGTGGAGGTGATGTGTGCGGGAGATATAGATCGGAGATCGGTGAACTTTTCATGCTTCATGGTCTTGAGTTGCTTCTGTACAATCTGTTCATAGATTCCGAGCTTGTGCCTACACAAGGATCTACTGAGGTTGTGCCGGTGAAACCTCTCTGGCGTGAAAATAAGAGCTCACGGGAGAAGAAGGCTAAAAATGATTTCAATCAAATGAATTGCATTACCTGGGGCTTTGAATGCCTGGGCGTATATATAGGCGATGAGCTCAATCAACGCCGCAAGATTAAGGGCCTGAACTCGGTTAATTACTGTAACTCAGCGCGCGGCTAATGAGCGGGCAAGTAAAGAGATTAAGGTTTTGGGTTTGGCCTTCAGGCCTATCAAGGAGAACCCATGGGCTATCCTTACATGATTAAGGGGAACAGGCTCAGCCTATGGTAATGGCATCATTGTGATAAGTCGTTTTACCCTCGGTATTGGTCTCAGGGCGGAAATCTTCATTCGAAGGTCATACGGATGTTGAGAGGACTTGCCAAGAGGAGAATCTGAGTAGGGGGTGCTTGGAAAATGAAGGTCGTGCCCCCATGCTCAAAACTGGCCTTCAAAGGCCTCTAAGGGTACTGGATTGAATAGGGAGCGTAGAGAGGACCCAACTCGGACAATAGGAGAAAGGTTTCCCATTTGACATTTATCGAGCAAAGGATGCTCGGAGGGCGAAGTTTGGATGGAGAATCCAAGGTAACGGAACGGAGACACTATGTAGCTCCATGCTCGGACACCATGAAGAAACTTGCTCGGACAATTGGAAAAGGGTCTCCCATTTAACTTTTACCAAGCAAAGGGTGTTTGGAGGGCGATGCTCAGCGGATAGGCCTCCCACTTGGGAATTACCGAACAATGGTGTTTGAACGTCGGATCTGGCCGAGGGTTTTACTATTTGGGGGGAAGGGGCGAGCTTCTCCCATAATTCAGTGATTGAGCCTAGGTTCAACGATATGACAGTGACGAGGATACTTGACGTAGTCCCTCTGTCCAAGCTCATCCAAGAGGTTGTTATTACCAATGTCGGGCTCGAGATTTTTCATGTAAAGGTCTCGGTCACGAGCCCAATCTGTTAAATCAAGTCCACCATGGCCGAGAAGGAGGTGCTAGATGCTCGTAGTAAATTTACCTTTCCGGACTTGGTGAAAACAATGGTTCCCGAACTCGAGCACCGAGCTTGTATGCCATTCATAGGCTACCTGATCATCTTTAAGGACTAGCTTGAAGTCGGTCTCCGAATCCTGATCGCGTCACATTTTGCATGATCTATTACTATTAATCTAAGTTTTTTTTTTTTAATCTCTTGAATTATTTCAATTAGTGTAATTGATTTAATTTATGTGCTTTTGTAGATTTTCATAAATGTAACAAAAATATGTTAATTGGGAGCAAAACGGAGTTGAAAAAAAAGACTAGAGATGAAAGGAAATAAGGTTTGACCCGCGAACTGGATCCGGCTCGAGCTGTAGACCCATTCATTAAGCCGCTTAGTTGTTACCATTTACAAAAAAGGTAATGGCCTATTATATGGCAACTTGATGGCCACAAGGAAAGATATTAATGACATTAAGGGAAAAAAAAATTAATGAGCATTAAGTGGAGGAATGTTAACATATTTTGATTCCATTTTATTCCTCTTTTATTTTTTTGGTTTTTGGACTTCTTGGTGGGGGATTTATTAGTCGGCAGTAGGGATAGGCAAGGAAATTCTTTCTTTTTTCATTTAGTAGAGGGAGCCGACAATAGGTTTTTCTTTCATTTTTTTCCTTCTTCTTGATAATTTTAGTTTTTCCTTTACTCTCATTTTTGGACTGCCGAATTCTTTTGGAGCTTTTTCATGTTGAATTCTTGTTGAATATATTGAAGATTTAATGAAAATAAATCGATGAATGGCTAATCTTCTCCTAACCGGATTAGGATTGTGGTATGTATTTTAGTTTATGCAATATTGTATTTTTAGATTAATTTTACTCTATGTGTAAACAATTATATCATGATGAATTATGTGTTTGAAATATAGTTTAAATCGTGATTGAATTTAATTTCGAGATGTTCTTGTGGAGATTTCGGTTTTAGAATCAATTGTTGTTAGAACGTTAGATCTCATACTTGCGGTCTAGATCTAGCGATTACATAATCGTATTCTTAGAATTTAATTATTTGTTTGGATGGTTTATATCTAGATTCACCCTAAATTAGAGTAACTTAGGAATTACATACCGAAGATAAATCATGCCAAAGAATAATAAATCTAATCTTTCTGAGTAGTTCCGACTTGTTGTTTGGAACGTTCGTGTACACGAATCTAAATTAAAAAGAAAATATGAAAAAAACATAATTCCAAATTAGGAAATCCACAATTCTTAATCCGGTTCCCTATATTCATTGTCTAGATTTACCATTTTATTTTCTTGCGTTTAAAAACCAAAACTAAAAAAACCAAAACTCATTTTTATTAAAAAAAGAAAAATTATTTTTTAAGGGTATTATTTTTTAGCGATCAGTTCCCCATCCACTGGTGGATCCAAGTTGTTTGCATTGAGTGCGGGTTGTGTCTGTCACAGCTCGCTCCAAATAGCATGAGGGCAGTAATGGCAGCGTATATAATCCAAACCACCGCATAAACGACAAGAAATCCAAAATGGTCGTCTCTGCAACCAACGACATTATCTCCCTCACCATCTCCTGAAACCTTTTTGCTTCCTCCATATTCAACATTTTTTCTCCGTAATACTTTTAACCATAATCATCCTTGTCACGACGTTAAATGTCAGCTCGAACAACGCCGACCTCATGTCAATTTGTTGATTTAGGGTTGAGTCGCCAGAAGAGTCGAATCAGAGTCCAGATCTTGTCGGCGTGGATGTGAGATAAGGACTGAATTCGATGAGATGAGAAGAGCTCCAGCGAGGCGATTCGGCGGAGATTCTGCCAGTGGTCATCGTAGGGAGCTAATGAAGGTGAATTTCCACTACTCCGCGTGTTATTTGAAAGTAGTAAGATGGGCAGGGCCCAACCAAGAGATATCTGGCCCAAACTGGATAGGACATGACCCATGGGAGAAAGGGTGAACGAACTTACATAAGACAACCCAACAAACGAACCGGGTGAGTTACAACCCAAAAGACAAGACGCTGGAATACCCCAATATCAATAGGCCCAATGCATAAAGAAATCGCCCATAACACCATGATCAAATGGTTAAGGTAAAACGTGAAGCGGTTGGCAACTGAGAAACCAACTATGATGCCCACCAAGGAGGTGAGGTAAAGTGGCTCAGAATGTGGCAGTAGTGGCGATAAAAATGATAATCTAATAATATTTTTCTCTATATTTACAGACCATGGATGACAAAAGAATTTAAGTTGAAATTTTCATTAAAAGACCTGATTGACTTATTCTCACACCAGAAGGCTATTGGCCGATACCACACCGGTATCCCAGATACTAATCCTAAGTTTTGCAGGTTAGCTTGGAGAATTCATACTCGGTACGACAGACAAAATTTGGCCGTATCAGGAGTCCAAGCAATGTTGGTGTAGTTGTAGCCCAAGTTTTTCGATGAGAAACCGGGGGCGGTTGGCGAAGGTGATGTCGTTCTTGGTGAAACATTTAGTGATGACCGATGGGGAGGAGACAAGGAGTACGGGGTGCAACCAAAAGCGGAGGAAGACAACGAGGCCATATCGGCGGGAGATGGCGGCGAGGGAGCGGTGGAAGAGTTTTCTCAGAAGATGGAAGTGGCCGATTTGAGAGAATACGTCTTTCAAATTGTCCAAGGAAGTAATTAGTCATCGTGCGCATAAGCTGGTTTAGACACACCTTACTATAAAACCAAATATATATATATATATATATATTGATGGGCTAATATAATAAGATTATATTTGTGAATTGTTAAATAAACTAGGTTAGTTGTCACCCTCTCACTTTCTCAAAGTCAATATGGGTGCCTCTAAATGCAAGAGAGAACTGTTAATTCAATGTACATTGAATTCAATAAGGTCAAACTTTGCCAAAACTCACTCATATCTAAACTCTACTAATTCTAAAACCGGAAGTGTAAAGACAACAAACCCAACTACGTATGGATTGTGTTCTTCGAAGATACACTGTAACTAACGATCTAATAATTTTTAGGGACAGTTACCAAGAAGTCCTCATATGAGAATAAAACTACTAAATACATATTTTTTTTAAAACATGGTACAAAATAGTTATTTTGTCTTGTTGAATATAACACGAGGTCATGTTGCATTCCAATTTTTTCATTCAAATTGATAATTCCTCTATCCTATATTCGTGTTACATTCAACACGATCTCATGTTAAATATAACACGAGGCCGTGTTACATTTCAATTTTTTCCATTCAAATTGATAATTCTTTCATCTTACATTCATATACTTGATTTTTATTAATAAAAACCAAATCAATTCAACCAAATGAACCCTAAATTTCATTCAAATCAACCGAATCAATCCAAATAATTCTATTCAACACAATCCAAATAAATCAACCCATTTAATACAAACCCTAGAAAATATCACCTCAATCAATCAAATTAATACAGATAACCCTAAATTCCACATACATCCATCCATATATATATGCAAAGAACAAGAGAGAAATTAATTTGATCGTTGATTCTTGTTCCTGATATTTTGCAAAGAACAAGAGAAAGAATGCGCGGGGGAGATGAAAAGAATGACGATCGTAAACCCTAGAAGAAGTGCCATCAATCGAAGAGACGCTCCACTGAAGATCCAAAGCTCTTCAAGCCCAAGATGACTTGACTTGGCTCTTTCTGCTCCTCACCTTCCAAATCCCCAAACCTTTGTTCTTCAAATTCTCGGAACCACCGTTCGTTTCCTCCGATTTCTCAGAAGGCGCCTCCTCGTCGCCTCTCTCTCTCCCGCGCTTCGAAAATCGAACCAGTCGCTGGGCTTGGTCACTGACTGGGCTTCATCGTCGAACTTAGGGTTTGTCACCGCTGAAACCCTCTTCATCGTTGTACCAGGTGTGAGACTTGGGAGTGAAAAGGAAGGGAGAAAAAAGGAGGTGCAGAAAGGGCAACGTTGTCATTTTAAAAAATTTAGGATCATTTTGTGCAAACTAACGTTTTTTGAAGGACTATCTTGTGCAAAAAATAGTAATAGGACTATTTTGTAAATTTAGCCTTCTAAGATGATTATTTGGTATTTTTCTCTAATTTTTATGTATTGTAAAAATTTTGAACTCTTATAGAATTATTAAATTTCTTAAAAAAAAATTAAATTAGGTGAAACAATGGGTCGTAAAATTTAAATTTAAAGAACTTATTCTTCTTATTATTATACAATAAGATATGTCCGGATTAGTTAGTATGCACTCATTATCCTAGGCTCCTTATCAGCCTAATTCATTCATGATTAAATTCATGATTTAATTTATATATTAGAAGTCAACCATACTACAATATTGTTGTGTTCAAAATATATCTATTATAGTTGACATATTCCTACAACATATATGGATCAATATAGCAAGCATAGTACAAGAAATGGCGTAATTCCTTAAAAAAAAAAATAATAATAATAATCATTGGTTCAATTTTGAGAGAGAAGATCAAGAAGTATAGGACGAGGGCGACACATGGCCAACAAGGGTTGGGCCTTGGGCAAAGTAAGCCCAGCCCCTTCCGTCATATCTATTGGGCCTCGGCCCACTTTTTCCCATTCAAAACACTGCACAAGCGAGCCTAAAGCAAGCCTAACCATTCTCAAAGCCAACCCCTCCCCGGGGCAACCCCTCCTACCTGACCCGAACGGCATCAGCTTGAACCCGTCTCTCACCCCTTCGAAGCCCTCGAACCTCTCGGGTTGAAATTTTTTCGGGTCGACCCATATCTTCGGGTCGTTCTGTATGGCCCAGAGGTTTACCAATAGCATGGTGCCACGTGGGATGCGGTAATTGCCAACAACGCAATTATCGGACGATTCGTGGGGGACGAGGAGTGGGCCCGCGGGATACATCCGTAGTGTTTCGTTGATGATGCAGTGAAGGTAGGGGAGGTTGACCAAATCGGATTCGTCGATCAGCCGGCGTTGACCGGTGAGATTGTCGATTTCGGCCTTTGCTTTCTCTAGAACATGGGGGTGATTCAGTAGGAGAGATAATGCCCATTCTAGGGTTCCGGCGGATGTATCTGTTCCGGCAGCTAACATTGCCTGCACACGTGAATTAATCCGGCACTCCGGTTATGAAAAAACACGTTAAAATTATGATAAAATTGATGATGGTTGAATTTTCTTACAATCACGAGGCCTCTGATGATTTGATCTGTGTAATATTCCGGTTCCTTTTCTTGGAGAGACAGCAAAACTTCAATCATCGTCTTCTTCTTTTCTCCGGCGACCTCCGGAATACTTTCTCCTTCTCTAGATATCGTCGCCATGTTTCTTCGGTGTTCTTCGATCAGTTCTTGCATTAGCTTATCTCTCTTCTTGTGCAGCACCACCAGTCTTTTTTCCATGCCTCCGGCCCCCACCCACCTCATCACCGGCAAGAAATCGGCCATATTCGTCGCACCTGCCACACGGAAAGTTTCCACTACTATTTCTCGGAACTCACGCGCCGCCTCTGCCTCCGCCGAATTCTCCCCGTAGTATCTTTTCCCGGCTATCATCCTCATCATCACGTTCAGCGTTAGCTCGAAGAACACCGCCTTCATCTCCACCGTCCGGTCGCCTCCGGAGTCGGCGAACAGCCTACGGATCATGAACTTGACCTCGTCGGCGCGTATGGCGTGGAGAAGTTGGAGGCGGTGGGAAGACAGCACTTCGATGGACGCGATCCGGCGGAGATTCCGCCAGTGATCGCCGTAGGGCGCCCAGAGTATGGTGGTGTGGTTGTAGCCCAGGTGTTTGCCGACGAGAAGGCGGGGGCGGTTCGCAAAGACGACATCGTTCTTTGTCAAACATTCTTCCGCCGCCGACGGGGAGGAGACGACGAGGACACGGCGGGCGCCAAACTGGAGGAGAAAAACAGGGCCGTAGCGGTCGGAGATCTTGGATAAGGTCCGGTGGAGAGGTTTCTTCAAGAGATAGAGATGGCCGATGAGGGGTAAAGTTGGAAATGGGCTCAGTGGACGGTTCTGGATCTTGTGGAGGAAATGCTTTGTGAAAGTGTATAATGCTAAAATGAGCAGAGGGTATAGGAAAAGGGAGTCCATGGCAATTTCTTAGATTTAAAAATTTTGTCGATACTTCCTCTTTTATATCTATTCTAAGAGTTCTTTGCCCCTTATAAGATTTTTTTTTTAAAAAAATCTACTCAAATAGTATTATTTTGAACTTATTTACAAAATTAATATCACCCAAGGATGTGATCCTCGCGTTTGTGGGCCTGGTCGTATACGTTGGGTTCAAAATCCAATTTTCGACAACTTTAAATTGATTAACAATGGTCTATCGATATTTTAAATAAATCTAATTTTTTTTGTGCATAAATTATGTTCAAAACACTCCATAATACTTTTGACAACATTAAAAACAGATAAATGGATGAATTTTAAAAAATCGTCAAAGTTGACCAGATAAGTTGTTTCGATGAACATAACTTTGCACTTGGTGGTCCATTGGGGGCGATTTTTTTTTTGAAAGTTGGATCTGATCTGAGTCATCACTCTGACTTTTGAATATTTCAATTTTACTGACGGGACAAGACGCACGCTCGCGACAAAGCTTATGAATTTAGTCACCCAACACTTCAAATTCAAAATTGAAGGTGAAAACGAGCTTTATTTGAAAATACTCAGCCAAAGTGCCTATCACTATTTGTCACGCCTAGATCTCGAAACAATACCTGAAACAAAAAAAAAAAAAAATCACCCAAAATAGACCGCTGAGCATAAAGTTATGTTCATTCAAACTTTTTCTATTATCTTACATAAGTTTTCTCTTTTCTCAACACCATATATTCTCTTATCCGTTTTTGGTGTTTTCGATTTTATTATTTAGCATTATGAACGTAATTTGTATGCAAAAAAATCAAGTTCATTTATGTTACAGATAGACGACCATTTTTTGTTAACTCAAAATTTTCAAAAAAACTGCGTTAACGATTATTTAAAATTATTCAGTAGTTCGTTTTTAGTATTATAAGTTTTGTTATGTAGTGTTATGAACATATTTTATATACAAAAAATTGGTTCATTTCTATTACGGACATTCAATCTTTTGTTAATTCCAAATTGCCGAAAAAAATTATGTAGTTATCGAAACAGCTCATCTGGTCAGCTTTGACGATTTTTTAAAATTCATTCATTTGTCCATTTTTAGTGTTGTAAAAAATATTATGGAGTCTTTTGAACGTAATTTATTCAAAAAAAAAAGAAGATTTATTTAAAATATTGATAGACCACCGTTAATCAATTCAAAATTGTCGAAAATTTTAAAAATTTCTTGAGCAAAAACGTTAAATTTTTATTTTTTTTTGGGCGGGGGTAAACCCGGGGTTCAGTACCCCCGATTCTAATTAGAACCCAGGGTACTGAACCCCGGGTATACCCCCCTCCCCCCCCAAAAAAAAAAGTTGTATACCCGAGGTTCTGAACCCTAGGTATACGGCCAAGCCCACGAACTCGGGGATCACATCCCTGGGTGACATTAGTTTCATAAATAAGTTCAAAATAATACTATTTCAGTAATTTAAAAAAAAAAATATTAGAAGGCTCAAGAACTCTCTATTCTAATTCTTATCGCATGGCCCGAGGATAATTTTTAAGAGTTGACTTATGACCGCACCCACAAAATCACTAAAAATAACATTTGAAAGTTTGAAATTAAAATGAGAAACAATTTATTTTAAATTGGAACAATTTTTTTTTAAACATGTTTTCGTAAGGGTTTACTAAAAGTGTGTTTGGGTAGTGTTGCTATTGGTATGTTTTTACTTATGTTGATGTCGAAAATTGGTTCAACCAACAGTATGGTCCGGACACCTTCAGATTAAGGAGAAATGATATGGTAATTGATCTTCCTCGTGTACTACAGTCGGGCTTGACAGGTTTGATCCGGCCTGCGTCTGAGCCCAGGTGTTCTTTTCCTGGCATGCTCCTAGCCGTTGTCCGGGCCGAGCTCCAATCTATCACCTACACGCAGGACAGACCCGGTTTTTCCCTGCGTGTCCCATCCGGTGTGAGAGTAAGAGCCCGGGGTAGAAAGATAGATTGGAAAATTACTGTTATCTCGACCTGTCTGAGCAACCTATCATGGAGTTTCTCTATCTAGAAATGCCCTCTCATCCCCCAAAAGTGTTGGGGAAGCCTTCTATTTATAGGCGGAAGTGTGATTAGTGTAAACAAGATTAAGGCCTTAAGCTCAGATTACCGATAAGCAACCAGACGCGTGGGCGGCACAGCGGATTAGAGACATGGGCTTGGGCTTGGGCCCTTCACTGTAGATGTTTGGGACCAAGGTCCGACCTGTCGTGAAGGCAGGTCAGATCGATCAAGGGGCGCAGGTCGGTTTGGGCCTGCCGACCTTCCATCGAATACTGATTCTTCACAAGGCTTCTAGAGGAGGTCCTTGTATGCTCCTGGCCGATCGACCTAGAAGGCCATCCAGGCTGTCTATACACCGGGTTGATTGAGGTCGTCGATGACGTGAAATCGGTGACGTGGTAGATCTTATCCAGGTGGCTGATAGGTGGAAAGAGCCCGATTTTACTTACATCAGTTGCCTCCCAAGCCTTAGCGTTGAAATGGGACATGAGATGCTGAGGATTCAGTGGTTTGGACCTCTGGGAACGGTCAGTTGAGCTGATGGAGGAAGAGGGGGTAAAAGGAACGAGATGACATAGGCCGACAAGGTGGGCCCTTTGGCTTTCCCAGGAAGTTTGACTGTCAGCCCGATCGGATTTGCGACACGTGGTTGAAGGCGCAGAGATCGAAGCCCTACAAACCATTCGATGTGATGCAACGGTTCGACTTCTCAGTAACCTATAAATGCGCATTCCATTTCCCAAATTTTTTCACCAGAGCATCGCGAAAGCTCTTCCTGACCTCCGAGCACGGTACTCTTCTGTCATTTTCTTCTCTTCTTTCTTTTTTTCTTCTTCATGTCTTCTGTCTACGAGTCTGGCTCGTCAGGGAGCAGCGCATCCGGAATAGATGAGATTGCGGCCAACTCTCCGGCCGTCCAGATTGAGCTTAGCTCGTCCGTAATGGAGTCTGACGAGGCGGGCGTCCCCTTGGCCGCTAAGCCGGCAGGCAAGCAAAAGATCGTCGTCCAGTAGATGTCTTTTTTTGAGGAGTCCTAGGGGGAGATCGAAGTAGGGGCACTCCCTGTGCTCGGTGCCCCCGTGGGTGTCTAAGGAGGACGAAAAGCTAGACGGGCTCCACCGGGGGCCCAGCGGCCTCCGAACCATCAACGTCCGACCATCCTCCCCGGGCGAGCTCGACCTCCGGTCAGCCAGCCTACGAGGTTCCCCTAGACGCTTAGGTTTGGAGGATGGAGTCCAATCTATCGGAAAAAATATTCAGGAACTGCGCTCCTCATACGCAATTCCGAGCTCGGTCAAGTTACGCGTTCCCGGGAAGGACGACCGAGCATGTGAGCCACCCGAGGGGTTCATCATGGTCTACAACCAGCAGTTGTTGGTCGGGCTGCGATTCCCCATCCACCCCTAGGTGAGGGAGGTCTGTTGGGACTTAGGTCTGTGTCCGATACAGCTCTCTCCCAACAGTATACACATGATCGCGTTCTTCCACGTTATCTGCCTGGCCGAAGGGATAACGCTATCCCTTGAGCTGTTCTATACGCTATTCTTGGAGAAATCCATACCCGGTGGGAAAGGTTGGTGTTACCCCTTGGCCCGGCAAAAATTCCTCAAGGGCTACCCCGATCCATCAAGGACTGGAAGTCGGGGTTCTTCTTCTTAGGCAGTACCGGGTAGGAGGCCGATGAGGCGTCGATATTTGATTTTCAAATCCAGAGGCATTAGGGAGACTTGAGTAAGTTTTTCAACTCGGAGCTTGTCCTTCCTCACCCCGGTTTTCTATTCTGACATGTTTCCTTTTCAGTGACGAAGAAGCGCAAGGCCAGCCCAAAGATCCTCGCAGAAAAAGAGACGATTCTCCAAACCCCATACATTCACGTCGGCTCGCTACTCACGTCATGCCTCTACGACATATATTTTTGGAGTGACCCGTCTCTGCTCGTGCCAACTTTAAACAAGAATTCTCAGAACGGTAAGCATCTCGAGCTCGGCCCGGTCTTTTTATTTCACTTAGAGAATAATTTTTTCTTCGCTGACTGACGACCTTTCAATTTTATTTTATTTTTATTAGAGATGGACATGGCAGCGATAGCCCGGATGGCAAAAAAAAGAGTGACGGCAAGCAAGGTTGCCCAAGGCACTTAGACTAGTCAGAAGACCGAGAAGGTGAGACCTGCTGGCCAGGCAAGGCCTGCCCCTACTCCAAGAAGGCTGGGGACCCCAGCCATCACTAAGACTGGACAAACGGAGGTCATCGAGGAAGATCCCTCCCCTTCCACCAAGAGGGACAAGGGAAAAAGTAAGGTGGGAGTGTCCGATGCGCCGACCAGGCATCACAAGAAAAGCCGACAAGCGGGGGCGTAAGAAAGAAGGGGCGAGGAGTCTGAGGTGTTCATCCCCAGGACCGGGCTCCGTGTCAATGCGGAGGCCACTAAGAACCCGAACGTGCTGATAGACTTCTCTCAACGGATCATGCCACAGGCGGATAAAGCCAGATTTGCCGAGAAGTCCGATGCCCGGCTATGCGCTGACATGAATTGGTTCCTGCTTTCGGTAAGGTTTTCTCCTCGGACAGCTTTTGGTATTTTGTTTTCGAACTCAATTGATGTCTTAATGACTCCGGCTGTCGACCCGACATTGTGGGGGTTATTCTCTTCGCTAGAAACCGGGGTTCACTTACACCAGGCCAACTAGGCACTTGAGGAGCTAACCAAGCAAAGGGAAGAGGACATCATCCTTCTGGAAGAGTATCACGAGGAGGTGGAGCGAATCTGTGCTGAGAAGAAGGCAGTGGCTAAGAAGGCCGAGGAATTTAGGCGATTCGAGCACCTCGTCGTCTCCTGGCTAGTAGGGGTGTGCACGGGTCGAAACCCGCTGGTATAGCACTGACCCGCCACCCGACCCGACCTTGTCGGGTGGAAAAAGCTGTGACCCGCCGGCCGACCGTCGGACAGCAAAATCCGGTCATTTTCGGGTTCGACGGGTGTCGGGCGGTTACGGACGGGTGGAAGGTCGGGTTTAGGCTAATCAATAGATTCAATACAGAAATCAAAGCAGAATCAGAAACGAAATCAAAAACGTTTCTGCTAATCATCAACCTCAAAGAACAAATAGAACTCACCGTTGGTCCATGATTGTCGTCGCCGTTTCCGTCTCTCATCGTCACAGACGAAATAGAAACAAAAGCCCCGTCATCGATCGATTGTCGCCGCCGTTACTGTTTCCGTCTCTCACCGTCGGTCCATCAATTTTTCGAAAAGAGAAACGAAATGAAGAAGAAAGGAAATCGAGATGAAGAGGAAAAGAAATAAACGGCGAAATCAAGACGAAACAAAGAAGGAAATGATCGTCATCCATGGATTTGCAGTTGCCGCTCTATGAAAACAATAAACCCTAAAACAAGAGGAATAGCACAGACCATTTATCGCGTTGTTCCTTCGGGTCGGGTGTTATGCGGGTAATGGACGGCCAAATCCGACCACCGACCGTGAGTTTTCGCCGGTTCGGATCGGGTATTACCCGATATGAACAAAATGGTTCAAAGGCCCGAAATTTTGGGCCGGGCCCGGTCGGTTTGTTCGGCCGGGCCGGCGGTTTATTTGCACGGCCCTACTGGCTAGAGGAGCTCCAACTGAACCAAATGCCCGAGATGGAGAAGGCCTGAGCTGATGCGGTGGAGAAATATAAGAAGAGTGAAAAATTCACTGAGCTTCGAGATTGAATTGCCATCAGCGTGATCTAACATGGTTTTAAGGGGGCGGTCAACTCTGTCCGGCACCTGTTCCCGGAGGTCAATTATACGACGATAGACCTCGAGATTTTCGACCAGGACGTCGCCAAGGCTCAGGCCAAGTAGGACGCGGGCATGGACAAGCCGAGCACTGAGCCGACCATTCAAGAAGTTGGGTCGAGCCGGCCATTGAGGAGCCATGACCAGGCCAGTGCAGAGGAGGCCGGTAGCGAGTAGATTGGTCTTAACGCGTTCCAACAGTAGCCCCAGCCCTCAGCCCAATCAAGGAAACACACTTTGTTTTAGTTTTTAGTTTAGTTTTTCTTCTTTTTGTTCGACCCAGCTAGTAGCGGGCTTGTATATCACGGGCAGGAGTCTTGTTTTTTCTTCTCGTAATCCATTTTGACTGTTTAATGGAACTCCCATTTTGCTAATTGCATGTCCCTTGTCTTTATTTTTCTAATTTTGCTTTATTGGATTTTTGTTGCTCAGCTAAAACATGTAAGCCTTTTTTTTTCTTTTTTTTTTAAGTCCACAAGATTTGCCGACCCGAAGTAATCCTTTTATACCCGGTCGGCTGTGTAACTTGAGCAGTGCACACCTTGCCCCCAAGGCGACCATAAGTGTCACGACCCATCCCGAAATCCCGACATTCCGGGCTGGCGTGACGACATCATGACATCACTGAAAAAAACCAACCAACCATCTATTACACGACAATATGCATATATATAAATAAACCATCATCTATATGAAGCTATACATATTTCTGTTATGGGAACACATCCGTTCCCCAAACATACTAACAGCAAAATATAATACCATGAACCCCTCACAGGTTCGCCTCAGAAAGCTCATCTCAACCCTCCACACGACTCCATCGTAAGACTCTACCTAGCGCCAGTAGGGGACTGACTCCTAGCTGCTTCACTTGCGAGTGTACTGTATTCTCAGTAAAAATATCTTTAATAATAAAGACTCATTCTACAACATTTAAATGGATCAAACGTAAGTTTATAAATACCACATAACTTGTAAAATCCCCAGTATAAAAGTAGGGAAAATAAAACGACATAATTAAGTTCCATTCAAATCCAACTAATATAAAAATCATACTAATCACCATGATAATAAATATCAAAATCAGCCAATATACGTAAAACATCACAACTTAAGCACACATCTCAAACACACTTTTTAAGTACACAACTCAAACACACACCTCAAACACACACTGGCAAGCCCTAGTGATCGTTTTAACCTCACGATCGGGAGTTACAACGGTACCGTACCACCCGTAGGATTTGCCTTCCTAACGGACACCCATCACTCCGCCGAAGCGGATAATCACTGCGCAGTATAAACGTCTAATATCACTCTGTCGAAGCAGATAAATATCACTCTACCGAAGTGGATAAATACTATGACATCGTCAAATCAATAACATCGTCAAATCAATACCATCACTCTGCCGAAGCAGATAATCATCACTTTACCGACGCAGATAAATACTATAGTATGGTGAAATCAATAACATCTTCAAATTACGAATCAATAGCATCGTCTAATCAACAACATCGTCAAATTAATAACATCATCATCAAATCACAATGTAATGATATCGTCTAATCAATATCGTCAGATCACACATCCACCTCTCTTTTCCAAAAACTGACTTTTTATCAAAAAATCATATTTCTCACTTTCTTTTAAAAGAAAACGTCTGATTTTTTGCTAAATCACTTTTCCACTCTTTATTTTTAAAAAAACCAAATATTTTTCACTCTCTTTTAAAACAACCGAATCTAACGAAAATCATTTTCAACTTTCTTTTAAAATTAACATAATTCGACAAAAATTCATTTCACCAATTCACCCAAAAACCTGCTTGATCCACATAATTTTAAAACCATCCAATTTAAGTAAAACCATTTTACACGCAGATATATATATATTAAAATAGTTTGGCAAGAAGACAGTACACTCACCTGACTATCCGGTCCACAAAACTTTCACCGACTACTCCCTACCGAGACTCCGATGCCTGCGAACCTAATAGTAACAGGGCCTAAATTAATATGTTTTGTAAAAATAACCTAATCATTTAATGCAGGCCCTAGTTCCGTAATTTTCCATTCCCCACATTTTATTTATAACAATTATTATTCGGTAAATTTTATTCCGTTAATTACTGCATAAAATTTAATAATACGACAGTCCCAAATTTATTATTTCAGTTACAAAATTTTGATACTAGAATTTGATTTAATAACTAAAATAAACTTAATGAAAAACGTTACCCGTTCCGAATCGTTCACGGGCCGCGAGATGGATTTTTGGTTTTTATCGGGGTTGTTTGTGAAATTTTTCTTTTTCTTCTTTTTTTTCTTTTCTTTTGCTTCTTTTTTTTTTTTTTTCAGTTCTGTTTGGTTTCAGCTGCCGGTCGCCGACGACATTCACTCGCCACCAATCGACACACACACACTATCGTTTCTGCTTGAGCTAGTCCTATCACCGTCTCCCACCAACAGCCGGCGACCTCATATCCACACTTCGGCGTACAAACGCACATACCCAGACGAACATGCACTCACTGTTTACACACACACACACTCACTGAACGGCAACGATCACACGCCACGGATGGAACGAAACAAAACAGCGTACCTATACACGTTGATCACTCCCACTGGCGACACACACACACCGTCAACAGTTGTATGAGCACTGAACACACACATAGCACACGGATGATCAAAACAGAGCACACACATTCACACAGAGCAGCGACACCCGCACACACAGGTGTCGACGACACCAATCACCGATAACCATTAACGACAAACAAAACGCACACAGATACACACACACGATCGCCGTCGTCCGAACACACACACACACACACAATCAAATACAGCATACATACACACAATCTCAGAACACGCACATGCACATGACTACCTACACACACTCACCGAACGACGGCGACGATCCCACACCATCGACGATGAATCGAACTCACACACACATACCCATACCGATCGGCCGATCAAAATACCCCCGCTCACTGAACGAACGGAACACTCCCACAATCATCTCGGAGCACCACTGATCGAGCAACTACATATCGCCGGTGAACCGTAACACCCAACGACGATGACGACATGATTAACGATCGCCACACCGAATAAACACCCCTGAACCCACGCACCACTCCGTCACACACATACTCCACCCAACCTCTGAACAAAACAACCCACAGCCATCCCCCCTGCATCCCACCGTCGACGCTGCACCCACTTTCTCTCTCTTCTCCGTTTCTTTTTTTTTTCTTTTTTCTTTTTTTTTTTTTCCCGGGTTCTAGAATGTATGTACCATGATTGTATTTATATGCATGAATTAAGTGGCTAGCTCTTGATCTCGCGACTTGCCACGTTGAATTTCTCTTCCGATTTTTGCGTGTCTTGGTCCCACTGTTGATTGAACACACAGGTGTATATATATGATTTTTTTTTTCCAAATTACACAAGTCTCCCTCAATTTCCTTTAGGTTATCATTTTAACCTAATTCAAGATATAATTTTTCTTAAAATTATAAATTTACCCCTAAAATTTTAATTTTATAAATAAATGACAAATTGAATCCCAAAGTGTAGAACAAATGTTTTTTAAATTTGCAAATTGACCCCTAAACTTTAATTTGGATATTAAATAACACATTTCTACGCCGTATTTTTCTAAATGCTCTAAAATGCGACTAAAAATTATGTATGTGCTAAAGTTAGGGTCTTACAATAAGAGTTTGTGTCGAGCGAGCTGTTGTGGTCGTCTTCTGATGCCCCGGCAGATTGTCATCACTTGTTATTATAAGGTACGCAGGTAAGTCGACGCGTTGTGGTCAGTCATTTTGCCCCCCCGGATGACCAAGGGAGCTCGGTTCCACCGAGCTTCCTGGGCGTTTTATAGGGTACAATATCGAGGTCACGCATCTCCGCCTTACCCTGTCGGCTTGCTAAATTGGCAGGTCGTTTTTCCCCCTAGACAATCTGTCGAGCTTGAATTTCCTGAGCTCTCTAATATTCTTTATGTGTGACCTGGTCTATTTTTCTTTATCCCCAAATCATCTCCGTGGATAGAGGGCTACCTCGGGCCAGACGGATGGCTGGAGCACGGCTCACCTGGGCCTTAGGCACGACGGGCTGCTCGCACCAGTCTCAATCAGGGAAAAGGGGCTGAAGGACGACTTACCCCGGCCTCTCGACACACAAAGGGTTGCCCTTCCCCACCTTTACACTTATACAACTTGCGGTTGGGCTGTTTTACCCCTAGACGATTTGTTGAGCTCGATTTTTCTGAGCTAGTCGATCTTCTCTAGGGTCCGGCCCCCAACGATTTTGCTTTATCCCCGGATCATCCCCAAGGCAAGAAGGATACCTCTACCCGGAGGAATGGCTGGAGCACAACTCACCCCGGCCCTTGGCACGACGGGTTGCTCACCTCCACTTCTGTAGGAAGAAGGGCTTGAGGATGGCTGACCTCGGCCTCTCGACACACAAAGGGCTATTCTTCCCCTTCCTTAGACTCAACTTTGGTTGGATCGTTTTTCCCCCTAGATGATCTGTTGAGTTTGGTTTTTTTGAGCTTGTCGATCTTCTGTAGGGCCCGATCCATAATTGTACTATTTAGCTGATTATGAAAACTGGAAACTTATTGAACCGAAAATGCCCATTTTCATTGACTTCAACTTTTCCATACGATTCTCTGAAATCAAAATAAAAAATCTTTGGCAAGCTTAGGGATTTTATTCATCACTTAGGTAGTAGCGTTTCAAATGCTTAGCGTTCCAGGGGTGCCTGAGCGGTACCCTTTCTTCGGTTTCCAAATTATAGGTTCCTGGTCGAGCTACGCGAGCCACACGATAAAGACCTTCCTAGCTCGGTGCTAACTTCCTGGCAATTTTCTCCTTCGTAGCTAGGGTGACCTTCCTTAGGACAAGGTCACCGACATCAAAAGATCGAGGGCGGATGCGACGATTATAGTATCAAGTCATCCTCTGTGATAGCAGGCCTGGTGAACCTAAGCCCTTTCCCTCATCTCTTCGAGCAGGTTAAGGTTGAGAGCTAGGTGGTACACGCGAATTTAATCGCTCACAGTATGACTACTCGCAAGTATATGAGGTCAAGTTTAGTATAGATCAATAGATTTAGGGTTATCGTGCCCACAAGGATTAGTTATGATTATTATCGATTACCGCGATTATCATAACTTAATTTTATTTAGGTGAAAATAAATGTGAATAAAATTAATATAAACTAATACAAAAATACTAATTAACTAATCTAACTATACTAATATATATTGAGATAGCTTTGAGGGATAGATTGTCTAGGGATTAACTTCGTTTACGAATACGTGTTCGATCTCGTTTTAGTGTATGTTAACGAAGTTCGACTTATCCGACAATCTTAGTTCGTAAACTCCCTCGCCACCTTCTCCCGAGGTAAGACGAGAGAATATGCGACTTCGTGTCAACGAAGAAGTTCCCCTCAACATCTTACGACCCTAGGTCACATGAGTCTTGCCCCAACATCATCGATTGCAAACTTTTCAACTCCCTCCCAGGTTATTGGATCTTCGTGTATGTTTAACCTAGTCTGAATCCGGGGTTACCTCTCCCAAATGTCAAATATCGTATTCTCAATATATCTATCTAAGCATATAATCATGACAATACGATAACCACAATCACAAATAACGAAGTAACAACCGCTAACGAAACATAAACTCAAACAAACAACGAATTCATAAATATAGTGTTAATCCTTAAACAACATATGTTTAGTCAATGACCGTAACCATATATACAATGTATAAATGGACTAATATACTCAACAACTACCGAAAGTAAGAAAATAAAGAAATGAAATGAAAGCACTTAGCCGATATCCGAAGATTTGGCGCTAAAACCATTGAACGATCACTTCCTTTTCATCTTCTTCCTCGGGTTGTGAGCTCTCCTTAAAAAATCTCTCAAACTCAGCCTACATCTATTCTAAGGGCCTTAGGGGGTGATTCCACCGGAAAAGAGGATGAGATGAGGGTATTTATAGGGCTCAAAATATCACAAAATATCTAATTATGTGTGCAGAGTGACCGCTTAGGCGATGGGATTCACCGTCTAGGTGGTGGGTAGGTCGGTTTGGGTTACGGCCTCGGCGGTGGAGTCAGCGTTGGAATCAGGGACCATCCTGCAGTTTTACCGCCACGGCAGTGGATATTACTGTTGCAGCAGTAGATGTCCAGCAAGATTAGGCCTTTCTCTGCATTTTCACCGTCGTGGCGGTAGGCTGTTGTTTTGAATATTATCTTCATGCTTGTTTTTCCACCGTTCTTGGTCCGAATTGATTGTTTACACTCCGTTTTCATATATTTTTACCCCACACACCTGATTTATATAAAAAGAATAAAAACTAATTAAAACGTAATAAAATACTATAAAAACAGTAGAAAATTAACTTAGTTCGGTTTGGAAATAAATAGGTAGATCACACCTATCACCAAGCCTATTTCGTTTTCAACTCGGTCAAAAGGTTGGGTTGTACGGAGGGAGAGTTTACCAACCTCCATCGAGATGATAGCTTCCGAACTGAATATCATTGCTAAAGGCGTCTCGCCGGTCGGCGTTCGGGTTGTTGTATGATAAGCCCACAATACGAGATACATGTCTTCCACCCATAACCCTTTTAATTTGTCAAACCTGGTTTTCAGGTTTTGTAAGATAGTCTGGTTGGTGACTTCGACCTAACCGTTAGCCTGAGGATGATCGGGGAGGAGAAATTCATCCTGATCCCAAGCCCGCCATACAGCTTAATGAACAGGTTGTTGTTGAACTGTTTTCCATTGTCGGAGACGATAGCCTGAGGATAATCGGGGGAGGAGAAATTCGTCCTGATCCCAAGCCCGGCATACGGCTTAATGAACAGGTTGTTGTCGAACTGTTTTTCATTGTCGGAGACGATAGCCTTCGGGATGCCAAATTGGAAAATCATGCGCTTCCAAACAAAGTCTCGAATCCGTTGCTTGGTGATCATTGCGAGTGGCTCAGCTTCAACCCACTTAGTGAAGTAGTCGATGGTGACGACCAAGAATTTTCTCTGGCCAGTCTCCTGGGAGAACGGGCCGAGAAGATCGATACCACACTGGGTGAATGGCCACAAGCTGGACATTGGAACCAGCTCGGTCAGTGGGGCGTGAGGGTTCGAGGCAAATCACTGGCACTTGTCACACTTCTTCACGAATTTTCTCGCGTCCTCGAGCATCTTTGGCCAGTAATACCCATTTAGGAGTAACTTCCGAGCTAAGGACATACCCCTGAGTGATTTTCGCAAATCCCCTCATGGACCTCCCTCATAACGTAGTTGATTTCTTCAGGCCGGAGGCATTGGGAGTACGAACTGGATAAAGATTTTCGGTAAAGAATTCCATTGATGAGGACGTACCATGCCGCTTGGTACCATATTCTTCGGGAGTAAGCCTGATCTCTTGAAAGCGTCCCATCGGCGAAATAGCTCACGATGGGATCCATCCAGGTTGGCTCGGAATCCAGGGCACATATCATCGAGGTCTCATCCGAGGAGGCTGTGCTCGGCTCGACGAGAAATTCAACTGGGACCATCCTCTTGAGCATGTATTCCACCACCGAGGCCAGGTTAACCAAGTGATAGGTGTGAAAAACCTATCTATTTCTAAATCAAATTTGTTAGTTTTCAAGCGTATTAGTTATTTAATTGTGTTTTAGTGTAAAACAGGTGAAGGGATGTAAAGGGCGATAAACAAGTGAAAACGGTGGAGAAACGGTGAACAAAATATGAAAAACAGGGTTTCAGTGAA